>CM040118.1:440942052-441668742 GCA_022559845.1 Amorphophallus konjac
CCGTCATGCCATGCTTAGGCTCCCAGTCGCTTCCGGCCACAGGGATTCACCCAAAAGGTGTTCGAGGTAAATGATTTGCCCGACCCGGGTCTGTTTCCTCACAACTCTAGATGGTATATGATGGAACACCCTGGAACCCTAACGACCAACCACGCGACGCTGACCCGGAATCAGACGTCGTCGCACCCATAGGTGACACGCTTGCATTGACCTAAGCCCGAGGTTAAACAAGAAGACATCAAGGCGGTAAACAGGGGTCTTGACTAGCCAGAAACACGGAGACTCCTTCGCAGCGATAGCTTTTGCTTTTCAAAGTAGGCAACCATATATGTATATTAAAATAAGGTCGCAGACCCTAGGCAGTTTTCACCCTTCAGAAACTCCATCGAACCTTCATCTTTAGAGGAAGAAGGAAGAGCATGGGGGATAAACCTCCTGAGAGGATCGGCAAAACCGTTAACGCGGCGAGCGAATAAAGGCCCATTAACTCTTTCCTTTCGGATAACTTCGGACCAAATCTCGAGCGTTTACATTCCACGGCCCCTTTTGTGGATTCAGACTTTTACTTTGAGGGGTTCCATTTATCGCAGCAGGCACGGTCACGACCAGGCTCTTGATTTTGATTTTGTATTTCTTTTTGTGAGGGAGATATAGTCGTTTGACGTTTGTTGGCTCCCTTTTCGTATGCCTGCAGGGACACTGCACTCTTCTCATGCTCTGATCGATGCTCGAGGAAATGGATCCTACTCTTGCCTTTGGGGTTTGAGTTTCGGTTTCTCATGCTCAGCGTTTTAATGGCGCCGACTGTCTCATTTGGTCGAAGAGAAAAGAATAAAGATTACAGCTTCCGGAGATCTTCTGGGTGGGGCCCCACCGTAGGTGATGCTACCGACTTTTTTTGAATAAAATACATACGTGAGCACATGTTAGCTTCCTTCGAGCGAGCATAGGCCGACGTGGCCGGACAGGGATCTCCACGGTTCTGGTAAACCAAGACCCGGTGCCTACCAAGCCTTAATGGGCCCTATCCTAACATGAAGGTTAGATGCAGGGACTTAACTACATGGTGACTGCCAGGCATCGGCATTTTGAATTTTCCATATTTTTAGTGGTTTTCAATATTTCTGTGTTTTTGATGTTTTTATCTTTTCATCATTTTTTTGTTTTGTGCTAAGGGTAGTATTTCTTAAGATAAAGCCCATTCCAAGGGTGGGATAACTCGGTCCCTTCGGCGTTGATTAGCTTGTAGGCGTTGCTAGGGTACACGGCTTGAATTATAAATGGTCCTTCCCAATTGGGTTGGAGCTTAGAACGCGGCCCTCCAGGTTTGACAAAAATTCTTTTTACGACCATCTCACCGACTTTGAATTTTCTCTCAACGACTTTCTTTAAGTAAAAGCGAGCGAGTCTATTTTGATACACAGGCGCGTGCTCGGCAGCGGCCAGCCGCTTCTCATCCAAGAGTTCCAACTGGGCGAGGTGTGAATTACGACGATCGTCGAGGGGAAATTCCTCGTCCAATTGTACCCTGAGAGAAGGGATCAGAGTCTCGTACGGGACTACCGCTTCCATACCATAAGTAAGAGCAAATGGAGTCTGTCCAGTGGGGGTACGGATTGAAGTGCGATAGGCCCATAGGGCTTCGATAAGTTTTTCTGACCAGTCTGAAAACTTACTAGACTCGCAGGTTTTTTTGATGATTTTGAGCAATGTTTTATTGGTGGCCTCCGCTTGGCCGTTACCTTGTGGGTAATAAGGCGATGAATGATGCAATGCAATTGCGTACCTTTTGCAGACGTCCTGTAGGTCCTGAGAAATGAACTGTGGCCCATTGTCGGTGACGATCGTGCTTGGGATGCCGAATCTGGCGAGGATGTTCTTCATGATGAACTTGCAGACTGTTGATGCCTTGATTTCCGCGTAAGCTTCGGCTCGGCCCATTTGGTGAAGTATTCCATCGCAGTAAGGATGAAAGATTTCTGCTTGGTGAGGGAATTGGGATCACCTAGGGGACCAATGATGTCGAATGCCCACATGGAGAAAGGCCATGGGGAGGATATTGGATGAAGTGAGGAAGATGGTGAATGGATTTTATCGGCGTGAAGTTGACACTTGACACACCTACGGACATAGACAGCACAATCCTCTTCCATAGTGGGCCAATAAAAGCCTTGGCGAATGATCTTCTTGGCAAGCATCTGACTATTCACGTGGCCACCGCACACACCTGAGTGCGTCTCCTCTACACATTTCCAAACCTCATCGTCACCAAGACATCTTAACAGAATACCAGTAAGGCTCCTCCTATAGAGTAGACCTCCAACTAATGTATATTTCTGAGCCACCCTTCTTATGGCTTTCTTGTCCTCTGTGGTGGCCCCTTCAGGATAAGACTGATCTTGGCAGTATTTGACGATTTCATAGAACCATGGTTTCTCTTCATCAGCCAGTTCTTCTTCGGCCTCTGCCAACATGATCTCCCTCTTCTCAAGGATATCTTCCTGCATGATCTTTCTTGCTATCATGTCTTTGATATTTACGTAGGAAGCATCATCGATTGTAGGGGCGTGAAGTTTGTAGATGGAAATGGACTTAAACCATCTTCCTAGAGGGAACCTTATGGATGATGCCAATGAGGCGAGGGCATCGGCGAGAATATTCTGATGACGAGGGACATGAACAAAGATCAGTTTTGTGAACAGTTTGGCAAAGGCAGCAGTGAGTTCTTGGTATGGCTTGAGTTTGGGATCGAGAGTGCGATATTTAGTGAGCACCTGGCGAAGGATGAGTGGACTATCACCTACAACTCGCAACTCAGTGATACGAAAAGAATGGGCGAGTTCTAGGCCAGCTAGAAGAGCTTCATATTCGGCTATATTGTTGGTAACTGGAAATTTGAGCTGGTATGCTAATGGAAATGTGAGGCCTTCAGGCGACAGGAGAGCGACGCCGATTCCTCTCCCTTGAGAATTCAAAGCTCCATCAAAATATAGCGTCCACATTGGCTCATCTGATTGGTTGACGGACATTAGTTCTTCATCTGGAAACTCTGATTGGACGGGATCGAACTTGGGAAGAGGATGGTGAGCGAGATGCTCGGCTATGGCATAGCCTTTAATCGCCTTTTGCAGGATGTAGGTGATGTCGAACTGAGAGAGAAAACTTTGCCAGCGTGCTAGCCTATCCGTAAGGACGGCTTTCTCCAGAAGGAATTTGATAGGATTCATTCGAGCAATCAAGTGGACCTCATGAGCCAAGAAGTAGTGCTTCAATTTCTGCACTACCCAAACGAGGGCAGCACAGGTTTTCTCCATGACGGTGTACTTCTGCTCACAGGGATTGAGAAGTTTGGACAAGTAATAGGTTACCCGTTCCTTGCCTTCTTCATCAGCTTGTGCGAGGACGGCTCCCACGGAGTCATCCAAGACTGAGACGTAAAGGATCATAGGTTTTTCTGGTTTGGGTGGAATGAGAACGGGTGGACTAGCCAGATATTCCTTCAACCCTTCAAAAGCTTTCTGACATTTAGAATTCCAGTAGAATTCTACTCCTGGCTTGGTCAACTCGTAGAGAGGTCTACACCTTTGTGAATGTTGGGACACAAACCGACGAATAAACTGCAACCTCCCGATTAAACCTCGGACTTCCCTCAAATTTTTGGGAGGTGGCATATCCCTGATAGCCTTGGCTTTGTCGGGATCTATCTCGATCCCTCTCTTACTCACAATGAACCCCAGCAATTTACCCGACGACACACCAAACACACACTTTTTCGGGTTCATTTTCAATTGGAACTCCCTTGACCTCTGCAAGACCTTAGCCAAAACTTCTGGTTGTTCCATCTTGGTCCTTGATTTCACCAATAAGTCGTCCACATACACTTCCAGATATATGTGCATCATGTCATGAAATATGGCCATCATCGCTCTTTGGTAAGTAGCTCCAGCATTCTTTAATCCGAACGGCATGACCACGTAACAATATGTTCCCCAAGGGGTAGTGAATGACGTCTTTTCCTGATCCTCTTCTGCCAAACAAATTTGATTATATCCTGAAAATCCATCCATGAATGAGAGGGTCTCATATCCTGCTGTGTTATCGATCAACACATCAATGTGAGGCAAGGGAAAATCGTCTTTTGGACACGCGCGGTTAAGGTCCCGGAAGTCGATACAAATCCTGACTTTCCCATCTTTTTTCATGACCGGGACAATGTTCGCCACCCATTGAGGATAAAGAACGACTCTAATGAACCTGGCTTTGTGGAGCTTATCGACCTCTTCTTTCATTTTCAAAGCCACCTGAGGGTGGAAATGCCTTAACCTTTGTTTTACCGAGACAGACCCTGGTTTTAGGGTTAAACGGTGTTCGACCAAGGTTGAATCTAGCCCCGGCATATCCTCGTAGCTCCATGCAAACGTGTCCTTATATTCCTTGAGAACTTTAATTAATGCCTCTTCTTCAGAGGGTGGTAGGTTGTCACTTATGAGGATGATCCTAGGATCTTCCTCAGTTCCCAAGTTGACTTCTTTGGTGGATTCTTCTACGGCGGTTGACGGCTCGTCGAATCTCCTTATTCCACTTGCGTATGCGCCCGCCGCATCCTCATATTCTTCACCCTCATCTTTAGTGGGACATTCTTCATCCGTGATCTCGTAGACTCCATATCCTTCATCAAATGTATAGTCGCCTTCACATTCTATTTCCGGTAGTTGGATGGGATTTTCTAACAACTGGGGGATGGCAAGAAGGGCCTGACACCTTGCGGCTAAATCCAGAAGGAATCGACGAGGGATCTGCCTACCCTTGGATTTCTTCCTAGGTACTACCCTTGGCCCATCATTCCTAGATTGACTGACAATATTTACAGAAGAAGAGGAAGACGAAGAGGATGGTGCAGAATGTACAGGAGAAGACCCCTCAGAGGAGGGGTAGAAAAGGTCACTCATCGGACCTTGGACGGGTGGTCCGCAAGGGAGGACGCACCCGTGGGAGATGTAGGAGGTTTCCTCAACGAAGATGTGTTGTTGGGGAGTTTGAAAATTGACGTTTTTTTTCGTTTTCATTTTTGATGACAAAACAGTGAAAAGAAATTGGAGGAGAGAGAAAAGTGGTTATGGCTAGAGAATTGTGAGGCTCATAGAGCAGATCATGGTTGAAGACCTGGCGCGGGTTGATGAGCCCGCGTAGGTATGTAAGCAGAGAAGGGGATCTGGGAAGATCACCAGACAATTGTCTTGCCCAGGAAGACGATATCAGCAAAGGCTGAGACGAGTGGATGGAGAAGATGGCGGCTAATGAGCCGTCGACGGCAATGTTGAGGACGGATGAAGATTCGTCGATGACAGGGTCCTTCTGGCGAGGACGAGGATAGTTTGGGACCTTGGCAAGAGTGGTAATATTCTCTGATATTTCGGAGATCGATGGTGGTCCTTCAAGCTGCGGAGACGAGAACATCCTTTCCAGTGCAACGGAAATGTCCCGTATGTTGAACCATTTGTTCCACTCGCATTCCGGATCTTTGATCTTACCTCTTTTGGTGATCCTCGGACATTTTTCAGCCAAATATACAGCATGTGATCCCTCATATGCTTCTCGTGGGTAATCTCCCATCTGAACAACGGGCCCTCTGTTGAAGTGGTTTGATATAGTCCATGTGAGGGGCTTCCAATCCGCCTTGAACGGTCCTTTGAAGCCTAGGCCAAACCTATGGTTCGGCCTAATTTCCTTTGGCGGTTTGAGCATACCCTGTAATTGTGCGCCCAGACCTTTACCCTATTGATAGCCGATGTTCCTCAGAATCTCCCAACCTTTGGAGTGAAAAGGGAGACATGATGTTGCGGTTGTCCTGACCGGCTCCTTTGGTGCTAGTGGAACGTGAGATAGATCACGCACGTCCAGCAATGACAATATGGGCCGATGAGATGGCCACACAGAGGGCAGAGAGGTGTTGATAGCATCCACTGTGTGAAGGACAGATGTACTGACCACTTTAATAATCCTCCCATTGTAAGAAAACTTCAGGCACTGATGGTTGGTGGAAGGCACAACGTCCATGGCTTCGATGTAAGGGCGACCCAGTATAGCCTTGAATGTGGGGTTCATGTCGAGGACATGGAATTCCGTGTGAATTGACATGGGGCCTAGTTCTGCCTTCAGAATAATCATCCCCTGTGGCGGCCTTTTGCTATTGTCATAAGCCGTGACCGTGATCGAGGAAGGTCTTATTTGTTCCTCGTTGACCCCACACAACTGAAGGGTGTCCATGGAGATCACATTTATGGACGCACCCGTGTCCACAAGACACTGGTTTATGGATACCCCATTAATTTTTATTGAAATGCACAATGCATATTTCTGAGCTTCCTTGGGAGCGAGCTCGTAGTTGTGGAACATGATGACCGGTTGTGTGTCTGTTAGGGTCAGGACGGTCGAAATCTTCTCCACGGGGAGGTCCTCATTAACTATGACTTTTTGAAGGTATTCCATCAAGGCCGCCTGGTGGGATGTGGATCTTTGAAGTAGCTCCAGGATGGAGATCCGAGCAGGTGTCTTGTCCAAGTGTTTCAATAGATCATACTGTGTTCCAGGGATAGCTCTTTCTGGTTGTTCTCCATCATCTTTCTCTGGCTGAGATTGCTCAGGATTCTGACTGCTGTGGGGGAAAACCCTGTGGAAAATCCTTCCACTCCGGAGCACCATTGCCTATGGCTTTTGTACCTCTGTGGGGGTAGCAGTGGGTTTTAACAGGGATTTGAGGGGTAGCGGTGGAGGAATGGTTGATGAAGCAGGGGTGACGACGGGAGCAGGGATTCTGATGAGGGGTTTGTTAGGTGGAGGCATGGTGGAGGTAGAGGGGATATCGCGCGGATTATGAAGGATAAGGGGTCTGGAAGGCGGAGGTGGAGACGAAGTAGAAGTGGGTATGGCTTGAAGTGGGCAATGATTTTGAGGTGGGTGATGGGTAATGAGTGGTTTTGAAGGCATTAGTGGTGATACGGTGGAGAAAGACAGGGTTATGTATGGTTGACGGATGATAAGGGGTTTAGAAGGCGTAGGGGTAAATGTGGTAGAGGTGGATGGTAAAGTGGGGGAGTGGGAGAAGATGAGAGGGTGTGAAGGCGTAGTGGAGAGTGTCGGTTGATATGGGATCGCGGTACGGATGAGAGGGCGTAATGGTAGTGGAAATGGTGAAGGTGATACTGACGCGGGTTGATGAGAGAGAGGTGCTACCCGGGCAAGGCAAGGGTGTTGCGTGATGATAGGATTGGCGGTAGAAAGAATGGAGGTACTTTCCTGGTGCCACACCTGCTCTCTCCCGACTTCCGGGAAGGAGGAGATGGGGTTAACCTGATGATTGGGCTGTTGGTGCTCCGGTAATGGATTCTGGATTATGCCCATGTCGGGCTGTTGTTGTGGGGCCTGCTGAGGCTGTTGTTGTTGTTGTGGTTGCTGCTGCTGCTGCTGTTGTAACTGCTGCTGTGGCCTATGAGGAGGTCTCCTAGCCTTAAGAGCGGCGACGTATCGTCTCATTTCATCCCAATCTATTTGATGTTCATCATTCATATCGTGATGTAATCTTTGAAATGGAAGCAGTAATCTACTGTGTGTCCTGGCTGCCTGTGGTAGACGCAGTATTTGGAGGTATCAACATTTGGGGGCCACACGGGCCTTTCTCTGGGTAGGGCGAGTTGGTTTGATGCCATGAGGGCATTAAAAATGTCTGCTAAGGTTTCTGGCAATGGTGGATAGTAGGCTCTCTTGGGACCGAGCGGCCTCCTTTGTTGCTGTTGGGGACCATAGTTCCCCGGGGGTGGAACTTGGTTGTACTGAAGCGGTGGTTGTTGTTGCTGAGGTTGTGGTTGTTGTTGCTGGGGTTGACGTAATGGAGGCATATTAACCTGGGGTGGATTATTTTGGGGTGGAGGACGAAGAGGGAAAGGACCTGGTTGGAGGGGAAGTCGGGGCATTTGTGGAGGCCTTGGGTTGACTGCATAGTTGGCATTGTTGACCGCACCCACTTGCTCATTTGTCACGACCCCTTCTGTGGCTCCGCCCGGGACACCAGCGCCTGTTTTTCTGACCACTTTGGGCTTCGGCGACTCAAACATGTTCATAATGGGGGAGTCTTTTAACTGAGTTTGAATGTACCGGGCCCTTTCATAGAGTTCCTCCATTATAGTAAGTTTATTCATGGCCAGGACGTGTCTGAACTGTGGGGTTGCATTAGACACAATCATCTTCACTTGTTCGGGCTCAGAGAGGGTGTCCCTTATTCTTTCCGCCAGAGACCTCCATCTATCAGCATAGCGGACAAAATCCTCATCGGGCTTCATCTTTTCGGCCACTAGGTCGGTAATGGAGAGTGAGGGACCGACCCTATCCCTATATTTCTGCAAGAACCTTCTCTGGACTATTTCAAAATTCTCGGCCTCGCGGGGCTCCAAGGAATAGAACCACTCAAGCGCGGGACCATCCAATGATCTCCGAAAGAGGTATGCCAGGGACCTCTGATCGTTTTGCCAATAGGAGGATTCATACATGAAATCCTTGAGGTGAATGAAGGGGTTGCCGGTACCATTGTATCTGCGGTACGTGGGCATTTCGGAGGGAGGAAGATGAATGACGGGAAGGATTGACAAAGCAACCTCCGGGGTGGCTTTCACGTCCACCATCCTTCTCAGATTTTGAAACTGCTCGTCCATGCGATTGAACCTATTGAGGAGCGATTGGGCGAGCTCCTCTGGAGGTGAAGGTGGCACTTGCCACTGGGGGTGAAACTGTCTCCCGGAGACTTGAGGGGGGAACCCGGAATGAGAGGGAGCTGTCGGACCGCCGACAGTTGGCCCTGGCTGAAGCGGTGTGTGGGGAACAACGGGAGTTTGAGATTGTGACGGGAACTGGAATGAGGGTGGTTGTTGGCTCGCTTGTCCTTGAAGCAAGGGAGACTGGATGGCTTGTGCCAATGAAGGAGATGGAATGACCTGCACGGACGCTTGGAGAGGTGCGATGGCCGGAGTTGATTCCTGGGGCGTGGGGGAAACAGATTTCCCCTTCAGAATGGCCTGGAAGGCCCGGAGCTGTTCAGAGGTAAGCTCCGTGTTGGCGAGGACGCCCAGTAAGGAAGAGATATCCTGTGGTGGGGACGTGTCCCCGGTAATAACCAGCACCTCATGCGAGGGCTCATGAGAAGGACCTGAGTCCATAGCATAGACTCGCGGGTCGGCTGACAAACCACGACTAGGGTGGTTCTCCTCAAAAGACTCGTGAGCCATGCTCACAGTTTTCCCAGAACGCAAAAACATACACTAGCAAGCAGGTAGCAGAGATTATCAAACAAGTGGATGCCTTTACGCCTTTTTTTGTGTTTTGATTTTGATGATTTTTTTGTGTTTTTAGCGTGATCCGAAGTTCACACAAAATAGGGACCCTAGTTTATTTTTGTTTCACCGCCGTGTCAGCAAGGGTCTCTCGTCTCACCACGAATGAAATGACTAACTCCGGGGAACTTCAATGGTACAACCAGCCCAGTGAACGAAGAGGAAATTCTTCGATGTCGGGGACTTACGGAGGTCCCAGTGGAGGAGATTCTAGTCCGTTGAGAAGAATTCTCAAACGGAGAGTCCTTCCTTCACCGGGAAAGGGTGATCCTCAAAAAAAATGAAGACAGGGTAGAAAAGAGGGATGGATGCATGCAATGAAATGCTGACAGAGATATGGAGTGGGAAAACAACAGAAATAACAGACATATAATAAACAAACAACCAATCAAAACTGACAGTGCTGCCGTGAGCACAACGGGGGCGCGCGCTGGCGCCAAGGTGGAGAGGCACGGATGGTGCCGAACTTGCAAGGGTAGTCGAAAGGAAGCAATAGTCGTCCCACCGTGATCGCCAATCTGTGAGCGACGTCACGTGGTTCGGAGAGCGGAGAAGACGCGGAGCGCGCAGGCTCCTCTTTTGTTTGCTGCAACACAGAAA
The DNA here is from genome assembly GCA_022559845.1 of Amorphophallus konjac. NCBI lineage: Eukaryota > Viridiplantae > Streptophyta > Magnoliopsida > Alismatales > Araceae > Amorphophallus > Amorphophallus konjac. The sequence continues at coordinate 440,952,033 of CM040118.1, forward strand.
TAAGAGAAGAGAGAAGGGACCACCACGGGAGATTGCTCCGGCGGGGCAAGCGGGACAAATGTAATATAGCAAGATATGGGGGTTAAACGGTCATAGCGGGAAGTGACTCGCCGCGACCTCGGGGGGACGGGAATGGTGCAGAAATTAAATAGCAAGAATTGAAACGGCCATTGGGGAAGTGACTCACCGCGGCCTCGAGAATATGAGTAGAATAAGAATATAACAGAATATCAGGAGAATATAAAGAGCGGGAATTTAAACGGTCATTGGGGAAGTGACTCGCCGCGGCCTCGAGAACATGAATAGATAAGAATATAATATATAAGAACGGGAATTTAAACGGCCATTGGGGAAGTGACTCGCTGCGGCCTCGAGAATATGAATAGATAAGAATATAACATATAAGAACGAAAATTTAAACGGCCATTGGGGAAGTGACTCGCCACGGCCTCGAAAATATGAGCAGAATATAAAGAGAATATAAGAACGAGAATTTAAACGGCCATTGGGGAAGTGACTCGCCGCGGCCTCGAGAACAAGATGTGATCGCCAGGGGCCAAAAGACCCCAAAATAAAGAAAGTGATCGCACCTACCTCAAGAGCGGGAGATGGCGGGTTGCTTCTTCCTCCCCCTTCGGCCGGCCGACGGAGAGGGCTTTCCTTGGTTACCCTTGCAAAATAGTAGACAATAAACGAACGGAATTAGAAAATGGCAGTGTAGTAACAATTCCTTGCAATAAAAGTAACGAGATCGTGACCTGACACACACCTGGTTGGTGTGGTTTTAAACCCCTCTCGGACTCGAGTTGGAGGAAAATGTGATGATGAATGCAAGAAGTATGCAAGAGACGGCGCCCTTATATAGGGAGATAGAGTATGCAGTATGATGAATGTAAAGAACTATGGAGAAAAAGGGGAAGAAAGAGCTTATTGGATGAGCCGAGGGTGAAATCCGGCGGAGCTCCGGCAACGTAGGGACGACGTGGAAGCGTGGTGGATGAAGACGACCTTCCTCTCGCAAGCGTGGGCACCCGAGAACCCGGTAGAACCTCCACCTACAAAAGACCCCACGGGTTAGAAATGACTCCGGTAGCCTCTGGGCTCCGGCAGCCTATCGGATCTCTTAGAAGCTCCCCCAGAACTGAGGGGGTGGGCCTCTATTTATAGGGCTCCGGAGGGTGGAGGCGTCCAGGACCCTGGACACCTCCATCAGGGCCAAACTAATATTTTATTCTATTTTTATTTATTTTTTTTGAATATTTTTGTGGAGGCGTCCAGGGCCCCGGACGCCTCCAACAGGTCCACCGAACCCCACCGACGGCCGCACGCGGTTTGACACAACGCGTGGTTTTGTGAGCGGCGCCTCGTGATTTTGAAATGGGTGCGTCCAGCTGGCTGGACGTCTCCATAATTTGGCTTTTTTCACACACGACAAACCGTCGTTCGGTGGACGGCGCCCGTGAGGGAGTTGATGGAGGCGTCCCAGGGCCTGGACGCCTCCATTAATATATTATTTTTATTTTTGTGTTTTGTTTTTATGCCAGAGCTGGCATTTTAATTTTTTATATTTGTTTTTATGGAGGCGTCCAGGGTCCTGGACGCCTCCATTAATATATTATTTTTTATTTATTTTGTTCTTCAAAAAATAAATTAAAAAGAAATTAAAAGAATGGGGGCGTCCAGGGTCCTGGACGCCCCCATAAAGACCCACCCGGGTCCTCAGTTCAGGCGTTGGCGGCCACCCGGCAGACACCCTTCTTGGTTCTGGAACCTCCTGATGCGTCTGACTGGTGTTGATGCCGTCCGAATGCCGCGACGAGACGATTCCGGATGTCGAAAAGGGCGGAAGAAGACTCAAGAAAAGGAAGCACTCAAGTGATTCAAAATGCGTAAGCCGTCGCGGGGCGTTGTATAGTAACATGAGACTTTCTCAGGAGACGTCAGGAATGGCGTGTCTACAGTTAGATGTTACCATCATCCACTTGACATGAGAGGGTTTAAAAACCATCCTTGAACCTATAAAACATGATAAACCAAGAGGTTAGATGTTAATCAAAACTCATGAACCAAGCATCAACTCTTTGAACTAGTTCACATAAAAATACATCATTGAACACATTCAAGCATGTATTTGACTTCTCAATTCAACCATCAAAAACACATTCACCATATGACAAGGTTTTGATATGATGAATATGAATCTCTCACTTAATCAAGTAAAATGACATGGGAGCTCAACCATTCAAACACTAGGCAATAAAATCTTCAACATCAAAATGCTTTATTACACAAGTGTTAACAATTATGCCAAATGCAAAGCATGCATAATATCTTGAAATCACATTCATTCAAATGGTATTCTTGTTGATTAAGAACTAACATTTATGAAGCATTATCTCACGAGGAATATTGATATAAAATCATATAAGGATGAAATGCAATGTAATGAGAAAGGTAACTCCCTTTTTGAAGAAGAACTTCATTGATGCACTCCTTTGAGTTCCAAAACATGAGCCATAGATTTGATCCTACAAATCAAGATAAATATAGCATTAGTTCCTTAAATAGCAAAGATTCATATGACTTTCAAGAATGAATCTTGAAGCCATCTTTCAACTCATCAATCACAATATACACATGTTGCTCAATGAAACACATGCAAACACATGCACAATCATTTTGATATCATTAAAACCATACACCAAACATCAACTAGGGGATACAACAATCTCCCCCTTTTTGATGATGACAAAATGATGTGTGTGATAGAACAGATATGCAAGCATCTTTATGAAAGACCAAGCATAGAGCATGGACAATGAGCACATAGATCAATCCTCCAGTTCTCCCCAAAACAACAACATTCATAAGACATTGAGCACACACACATATTCTCCCCCTTTTTGTCATCTACAAAAAGACAGGGGATTATGTGACATGATATGGACATGTTAGGCCAAAAGATATAATACCAATGCAAATGCCAAGTGATACTAATCAAAGGCCCAAAAGTATGATACCAAATGTTGTTCAGATGCCAATTGGTGGTCAAATTGGCTGATACCAATTGTTGGGGTCAAATTAAAGGCCCAAAGATTTACAATTGTCATTCTTGAGAAAATTAGCCCCAAAGATATGATACCAAAGGTTAGAAGAACTCATTTCAGCATTCATGCAACATGATGTGTTCAAATGAATTATACCAATTGTTGAAAAGTATGAATTGCTCAAGATGATATCATGTATGAACTATATGCATGTTAAAAATGTCAAATATGTAGATATGCACATGATGACTTCTTTCCTTCAAATGTAAGATTTATGTTCAGAATTAGATCAAAGGGGAATGCATGAACATACAAGCACACAAGCACAATCGTCATGCACACAAATATTACATATAGTAACTCCCCCTAAATGAGGCACGGGTTAAGAAATGAGCAGTGATTCAAATTCAAGAGTGTAAGACGTGAAGCATAACTAAGAGATTTGTGCATACACAACTAGAAGTACCACATAAACCATGAATGTAGGCAAATTCATAAAATACATACATCACAAAAATACCCATGTGAAATGTGATATAATGAATAATGAGCTTCAAAATATATGGATTTTCAGATTTTCTAAAGAACACTAGAAGGTAATCTCCTCTCTATATTTTCACTTTAGATTCTCGACTATCGGTAGCTTCGCACAACCCCTATTTTGTTTCTTTTAATAGACTTCACCTTTCGGCGCGAGATTCCTCATATGTCTCAATGGGGATTCCCGGCTACTTGGATTCGTCACACATGTGAATTTTTACTTCTCCTTTTGACATGAGTTTCCTCCTTTGTTTCAGGGGGGATTCCCGGTTACTTGGATCCACATTCTATTTCTTGAATTTTTTGTAGGGTAGGTAGCTTTTTCCTCACGATTACTCTTTAATGTCCATGTAGAGATTCAAGTTCCCTTTAAAGTGTTGGAAGAAATTTCTTAAATCCTTATCAATGAAAGTCATTAAATTCATTATGTGCAAGAGTGTGGGGGTAAGTTTTTATTTTGTATGTATAAAATGAATTCGACAAGACATAGCTATGACTCCCCCTAAATGTATGCACGGTCAGAATCAAATCCTCCCCCTTAATATATGACATGTATCACATATGAATAAAATCACTGTATTGTTGTTTAGCAAGAAGGTAAGGCCTTAGAAAGATCAAGAAATAGTTTCATAGGGTAAATACTTACAAGCATGCAAGGATTCATGAAACATTCATGCAAGCATTCATGAGTCAGGATATGCGATTATCATGAAATATATGCATATGCTCTATATGCATGAATATGCAGTATGTTTCTTTTTGTCTTTTTATATGCATAGTATGTGAATGATATGTAAGGATGCCAATGCATTCTTTTTATGCAAGTTTTCAATTTTTACAATGACTTGAGCATTTGAGAAAGACATGAAGCAAGTGAATGCATGAGATGGATTTTCAATGAATCTAGCACTGAACCATGAACCGTTTATGTTAGATTTCATCATGGAAAGCCATTTTCCTCACAACTCGAACGTTCAGCCTTGATCATTCAAAATAGTATTGCATGAGACATGTGTTCCAGTTTGAACAAATCAAGCAATCTGTCATTCATGCAAGGCAACCACACATAGTCAATGAGCTTTAAGATAAGCCATAGTCAACATTCAATACCAATTGTTGCATTTAATCAAGCAATTCCACAGTTCAAAAATTTTGCCCTTTTGAAACAAGAAGGTTTTTCAAATTCAATTTGAAAGCACATGCAAATCAAAGACAAATTGATTTCATTCAAAACACATGGTTCCTCATAAGCCAAATAATTCAATTTCTAAATTTTGGTACTAGGCGGAGAACATAGGTGTAAAGACCACCATCACGCTTCGTGGAAGTATCCAGTTGAACATAGTCCAACCTTCTCTAACCACCATTTGATATACCAAATATTCATCCACTGAAGACATATGTGGCTTGTGAAGAATTTAAAGCATAACATGAGAACACACTAAAATATCATCCCAAAGCATCAAAACCATCAAATTTGACACTGAAAGAGCAAAGTTGGGATTTTACCATATGAGTGTGCCTTGTTCATTTTTATTGGAACACCTTTCATTCTTTATTTACCTCAATGCACACCTTCACAACAACCGACTCATTTGTCGGATTTTGGCACCCAAGCCTTCTTGGGTCCTTGGATATTGGTAGCATTTCTTCCAAATATTTTCTTTGACTTTTTCATTGGCACCATATCATCATCCTTCATGATCCTGCAATCCTCAATGACATGTCCATGATTTCCACAATAAAAGCATTGAGGGAAAGTATTTTTGCCAAAAGATTTCCTTTTAGGAGCAAAAGAATTTTCAAATGCATTCCATCTTCTATTTTTAAAGGATCTAGATTTAACAAAATTAAACCTAGCATTCATTCTAGAAACATAGAAATTCTCAGTTTTCAAAAATCAACATTCATTCATGACATGACCGTATTTCCCACAATGAAAGCAACAAGGAGTAGTGGGTTTACGGAATGATTTTTCATTATTTGCATGAGTGTTCGAGAATGAAATTTTCTTATGGGATGCAAACCTTTTAGCATGGAAAGCATGTTCATTTTTGAATTTTCTTTGAAAGTTAAACTTAGCATTCATGGCACGATAATCATCATTTTGTTTCACAAAATAATTATCCATGACATGGCCAAGTTTGTGACAATAGAAACAAGACACATTTCACTTTTCCTTGAAAGCATTTTGTTCAACTTTCTGCTTTGAAAAATAAATTTTCATCGTGTGGCCTATGTTGAAATTAGATGGAAGGCTCTTTCACCACAGAATGTGGATCTAGAGGGGGGGGTGAATAGATCACCTGGCTAATAAAAAATTATGCCTAGATTCAGATGCGAAATTAAAAGTACATTGATCAAACACAGTCAATGCACCGGATAATAGAGATAAGATCTACTAGACAAACAAGCAACCACACGAGAGGCACAGAGAATTTTAGGTGGTTCAGTCAATCCGACCTACATCCACCCCACATTCAACTCGAATGTGGATTACTGCTGATACACAGCTTCAATCTGTTGGGCACTACAGCTTGCCAACAACGGCTGGGGCTTACAGCTTATCCCGACCAGAGGAACCTCCTCTGCAACAGCTGAGCTTCACAGCTTGCTCTGCTAGGCTCTACAGCTTAGCCAACTAGAGGTAATGCCTCTGCACACCGCTGCCTCACATCTTGACACCACTGACTAACAGCTTGATCGAACAAGAGTTTTCAAAAGAAAATTAACAAAGACTGAAAAGTAAGAAATGCAGAATCGAATGGAATGAAAACCAAAATGACTGTAGCTCAAATTGAGCAATATCAGCTCTGGTATCTAAACCAAGAGACTGATTCACAAGCTCTCATCTAACTCTCTCAACTCATCTCTCTCACTTTCTTCTTCTCTCCTTTTCTTCTTCTCTGCTTTTCTTCTCTTTGGATCTCGGTGGCTCTCTGCTGCCTCAGGTTTGTCTCACTGTATAGACTTGCCACTGGTCGATCACTCTTCAACAGAAGATGAAGACTTCTATATATATCAGCAGCAGATTGGATAAGGGCGCGTGGCTTCCACGTTTTCCCGCCCAAGGAATTTGCCAGATCCGAGGTGCTTTCATCCACATGGTAGCATCTGGTCACCTCGTCCTCCTGGGATCACGAGCCATGTCAGCAATCTCAGTAACGAATCCCTGTCAGACAGAGTATCAGATTATCAGGGTAAGTGAAGAACTCTGTACAGACTTTATAAGATGAAATGCCTTGTGTAGACTTCATGATGTATAGCCTTTGTGAAATGTGAATGCTATGTATAGACTTTAGTGTATAGACTATGTGAAGGCGAGTGCAGTGTACAGACTCCATGAGACTCTAATGAAGACAGACGATGTGTAGACTTCAGGACTGATGCACGATGTACAGACTTCATGAGACTCGAATGAAGACAGACGATGTATAGACTTCAGGACTGATGCACGATGCAGACTCGTCCAATGTATACACTTGCTCGTTGTTCAGTCTTCACGAAAGATGTACAGACTTCCAATGTGTAGACTTTGTTAAGGCAACGTTGGTAAAGCAACCAATGTACAGACTTACTGAACTGACCGTAGGTAAAAGATATGAGGAATGTATAGACTTACTTAGTTCAGTTTAGAATGTAGGTAATGATCAATGTATAGACTTAACAGTCACCCTGGCTGTACAGACTTGGTCACAAGCTGAACAGTCTGTTGTATAGACTTTCACAAACCAAAGTCTGTACAGACTTGAAATGAAAACCAATGTATAGACTTCACCCCAATGCATAAGACGCTAACTGAGAAGGATAATGTACAGACTTGCTGTAACAGTCCGATGTATAGACTTTGCTCGAATGCATGAGATGCTAACTAAGACGCTGGACTCTGTACAGACTTGAGTGATGTATGGGCTTAGCTTCGTGCAAGCTACAGTCCAATGTATGGACTTTGAAGTTCAACTGGTGAGTGTACAGACTTCACCAATGAGACGCTCGCTGTACAGACTTGGCACCGACCAATGTGTAGACTTGACAATGCTGAATGAACGAATGAGCAATGTATAGACATTGGGTGCCACACTATGCAGACTTCACGATGTATGGACTTGAGTGTTCGTGTGAGCTGCACTGTATAGACTTTAACAAAATGCCTAAGACGCTGCATGAGACACAAGACAGACAGACAGCGTGTAGACTTCACTCTGGGGGCGTCGACGCATCTAAGAAGGGGAACAGTGTACAGACTTACACACTTATTACGTTGACGCTGCAGACTTAGCCAATACAATGTACACACTTACTGCATTGACGCTGCATGAGACACTAGACAGACAGACAGTGTATAGACTTGTACTCTGGGGGTGTCGACCCATCTAAGAAGGGGGTCGACCCACTACTGTCCAGACTACACAATGAAATGTATAGGCTGTATGTTCATGCTGCAATGCACTGTGTAGACCTGTGAGTGTGTGCATAACAATATATAGACTCTGACTGCATTATATACAGAGACAAACTGATAAAAATAATTTCATCAAAATAAGAACAGTTGCCAATCAATCAAAACAAGTTGTTGCCAATGAGGTAAAACTTATTGTCAACATCATCAACACAGAGGAGTCACAACAATCTCCCCCTTTTTGATGATGGCAACACCCTATTATATAGAATAGCAACAACCTGTTATGCAGATGCTTTTTTGATGAAGGACATGATTTGTTATTCAGATTTGTCATGCAGATGCTATGAATGACATGCTGAGACATGAACAAGATCTCCCCCTTTGCCATAGATATGATGCATACACTTCCCTGGAATGAATTCATCAAATAGACAATATATTCTCCCTCTTTGCCATCAACAAAGAGGAGGGAAAGAAAATGCAAGGGAAGGAATAAGAAGAATCAGCTGACTGGCATTCTTAGCAGGTAGTTCAGAAATTAAGCAGCTAAAGCACAGAACCTTCAGTCATATGAATTGAGAAACTGCTTAAAAAGTGAAGTTCTGGTTTAAAGGTTATACAAATGAGAGTTCGTGCACTACATTGATTGGATAAGGTAGCTGTGCATGATAAAATAATAAACCAGAATCATATTTACATGAGAGATTCAGTTTCAGAATATCTTACTTTCATAGACTCAGTAGAATGTGCTAAGAGATACCAGGTCATGTATTGAAATTAAACAAATTGACATCCATGAAATTTCTTTTGAAGGAACAACATTTTTAATATTATTTCATTTAGGGCATTCAGGTACCATAAGTCTTTTTACGTAAGGGTATATATTTATCAGACGTCAATACCCCTAGATACTCAACATGATGGACCATTTTTCCTATGATCAAACTCAATAGAACTGTTTTACACCTTTTTGTGTGAGGGTACACGTTTATTAGACGCTAGTTACCCCCAGGTACTCAGTGAAACCAACCTACTGTTTTGATCATTTTATACAGAGATAGCTGATACACCTCATGACATTAGTGTTGTCCACTTCTTTGATGGATCACTCAGTTTCTCAGTGATTTACCAGTCATTGCTCTGCCAATGCTATTTTTTAATTAATTTTCAATGTTTTTCAATATCTTTCTTAGCTATCCTTTATTTGTTTCAGAATGACTTGTTTAAGGACAATACACATACTTAGTTTCTCTAACATGATTTCAGATGAGTTTTCAGATTTCAGATATAATTAGCTTTGTCTGACATGAAATAAGATGAGGGTTGAGTGCTTTATCAATTTTCAGCATCCTTATTTACTGATTGTAGTCTTTCAACTCTAAAGATTATAAAATTTAAACCATTAAGTCAGTCTTTAAACAATTAAAGTTCTTATGAGGTAAGAAGTCTATTTTCTATTGCTTAATATTAGAACTGACTAAAAGATTGCCATACTGTCAGACTCAATCATTCAGAGTCAAAGGATGAATGAACAGAGTCGACGCTGGGAGTTCAAGGCGTCCACGCATCAGTTGAAGAGGCAACAATATAAAACACTGAGATAATATCAGTGCGTCGACTCCACGCTATTGCAGCGTCAACTCATCAGAATAAGAAGCAGAGACATTCACAGATCTAGTTCACTGCGTCAACGCCACAGTAGACCAGCGTCGACGCAGCAGTTCACCCTGAATTTCTGACAAGACTCCCCCTGTCTATATGCATGCAGTTTTACAAATGAATACTGAACAAATGATTTTGAAGTTCATGCTTATTCAGACTGCACTATCATGCAATATAACCACCAGGGTTATGCAGAGAAATGTAGCGCAAAACAGTTCTATATGCATGTGATTTTAGACACCTTCATGACTAAATGATATGCAGTGATGATCATGAGAAAATAATATGAGTGTCATGCATGATCATGAGTCTGTTGCACCATTCAACCTTCACAGAGTTTTATACAAGCTATCAGATGCAAGTCCAAATCAGAAATTTTTTTCAAAATAGCTGAAAATTTTATTCATCATGCTGAAACTTACATAAGCCAAGTTATCTTCTAAGAAATTTAAACTTTTCATTTTCAAGTGGCTTAGTAAAGATATCAGCAATTTGTTTGTCTGTTTCAATGAAATTCAGTTCGATTTCCTTTTTATTCACAGCATCTCTAAGAAAATGGTGTTTTATCTCTATGTGTTTAGTCCTAGAATGATGAACATGATTTTTAGCAAGGCATATGGCACTAGTATTATCACATAAAATTGGAATACATTCCAGTTTTATCTGATAATCATCTAGTTGGTGCTTGATCCATAGTACTTGGGCAGCACAATTATCAGCTGTAACATATTCAGCCTCAGCTGTAGACAAGGCTACAGTGTGTTGCTTCTTAGATGCCCAAGATACTAGACAGCCACCAAGGAATTGACAATAGCCACTAGTGTTTTTTCTATCTACTCGACACCCAGCATAATCAGCATCAGTGTAAGCTAGAAGCTCTAACTCACACCTAGCAGGATACCATAATCCTAGCTCTTGGGTACCTAGCAGATATCTAAAAATCCTTTTTATTGCTTTAAGATGAGTTTCTTTAGGACTGGCCTGAAACCTAGCACATAATCCTACAGCAAATTGAATATCAGGCCTAGATGCTGTTAAGTAGAGAAGGGATCCGATCATACCTCTGTATAGCTTTGATCAACAGGTTTACCTTTAGTGTCTTCATCCAAGCTTGTAGAGGTACCCATTGGAGCAGCTATCTCATTGAGGTTGTCCATCTTGTATTTCTTGAGTAGATCCCTTGTGTACTTGGACTGAGTGATAAACATTCCATCCTTTGTTTGTGTAACCTGCAGTCCAAGAAACAATTTGAGCTCACCCATTGAGCTCATTTCAAACTCATTAGTCATTATTTTAGAAAATTCCTCACATAATTTGGGGTTGGTTGACCCAAAAATAATGTCATCCACATAAATTTGTACAATAAGAATGTCAGAATGACTCACCTTTGTAAACAAGGTCTGATCAACTACTCCTCTAGTGAAATTTGGATCAGTAAGGAACTTGCTCAACCTGTCATACCAAGCTCTGGGAGCTTGCTTAAGACCATAGAGAGCTTTATTTAATTTGTAAACATGATTAGGGAAATCTAGACATTCAAACTCAGGGGGCTGTCTTACATAGACATCCTCACTAATTTTCCCATTCAAGAATGCAGATTTTACATCCATCTGCTGGAGGATTATTCCTAGGGAGCATGCATAAGCCAATAAAATCCTAACAGCTTCTAATCTGGCTACAGGGGAAATGACTCTTCAAAGTCAATACAAAACTCCTGGTTATACCCCTGAGCAACAAGTTTGGCTTTATTTTTAACAATATTCCCTAATTCATCAGATTTATTCCTGAATACCCACTTAGTCCCTATGACTGTTCTATGATCAGGAGGTGGGACCAAGTGCCACACCTTGTTCCTGTCGAACTGATTAAGCTCCTCATGCATGGCATTAGTCCAATGCACATCCTTGAGGGCACAGTCAATGGACTTGGGTTCAATTTAAGAGACAAGAGCATATGTATTAAATTCATCCTGAATTCTAAATTGACCTCTAGTCCTAGGGGGATCATTCAGATTACCAATGACATTATTCATAGGGTGATCTTTAAGATATCTAATATTAACAATATGAGTTTCAGGAATTTCACTTACCTCCCCCTAAACTTCAGGTTCTTCTTCATTCTGCTCCTCTTTTTCTTCCTCACCATCAGACAGGTCTGCAGAGTTATCATCTTTTAAAATGTTCCCATCTTCATTCCTGCAATGACCATGGTTAGTTTCCATCAAGGATTCATCAAAGATAATGTGTGGAGATTCTTCAACAATTTTTGAGTTTAAGTTGAACACTCTATAAGCTCGGGTGTTTTCAGAATAACCAAGAAAAATTCCTGGTTCACCTTTTGGCTCAAATTTATCAAGGTCCCTCTTATCATTTATATGTATAAATATTTACAACCAAAGACCTTGAAATAGGCAATTGAAGGTTTCTTATCTTTCAAAATCTCATAGGGGGTTTTCTGGGTAGAAGGTCTTACCATTGCCCTGTTAATTACATAACAGGCTGTGTTGACTGCTTCAGCCCAAAATTTTCTTGGCAGTTCATCTTCAACTAGAAGTGTTCGGCCCATTTCCACTAAAGTTCTGTTCCTCCTCTCGACAACACCACTCTGCTCAGGTGTCCTGGGTGAGGAGAACTTATGATGAATCCCACTAGACCTGCAAAATTCTTCAAAGTGTGAGTTTTCAAACTCACCTCCATGATCAGTCAAAATATTTTCAATTTTCTGATTTATTCTAATACAGAACTCCTGAAATTCTGAAAATACATCATTCTTGTGTGACAGAAAATATACCCAAGTATACCTAGAAAAATCATCTACTAAGACAAATCCATACCTCTTCCCTGATAAACTGACAGACCTGGTTGGCCCAAATAGGTCCATGTGTATCAATTCGTAAGGTTTAGTGGATAGGTTTTTTGTCCTAGATTTGAATGATTTTCTAGTCAACTTGGACTGAATGCATGCATTACAAAATTTATTATCCTTTTTAAAAGAGACTTCAGGGAGTCCTCTAACCATGCTATGCTTGTTTAGTTTATGCAAAACAGTATAACTCGCATGGCCTAACCTACGATGTCATAAAAATGCTAAATCTTCTTTACTGGCAGTAAGACATAGGTTAGAATGCTGAATATCATCTAAATCTATCATGTATGTGTTATTTATTCTTTTTCCAGGAAATTTGACAATTTCAGAATCAGGTTCAAAAACCTTGCAGCATTGAGAATCAAATAAGACTTTATGTCCTTTATCACACAACTGGCTGATACTGAGTAAATTATAAGCTAACCCTTCAACCAGCATAACATCATCAATGCAACAGGTAGAACACTTACCTACCTTACCTGATCCAATGATCCTACCCTTTGTGTTGCTTCCAAAGGTGACAAGGCCTCTTAGCTTCTCAGTCAGCCTGCAGAACTTGGCCTTATCTCCTGTCATATGCCTGGAGCAGCCACTATCCAGGTACCACAAGTTGCTCTTGGCTGCCAGGCATACCTGCACACACAATTAGGGCAAAAAGTTTGGAACCCAAGTCTGTTTGGGCTCCAATGCAGATGAAGTGCAAGTATAGGAAGAAAGCATGGCTTTGGGAATCCACATTTGTTTAAAAGAACTTTGTTCTGTGGATTTTGCAGATTTCCTTCTGTTATTCTTTCTCTTATTTTTGTTGTTTTTCTTTTTATTTGCACCAATAGAGTTATTCACAGAATTGTTGTTGTTGTGCCAATGCTTCGGCCAGGTTGCATTCATAAAGTTTTGGTCAAGGTGATATTTGGGCTGGCTGAAAGATTGGAAGTTTCTAGTTGTTCGACTACCATACCCATTACCCTATGTTCTGACATAGGGTCTGTAAAATTATGTAGGCTGATGAACATACCCTGTATGCATCCCTTGAGTTCTAGTCCACCCAAACCCATTCGGATAGGTTGACTATGTGGGGTAGTAGGACTGGACTCTAGGTGGATTGAATTTGTTGGGCTGACTCCTGAAAACATTTTATCTTCCCTGCACCCTTGACCCTGCTGACATGTTCATAGGTTTTTGTTGGGTCTTTTTCTATGATGGTGGTGGTGAAGACTTTTTGGCATTGACATGGGGTTTGTTTACCTGAGCAGGCTGACCCCTAGCCTTGGATTGAGCACTAGAGCTAGGTTTGGAAGTGCCAATTGTACTAGGCTCACCAACTTTCTGTTTGCCCTTCTCCTCTGCATTGGGCTTTTTCAGATTCACATTTGTTTTCACAGCATTATTAGAATTCATATTAATCAGAGCTCTTTTCTACTTTTGTGCAACAAAGGAAATAGTTTTCATTCCAAAGCTCTTAGTTGCACTAGAGTTGAATCCTAGGCCCTCTCTCCTGAAATTAACCTTTGACCCCAATAATACATCTAAATTTTCAGATCCTTGGGTCATTTTCTCAATGGTTTTCAGCTTATCCTCATTGTCTTTCTGAATTTCATCAATAGACTTTTTCAATTCATTATTTACATTGAGGATAGCTTCATATTTTTTAGAAGTAATTTTTATCTCACTTTCATAATTCTGAATTTTCAATTTCCATGCATCAATTTCATTGTCTAATCTCACATTTTCTTCCTTAGAGATTTTCAGTTCTTTCTTGATTTCTTCAAATTCAGAACATGTGAGTTTCAGCTTACTGTTCTCATTCTCTAAGCATGCAATTTTATCAGACAATGAAGTATCATTTTGCATGATGTTAATTTTTCTTCGTAGATGCCTATTTTCTTTTCTGACATCATCTACTCTATCAGCAAGTTCATTATATGCATCCATCCAATCAACAATAGTAAAGTTTTCAGAACGAGAGGATACCTCATCAGATTCTTCCTCTCTATCTTCTGAGCTGGTTGCCATGAGACAGATTGGCTTCTCAGCTTCAACTTCACTGTCCAAAGTGTTGCTCAAGGATCCCTCGTCCTCATCACTCCAGGTACTCACCATAGCTTTCCCTCTTGTGTTCTTTTTCTTGGACTTGTCCTTGAGGTTCGGATTTGTCGGACATTCAGCTTTAAAGTGACCAGCCTTCTTGCATTGATAGCAAACATTAGTCTTAGCTTTCTTTACAGGGTTTGATTTGTACCTTGTGTCTCGGCGGCCACCACTGGAATTTCTTCGGCTGAATCTTCTTCCTTCTTTCTTGAGAAAACGTCGGAATTCCCTAGTAATCATAGCAATATCATCATTTGCCATTTCTTCTTCAGACAAGCTCTCTTCAATTGATGATCCGTTGGGGCTGGATCGACTGGATTTGCCAGCACCAGCCTTCAGAGCTATTGGCTTCCTCTTTCTATCAGCCTCCTCTATCTTCGGCAGATTCATCTCATATGCCATTAGAGATCCGATAAGCTCATCTGCCCTTGTATTGTGCAGATCTCTTGACTCTTCCATAACAGTGGCCTTGGTGTACCAAATTGGAGTCAAGGATCGCAAGATCTTTCTGACTATATCATACTCAGAATACTTCTTCCCAAAATCTCTGAGACTATTTGTGATAATAGTCAATCGAGCATACATTTCTTTGATTGTCTCGTTTGGCTTCATCTTGAAGGCCTCGTATTCTGAAACCAATAGATTTGTCTTGGTCTCTCTGACTTGTGAAGTCCCCTCATAGATAACTTCAAGTGCATCCCACATTTCCTTCGCTGAAGAGCAGGCAGATACTCGTGAGAACTCGGTGGGATGCAAAGAACACTGGATTGCATTGATTGCACTCCAGTTGAGTGTGGACCTTCTAATTTCCTCCTTGGTCCATACATCTTCATTTGGGGACAGCTCGAAAGGTCCCTTGCTAACTACCTTCCAGATCTCATAATCTTTAGCCCTCAAAAAAATCTGCATACGGTTCTTCCAGTATGCGTAGTTGGATCCATCGAAGTACGGGGGCTTGGATGTGGAGTGTCCTTCAGCTATCATCCCTCTTCCGTCCATCTGTACCTTCCTCTTCGGCTGTAAGTCCCTACAGAAGAGTTAGGCTCTGATACCAAATGTTGAAATTAGATGGAAGACTCTTTCACCACAGAATGTGGATCTAGAGGGGGGGTGAATAGATCAGCTGGCTAATAAAAAATTATGCCTAGATTCAGATGCGGAATTAAAAGAACACTGATCAAACACAGTCAATGCACCGGATAATAGAGATAAGATCTGCTAGACAGACAAGCAACCACACGAGAGGCACAAAGAATTTTAGGTGGTTCAGTCAATCCGACCTACGTACACCCCACATTCAACTCGAATGTGGATTACTGCTGATACACAGCTTCAATCTGCTGGGCACTACAGCTTGCCAACAACGGCTGGGGCTTACAGCTTATCCTGACCAGAGGAACCTCCTCTGCAACAGCTGAGCTTCACAACTTGCTCTGCTGGGCTCTACAGCTTAGCCGACCAGAGGTAACGCCTCTACACACCGCTGCCTCACAGCTTGACACCACTGACTAACAGCTTGATCGAACAAGAGTTTTCAAAAGAAAATTAACAAAGATTGAAAAGCAAGAAATGCATAATCGAATGGAATGAAAACCAAAACGACTGTAGCTCAAATTGAGCAATATCAGCTCTGGTATCTGAACCAAGAGACTGATTCACAAGCTCTCATATAACTCTCTGAACTCATCTCTCTCACTTTCTTCTTCTCTCCTTTTCTTCTTCTCTGCTTTTCTTCTCTTTGGATCTCGGTGGCTCTCTGCTGCCTCAGGTTTGTCTCACTGTATAGACTTGCCACTGGTCGATCACTCTTCAATAGAAGATGAAGACTTCTATATATATCAGCAGCAGATTGGATAAGGGCGCGTGGCTTCCACGTTTTCCCGCCCAAGGAATTCGCCAGATCCGAGGTGCTTTCATCCACGTGGCAGCATCTGGTCACCTCATCCTCCTGGGATCACGAGCCATGTCAGCAATCTCAGTAATGAATCCCCGTCAGATAGAGTATCAGATTATCAGGTTAAGTGAAGAACTCTGTACAGACTTTATAAGATGAAATGCCTTGTGTAGACTTCATGATGTATAGCCTTTGTGAAATGTGAATGCTATGTATAGACTTTAGTGTATAGACTATGTGAAGGCGAGTGCAGTGTACAGACTCCATGAGACTCTAATGAAGACAGGTGATGTGTAGACTTCAGGACTGATGCACGATGTACAAACTTCATGAGACTCGAATGAAGACAGATGATGTATAGACTTCAGGACTGATGCACGATGCAGACTCGTCCAATGTATACACTTGCTCGTTGTTCAGTCTTCACGAAAGATGTACAGACTTCCAATGTGTAGACTTTGTCAAGGCAACGTTGGTAAAGCAACCAATGTACAGACTTACTGAACTGACCGTAGGTAAAAGATATGAGGAATGTATAGACTTACCCAGTTCAGTTCAGAACGTAGGTAATGATCAATGTATAGACTTAACAGTCGCCCTGGCTGTACAGAGTTGGTCACAAGCTGAACAGTCAGTTGTATAGACTTGCACAAACCAAAGTCTGTACAGACTTGAAATGAAAACCAATGTATAGACTTCGCCCCAATGCATAATACGCTAACTGAGACGGACAATGTACAGACTTGCTGTAACAGTCCGATGTATAGACTTTGCTCGAATGCATGAGACGCTAACTAAGACGCTGGACTCTGTACAGACTTGAGCGATGTATGGGCTTAGCTTCGTGCAAACTACAGTCCAATGTATGGACTTTGAAGTTCAACTGGTGAGTGTACAGACTTCACCAATGAGACGCTCGCTGTACAGACTTGGCACCGACCAATGTGTAGACTTGACAATGCTGAATGAATGAATGAGCAATGTATAGACATTGGGTGCCACACTGTGCAGACTTTACGATGTATGGACTTGAGTGTTCGTGTGAGCTGCACTGTATAGACTTTAACAAAATGCCTAAGACGCTACATGAGACACAAGACAGACAGACAGTGTATAGACTTCACTCTGGGGGCGTCGACGCATCTAAGAAGGGGGACAGTGTACAGACTTACACACTTATTGCGTTGATGCTGTAGACTTAGCCAATACAATGTACACACTTACTGCGTTGACGCTGCATGAGACACTAGACATACAGACATTGTATAGACTTGTACTCTGGGGGTGTCGACCCATCTAAGAAGGGGGTCGACCCACTACTGTCCAGACTACACAATGAAATGTATAGGCTATATGTTCATGCTGCAATGCACTGTGTAGACCTGTGAGTGTGTGCATAACAATATATAGACTCTGACTGCATTATATACACAGACAAACTGATAAAAATAATTTCATCAAAATAAAAACAGTTGCCAATCAATCAAAACAAGCTGTTGCCAATGAGGTAAAACTTATTGTCAACATCATCAACACAGAGGAGTCACAACAGCCTAGCTTACCATAATGAAAGCAAGAAATATTTCTTTATGATTTAAAAATATTTTTCCCTTTGCATGCGAACTTGTCATCCTCTTTCATGACAACACAATCATCCATCACATGTCCAGATACACCACAATAGAAGCATTCAACATTTGACTTTGATTTTTGAGATCTATATGACATAGAAGGCTTAGTGTTGACATTTTTCTTTTTCTCAAAACTATTTTCAGAATTTTTGATTTGAGAAGTGGGAGGAGGTGGTTTAGAAGTGCTAGGAGTGTCGGATGCATGAACAAAAGAGGTTTTCAATTTATGCTCAAAAGAATTTTTGTTGACCAGAGTGTATCCAAGACTCTCTTTTTGAAAGTTCACTTTAAGACCTAGCACTTTGTCTAAGTTTTCCTTCCCTTTGACAAATTTAGACAGTGATGCATTCAAATCAACAATTTCAGATTCAAGAGATGAAACATGCAATTCATAGCTAGCTATCTCCTGTTCACTGCAAACAACACATTCATTCAATATTCTATTTGCGGTTTTGTAACTTTCAATCTCTTGTTCCAACACAAGTAGTTTTTCAGATTCAACATTGACATCCAAAGCTTTTCCTCTTTCAAAAGTTAACAGTTTTTCAGACATGATGTTGTTTAAGTGTTTCAACTTTTCATTTTCAGATTTAAACAACACATTTTCTTTTTCAATTTTTTCAAGGCATTTCAGGCTACCTTTAAGAAGAGAAATTTGAATTAACATTGCACCATTATACTTTTTGAGCTCTTCATTTTCAATCATGATCCTTTTGTTGTCAATTTTATTGTCAAGTAATTTATCAAACATTTTATCATCGTCAGACAATGAATCTAACTTGCTCTTAAGACATTCCTCATTCTTCTCAAGCAAAGAGATCTTAGACAACAATGTTTCATTTAGCTCACGTAAATCACGACAGTCATTTTCACATGCAAGAGAGGCACTAGATTTTCTAACATTCTCAATCTCTTCATTCAAGCAAGAAACTTCATCTGAAAATAATTCAACTTTGGATTCTAGATATTCAATTTTTGATTCCAAAGTTTCACAATTTTCACATGAAGCGTTAGCATGCACATTTTCACATAAAGCAGAAGAATTCACAAGATCTTCATTTTTCTTGGTCAATTTCTTATTTTCAGATTTGACCTTTTTGTATCTACTTAACAATTCCTCATAGAGCTCCATTAGCTTTTCAAAAGAAATTTCATCACCTTCGGATCCTACCTCTGAGCTTTCTTTGCTTTCTTCATCATTGGCCATCAAGCTTGAGCCGACTTGTGAAGTCTTTTCAATGGCTTTATACTTTACCAGTTGATCCCACAAATCTCTTGCTGACCTGTACGAAGAAATTTGAGATAGAACATTAGATTCTACACAATTCCTTAAAACATTCAAAGCATGAAGATTAATTTCATTTTTCTTCACATGCTTGTCATTCCACTTAGCTTCATTTGATGGAAGTTTATGTGGACCATTACATATGACTTCCCAAATTTCACATTTATTAAAGCCAAGGTAAGCACACATGCTATTTCTCCAAGAAATGTAAGTATTTCCATCATAACGAGAAGGAAGAGTAAAACTAGACATGTTACTAAATGAAACTCGCCGAGGGATCACTCTAAAGGTCGTTAGACCCTATAAGATAGTGCCGTGGCTCTGATACCAATTGTTGGTCCCTGGGTAGGCGAGTAGACAAGAAGGGGGGGTTGAATTGTCCCCCACGAACGATGGTAAATTAAAATCTAACACAACGGAATTAACAACTTTGAACGTGATTGAAGAAATTAGACTAAGCAAGGTAAACTTAGTTCTCTCAATCTCACCGTTCACACACGAACATTCAACCAATATAAATAATTAAACATGCATCCACAAAAGCAAACCACAACACAAGGGTTTTTAAGGTGGTTCGGTACCACGATGGGCTCCCTACGTCCACCCCTCACCAAACTCGGTGAGGCTTCACTCGGGGATGAATCCCCAAACGGAGACGACGCTCCAAACACACATGGGGATAAATCCCCCCACACACACGAAGTCAAACTCCAACACACACTCGTAGGGCGACACCTACGCAACCACACGGGAGTAAACTCCCAACCACACATGGGGAACACACCCCACAAAATACCTAAGCACACACGCGGATATGCTCCGCACCACACGACGCACATGCGTCAACACAAACCACTCGGAGAACCCCTTTCTCCGAGCACCCACACAAGAAATCGTTTGTAGGTTTACAACAAGTTAACAAATGAAATCTCTAAGCCCAAAACATATACTAAAGACTAAAACAAGAAAGATCAACAAGCACAAAGCTCCCCCTTCAATTGAATCTCCGGCTCTTCTTGGTTTGATGTCGGATGATGGCGATTTTGGCGTCCTCTTGTTCCTCTCCTCAATCCGCTTCTTTTCTTCTTCTACCACGAGCTCCAAATCTTCATGGATGTAGATGAAAACACTTCCTCAAGAGCTCCTAGGTTGCTTTACCCCTTTTCTCCACCTACAAGATAGAATAAAATGCATTAGGGCTTCTCCTCACCCAAATTCGGAGTTCACATTCACATATATAGAGGAGTGGACAAAAGACACATAAAACCCTCCCAATACATGTTAGAAACCCCCTAATAACATTATGAACCATTAGGGGGTAGAATGGTAATGTTTAGAAGGGTTTAGAATGGGTTTTAAAGTCTCCCAGAAATTCCGTTCTGGAGTGGTCGACCCTTGGGGTCGAACCTCGGGCAGCAGAGGGCCAAACAGAACCTAAAATAGGTTCTGTCTTACAGGGGTCGACCCTTGCAGTGGGTCAACCCCAGGGGTCGACCCATGCAGGTGGATGGGCTATCAGCCCAGGGGGGTCGACCCCAGGGGTCGACCCCTTCCCTGAAGGGTCCGAAAACTTGGATTTAAGCCTCGTTTAAGTGCCGGAAAAATTCCCAAAAATCAAGAATAAATTACCATGAATTCAACAAAGTATTAAGACCATCTAAACCACATTTCAACAAGATTTATAAGAAAACATTAAGCACATTGTAAAGGCTCAAAAATCTCGTTTTAAGGATGCATAAAACACTTCCAATGCAATGCAATCTCATGAACTATGTTCATGAAAACGACCCGGAACTTAGCATAAAAAATGGTTAGATATTACCATCATCCACTTGACATGAGAGGGTTTAAAAACCATCCTTGAACCTATAAAACATGATAAACCAAGAGGTTAGATGTTAATCAAAACTCATGAACCAAGCATCAACTCTTTGAACTAGTTCACATAAAAATACATCATTGAACACATTCAAGCATGTATTTGACTTCTCAATTCAACCATAAAAAACACATTCACCATATGACAAGGTTTTGATATGATGAACATGGATCTCTCACTTAATCAAGTAAAATGACATGGGAGCTCAACCATTCAAACACTAGGCAATAAAATCTTCAACATCAAAATGCTTTATTACACAAGTGTTAACAATTATGCCAAATGCAAAGCATGCATAATATCATGAAATCACATTCATTCAAATGGCATTCTTGTTGATTAAGAACTAACATTTATGAAGCATTATCTCACGAGGAACATTGATATAAAATCATATAGGGATGAAATGCAATGCAATGAGAAAGGTCACTCCCTTTTTGAAGAAGAACTTCATTGATGCACTCCTTTGAGTTCCAAAACATGAGCCATGGATTTGATCCTACAAATCAAGATAAATATAACATTAGTTTCTTAAACACCAAAGATTCATATGACTTTCAAGAATGAATCTTGAAGCCATCTTGCAACTCATCAATCACAATATACACATGTTGCTCAATGAAACACATGCAAACACATGCACAATCGTTTTGATATCATTAAAACCATACACCAAACATCAACTAGGGGATGCAACACAGGCGTTGCATTAGAAATAACCATTTTGATCTGCTCGCCCTCCGAAATATGCCCCAGGACTTGCGTGGCAAGGCGACGCCAGCGGTCGGCAAACATAGAGAATTCCTCGTCAGGCTTCATCTTCTCTTGGGCCAGATCCACTATGGAGTACTTGGGCCCAACCTGGTCTCAGTACTGCTGAACGAATTTTTCTTGTATAACTTGAAAATTCATCATCTGCTCTTATGGTAACGTGAAGAACCAATCCTTGGCCGAGCCCTCTAAAGATAGACCAAACAAATAAGCCATCAAGCCTAGATCGTGTCGGAACTGGGCCGACTCATATAGGAATGGACGTAGGGGTCACCAATTCCACCATAGCAACGATACGCGGGAATCTATGAACGTGGTGGGAGTTGAAGACCCTTGAATGCAAACGGGACATCCAAAGAAGTTTGGGGATTGATTCGGCATTGTAATTCATCAAGCTGGCATTGGGCCTGAACGAACATCTCCTCGGTGGGAAGAGTCCGAGAAGGATATGGGCCAGCCTGAGCAAGAGAGGATGAATTTAAACAAGGATAATGATGATGGGCCAAATAAGGGGATCCAGCCTGAGGTGAAGACAAGCCCATTCCGGGAATGGAGGAATGCATGGGCCTGGAAGAATCGTGAATGTGGGAATGGGGACCGATCGGGCCAACAGCAGCACGGGCGGGATAAGAAGGCCCGTTAAAAGGATAGGGTCCAGTGGAGGAATAAGGAGATGGGCCCGCATGGGAAGATGAATCCACGCGGGGATAAGAAGGTAGAGGAGAATAGGAATGGGATACAGGGGAAAAATGCTCCATGGAGAGAGTGGAGACTTTATACAGTCAAGAATTTCAAAGGAATACAAGGATAGAAATGAGCCTAGGGCAAATGCAACTAAATGGAGACACACAAAAACTAGACCGAATGAGCCTAATCTGACAAAATGAGGTGAATGATGATACTACAGCACACAATGGAGGGGAGAGATGAGGGAAAAATCAACCCATTAAACATCCAGGTTATAAATGATGCACGAAGATTTTATAAGTTCATCTTTAGGACCTCAGTGGATTAATTAAAATGTGAATTCACTCAACCACAAGGTACCTAACTATGGTAAGAATGGAAAACTGGGTGACTCTAAGGGACTCTCTCTCTCGCGGATGCAGAACCCTAGACTGAGGGATGGTGTGGTACAACCTGCCCGGCGTTCGTGTGGGAATCCACGGGTCACGGGGGCTTACAGAGGTCCTCAACAAGGTCACCTAGTCGGCTCCAAGGAGTATGGAGACGAGAGGAAACCCTACCTCGGTAGGAATGCAACTAAAAAATGCATGAACCCTTTGTGCACCGAAGTGCATGCAAAATTCTAACCTAGATCTAGCAATCAATGAACAAGCAAATGTAAGAAAATGAGATGAACACAACCATGGAATGATATAACAACAGCAGGGGGAGATCAAGCAACACCAACATATATGCATATAATGATATAACTCAATGATCAAACTGTAGCACGGGGTGCACTGTAGCAGGAAAAGGATGGTCTGATGGAGACCACTCAGGGAGCAAGGACGGCCTGTGAACGACCATGCAGACCAGGGAGTAACGACAAAGTAATCAAGAAAATCAGAAAATGATAGAATGAAAGAAGATAGCATTCAGAAGCGTACCAGGATGGGCGGTCTATTGACATCCGCTTGAGTACTGGAACGGACCTACAGCAACCGCGTAACAGTAATCCAGCCAATAGTATGAAAGCAGAGGCGTACCTGAGCCAGCAAGATGGACGGCCAAGTACATGCCGTATGGATGTTGAACGGGTGGTGAGAGACCGCTCACGACAACAGGCTTGCAGAAGAGATGGAACATTTCGCAGAGAAGAACGGTTGGTTTACAGTCGCACAACATATGGACGGCTCCTCGAGAACCGCTCAAGTTCTAGAGGACAGAGAGCACGGCCAGCCAAGATCAACCTGAATCACTTCAAGAAAAGGACTTGGAAAATAAAAGAGAAGGTCAGCAAGTCACTAACATGATGGTCACTAGGTGTCCCACCGTGATCGCCAAAAAATAGGGTGTTGACATGTTTTTCCTTCTCTTCCTCTTTTGATCACCCTTCCAACCCCTTATTTACTAGAGTAATGTGAAGAACTAAGCAATGAGTAAGTAACAAGAGGAAGGGTGTGGAGTGTGTGTGTGATCGCCACCAATGTGCCAAATGTAGCTAAATACACCGTACCTAGGAAAGAGAGGGGAGACACTAGCCTAAAATAGCACTGCAGCAATGAGCGGCTCTTGATGAACTACCCTGATGATTGCGCGGTCGCTCGACAGACTGCCCATTAGTGCTGGGATGAATGCAGGACGAAGAACAGCTGGATGATAGAACGGTTCGGTATCCGCCGCTGAACAGAACGGAACGGTAGATTTACGGCCACCCTATCTCTCGAACGGACAGATGTAGACCGTTCTGTACCACCAGCTTCCAAAACGTGGGTGATGCGGGACGGAACTGACAAATGGACTAAACCTATGATGAAGACCAAGTGCGGCCAGCACTCACAAATTTGATGCGGGACGGAACTGACAAATGGACTAAACCTATGATGAAGACCAAGTGCGGCCAGCACTCACACGTGACAAGGCAAGCCGAGAGATCGACCTCCGTACTATTCCTCCGAAGAGAGGCGTCTCTCAACAAGAAACCCAAGTCCACGGTCGTCCCTATGAGGGAAGCGAGTGGATCAAAGCGGCAAAGGAGCCGACGCGCAACTATAGGAGTCTAGTCCGAGCTCGGTGCTCGACTAGGGCCACGGAATGGGATACTCTCACTCACGATCTCGCGGTGTTGAATGCTAGCTAGGATCCCTACACTCTCACGCGGCATACAAGATCACATACTAGTAAAGCAAATTGCCAAGGGGGGGAGCGTCGCACGTACCTCCACGCCTAGGCGTGGGGAAGGAACCCCGGCCGAGACCGACAACCCCGATACACACAATGAAAGAATAGGTACAAGCCAGCAATGGTGCCCACTCCTCGCAGGGAGATAACAGGCTACAACAATTCCATTCGGGGCGGCCGATACACGGGCTGACGGGCGGCACTCGGTGAAGGGTTGGCCACGAGGAGGGTCCGGATGACGATCGGCAGAATCGCAGCAACGCGCGACTCGGTGGTAAACGTTCCCACGAATGGATCCGGAGTCCGATTGGGGCGCCGTCAGCGAGGGTGCGTAGTTAGGTCGCAGGAGGAAGCCTCGGCCAAAAGGCGTGCTCAGATTCCATCCGTGGAAGCCGTGGCCGCACCTGCAAGTGGGGACAAGGAATCTGCTCCCAGAACTGCACTGTCGAGCGGGGAAAATGGTAACTCGCTGCTCCGGTAGGCGAACGAGGCCCCGCTTGTGGGAGGACGTCGGGGACGCAGAGCAGCAGGTCCGGACCAAAGAGCTCGATCAGATCTGGTCGTGGTTGGACGCTGTGAACTTTGGAAATCGCCGGTTGTCCTGGCATCGGGTGGACTGGGCAGACCCGCGCGACCTCACGGGAACGGACGCCACGAACAGCTCGGACGTCGGAACGAGACGAGGTTGGCGGCGTTGGAAAGAGGACGACGAGAGGTACAAACCCTGAAGAAATCAGATCCAAACTCGGAGTTTTCCGTCCTGTGGGATTTTCGCAAGAAGGAGGGTGGATCTGGGCGCGCAGAGAGGGAGGCTCCTGCGCTAGCTCACGAGAAAACTCGCCACGGGTGGTGCCGACCTCGGATCAAGGCGAAACCAAATCCCACGCGCTGCCGACTCGTAGAAGTATCCACCAAAAAAAGGAGGGGCTCGGATTCGATCCGCACCGGATGGGGATGCCGCTGCAACTCGGGGCCGAATCTGGAACACGCGAACTCGAACCGGAGACGAAGTAGAAGGGAGGAAGAACCTCGGCGTCGCACCGAGGGGATGGGGAGTCGCACCCCGGGGTTGCTCCCGTCGCAGGAGCAGAGGAGGAAGAGAGGGTCGCCCTCTCCAAGGGGTGGCTGCGCCGATGGCTGCTCAATCAAAATATTTCATGTATTCATTAATTTCCTCCAAAGAAAATGCTAAGACTATATAGTTGGGGAGGGGAGCTAGGGTTTCTACCACCAAATGGGGAGATGGGGGCGCAAATGGGAGGGGGTAGGGGCGGCCAGCTCTCCTCCCATCAAGGAGGGAATCTCTCCTTCAATCAAGGAGGTTCCTCCAATCAAGGAGGGATCAAAGGAAGGGGCGGCCAAAGGAGGGAGTGGAGAAAGGGGAAGGCGGCTGCCACCACTTCCACTTGGAGGAGGTGAGAGGTGTGCCCAAAACCCTAACCCTAGGGGTTGGGTGCGCAAACCCCAAATGGGCCAAGAGAAGTGGAGCACAAGATGGCCCACTAACCCCTTTGCCCTCTAAATAAGCCTACAAAGCACAAAAGATGTCTAATTGGCCTACAAAGGCCTACAACTAGATAGAAGTGTCCACGCAGGGACTAATCCAAGGCCCAACATGGCCTAAAGCATGAAATAAATGGGGATAACTCTGCTAGTCTGCTAAATGATCGCCGAGCCAAAGGGATGCCGGCGTGCTCCGTGTGCTCCGTCGAGTGAAGCGGCGCGTGTCCTCACCAGTGGGATCTCGACCTCCACCCTTCCCGGCCGGCCAGGAGGAGTGGGCCTTGTGTTAGGGCACTGCTGACCTGTAAAACAACGTGGAAGACACACAAAGAGAACCCAATATCAGAACTACAAAGTGTAGTAAATTCTAGAACGGAAAAAAAATGAACATAACTAAACCGTATGGGGGATACCTGGGGGGTTTTAAACCCCTAGGGGCACCAAAAACGTGGGAGGATGTGTGTAATGTGATGAGACAATGAAGAAAAATAGATGAAAGAAAGGAGAACGATGCATGCAACGAGAAAATCGATGGTGGGACAAGTGAACTAATGAATCAAACCAATGGTGTACTCCCTGAACCGGAGACCTATACGGACGTAGAAGGCCCCCCTCCCTGTCTTGGGTCGCTCAACAATCCGGCAGAGCTTTACCGTCGACCCGAAATCTCCCCCCCTTTCAAAGCTTGGCCTTAGGGTCTATTTATAGAGCCTAAGAAGCCAGCCCCAAAATTAGGGTTCCCAATGAATATTAGCTCGAGATATCAAAAGAAAATCCATAGATAATATAATTATCTTCCAACCAGTAGAAACGTCACCTCATTTGGTTGAGAAATCACGGAGAAATGGTTGGAACAAGTTAGGGATAAAACCACGGATAGAGAGAAAAAAACTCTTAGCTTTTTAGCAATCGGACAATTGCGCGGCCATTCGATAGACCTCACAATCCATTGAGCGGCCAGTCCTCAGACTATTCAACCTGTCGGTGAAAATTAAGTAAATAAGTAATATTATCCAAATATCCATCGAACTGCCCGATAACTTCACCGTTGGACTCTCATGAATTGAGCGGTTCCCAATGAACCACTCAACTCATTGAACGGTCCTAAACCAGCCACTCAACATCTGTCGGTGGTAAATCAGAACAAATTAGATAATAAGATAATTATCCGAAAAAGATTCTGAGATATGGACGGTCATATATCTACCGCTCAATGATATGGGACGGTTGTCTATAAACCGTGCAAAAGCTTGTCGGTGGAAATTCAAAAAATCACCTTATTATCCAATAAATAGATAAATGGTTAAGCCGCAACCGCTCAACAACTGGACGGTCACACGATAGACCGCGCAATGACTGAACGCTTGAAAACCAATAATATGTAATAGCACAACCAAAACCAAGGCCCACTGAGCTCTAGATTGAAGCAGACCATGTCAGGGAGGGAGGTATCCATAAAATAGGCCCAATAAACTACCTGGAAAATAACCCAACGAGTAACGGACAACTCGAGGCATCAATAAACGATGGTAAGAGAGATGACTCAACTTATCAGCAAAAAATGGGTGTCAACACCCGGGGCCTTCGTGCCAACGTGCCAACTGCGTCTTGCACCGTTCATCCCGTGGGTTTGTGACTAGAGGCATACTTATGCATGCACCTCTGGCCATCCCAACTGGGAGTTGATTTTTCAATGACTCTCTGTAATATCCCTTGCCCCTTATTTACATAGTAGCTGTTCGACCCCGTGGGTGTTAATCCTTTAACCCCTATGCACATTGACATACTAACTCCGTGAATGGCAATCTGTCAATGAGTTAAATGCATCTTATATTGAATATCTCCTTTCATCCCGTTTGTGGTTTACAACCATTGTGATAGTTCCGTTTGCTTTGTCCCAGTAATCTGGGGAGGGGGACATTCCCCACTCTTTCATAGAATCACCGATTGGCCAAGGGAGCTCCATCTGTGAGTGATGGATATTCCCTATGGGCCACAGGGTGAATACTAGCAGGGGCTTCAGCCCGACAATCCAAATCCACAGTCCTTAGGGACCTTGTGGTGACTAAGGGATGTGTGCCCCTCGTAGGTTAGTCCTCGGGGCTTCCTTCCCTGACAGTCATCCCTCTCTCGGATATAGTGCAGACTATAGGTCGCTCACCCCTCGTAGGCTTGCCCACAGGGTTGTTGCTTCCATCATTAGTCGCATTATCCACTTGTTTCAACCCATAGAACCATGGTGCCCCTTGTAGGCTAGTCCTCGGGGTTTCCTATCCGATTGGGATCTACTGGCTGCCATTGCGCCGACCGGTTGATTAGGGGCTTACTCCACACATGAGTATGACCCCGTTTCTCCCCTGCAATCCTTCAAGGACGGGGGAGATGCTGCCCAATTTTGGCCGGGCTTCTTAATTAATAAAGTTACCTCCATGAATTGACCTCAATAAAATGCATGTTCTTAAGTAATAAACTTTCGTGCTCGAGTATGAACCTCGCATTAGCTTATAACTTTGCTCTTGGAGAGCCATGGACTCTAATTCAACAGGCAATCAGCCTAATTTACCCCAAAACCCTCAACAACATCTTAATAAACCAAAACAGATCCAAAAATCTTCAAAAAATTAACTAAAATGGCGCGGTCCTAATCCGGCATGCCCTAATATGGCGCAGCACCCCCCCCCCCCCCGCGCCGGATTAACCATAGACTAAAAAATTCACAATTTTGTTTAGCTTGTTCCCGGCGCGCCCTAATCCGACGCGCCCCAAAGCCACCGCGCCGGTTTAGCACATGCCATGGCCGCGTCGGATTAAGCTCTTTTGCCTACATTTGGCCGCGCCGGGGAAACCTATCCTGACGCGTGGTCGCGTCGGTTTTGAATTATTGCAATATTCTGATCACTCACTCATCTTCGGAGTGATCCTCGCCTCCCGCGGTCGAGGTTAATAAACCCCAATCAGTAATAAACCCAATAAAGAGAGGGTTGTTCATGTCCGGGCCATTTTCTTATTTTTGCTTCTATTACCGTGTTTGTTATCATCATGCTTTCGTTATCATGCCTCTTCTGCCGTTTCGTCTCCCTCGGCGGAGATCAATAAACTTGAACAATTAGTGTCTGCCTTCATGACTCTGTTATCATGATTTAGTATAATCATGAGCATCATGCCTACATGCTTGCATAGACCCCCCCTCCGGTATATCAAATGGCATTGATGAATGTCCAGGTCACTCCCGATCGGAAGTCTTTGCCATGCGCGATGGTGGTCTTCAGACCTATGTCCTCTGCCACATATCGAGGGTCTCCAACTTAATGAACCATGCCTCTCTTGCATGATAGATAAAAGCAATTCACGTGACTTCATCACCTTCATACTTTTGCCTCTTGTTTCGTCCTTGAACGGCCCGCTATCTCGGCAATTAATCAAAGGTTTTCTCCCTTATGGGGGATGTAATTATTGTCATAGCCTTTATGGTATGACGGACTGCTGGTCCAGACCCGAATCTTGCTTTCGCCCCACACGGGTCAGAATGAGCGCACAATAAACTTGTCACTCATGTGACTAGCACGCCTGCGCGGTGAACTAACCAATTGGTTATTCATTAATTAATCGGCTGTTCGACCCGAACAAAATGACCTAACGAATTCCCATCGCAAACAAGTCTGGCACGCCCGGTGGGACCAGTGTCACCTTTCATCTCTTTGCCGAGATATGTGGGCCCCGAGGCCCTCCCAAAGATTGCTGATCATTTGTTTGTCTTATGTGGCAGGCATACAATGGCATCATTGGGACTTGCTGCTGTTACCTTTGGCCCTGTGATCGTCGCTGGCCATACTGAACATGGGTACCTGGCGGTGCCCACCGTCTTTGGGACATTCCCTGCTGCCGTAGGCTTCCCCAACTTCTTGGGGTTGGCCTTCGTTGATCTGCTCGAAGTGGAGTCCTCGGGACCTATCGTGGAGGCCGTGAAGAAGGTAGATGCTTTGAAGGCTCAATGCTGTGCGGGCTCGCTCAAGAGTCTGGTTCAGGGCGCCAACTGCTTGGTGCACCACATCACCCATGGGGCCCGCCCCATTCCTGCCAAGAACACTGGAGGACGCCAGCGTAGAGGCTTCCGGCAGAATACTGCTACTGTCACCGGATGCCTCTCTGTATCCGACAAGTCTATGCTAATAGGTGGAGTTCGCGTCTTCCTAGACGGATGCGATGCTCAGGTGGTCCCGGATCGGGTCATCCCCGCCGTACCTATCTACAACTCCTACCAGGCCCTCTCCGGAAGGAGAGCTGAGAAAGAAGGAGTAGGCCACCATGGCCGTGAGAAGCTGGCCCCCAGGCCGAGGAAATTCAAGCAGGTTTGGGTCCCTAAAAAGACCCAGCCCGCCTACCAGGTCGCACCAACCCGTCACCGCCCTGCATGTGACGGAGTGGGAATGAGGAAAGAAAGGGGCCTAGCCCCAAGGAATGAAGTGACGATTGTGGACTTTCCATGCTGTGAAAGCTTCAGGGCCTACGCCCGACAAGCCAATATCTCCACAGTGGGAAGAAGATTCCAGTAACTCGCAGGATGAGCCCGGATTGCTTATATCCCTCCCACGGGAGGTCGACAACTATCCCCAGCCCTACATCAGGTACTAGGGCAAGAAGAAATGACCAACATGGTCAGAAGTTACTTCAGGGGTCTAGGCAACCCCTCGCTACACCAACAACGGCTACTACAAGTAGCCGTGCCTGAAGAAGACTACTGCCCACCAATGGCAGTTGAATAAGAAGAGGAAAGAAGGATGACATCGTCGGTCGATGATAATGGCTACGAAGATGGCTTCGATGCTGAAGCTGATGAGACCGCCCCTCGGCGGGAAGAAAGAAAGAGAATCTCTGTGTTTGAGAGATTAACCTTCCCGAAGCATGCAAAGAGGAAGGTTCATAGACAGAGAAGAAGAATACAGGTCTTCACCTGCAACATGACTGGCATATCCGGCCGATATGGAAGGCTTTCAGAAGACCCTCATGAGCTGGCTCGATTAGCCGACAGGCTGGGGCCGAACACTCGAAGGGTAAAAGCCATAAAAGAACTGTTGGCGACGGCTGTAGGGAAGCAAGCCCTAGCCCACGTCCAACAATGTGATGAATCTGCTGTTCTGACCGCCAATGTGGTGATGGCGGAAGAAGAAGAAGATATCTTGCTCGACATCTGACCTGAGGGTGCATCCGGGGAGGCAACAGAAGCTATTCCCAGCACTACAGCTATGGATCCGCCAGTACTAATGATACTACAAAGGTACCGCCAGGAGATAGAGTTGCTAAAGAAGCAACTGATGGAGAAGACATAGCAGTCTTCAGCCTCCAAGCAGCCTGAGATGCAGGGCGAATCATCACGGGGAGCCATCAACCGGAGTGACCCCTCTCTACACTATGCCGTGCCCCAGTCGGCAGAACCAAGCTTGGCAACTGTTGTGCCTCTGTTGTCATTTGAGTCATCTTGTGGTCACTTGGGTCATTCGACATCATCTTGTGGTCATTTGAGTTATTTGATATTCTTAGTTTTGATAATGGCTAAACACTATAAGTCATTGATGTTTTACCACTCTTATATGACTAAACTACTTGATATTCTTTCATGACAGATATGCCAAGGAATGGAGTGGAGATGGCAAAAGTGAAAGTTCAATGATTACGCCCTCGCACGCGGATCGACCTGTGCGGTCAGGTCGCGGGATTCGACCTACCCGGTCAGGTCGCGGGGGTCAAGGGGGCAGCGCCCCTTGCGGGGGTTTCCGGGGGCGGAGCTCCCGGAACAAAATTTAGAAATGCTCAAATGGTCTAATGCATAAACCAAACCCAAAAAGACATGGAATTGATAAGGACATGAATATCTTGACTTATGGATGTGTTTCTTTGGGCTAACACTTCATTTTTGCATGTATAGGTCTTTTCGGTCGACCAACACACCTTGGCCGGTCGACCATATTTTCCAGGGATGAAGAACTTCAGAATTTACAGGTTCCGGTCGACCAGTGGGTAGTGGCCGGTTGACCAGTTCTTCCAGAAATGAAAAACTACAGTTTTTACAGGTTTCGGTCGACCGCCCCTAAGCGTCCGATCGACCGATTTTGCCAGAGATGAAAAATCAACTGACTATAAAATTCCGGTCGACCGCCCCATGCCTTCCGGTCGACCGCCAGCCTCGAGCCAACAAATGTTGACTTTGTTTTCCACTTCGAGAAGAGCCCCTTTTCTTGTATTTGTTTAACCCCAAAGTCACCCAATCTTCCATAGATTGTGGATCTGGTCTGGGGGATGTCCAAGGGCCATTCAAAGGTTATAAAACACATGCAAGAGGGTTAGAAACCTAAGTTGATCATTTAGGAGATCAAAGGAGGCTGCAAGGGTGTGTTCAAGGGAGAGGAGTTTGAGTACTGTAGCGGTGAACAGTACTCCGGGAAGAAGTTCTTCATCAAATCCTCAAGTGATTCAAGCTACTTCAAGAGGAGATCAACCCCAAGCCAAGTGAAGATAAAGCTACAACCATCATCCTCTTCATCATCTCAAGGTGATCCAAAGAAGCTCATTCTCAAGGGAGATCAAATCTGCATCCTTCATCTTCTTCATCAACTCAAGGTGATCCAAGGAAGACCATGTCACAAGGAAGAAGATACCATTGAAGAATCAGATTCAAGCTTCAGCAATCTCAAACAAGATCTTTTCTCTTTGAGCATATTTCACATCTTGTTTGAGTGTTTTCATATCTTGTTCTTGATGAGGACATCTCACGACACTCCCTCTGGCTCGGGTCGCCTGCACACTCTTGATATGGGTTGATTATGATCTACACATGTTATCTTCATTTTCTAAGTCTCATCTTATGTATTTTCCTTTATTGAGTTATGTTGTTCTAGTCCATTTCTCTTGTTATGCTTAATTGGGCCTTAGTACCTTAGCTTTGGGCCTAATAGATTGAGTCTAGGACATGTTGGGACTTTTGTCTTATTGTCAGGGTTATTGTGGTCATGTAAAGAGTGGTTGCCTATAAATAGGCCCCATCTCTCTCCATGTAATAACTTTTGCATGAATATTGAAATCAACTTCCAAATCCCTCTAGTTCTCTCTCTCATTCTATCTCTTCTCTCTCTCTTCTCTCTCTCCAAAGAGGGGGCTGCGCCCCATTCTCTCTCTCCCCTCTCCCACCTACCTCTTAACTCCCCTCCCCTCATTCAATCACCTCCCCAACCACCCACCACCCCATTAACTCCACCCTTGTTCCAAGAGAGCTTCCACCAATCTCTACTCCACCCTCCAACCACCACCTCTCTCATTCCCTTCCCCAAGCACCCTTCCACCTCCCCAAGGCTGAAGGGGCTCCTCCCAAGGCCCCAAATTCAAAATTCCCTCCCTTTGGGCTGTGCCCTTTCATCTCCCCCACCCCCTAATCACCCTAGTTCGCCCCCCACATCCCCACACCCAAGCCAAGTTCGCCCCCTCCCCTTTGCTCTCCCTTTGCTCACCCAAGGCTCCACCCTCCCCTCCACTCCACTCACAACCCTCTCCAGCCCCATTTCGCCCTCCCCCACCTTCATCTCCATATCCTTCACCATCCCTAACACACCCCATCTCCTTCCCACAGCCACTAATCATCCCCCCCACTCCATAATCTCTTGGCCATCCCCTCCCCCACACCCTCTTCTACACTATCTTCTTTCTCTGTTGCAGGCAGCAGAGTTGCAGTGATTTGCAGAGGCAGCCACGACCTCCCCTCAAGGATCCAGGTGGCCAATCTTATATTGGTGGAATCATCTTCGAGTCGGCTTTCCAACGGTGGTGGTCCCGCCAGCTTCCAAGGTCGGAGCTGCTCGGTGGAGCAGATCTCGTCCGACTGCGCGCTCGGGCCCTGTCTGAAGACCTGAAACTGAGATCTGAAGCCACCACGATCAGTACAGGAAAGATCTGGGCGCCATTTTCTGAGGGCAGGAACCACGTCCAGTTACCTTTCATTTCCAAAAATAAGGGAACCAATCGACCACCAGAGCCCCCAGTTCCAATTTTCTTCGCCGGAGTGTGCAGACTGCTCCCTGTGGTTCCAGGTTTGACCTGTCCCCACTCATCTGGCTACTGTTCTCTTCTCCGACCTCCGATTGCGGCCCCTCCAGTTCCTGTTCGAAGCTACTCCGACCACGGTCGCGTCGCCGCTAGTTTCGTCTCAACTGGAGTTCGGGAGAGTCCGCAGCATCCTCTGCAACCGACTGCATCAGTTCTGCACCGACCCAAGACAGAACACTGCTGTCCTGCTCCAGTCACTGCCCCGATCAGCCCCGAGTTTCAGAGCTTCCCCAAAAATTCAGACATCATCCTCCATCAGTTGGGAAGCTTTTGGCACCAGTTTCATCAAGATCTGAGTTCCGTGGAGTCCATGGCAGTGCCATCACCGACACCCTATCCAGCGATTCTGAAGATTGGCAGAACCGGCATAGCTTGGAAAGTCGGGTTTTCTTTCATAATTCCCCCTCCCCGCTTGGTCAGCTGAAGGCCCCTCCCTGCGTGGAGGTAGTTTTTGGTTGTAATAAGTTTAACCCCCACCCCAAGACCCCCCTCCTGCGAGAGGCGTAGTGCTGTACTTCATTTAATTTCCAGGTCAAGCGTCATCGCCGCAGCGTTCGGGTGTATACCCACGCTTCCCGGTGCGCCCTCGTCTCCGAGCGGGATCAGTGTTTTCACACCGATCAGGTGAGCATCTGATACTACCCTTGATTGCCTATACTTTGCAAATTTAGTATTGCTTCGCATGCCCGTCGGACGGTGAGAAGAGAGCCCGATCTTGTATGCTATTTTGAGTGTGTCCACCGCGGACCGTGAGTGAGCGCCACCCAAACCCCGCCCCTGCGGGCCAGCCACCCACGAAGTTGGGTAACCTAGACCCTTAGGGGTCAGCCTAAGCCCGCTGGGACTTTAGAATCAATTGGGTTCCCCCTCGGACCCTTGCCATCATCCCCGGTCACCATCGAGAGATCATGTGCGCCATGCGAGTGAGCCGCTAGTGTAAGATCGTTAACTTCTCTTATATGCTTGCGGGCCTAGGTCCTAGGCTCATCAACTCATACTTAGTCAAACTTGGGCTGTGTCACATCAGTTCTTTTCCATTTCATTCAAACATTTGGAACTGAAGATCATCCCTATCTGTGGTTAGTAGGAAGGCAATCGGATGTTGTCTGATCTGCAGTGTTGACGTCCCTACCTGTGGTTAGTAGGAAGGAAATCGGAGGTCTTTCTGATTTACGGTTCAGTGCGTGGCACTAGTGGAGCCTCACCGGATTTGGTGAGGGGTGGACGTAGGACTGGGGATTCAGTCCGAATCACCTTAAAATCTCGTGTGTTGTGGTTTACTTGTGCGATTGCCTTGTGTTAGATGCATGCTTAGGTTCAATCTCTATATTGAGTAATGATCTTGCTAAGCAAATCTTTTGTGTCCTTCATTAAACTAGTTATATTCCACTGCTATTATCCTTATCTTGCTTTAAAGAGGGTTGCATTGCGAAAAGAGAGGCAGATCTATTCACCCCTCCCCTCTAGATCCACTATCCACTACTCAACAGCAACGACTCAGCAATGCCCACCACAACCGCTGATGCCGCCGGTGCTGCCACAGGTGCACCAGACACCTCCACTACTGAGTCCTCCTCCGTAGGTGACCACCCTGGTCACCCCCTACCTACAGCCGGCACATTTCTACCCAGAGCCGGTTGATCCAACCGTCATGAACAAAATGATGGTAGAGAGAATGATCGAGCTGAAGCTCGCTGAGAAGAGTGAAGGCGACTACGTCACATTTGATGCATATAGGGTTCCATACCTGCCACATCATGTTGCCAAGCGGCTCCCTCCTGGGATTAGCAAGCCGCCGAAATTTGACAAGTTCAACGGGAAGGGAACCCCAAAAGAACATGTCGCCTACTACATGACCGTCATGGGTGACCTGGCCACCGACGAGTCATATTTGCTAAAATTTTTCAGGTCCTCGCTGACGGGGCTCGCTTTTGAATGGTACTCCAGCCTCCCAGCCGGGTCGATCAGCGACTGGTCAGACATGCAGAGGAAGTTCAGAGAAAGATTCCATGTTACAGAGAGGGAGGTCACAGTGGCCGAACTCTACTCCACAAGATAGAGGGCAGATGAGACAGCCCTTGACTATATCACGAGGTGGAGGAACCTCGGAATGAGATGTAAGCGGCCCCCGCATCAGGAGGACGCTGTACAGATATGTAAGCAGAACCTCAGGAGAGAGGTTCTGGAAAAGATGATAGGAATGGAGATCCGGTCGTTCGACCGATTGAACAACATTGTGGACGAGGTCGAGGCTTTTCTGTCCAGACCTGCCCCTGCATCAACTGTTGCTGCTACACAAAAAGGCAAGGCAGTAGAACGGCGCCCGACGCCTAAAGAAGCGAATGCCCTTAACATTAAGGCATTTGAACAATAGAAGGATAAAGGCAAGAAGGAGGATGCCCCATAGCCTGCTAAAGCCGGAGATGGCAAAGAAGGTCCCTCACTGTGGGATAAGATGATGAAGGTATACTCTTTTCCAAAAGAGAAGACCAGAATTCTATTCGACTGGATGACCCAGTATGACAAAGTCACCCTGCCTGAGCCAAAGAGGCAGGAGGACCTGAAAAGAAAGGACAGTCCAAGGTTCTGCCCCTATCACCAGATGCTGGGGCACCCGATTGAAGACTACTATGTCTTCAAAGATATTATTGAAGGCATGGTGAAGAAAGATGAGATTGACTTGGGAGAGTACAGGGTTGACCCTCCACAACCTCATGAAGCTCCTCTGAGAAGGGCTGCAGCCAATATGGTCTATGTGTACCAGGCACTGCCTGAGGAGATCTCTGAAGCCAGTACTCGGCGCACTTATGAAATCTGTTTCCTGGCGCCCATCGAAGAACACCAGGGATGGCAGCAAGTCCCTGCAAAGAACAAGAAAAAGACGACACCTCGCCCGAGAATGAGGGCACATATTCGTGGCATCACACCACGACCTACCCCCCCGGTGGCAGTACCTGTGTGGACCAATCCACCTGTAGTCATCAGGATACCCACACACAATCGGAGAAGATAGACTCCACTACCAACGGTCAAGGAGATCAGTCCGGAAGCTCGGTGATGCGGGACGAGACCACAGACACGACAAGCTCGTGACTGCCCCTTAACGAGGGAAGCGTCGGACGTGCGCGGTTGAGAAACCGACAGTGAGCTAGGGTGATCGGCTCTCTCGTGTGCCCGGATCGGGTCACGGGACGGTCTCGCACTCTCTCGCAGCAGTGGTAATGAATAGATAAAGCGAGCTAGATATCCCTACACATGCTCTCTAGCAGCGGTATAAACAAATATATATGAAGTAAGCAAAATGCCAAGTAAGGGAGCGAATGTGATACCTCCACGCGCTCGGCGTGGGGACGACGGACCCAGCCGAAAACTCGTACTCCCGGGAAACTTAACACACAATAATTATAGCAATGGGAACATGTCCACTCCACGCAGGGAGGTAAAGGGCTATACAAATGGGCCCGGGAGGACCGAATTTGGGTTGACGGGCAGCTTCGTGTGTTGATTCGGCTACACGCGTGTTCATGACCGTGGGGCCCACGTGCTGTCCGGAGGGGCCGTGTGGGACCCGGTGGTACCGCTGTAGTGGAGACACTTGGAGAAGTGCTCCCCGGGCTAGCGGCACGTTGGTTCGCCGGCCGGAGGCCGGGCGGCTCCGTTCGGCACCGGTCGGAAAAACCGATCGGAAATCTGTCGGTTCTGTATTTCAGCGCGCGCTCCGGCGGGAACGGACGCTGCGATCAGCACCGGTGTCAGAATGCGACGAGATTAGAGCCGTTGGAAAGCTGCTTCGAAGTAATACAATCTAGTGGCCTTCAAAAAAATTCACCAGATTTGTACTTTGTGTTGGCGAATTTTATATGCTGCTGTTGTATAGTAACCGAAGACTCAGATCTGCAGAGAACTTTCCTGTTGATTACCTTTGACCGTGAAGTAGATGTCCGAATTTGAAGATGTGTTATTCAGTAAGGTTGTAGGAAATTGAACAAGGAAACCAGGAATATTTTTGGATCTAGATTTGGAGGTGGTGGTGATTTGTTCTGATTTTGGAAGTGGAGGGTGGTCGGATCTAGGATCTGACTAAAAACACTGTATCAGAGGAAGATGACGAATTTCTAAAAATAGATAGAAGGCTGATAAAAACTTAAGAAAATTTGTGGAGGTAGGGGGTGATGGACAGAACTCCTAATAAAATTGGGAGGGTTTGGAAAAATCAAAAAGATGGTCGGAGGGAGAGAACTCAGAGGTTCTGTCACTGTAGATAGAAACCTGGCAGATCTGGGATGACAGGTTGGACGAAAATGTAAAAATACTAAACGGTAGATTTTGGGTGTGAAAATTTAGGTGGAACTTGGGATGCAAGGGTAGAACACACCATAAAAATTTCAACTTGAGATCTTCATGTGGAGGAGAGAAGATATTAGGACAAGGAGCCTCTGTCCAGGATGGACAGAACACCGAAGGCGGCTCCGCGGCGACGTGATGGCGGCATGGACGGCGGCGGCGGCGGCACAGATGATCACCGGAGATAGAGGGGAGGGGATAGAAGATAGAAATCACTCTAGAACTGGAGGTTGGAGGAGAGAAACCTGAGGGAGAGAGGAGGGGCTCAAGAACACTCTTGATTTTCCAACAATTTTCTCTTCATTTCTTCATTAATCTCTAATGACACTATACATAGGCTTATATAGAAAATGGCAAGGGGTGGGGGGCTGGGAATTTCGTGGGAAATAAGTCATTTTCTTCCCCCATGTGGTCAAAACTCAAAAAAAATAAATTACATATGAATGGAGCACTCCTTTGACTAGGTAGGTAAGGTAGGTGGCCAACCTTTGAAATTTTAACCCCTTTGTCTCCCATGTGGTCAATTAGCATTCAAACCTTCTAGATGGCCACCTAGGATGGTTGACCAGCCCCACATGGATGAGGTGGACCAATGGGGAAGGGGAGGGGGCCCCCTAACTGGACCTACTACACATTTGCACAAAAACCCACACAATCCTAGGGAATGACACATTGGCTTACAAAGCCTTACAATTGTACATATACTTTCCCAAGGATATAAAAGTAAATAAAAGGACTCAAATGTAAAAATAAAAGTTAATGCTCGGCGTCGATTCCCATCAACTCTCCCCGGGTGGGAGGAACTCGACCCCGTCGAGTAGGGGTATGGATGCTCGAGTACTCCGACGGATCCGTCACCGTGCCGAGTAGCGCGGGTATGCTCCACTCCAAGTGACCGTCACCTGCTCAATCCATATATACTCGATATGCACAAGCTGCTACGGGCT
Organism: Amorphophallus konjac; assembly: GCA_022559845.1. Classification (NCBI taxonomy): domain Eukaryota; kingdom Viridiplantae; phylum Streptophyta; class Magnoliopsida; order Alismatales; family Araceae; genus Amorphophallus; species Amorphophallus konjac. Next base: position 440,991,829 of record CM040118.1, read on the forward strand.
AGAGGTGGACACTCCGGGTGGGGCACTCTCAAAAGGGAAGGAAGCAGCTCGAAGACTCACTAGGAATCACCGCTGAGTCCCTGTAGGTGACTGATCCGGGTATAGATGTAGAACCGATCCCATACTCATCGAGTGAGTCTACTCGCTTTCACACTCATAAGGGACTGACATCGACGAGCTTGCACACGACATATGCAGACTCACCATGCACTAACACACATATGCAAACCACACAAATAAGAAACCGACTCATACATGACTCTAGACACACCTATTGTTAGTCCGACCCGTACATAGGTGACGGCGGACCAGGACACCCGAATGTGTGCCATGCATGCATGTTATGTAACCGGAGATGGGTGGTATGGGGAACACCTAAACATCCAAGTATGACCCAGTCATGCATGGACGGCCCTTTGGATTTGGGGGACTTGAGAGGGCTAGGAGGGCCGAATGTTGTTGTATCGTGGACGGGCTTGGTGGGTGTAAATGACCCGGCCCGTGGGGTAGGAGTGTGATAGTGGACTCCCTTGAAGAAATGAACTATATAAGGTGGGTCATGGGGTCCACTAAGGAATGGGTCAAAGGGATCGAAGAAGGTATGACCCCTTGTGGTGGGCTCCCCCAAGTCACGGTCCCACGTGTAGATGTTTTGAAGGTGTGGATAGTCACCTTCTTGCATTGTGATGGGTGGGACGGGGACCGTAAGCAAGAAGTATGATTCCTCCCTCGGACAAAAGGGTATGGATTCGGGCTCGGCCGGTAAGGGAAGGAGTAAGAGGATCTCCGTGGTGACACAACCCACGGTGCACTCGGAGGTAATGGACCCATAGGCCGGATGGGTGAAGCTAAGACTAGCGGGTTGGTCGAAGCCTCGGGCCAATAAATGTGTAAAGGTCAACTGCCGGTCTAACCCTTTAAGAAGGTCGTCCAATGTGTCCACATAGTGACGAGACCGAAGGTGGTATGAAATGAGTTGCTTGACACTAGTGGTAGTGTGGGGTCCATTGATGGGAAGGGAGGTGGGACCAAGCCATCCTTGAGCCAACTAAGAAGCGGCTCGGCTATGAAAAGCGTACCCGTTAGAAATACGGGTGGCTCGGGCCTTGGTGGGATGACATTGGAACTCTCTCGAGTGGTGAAGGCCATGGTGTAGGCGGCTGGGAGGTGGATGCTTTTCGAAAGCCACCATACAGAGAAAAGTGTGACTCAAATGGTTCGACCACTAGAGCGACCGAATAGGATTCCGCTAGAGAGAATGCATTGCGGATAAGACATTCCAATTGGAAGTGAAGGCGCAAACCTCTCCGGAACTGAAATGCGGCCGTGTTGCTCTCCTCTCCCAAGCCATGTTCCAACCAATACTTATGATATGCCCGAATGTACTCGGACACGGACCTATCACCTTGGACGGGTCGACATGGGTTGGCCATAGTTGCCAAAATACGGGAATGGATCCCTAGGAATGGATATGCAAGGCCATTTGGGCAAGACACTAGACACGACCCTAAGTAATGCAAAGTTGGAATGCATGCACACTAAGGACCCTAGACGTAAACCAAGACTTGGTACGTGGCGGAGATAATTGACCCGAAGGTCACTCGCGCAAGTGTGCGGCCTTCCCGATAGGCGTAGCCTAACGTTCGGACAACACCTTTTGATATACCGAGTAAAGGGATGTAAATGCAAAAAGACACTTTTTTTGTGTTTTAGAAATATGATGATCCTAGACTCGACTTAAACCGACTAATGACTAGACGTAAATGACACTCTTTTTTTTTCATTTGGACACCCTAGACTCAACTCGCTCTGATACCAAATTGATGCGGGACGAGACCACGGACACGACAAGCTCGTGACTGCTCCTTAACGAGGGAAGCGTCGGACGTGCGCGGTTGAGAAACCGGCAATGAGCTAGGGTGATCGGCTCTCTCGTGTGCCCGGATCGGGTCACGGGACGGTCTCGCACTCTCTCGCAGCAGCGGTGAATGATAATATAGCGAGCTAACGGACCTAAAGCATGCTCTCTAGCAGCGGCATAAACAAGTATATATGAAATAAGCAAATGCCGAGTAGGGAGCGAGAACGATACCTCCACGCGCTCGGCGTGGGGAAGACGGACCCGGCCGAAAACTCGTACTCCCGGGAAACTTAACACACAATAATTACAGCAATGGGAACATGCCCACTCCACGCAGGGAGGTAAAGGGCTATACAAATGGGCCCGGAGGACCGAATTCGGGTTGACGGGCAGCTTCGTGTGTTGATTCGGCTACACGCGTGTTCACGACCGTGGGGCCCACGTGCTGTCCGGAGGGGCCGTGTGGGACCCGGTGGTACCGCTGTAGTGGAGACACTTGGAGAAGCGCTCCCCGGGCTGGCGGCACGCTGGTTCGCCGGCCGGAGGCCGGGCGGCTCCGTTCGGCACCGGTCGGAAAAACCGATCGGAAATCTGCCGGTTCTGTATTTCAGCGCGCGCTCCGGCGAGAACGGACGCTGCGATCAGCACCGGTGTCGGAATGCGACGAGATCAGAGCCGTTGGAAAGCTGCTTCGAAGTACTACAATCTAGTGGCCTTCAGAAAAATTCACCAGATTTGTACTTTGTGTTGGCGAATTTTATATGCTGCTGTTGTACAGTAACCGAAGACTCAGATCTGCAGAGAACTTTCCTGTTGATTGCCTTTGACCGTGAAGTAGATGTCCGAATTTGAAGATGTGTTCTTCAGCAAGGTTGTAGGAAATCGAACAAGGAAACCAGGACTATTTTTGGATCTGGATTTGGAGGTGGTGGTGATTTGTTCTGATTTTGGAAGTGGAGGGTGGTCGGATCTGGGATCTGACTAAAAACACTGTATCAGAGGAAGAACACGAATTTCTAAAAATAGATAGAAGGCTGATAAAAAATTAAGAAAATTTGTGGAGGTAGGGGGTGATGGACAGAACTCCCAGTAAAATTGGGAGGGTTTGGACAAATCAAAAAGATGGTCGGAGGGGGAGAACTCAGAGGTTCTGTCACTGTAGACAGAAACCTGGCAGATCTGGGATGACAGGTTGGACGAAAATGTAAAAATACTAAACGGTAGATTTTGGGCGTGAAAATTTAGGTGAAACTTGGGATGCAAGAACACACCATAAAAATTTCAGCTTGAGATCTTCACGTGGAGGAGAGAAGATATTCGGACAAGAAGCCTCTGTCCAGGATGGACAGAACACCGAAGGCGGCTCCGCGGCGGCGTGATGGCGGCACGGACGGTGGCGGCGGCGGCACAGATGATCACTGGAGATAGAGGGGAGGGGATAGAAGATAGAAATCACTCTAGAACTGGAGGTTGGAGGAGAGAAACCAGAGGGAGAGAGGAGGGGCTCAAGAACACTCTTGATTTTCCAACAATTTTCTCTTCATTTCTTCATTAATCTCTAATGACACTATACATAGGCTTATATAGAAAATGGCAAGGGGTGGGGGGCTGGGAATTTCGTGGGAAATAAGTCATTTTCTTCCCCCATGTGGTCAAAACTCAAAAAAAATAAATTACATATGAATGGAGCACTCCTTTGACTAGGTAGGTAAGGTAGGTGGCCAACCTTTGAAATTTTAACCCCTTTGTCTCCCATGTGGTCAATTAGCATTCAAACCTTCTAGATGGCCACCTAGGATGGTTGACCAGCCCCACATGGATGAGGTGGACCAATGGGGAAGGGGAGGGGGCCCCCTAACTGGACCTACTACACATTTGCATAAAAACCCACACAATCCTAGGGAATGACACATTGGCTTACAAAGCCTTACAATTGTACATATACTTTCCCAAGGATATAAAAGTAAATAAAAGGACTCAAATGTAAAAATAAAAGTTAATGCTCAGCGTCGATTCCCATCACTCGGCGGCTGCAAGCATACATTAATGGGCTAGATGAATATGTACACCCCAAATTAGAACCCCTACTGGTACGGGATCATGTCCCGTGGCAAGAGCTAGAATAACTTTCACTCAAGCAGGAGCAGCAAGCTGAAAGAACGTCTGACAAGGATGGCAGCCTGTTCTAGGGGCAGGCTCCAGCTGAGGAAAAGAAGAAAAAGAAACAAAAGAAGAAAAGAAGGGCCGCCAGGGTCAACAAAGAACAGATTGTGTCCTGCAATACTATCTCAGCTCTCTTCAACTTGCCTAGTGAAGAGGATGAGGAAGAAATATGCTTTGCACCCGCCGCCGGGGCAAGTCAGACTGAAGCAGCCCCTGCAGCTAATGCAACCCGGTCAGGTGAGAAATGGGGGCGCCGGCCGCCTGCCGACCATAATATCATATTCAGGGGAGAGCAACTCTACAAGATACCTCCCCCAGAGGTCAAAGGGGTCCAGATCCCTCCTCCGTCAGGCCTTTATAACCAGAATGGGGGCAATACTACTACCCCTTCCTTCCTGGAATTTTTGAAGATGTCCAAGGGAAAGTAGCCATGTCAGGATGCCGATCTTGCAATCGAGGATACCCACCCACAGCCCCAGCAATCTCCCGAAGCTCCGGATGCAGATAAAGCTTGCCCGGCGGTAGCCGGTGAAGGGCAACAAGAAGATTGCACCAAGAAGAAGGATGCATAATCTAAACCCAATGAGGCAAGACTGTCAAGGACCGCAGTCCAAGACTCCTCCAAGCCTAGATGGGCCGATGAAATGAAGGTGTCCAATGTCCGAGCAGGAAGCCGTGTAGTTAAATTGTTGAAAAAGCTCCTGGCGAGATTCACTGTTTGGGAAATTCTCTCTCTCAGTGAAGAGACCCGTCAGGCGATTATCACTGCTTTGCAGATGCCTGCTCAATATGAAACTTGCTTGGCTGAAGCAATGCCAGAGGCCAGCATGACCTTCACTCAGGAGGACATGTTGCTCCCTACTATCAGTCACAACAGGCCGCTCTACATGAGAGGGCACCTGAATGGACAAGAGTTGAACAGGATCCTGGTCGACCCTGGCGCAGCTGTCAACATTGTACCATACCGAATATACCAGAGGCACCACTTTAATGTATGCCTCGATAAGGCCGAAGAGATTCATATCACCGGCTTCAACCAAAAGTGTGAAGTATCACTGGGAGTAGCAGAATTCACACTGACTCTGGCAGATTTTACTACGAAGGTGTAGTTTCATGTCATCGACTCCCGCACCTCGTACAAGGCATTGCTTGGCCGCCCCTGGCTGCATGAAAATATGGTGGTGCCATCCACGCTCCACCAATGCATCAAATACAGTCTCGAAGGGAAGGAAGAGAGGATATTTGCCGATCTCCACCCATTCGAAGTGTCCGAGTGTCACCTGGCAGACGCTCATCTATATGCAGAACGTTCCCAAGGGACCTCTGAAGCCAAGACCCCTGTAGGGGCACCAAAAAGCACCTCCGACGACAAATGGTTTCCACCCCCGCCGCGCGGATATGTCAAGCCCAAGGCGGTCTCTCATATTACTGTCACTGGAGACGTGGGCAGGCTAGCACCTCCCGCTATATACCCTGAAGCCAAGGTCGATCAGCAGCACGACCATATAAGGGTCCCGGAGGGCCTCACCAAGCCAATCCCTGGCCTCAATGATGCAACTATCGAGCCTTTCAAAGCTTGGGAGGTGACGCAGATAGATGGCCCCAGCAGCTTGTTTTATACAGTTGAGGAGCACCCTACCCGGGGAGACGCTGATTGTCATTTACCCGAAGACATAGAGAATCCGCTAGCTCCCGTTTAGGGTCTGGCATTCATGACAAGTCGGATGGCCAGGATGTTCCAGAAGCAGCACATCCCCTCCAATCAGTCGCACAAAGACAAAGAAGCATTCCAGAAGATGTGGTATCCCACAAGTCTGGACAAAGAAATGAGACGTGTTTCTCAACATCCAGGGTTGGGCTTCACCCTTGAAGAATATTACTACAGTGGGCGCTATGAGGTGGATACCATCTCCACTTTCTGTCTTGCTGAAAGCAATCCGCTGGGGGCAACCTTCGATGAATACCCAACAGAAGCTGAATATGCCAAACCGGCTCGACCAAGAGACTCGGAAAAAGAGACCACGGCTCCTTACTGATGTTGGGAGCAAGTCTATCCTGAAGAGGTGGCCCTTCAAGCCAGATTCGACATGGCCAGCAGTAGCGAAGCCGAAGATGTTGAAGAAATAGGGACGTCTCCCTCCGACGGGCCTCCACTAATGATGATTTCAGCACCTCTCGTGCCGATCAAAGAGACTTCTATCGAAGCCAAGCAAGAGATGTATGCTACTGAAAAGAAAAGGGCCACCTCCACTAAGGACATGGCGACCCAAGAGGGGGATGAAGCTGCCAACACACCCCTCGAAGCTGCAACGGCAATGGATTCGCTGATGGAACAATCCACACAGTCGCTTCTTACCGAGGCGGAGATCCTTGCTGAAGTTCAAATAGAACCAAATAAAGAGATCGAGGTCCTTGACCTTGAAGGTGATATTCCAGACTTTATCGACCTTCAGCCGGTGCCCCCGGAGATAGAAGACGGGGGCCAAGCCACAGTCGATGAACTGATAGAAGTTAACTTGGAAGATGGAGATGATCATAGGCCGACCTTCCTCAGCGTCCAGCTATCTGCTGAAGAACTAGAGCTGTACATCCAGCTACTGCAAGAATATCGGGATAGCTTTGCCTGGACCTACAAGGAAATGCCAGGACTGAGCCCCGCAGTCTCACAACATTAGCTGGCAATAAGCCCCGAGGCTGAACCGGTGAAGCAATCGCCACGGCACATGAGGCCAGAGCTCATCACTGAAATATGCAAAGAAGTGGACAAGCTTATTGATGTGGGTTTCATCGAAGAAAATCAATACACCACGTGGCTAGCTAATATTGTGCCCGTGAAGAAGAAGAATGGGTAGATCTGGATATGTGTTGACTTCCGAGATTTGAATAAAGCCTGCCTTAAAGATGACTTTCCAGTGCCAATAACGAAGGTCATGATAGATGCAACAACCGGCCACGAGGCCTTATCATTCATGGATGGGTCATCCGGCTATAACCAAATATGGATCGTGGAACATGACCGGATTCACACTGCCTTCCGAACTCCCAAGGGCATTTACCACTACAAGATGATGCCGTTCGGGTGGAAGAACGCCGGTGCCACTTATCAGTGGGCGATGACTAGAATATATGATGAGCTTCTCTACCATAAGGTCGAGTGCTACATAGATGACATGGTATTCAAGACCAGGAAGAAAGAAGACCATCTGCAGGACCTCTGAGTTGTCTTTCAGAGGCTAAGGCAGTATGAATTAAAAATGAATCCTATGAAGTGTGCGTTCGGAGTATCGAGCAGAAAGTTCTTGGGCTTCATTGTCAGATATCGGGGAATTGAAATAGACCCCGTAAAGATCAAGGCAATTCAGGAGTTACCCTCACCAAGGAACCTCTCCAAGCTGAGATCTCTTCAAGGCCGCCTGGCTTACATCTGGCGGTTCATATCCAATTTGTTGGGGCGATGCCAGCCCTTTCACAAGTTAATGATGAAGGATGTACCCTTTTACTAGGACGAAGATTGCCAGACGACCTTCGACAAGCTCAAAGACTATCTGAAGACTCCTCTAGTGCTGGGCGCACCAGTGAAAGGATGGTCGCTGGTTTTGTACATAGCGGCCACATATAACTCCCTGGGAGCAATGCTAGCCCAGAACAATGAAGAAGGGAAAGAACAGGCCCTCTACTACCTCAGTCGGAGATTAGTCAGGACTGAGGAGAAATACACCTACATTGAGAAGGTCTGCTTGGCGCTGGTCTTCGCCGTCAAGAAACTCCGACACTATATGCTGTCACATGAAATTAAGCTGATCTCCAAGGCGGATCCGCTAAAATATATCATGTCTCAACCGGAACTCAAAGGCCGTTTGGGCAAATGGGCGGTGATCCTTATGGAGTTTGACATCTCCTACATACCGTAAAAGGCCGTCAAGGGCCAGGCCATCGCAGACTTCTTTGCTGAGCATCCAGTACCTGAATACTGCCTGCTGGAACCGAAGCTCCCCGAAGATGAAACCCTAGAGGTCAGCCAGGTGCGGCCCTCTCCATGGCAGCTGTATTTTGATGGCGTTTCTAGAATCGACACCTCAGCTACTGGGTCAGCCAGACTCAGAGCGGGGGTAGGCATAGTCCTGAAATCTCCTGAAGGAGAAGTCACATATACATCTTGTTCAATAAACAAGCCATGCACAAATAATGAAGCAGAATATGAAGCCCTCATAATCGGGTTGCAAATTACTCTATCGTTGGAGATCCAAATGTTGGAAGCATTCAGAGATTCCATGCTAGTCATAAAATAGCTGGAAGGAGAGTTTGATGTGTGGAAGCAAGAGCTCCTCCCTTACTATCAGCTGGCCCTCCAACTGATGGCGAGATTCTACTTCGTCAAAATCACGCATATTAACCGGGGACAGAATGCTCAGGCGGATGCCCTCGCAAAGCTGGCTAGATCTTTGGAAATCCCGCCAGACGCAAGCCTGAATATAGCAGTAATCAACCGTCGATAGGTCCCCAGCATGACGGAGGTTCTAGCTGATGAACAAGAAAATGAAGCGGCCGTTGTAGAAGAAGTTCGGCAGCCCGATTGGCGGGAACACCTTCTGCGTTGGTTCCGGCACCAACAGCTTCCGAAAGAAAAAGAACAAAGAATGAAGCTCCTAAGGATCAAAGACTCTTACGAGATGAGAAGCAGAACCTTGTTCCGAATAATGGCCGATGCCCGAAGGAAAGTTCTGCTCCGTTGCCTGTCTTCGACAGAAGCTGGGCAAGTAATGCAAGAAGTCCATGCCGGGTCAGCTGGAGCACACCAGGCCGGGCTGAAGATGAAAATTGAAATAAAGAAATTGGGCTATTATTGGCCCTCCATGTTTGACGATTGTTGCAAGTTTGCTAAAGCTTGCCAAAAATGTCAAGAGCACGCCAACATGTCTAGGAGACCGCCGGTGCCGCTACACCCCACCCTACCAAGTTGACCGTTCGCCCAATGGGGCACGGACGTGGTAGGGCCACTGCCAGCATCTTCGTTAGGGTGCAGATATGATGGGGACATCACCTCCCATCCCCACGTTCACAGCTCGTCTCCTCACCCCGGTTGCATCCGGCATGGTCTAGTTATTTAATTTTGAGTCCTATGTAATTTTTATTTGAGTCATTTGATGTATTTTCCCTTTTATTTGAGTCATGTCCCTAGGTCTTTTGTTTATTCCCCTAAGTTTGAGTGTCATTAGGATTAATTAGGTTGTTATTGGGCCCAATTCATTGGGCTGGCCCATGGGCGCCCCCCACCTTCCTCGGTTATTCGTCATTGAGTCAAATGTCAGGGACTTTTTGTAAAATGTGGGTAGCCTATATATAGGACCCCATTCCCCTCATTTTGAACTAATGAATCAATGAATGAAAAACTTGCCATTTTGAGAGTTCAAACTTCTTATCTAGTGGAGAGATTCCATTATTTGGGTGAGAGACCCTAGGAGAGAGATTCCCCACCCATCCCTCTCTTAATTTCTCTCTTTCACTCCCCTTTCTCTCTCCTCCACACCCAATTTCAAAAATTTTCTTTCTCCTCCCCTCCCAACCACCTCCACCCTCCCACCTACCTCCATTAACTCCTCTACAACTTCCCACAAGCCATCATTACTCCCCCTAGTCCCAATAGACCCTCCACCAATCCACACCCCACCCTCCAACCCCCAACTACCCATCCCCTTCCCCAAGCAGCCCTCCACCTTCCCAAGGCACCTCTTCCCATCCCCAAGACCACCATTGATCACCCCACATTAAAGGAAATTCAAACTCACATTCCCTCCACCCACTTGTGCCCCCCTCACCTTCCCCCTTTTCCCTCCAAGCCCAAATTCATAGCTCCTCCTCCCACCACCTGTTAGACCCCCTTCCAGACCCTATTCTTCCCCTCCCACACCTTGGAACACCCCCTCCTAGACCCCTTCACAACCATGGTTCTCCCCACACTCATCCACCTCCATTTCCCCTCCCATATACCCCATTTCCCCCCATCATCTTCAACCTCCAGTTTTTAGTTCGCAGATAGTAGAAGAGTAGCAGTTTGCAGAGGTGACCCTGACCACATCCCAGCGAATCTGAAGGCCCAAGAGGTATCCACGGAAGCGTCTACCGGTCTTATGCGCAACGGAGGTGGTTTCATCTCCATCCGAGCTCTGTGCTGTTCGGGAGATCCGTTCTCCCACAACTGCGCAGAGCTGCCCCTGCTGAGCACCTGAACTGGAGTAGAAGCTTTACCACGATGAACCTCGGAAGAATCAGGCCAAGTGTTCTTATGGAAAGTTGTTCCTCGTCCTGTCTACTTTCAGAATCAAGAAGCGGAACTTCGATCGATGTCCGTGGGCCAGAGTTATCAATTTGCTCCCTCGGGTACGTGGTTCTGCTTCCCACAGTCTGCACCGACCTGTCACCATTGTTTAGAGTCCACTGGTCTTCTCCTGCATCGTTTGGCTTCCCCGCTAGTTCTGCTGCGAAGAGGACTCATCCACGGTTCCAACAACTCTAGCAGTTCTTGATTCTGAGTTCGGGAGTTGTCGGGGCATCCTCTTCTTCCTGTTGTTGGAAACCTGAAGCTGTCAGTCCGATAATCTGCCACCCTGTTCGAGCCTCCACCCAGACCAGCATCGGCGCCAGAAGAAATCAACAAAATTCGGAGGCATTCCATTTCCATTTATGAAGAGTTCCCCATGGGTTCTATCTTCAGAAAAATTCCCCATCAAGTTCTGCGGCTTCAACTCTGTCTGCCTGTCGCCTATCACAGAGAGCAGGCAGATTCGGCTTCGCCATCTTTTCATTACTTTTAGTCCAAGTTCCCCTCCCCGCTTGGCCGGCTGAAGGCCCCTCCCTGTGTGGAGGTAGTTTTAGTTGTAATATCAATTAACCCCCATCCCAAGGTCCCCCTCCTGTGAGAGGTGTAGTATTGTAATCATTTGAGCAGGTCAAGCTACCCCGACGCGGCGTGTGGGGATCCACTCGCCTCCCCGCTCGCCCTCGTCTCCGAGCGGGACCGGTTTCTTCAAACTGGTCGAGTAAGTGCTCAAACCTAACTCCAATTTAGTGCTTTCCTTTCAATATTAGTTCTTAGTTCCGCTGGCCGTGAGAGTGAGAGCTCGATCCTCAAGCCCCGTTGCCTTGAGTGATCACCGTGGGGAAGAGTGTAACCGGTGCCTTTGGCACTTTGTCGGCCCCATTGAATTGGGCCTCCACATCCTTTGGGAAACAAACCTTGGCCTTGCTGGCCATCTACCAGCAAGGGCCCAGCCCACACAACCTCCACTTGGCATTGCCAAGTTACCCCAGGTCTTGGTGAGCATCGGGTGAGCGGTCGCCAATATCGGTCCGTTTGATTGCAAATTGTGCTTGTTCATTTTGGTCCAAGGGTGTGTCACATCAAGATATATCTTAGCAGCCATATATTACTTCTCTAGATGGGCGGAAGCAGTTGCGCTAAGAGATGTAATGGGAGATTTGGTCGCAAGATTATTCCGGCAGAATATAATATTCCGGTTCGGGGTTCCCAGCCAAATTATCTCTGATAATGGCAGCCATTTCAAAAACCAGAAGATTTATCGGTTGGCTGATAAATATAAAATTGACTGGAGGACCTCGTCCCCCTACAACCCTCAAGCCAATGGACTTGCATAAGCCTTCAGTAAAACACTATGCACATTGCTGGCAAAGACTGTCAAGTCTAATAAAAAGGACTGGGAAGAAAAGATGTATGAAGCGGTTTGGGCCTATCGTACGGTCTATAAAACCCCAACCGGCTGCTTGCCATTCTCCCTCGTATATGGATCGGAGGCTGTGGTGCTAATTGAGTTAGAGATCCCCTCGCTGCGAGTTGCCATCCATCATGGTTTGGATAACGGCGAACATACCAATATAGAAAGAAGACTGGAAGAGCTTGCCGAGCTCGAAGGAAAGCGTCTCCGCGTGCAACAAAATATTCAACTCTACCAAGCTCGCATGGCCCGTGCTTTCGACAAGCTAGTCAAAGGTTGAGAATTCAAGACGAGTGACCTAGTAATGGTCAAAAGAAGAGAAGTGATGGCCTCCAATCCCAAAGGGAAGTTGGTTGAAAACTGGGTTGGACCATACGTCATCCACCGAGTATATGAAGGGGGTGCGTACGTCCTTGTAGATCACAAAGGTGTCGTCCAGTTCTCTCCCCTTATTGGAAAACGCTTGAGGCTGTATCACGCAGCTCAACCGGCATTCTCAGAATGACCAAGACCTACCTTAGTCTAGTGGCACTCCACCCTAGCTAAGTTCTACCTACATTGGTCTAGTGGCATTCCGCCCTGACTGAGCTCTACCTACCTTGGTCTAATGGCATTCCGCCCTGGCCGAGCTCTTCCTACCTTGGCCTAGTGGCATTCCGCCCTGGCCGAGCTCTTCCTCCCTTAGTCTAGTGGCACTCAGCCCTAGCTAAGTTCTACCTGCCTTAGTCTAGTGGCACTCCACCCTAACTAAGCTCTTCCTACCTTAGTCTAGTGGCACTCCGCCCTAGCTAAGTTCTACCTACCTTAGTCTAGCGGCACTGTGCCCTGGCTAAGTTCTACCTACCTTAGTGTAGTAGCACTCCACCCTAGCTAGGCTCTACCTACCTTAGTCTAGTGGCACTCCGCCCTGATTGAGCCCTACCTACCTTGGTCTAGTGGCACTCCGTCCTGGCCAAGCTCTCAAAAAATATATAAATAATGATACATAAAACAACATCGCTATTACGAGCCTTACGCCCGAATCGGCATAAAATCTATCCTTTGCATTAGCATTTCCTTATTGCTAACGAATAAACCCCTTTTTCGGCGCAAGACTTCTTGTCCTAGCTCACTCTTCTGCAACATCGCCATTATGGGCCTTACGCCCGAATCGGCATAAAATCTATCCTTTGCGTTAGCATTTCCTTCTTGCTAACGAATAAAGCCCTTTTCCGGCATAAGACTTCGTGTCCTAGCCGACTCTTCTACAATATTGCCTTTACGGGCCTTACGTCCAAATCGGCACGAAATCTATCCTTTGCGTTAGCATTTCCTTCTTGCTAACGAATAAACCCTTTCTCGGCGCAAGACCTCGTGTCCTAGTCGACCCTCACTCAACATCACCATTATGGACCTTACGTCCGAATTGGTTGAAGCTCCTCCTTTGCGTTGGCATCGTTCCTCTACCAATGAATAAACTACCTTCACTGGCATGAGACCTTGTGCCTCAGTCGGTAGCTATCTGACGTCACCAAGGGGTCAAATATCACATGCTGACCTCTTAACATCCTCCTGTTATGTGAAAAAAAAGAGGAAAAATGGGGCTTAAAATAGAGGTGCACTACCGACCTTGTTCCTACATTAGAACAAGGGCAAAAATGGCTGTAACCCGGCTGTGGCGAAAACCCGAAAGGGTGCCGCAGGTAAAATCGGGTACCCCGCCACGTGAAAATCCGAAAGGGCGCGTGGGCAAAAGTAAGAGGGGGCTGGCTTCGGCGAAAACCTGAAAGGGTGCTTAAGTCAGTAATGTGGTAACTTAAAGTTCTTCTTCACCCTCATCCCAATGAAACTCTGAAAAGGGACGACCACCATAAGTCCTACCGGAGATCCTTTTTCGCAACACCCTTCGACCTTTGTCATCATCGGCAAGATCGGTCCCCATCCTTGCGACCCTTGCCATCATCGGCAAGATCGGTCGACATTTTTCCTTTAACTTGGACATCTGTCCTCGTTAATAAATAAACCTATCTCTTGCTTTGGCATTTAGCCAATGTCAACGAATAAACTTATGCTCGACCCTTGCCATCATCGGCAAGATCGGTCAACCTTTTTTCCCTAACTTGGACCTTCCGTCCTTGTTGATAAATCTATTCTTGCTTCGGCATTTAACCAATGTCGACGAATAAACTTGTGTTTGACCCTTGCCATCATCGGCAAGATCGGTCAACTTGTTTTCCTTAACTTGGACCTTCTATCCTTGTTGATGAATCTATTCTTGCTTCGGCATTTAACCAATGTCGATGAATAAACTTGTGTTCGACCCTTGCCATCATCGGCAAGATCGGTCAACTTTTTTTCCTTAACTTGGACCTTCTGTCCTTATTGATGAATCTATTCTTGCTTCGGCATTTAACCAATGTCGATGAATAAACTTGTGTTCGACCCCTGCCGTCATCGGCAAGATCGGTCAACCTTTTTTCCTTAACTTGGACCTTCCGGCCTTGTTGATGAATCTATTCTTGCTTCGACATTTAACCAATGTCGATGAATAAACTTGTGTTCGACCCTTGCCATCATCGACAAGATCGGTCAACATTTTCCTCTTAACTTGGACCTTACGCCCAAGTTAATAAACCTATCCTTTGCTACGGCATTCCTCCAATGCCAATGGACGAGCCACTCTCGGCCCTTGCCATCATCGGCAAGATCGGTCGGTATTCCCTTAACTTGGACCTTTCGTCCTTGTTGATGAATCTATTCCTGCTTCGGCATTCAACCAGTGTCGATGAACAAACCTATGCTCGACCCTCGCCATCATCGGCAAGGCTAGTCGACGTCTCGTTAGCCCGGACCTCCTCATCCGTTGCTAACAAACGAGCCCGCGTTCATCTCGGATTCATTCCGTTCATCAAAAAAAAAGAAAAAAAAAGAGAAAAAGAAAAAAGAAAAAAATGAGGCTTAAAATAGAGGTGCCTCGCCGGACTTGTTCCTACATCAGGACACGGGCAAAAATGGCTGTAACCCGACTATGGTGAAAACCCGAAAGGGCGCCGCGGGTAAAATTGAGTATCCTGCCACAACCCGAATAGGCGCGTGGGCAAAAGTAAGAGGGGGCTGGCTTCGGCGAAAACCTGAAAGGGTGCTTAAGTCAGTAAAGTGATGATTTAAAGATCCCAACCTCCTTTTGACCCTTGTCACCATCGACAAGATCGGTCAACCTCCTTGCGACCCTTGTCATCATCGGCAAGATCGATTGACCTACTTTTGACCCTTGTCACCATCGACAAGATCGGTCAACCTCCTTGCGACCCTTGTCACCATCGACAAGATCGGTCAACGTCCTTGCGACCCTTGTCATCATCGGCAAGATCGATCAACCTACTTCTGACCCTTGTCATCATCGGCAAGATTGGTCAACCTCCTTGCGACCCTTGTCATCATCGGCAAGATCGATCGACCTACTTTTGACCCTTGTCACCATCGAAAAGATCGGTCAACATCCTTGTGACCCTTGTCATCATCGGCAAGATCGGTCGACCTCCTTGTGACCCTGGTCACCATCGGCGAGATCGGTCAACTTCCTTGTGACCCTCGTCATCATCGGTGAGATCGGCCAACCGCTTTGCGACCCGTGTCATCATCGACAAGATCGGTCAACCTCCTCGCGACCCTTGTCATCATTGGCAAGATCGGTCCACATCTATCGACCCTTATCACCATCGGCAAGACCGGTCAACATTCCCCCCTAACTAGGATCTTTCGTCCTCGTTAAGCAACAAGCCTCCTTTGCTTCGGCATTTTAACCCATGCCGATGAATAAACCCTACTCTCAGTCTCCGTCACCATCGGCAAAGCCAACAAGCCAACCCATGGCCCGGACCTTCTCTCGGCATCAACAAGTGAACCTATCCCTCACTTGGGTCCTCCACCCCTTTGAGGAAGAAACACACTTTTGGTCTCCTGATAACCTCGTCACCATCGACGAGTCTGGCTGATAAGCCTTCTGACCGTATTTCCTGGTCCTAGGAGGCCTATACACCCTCGTCCTTCAAAGTTTCGGCCTATATTAGCCACAGTTTGGCCCCGAGAATAGTTACGACGCAGTGGAGCGAACACCTCACCCCTTTGCTGAAGGCATGAGCGCTCTCCTTCCCTAGTAACTTGCATACTCAGACTAAGCTAACGGGAGAATAAAAAGAGTACAAAGTAAACAGAATGAAGTCATGATTTCACGGCAAACAAAGATATTTCATTCCTATGAATCAGCAAGATACATGTTACTCGGGGCATACCCCGAGGTACATAAAGTCCACCAAAACAAAAGGCAAACAGAAAAGACTATTGCAATGGGCGTCGAAAGATGTCCTCCAGCTCCAAAATGCCCAAGGAAGGGTGGCGGGTCAGCTCTCGCAGTCGAGACTCGGCGGCCTCCAGCTGTGATTGTTTCTCTTCAAAAGAAGCGGCTTGCTTTTCGGCCATTTCCGCTTCCTCTATACTCTGAACTTCCAGACGCTCGATCTCTTGAAGCTCGGCCTCAGCCATGGAGAGTTCGGCGTGCAGTTCTGCTATCCGAGCTGTGAGGAAGGTTCGGCGCTGTGAAGAAGTACTGACTGCATCTCTCATCTGCCCCGCAGTCCCTCTTAAAGAGGCAAGAGCAGTTCGGCATTCGGCCCGCTCCAATGTTATGGCCGTCAATTGATCAGCTACCTCCCGGCCTAGAAATTCCCTTCTATTCACATACTTCAATAGCAGTATCACCCGTGGCGTCCAGTCATCCATATGGCAGGCAAAAGCTAGCAGCGAGCGGGACAGGTGCTCCACCAAGCCCCTCAGCTGCACATAAGTCAAGTCTCGGCTAGCCGTTATAGTCTACTGAAGGGTCCCCAAGAATTGCCACACTAGGTCGCTTGGTGATTGAAGACCAAGTGGTGACGTCTTGAAAAGCTTAAAGTCTACTCTGCTATCCACGACGGCCCAGATATTGTCGCTCGTCTCAGAAGATGATGACGGCATGATCTACAAGGCACTTGCACTGGAACCAACTCTAGCAGCTGATGCAACAGAAAGAGTCTCGATGACATCAACCTCCCTGCCAGCCTCTTGAGGTGGAGTTGCGCTGGGAACATCGATAGCCGAGGATACTTGCTCCTCACCCCCAGCCTGGCTGACCTCCATATGGCCAGTTTCAGTAATAAGAGCCAAGGCCCCGGAAGCCCCGGCTTCTTCTTCAACAATTTCTCCCGCTTCTATCTTGGGAGGGCCACTTTTCTCTAGGGCCAACTGTCGTTCGGCTTCAAGTGGCTGAGGTTCAACGACTGCTGCCGATTCGTCAGTCCCCGCAATTACCCCAGGTCCTTCTGGACTCGCTACTGCTGCATAGTCTTCGGGGTATCGCAGAGCGATAGGCCGCAAGACTGGCGGGAATGTTGGGTGACCCTCGCCTAAAGTCGAGAGAGGTATCTGCATCGTGATGGTTGGCAGTACCACCTCAGTCTACACCAGAAATATATGCATCAAGCAGTTGATATGAAAAGAAGGGAGGAGCAGTAAAGTGCAAATGGTAGGGGGCTTCTCACCTCAACTGGCACTAAGCTCAAACCTCCAAGGGCGGCCTCTGTGGCTCCAACCCCTCCACTTACGAGTGATCCCAATGGCCCAGGGCCACTCCATGCCAACCGGGGAGGGCTGAAGGTTGTATAATCACTTTCATAAGCCGAAGACGCCCCGACATCCTCGGTCTCCATATCAACCGGTGGGAATTCCTCGTCATTGGAACCGCCACCATAATCAACTTGCTCGGAAGAGGAAGAGTCCTCTGCCCGTTCTGGACGCTCCACCATCAGAGCAGATGTCTTGCTAATACGGACATCACCCTCAGCAAGGACTTCTTCGGTCGGCTCTACACTGGGAGCGTCGGTTGAATGAATCTCGGGGGTGGGCTCCCCCCTGAAATGGCTTGCTCCCCAGCAGCAGCTTCCTCCACAGCCCCGGCTTCAAGAGGTAATGTCGGTTTTATTTCAACTGAAATTTGAAGCAAGAAGTAATCAAGCCAACTGAAGACATGATGGCTCGCGGAGGCCCCGTGAACAAACTACAAATTACCTTCCATTTTCTGCCTGGGTGTCGGAGAAGGTAGATCTCTCTCCGTAGGAGCTATGAGGACTTCCTCTGCCCCTTCTCTAGCCACGGCGCCTGCTGCTGTATCTAGTCCAACGATCGCAGCCACCATGCCGGCAACTGTAAAGAAGGATTAGCCGAAGCAGCTAGAATAAGCAAATAAACTACAAAAGAATGAAGAGCTTACCTGATGAGGGCATCTCACGACACTCCATCTAGCTTTGGTCATCTACACACTCTTGATATGGATTGATCATGGTCTCCACTTGTTATCTTCATTTTCCCAGGTTCATTTTATGTATTTTCCTTTTATTGAGTCCTATCTTATGTATTTTCCTTTATTGAGTCATGTGGTTCTAGTCCATTTCCCTTATTTTGCTTAATTGGGCCTTATTTCCTTAGTTATGGGCCCATAGGATTGAGTCTAGGTTATGTTCGATCTTTTGTCCTATTGTCAGGGACATTTTGGTCATGTAAAGAGTGGTTGCCTATATATAGGCCCCATCTCTCCACTTGTACTCACTTTTTAGATATTGAAAAAAACCACTTCCTTTTACCTCTTAAATCTCTCTCTCTTACTCTCTTTCCCTCACTCTCTCTCTCACTCTCTCTCTCTCCCAAGGGAAGTTCCCCCCCCCCTCTCTCCTCCTCCCCCCCCCTCACTTACTCCAACCCCCAACCACCTCCACTACCTCACCCACCTCCATTAAGACCCTCCACTTCCCCAAGCCCCTCATTTACTCCCCTCTCTTTGTCCCAAAGCAAATCCTCCACCTCCCAACATAATCCACCACTTCCCCACACAAATCCCACCCCTCCCTAGACCCATTTCAAATTTGAACCTTCCCTCCCTTGCCTTGACCGCCCCTCAACCCCCTCCCTTGAACCAAGTTCGCCCCCACCATCTCCCTCTCACCCCTCTCTCTTGTGCACCCTCATCCTCCACCACCTTCACTAGCAGACCATATTCTCTTCAGCCCCACTTCGCCCCCCCCCCCCAACCTCCATCTCCATAGCCTCCAATACCCCTCAAACACCACTCATCTTCCTCCCATAGCCAGTAGAACCACCTTCCACCACTTTCTCTCTTGGCCATTCCCTTCCCCACCACTTCATCTTCCCTTCATTCCCGCCCTATTTCAGGAAGCAGGATTACAGCACTTGCAGAGGAGGCCACGGTCATCCCTCAATGACTCAGGAGGCGAGGCCTACATTTCTAGATTCGTCTGCAAGTCAGCTTTCAAGGAGAGGCAGTTTCGTCGGCATCCGAGCTCGGTGCTGTCCGTAACCACCATTCTTCTCCGACTGTGCTGAACTTCTCAGACCAGAAGCCAGAGCTGCAGAGAAGACTCTCCCACGACAAACCTTGAAGGAACCAGCCTTCAGGGTCTTCTACAAAGTTCTTCCTCCCCCTGTCAGCGTCCAGGAACAGAAGGCAGAATCCTGTTCGGCATCTGACAACGAGAGATACCAATTTTCTACCACAACCACGCCGTTCTGCCTCCTCACAGTCTGTCCCGACCACCGTCCACTTACTTGGACATCCAGCTCATCTCCGACATCAGAAGACTTTTTTGTTTGTTTTTCTGCAAAGTAGACTCGTATACGATTCCAACGAGTCCAGCGGTGCCAGATTTGGAGCTCAGGAGCGACCGTGGTCGCTTCTGCAACCTGTTGTTTCAGACTGAGCTCGGCCAGAGACCAGAGCTGCATCCATCTTCCAGTCGCCGGAGCAGTCAGCCCCCAGATCAGAACGTCATCCAAAAATTCAAGCCGCACCCCTCTCCGGTTAGCAATCTGTTGGCGCAAGTCTCATCAGATTCTGAGCTCGGTGGATTTATTGGCTGCATCAACATCGACTCCCTGTCCAGAATTACAGAAGCTAGACAGAATCGGCGAAGCTCGGAAACTCGGTTTCCTTTGCATCTCTCCCCACCCCGCTTGGCCGGCTGAAGGCCCCTCCCTGCGTGGAGGTAGTTTTGAATGTATTAAGCATAACCCCCACCCCAAGATCACCCCTCCTGCGTGAGGAGTAGTGCTGTACCGTTTGCAATTTCAGGTCAAGCTACATCGCCGCGGCGATCGGGTGCATACCCTCGCCTCCCGGCGCGCCCTCGTCTCCGATCGGGATCGGTGTCTTCACACCGATCAGGTGAGCTTCTGATACTATCCTTAGTAGCCTTATTCCTGCTAGTTTAGTATTGCTTTGATTGCTCGTCGGCGGTGAGAAGAGGGCTCGAACTTGCATGCTAGTTTGTTAGTGTCCACCGCGGACCGTGAGTGAGTGCCACCAAGCCCCCGCCCTGCGGGCCAGCCGCCCACAAAGTTGGGTATCCTAGACTCATTTGGGGTCAGCCCTAGCATTGTAAGTCCATTAGAACAATTGGGTCCCGCCCCGGACCTTCATCATTATCTCCCGGACCCACCGGGTGAACGTGTGAATCGGGTGAGCAAAAATCGTCATCGTGAGAATCATTGAGCGCTTGTATGCTTGCGGGTCTAAGTCCTAGGGTCATCTCATCATATTTAGTGGTCTTTGGGCTGTGCCACATCAAGTGGTATCAGAGCGGTCATAGGCTTGTCCTTACAAGTCTAGTCTTGGGTCACACTAAGTCTTTCTTAGGTGCATTCGCACACCCTTGCATAGCCCACCCAACCTTGCATGACCACCCGTAGTGGAACTCATTATCAAGGCAATCCATCTTCTTCCAATAACACCATGAATCCCAATCCCCAAGGAAATCCCCCTCACAATGAGCATGAGCTTCCCGACCAAATGAGGTTTCTTGTGGACTACATGACCGAAATTATGGGAAGGCTTGACGGTATTACGGCCCGGCTTGAACAACTTGAGGAAAATAGACCTATTCCAAGGGAAGGAGATAGGAGAGATCCCCCTCCACATGTGGAGCCAGCCATAGGAGGACTCAACCTTGACCCCCCTCCCGAACCGGAAAGGGACCCACCCCCTAGAAGGAATGAGAGGCCTCCCCGGGACAACCCGGATGACCAACTAATGAGACTTGTGAAAGTCGATGCTCCCACTTTTGATGGATCTCATCATCCGAGCATCTACTTAGATTGGGAGGCAGCCATGGATCAATATTTTGATTGGTACCCAATGACCGAGGATAGGAAAGTCCGACTTGCAAAGATGCAATTAACCAAACTTGCCAAGACTCATTGGATGAATGTTGAAGCTTAAGGATAGTTAGGAGGGAAGTTCCAATCACCACATGGGGGGCCATGAAAGACCAACTCAAACTCAAATATGTCCCACCCTCCTACCATCAAAACCTCCTAGATGAATGGCAAGCCTTGACTCAAGAAGGAAAGACCGTTATGGAATACATTGAAAAGTTTGACTACTACCTCCTCAAATGTGGAGTCCAAGAGGACCCCTCCGTCACACTCTCCCGCTTTAGGAATGGGCTTCAATTCCATATCAAAAAGGAACTATTCATGCGTCAAGTAACAACTTTAGAGCAAGCCTACCAAGTAGCTCGGGATGCCGAGAAATTCTCTCGGTACACGCGAATGGTTCCCCCTCGGGGAATGGACCCTAGAGCCATGGCACCTCGGGCCAACCCCCCACCACCCCAAAGAGGTCTCCTTCCTACACCCATGGGAACTCCTCCCACACGGGTCACCCCTCCTAATGCCAATCCACCATTCCGCCCCGCAAGTGGGCCCCTAAACACAACTCCCAATAGGCCCAATTCGACACCCACTCTCCCTCACACTAAGGTGACCCCAAACCATCAAAGTGGGCAGCAATGCTTTAGGTGTTATGGGTATGGACACTTTGCCAATCAATGCCCCACCAAGGGAGCATCAAACTTACTCATAGAGGAGACCAACCCCCAACCCCAAGCTGAATTTGAAGGAGAGATTGAGGTATATGAACCCTCTCTTGAATGGGAGGAGGAGTATGAGAACCACTACATAGAGAGCAACCAAGAACAACCTCCTCCACCCACCGAATCCCACCTCGGGGTGGTTAGATGCACCCTCACTCAAAACCAAGAGCATGATTGGAGAAGAAACACCATATTCCACACCTACATAAGAATAGGGAGCCATATTAGGAAGGTCATATTGGACAATGGAAGTAGTGTGAATGTGGTGTCACCCGACACCGTTAAACTTTTGGGCCTTACCACCTCCCCACATCCCCACCCATATAGGGTAGCATGGATTAATACCACCTCCATGCCCGTTAGTGCCCGTTGCCTTGTCCCAATTACATTCCAATCCTATCAAGGCCAAGTGTGGTGTGATATCCTTCCAATGGAAGTTGGGAGTATCCTTTTAGGACGGCCTTGGATCTACGATGTAGATGCCACCTTCTTAGGAAGAACCAACGCTTGCATCTTCATTCATGAGGGGAAGAAGATCCAACTCAACCCATCTCCACCCCGCACTCTACCTAAGAAGGCCTCTCCCTCCCTTGAGGGACCCACTACCTTTCCCCCCATCCCAACACCAACAAACCCCACCCCATCAAGTCCTAGTCCTAGTAACATCAAAGAGCCTCCTAGGAGCCTACACCTTGTCACTAGGAAAGAGTTTGAGGAAGAAGTCAACCAAGGGGATCAAGTATGTGCCATTGTCATTTGTCTAGGGAATCCACCCCAACCGATCCACACCCCCTAGAAATTCATCAACTCCTTAAGGACTTCCATGATGTATTTCCCGAGGAGCTTCCGGACAAACTACCACCTATGAGAGATGTGCAACATGCCATCGACCTCGTGCCCGGGGCTACCTTGCCCAACCTCCCACACTACCGACTCAACCCCACCGAGCATGCCGAGCTTCGGAGGCAAATTGAAGAACTCATCAAGAAGGGCTTCCTCCGAATTAGCAAAAGCCCTTGTGCCGTCCCGGCTCTTCTTACACCCAAAAAGGATGGGACTTGGCGCATGTGTGTAGATAGCCGAGCCGTCAACAAGATAACGGTCAAATATAGGTTCCCCATCCCTCGGCTTGATGACATGCTAGACATGCTAGCGGGAGCCACCATCTTCTCCAAAATTGATCTCAAAAGTGGCTACCACCAAGTCCGCATTAGGCCCGGGGACGAGTGGAAAACCGCCTTTAAAACTAAGGACGGTCTCTATGAATGGCTTGTTATGCCTTTCGGCCTTTCTAATGCACCAAGTACCTTCATGCGTCTCATGACCGAGGTCCTCCGGCCCTTCATTGGCATCTTTCTAGTTGTCTACTTTGATGACATCCTCATATATAGCCAATCCAAGGAAGCCCACCTCGATCACCTCAAACAAGTGTGCACCATCCTTAGGAAAGAGAGTCTCTTTGCCAATCCCGGGAAGTGTCATTTCTTGACCAATCAACTAGCCTTCCTAGGATTTATTGTCTCATCCCAAGGAGTATCCATGGACCCCGAAAAGGTCCAAGCTATTCTTGAGTGGCCCGAGCCCAAAACCATTCATGACGCCCGAAGCTTCCATGGGCTAGCCACCTTCTATAGGAGATTCATCCGGGGGTTTAGCACTATCACCACTCCTATCACGGATTGCCTCAAGAAAGGCACATTTGTTTGGACTAGGGCAGCCTCCAAAGCCTTCCTAGAGCTTAAAGAGAAAATGACCCAAGCCCCGGTCCTTTGCCTACCCGACTTTTCAAAGGTCTTTGAGGTCACATGTGATGCTTCCGGGGTAGGGATTGGAGGTATCCTTAGCCAAGAGGGTCACCCGGTAGCCTACTTTAGTGAAAAACTTTGTGAGGCTAGGACGAGATACTCCACATATGACAAAGAGCTTTATGCCGTGGTTCAATCCCTCCGGCACTGGAGGCACTATCTCCTACCCAAAGAATTTGTGATCTTCTCGGACCATGAGGCTTTGAAATATCTCAACACTCAACAAAAGCTCAATGCCCGCCATGCCCGATGGGTAGAATACATTCAAGCCTACACCTTTGTCCTCAAGTATAAGATGGGTAGTGAGAACCGCGCCGCCGATGCACTAAGTAGGCGGGTAGCCTTACTCTCCACCGTCCAAGTGGAGGTAACCGGATTTGAGAGAATCAAAGGGGAATACCCACATTGCCCCGACTTTGGGACTCACTACAACACCCTTTCCACCCAGCCACTCAAGGAGTATAAGGGGTTCATACTTCAAGATGGATATCTGTTCAAAGGGGATAGGCTTTGCATACCTAGGACTTCACTTAGGGACTTCCTAGTTTGGGAGTTACATAGTGGTGGCCTAGCTGGTCACTTTGGGGTCCACAAAACCATAGAGTTGGTTGAGAGGCAATTCCACTGGCCCAGTCTCAAGAAGGATGCGACCCACATTGTGGGACAATGCCGCATATGTGCATCCGCCAAGCAAGTAAGATAAAACACCGGGCTTTACACACCACTACCCATACCCGACCAACCATGGGAGGATTTGAGCATGGATTTCATTCTTGGCCTACCAAAGACCTTGCGCAAACATGATTCCATCTTTGTAGTGGTTGACAGGTTCTCAAAGATGGCCCACTTTATCCCCTGCTCCAAGACCTCTGATGCCTCTAGGATCGCCCGGTTATTCTTTGATGAGGTAGTCCGACTCCATGGGTTACCTAAGACTATTGTGTCCGATAGAGATGTGAAGTTCACTAGTTATTTTTGGAAGACTCTATGGCACTTGATGGGGACCCTCCTCAAATTCTCCACTGCCTATCATCCTCAAACCGATGGCCAAACTGAGGTCGTCAACCGAAGCCTTGGGAACTTGCTCCGATGCCTTGTAGGGGATCACCCTGGGAATTGGGATCTCCTCTTATCTCAAGCCGAGTTTGCCTACAATGATTCTGTCAATAGGTCCATAGGCAAGAGTCCATTTGAGGTAGTACATGGTTTTAGGCCTAGAAAGCCCTCGGATCTCATTCCCCTTCCCCCACATGCTAGAGTGTCAGTCTCAGCTGAGTCCTTTGCACAGCATATCAAAGAGTTGCATGATGACATCCGCAAGCATATAGGTAAAAGCAATGAGGCTTACAAAAGACGGGCCGATGCTCACCGGCGCCACTGTGAATTCCAAGTGGGGGACCCGGTGATGGTGAGGACGAAGCGGCTCCTTCCCGGGCCTGCCTCCAAGTTGAGGGCACGAGGGTCGGGACCCTTTCGAGTTCTACGACGACTTGGCAGAAATGCTTATGAGCTTGACCTACCAGAGAGCTATGGGGTACACCCTACCTTCAACGTGGCGGACCTGGTACCCTACAAAGGCCCCGCGGTGGAACCTAGTGAGGAGCTTGAGCCTTTACCCCCCCTTATGAGAGACACCCCCGGAGGGACTCCACTTTCTAGCTTGAGGGACCGACAAGAGCAGGTAGAGGCAATACTGGATGAGCAGAGTATCATTACAAGGCACAAGGTGTATCAGCGCTATCTGGTTAGGTGGAAGAACCGTCCCCCGACCGAGGATGCATGGGTGAGTCGGGAGGATTTGATGCGCCTGGACCCCGACATGATGGAGCAGTACGACAGTCAGGCAGACCCATACTCGACAGGGTCGAGTTCTCCCCACCCCGGGGGATTTGATGAGGGCATCTCACGACACTCCCTCTAGCTTTGGTCGTCTACACACTCTTGATATGGATTGATCATGGTCTCCACTTGTTATCTTCATTTTCCCAGGTTCATTTTATGTATTTTCCTTTTATTGAGTCCTATCTTATGTATTTTCCTTTATTGAGTCATGTGGTTCTAGTCCATTTCCCTTATTTTGCTTAATTGGGCCTTATTTCCTTAGTTATGGGCCCATAGGATTGAGTCTAGGTTATGCTCGGTCTTTTGTCCTATTGTCAGGGACATTTTGGTCATGTAAAGAGTGGTTGCCTATATATAGGCCCCATCTCTCCACTTGTACTCACTTTTTGGATATTGAAAAAAACCACTTCCTTTTACCTCTTAAATCTCTCTCTCTTACTCTCTTTCCCTCACTCTCTCTCTCACTCTCTCTCTCTCCCAAGGGGAGTTCGCCCCCACCCTCTCTCCTCCTCCCCCCCCCCCTCACTTACTCCAACCCCCAACCACCTCCACTACCTCACCCACCTCCATTAAGACCCTCCACTTCCCCAAGCCCCTCATTTACTCCCCTCTCTTTGTCCCAAAGCAAATCCTCCACCTCCCAACACAATCCACCACTTCCCCACACAAATCCCACCCCTCCCTAGACCCATTTCAAATTTGAACCTTCCCTCCCTTGCCTTGACCGCCCCTCAACCCCCTCCCTTGAACCAAGTTCGCCCCCACCATCTCCCTCTCACCCCTCTCTCTTGTGCACCCTCATCCTCCACCACCTTCACTAGCAGACCATATTCTCTTCAGCCCCACTTCACCCCCCCCCCCCACCTCCATCTCCATAGCCTCCAATACCCCTCAAACACCACTCATCTTCCTCCCATAGCCAGTAGAACCACCTTCCACCACTTTCTCTCTTGGCCATTCCCTTCCCCACCACTTCATCTTCCCTTCATTCCCGCCCTATTTCAGGAAGCAGGATTACAGCACTTGCAGAGGAGGCCACGGTCATCCCTCAATGACTCAGGAGGCGAGGCCTACATTTCTATATTCTTCTGCAAGTCAGCTTTCAAGGCGAGGTGGTTTCGTCGGCATCCGAGCTCGGTGCTGTCCGCAACCACCATTCTTCTCTGACTGTGCAGAACTTCTCAGACCAGAAGCCAGAGCGGCAGAGAAGACTCTCCCACGACGAACCTTGAAGAAACCAGCCTTCAGGTCTTCTACAAAGTTCTTCCTCCCCCTGTCAGTGTCCAGGAACAGAAGGCAGAATCCCGTTCGGCATCCGACAACCAGAGATACCAATTTTCTACCACAACCACGCTAGTCTGCCTCCTCACAGTCTGTCCCGACCACCGTCCACTTCTCTGGACATCCAGCTCATCTCCGACATCAGAAGACTTCTGCGTTTGTTTTTATGCAAAGTAGACTTGTATACGATTCCAACGAGTCCAGCGGTACCAGATTTGGAGCTCAGGAGCGACCGTGGCCGCTTCTGCAACCTGTTGTTTCAGACTGAGCTCGGCCAGAGACCAGAGCTGCATCCATCTTCCAGTCGCCGGAGCAGTCAGCCCCCAGATCAGAACGTCATCCAAAAATTCAAGCCACACCCCTCTCCGGTTAGCATTCTTTTGGCACAAGTCTCATCAGATTCTGAGCTCGGTGGATTTATTGGCTGCATCAACATCGACTCCCTATCCAGAATTACAGAAGCTAGACAGAATCGGCGAAGCTCGGAAACTCGGTTTCCTTTGCATCTCTCCCCACCCCGCTTGGCCGGCTGAAGGCCCCTCCCTGCGTGGAGATAGTTTTGAATGTATTAAGTATAACCCCCACCCCAAGATCACCCCTCCTGCGTGAGGAGTAGTGCTGTACCGTTTGCAATTTCAGGTCAAGCTACATCGCCGCGGCGATCGGGTGCATACCCTCGCCTCCCGGCGCGCCTTCGTCTCCGATCGGGATCGGTGTCTTCACACCGATCAGGTGAGCTTCTGATACTATCCTTAGTAGCCTTATTCCTGCTAGTTTAGTATTGCTTTGATTGCTCGTCGGCGGTGAGAAGAGGGCTCGAACTTGCATGCTAGTTTGTTAGTGTCCACCGCGGACCGTGAGTGAGTGCCACCAAGCCCCCGCCCTGCGGGCCAGCCGCCCACAAAGTTGGGTATCCTAGACTCATTTGGGGTCAGCCCTAGCATTGTAAGTCCATTAGAATAATTGGGTCCCGCCCCGGACCTTCATCATTATCTCCCGGACCCACCGGGTGAACGTGTGAATCAGGTGAGCAAAAATCGTCATCGTGAGAATTATTGAGCGCTTGTATGCTTGCGGGTCTAAGTCCTAGGGTCATATCATCATATTTAGTGGTCTTTGGGCTGTGCCACATCATTACCTTCAGCTTCAGGCCCCTGCGCGTGAGAAGCCTCAAACTCTTCATAAGATACAACCAGAGGAAGGACGATTGCTGGTTCCTTTTCTGCAGCCTTCCTCCGGCGTGCCCGTGTCACTCGGGTCACTACTGCTTTGGCCTTGCCAATAGCCTCTCTTAACTGAGATCTGATTCGCTTTCACGAGTCACCAAGAGGCAATGGTGTCGTGGTCGGGGCCGGTTCGGGAGTCTCGAAATATGTGGGCTTCTGAGCTTTTATTATTAGCTCCCTGAAGTGTCGAGTCTCCTCCAAAGTGAGTCGGACTGCATACGCACGAAGGTGAGAATGATATATGCTGCAATGAAGAAAAGAAGCTGGCCGAAGGGTCGGAATGAAGAAATGAGACATACCTGCTATCCCCATATAGAAACGAAAAAGAGGCCAATAAAACAGCGATGGCACTTTGTCTCTCGAAGCTGCCTCGCGAATAAGCCAACACAAGTCTCCTATCTTCTCACTCTGCTCGGCCAGCAACGCCAAGTCTGTGTGGCCACGAGAAGACAGGTGATAATACAAGATCAGATGGTCCAGTCCCCATCCGTCAGCATACTTGAATGACATATGAAGGGGCCGGTCCAGAATAGCTTCGCTTGGGCCTCCTACTGAGAGCCCATGGGAACGGAGAAGTGCAAATAGCCAAGGGGTGTTATCATACAAGGCATCCCGCCTATCTTCACTACGAATGAAAGTCCGATAAGGATGCAATCTGTCAGTCTCGGGACACCAATCAGCCACGACCGAAATAGGCTCCTCCAAAGGCAAAGGGAGTTGCTGAAGAACCACCCGTTCGCTACTTACACGGCATAATCCCTGAAGCGTCTTCACATAGTCATCCCTGCCGATTGTAGGTACCTTCGGATCGACTTTGGATGAACGACTCTTCACAGCCTTCCGGGCTTCCAGATAAGCCATCACCTCTGTGTTAGTCCAAGACTTCAGCTTCTTCAAAGAAGAAGGTTTAATGTCAAGGGCTGGCTCCGGCTGGGAGTCCAAAAATCTGTGCTCCGCAACGGCCCAGCAGTCTCGGCGAGAGCTCCTATAAAATCCCGTCTGCACATTCCACCACTTGATATATTCGGGGGTGACGCGGGGGAAACGAGTAGGGGTTGGCACCCTGAATGAAACATTCTCTCGGCGGTGGAATTAGTCCCACCATATTCGGGCATCATCGTTGGATACTTGCCCGGCTCTATGCTTGTTTGGCAATGTAAATTGCCAAGAGGAATGGGGAATGTGCTGGTCATAGCCAAAGTTCCGGCTGAAGCGGAATGGATAATATAGCTCCAGCCATAGAATGCCACTCTTTCGGAATACAAGGATGCTTGGTCTAATAGCCAGCGCCCAGTCAACCAATTCCTGCTCCAGAATGGGCCTTGTGCACTTGGCCCTAGAAATCGGATGGATATATTCTTCTGTCTCAAAAAGCTTGCACTGCCTTGTCCTGTTCACCAACGGGCTTGAATGAGCAGCCAAGCTCCAAAAATGAAGAATCCCGGGCGAATCCATGGGAACCCGGGTCAGCTTGCCCCGAATGGCGAAGAGGTGTTCCGCCACCGACGCCGGTTCAGCGCTCACAAATTCTATCATCCTCGGGATAAGATGAGCTGATTGCAACGCCTGAGGAGCAGCCTCTGGGAATAGGGTGTAGACCCAAGCAATGAAAAAATGTAACGGACCAACCGTTCATAAATTCCTAGGGAGACGCGTCTTGTGCAAATCTCCCAGCATCTTAAAAATGAGGCACAAAGCCACTGGGCACAGGGACAGCTTTGTGTCCCAAGCCATAAGACAAGCGGGATAGATGGCTTCCGCTCTTATTACGCTCTCGTCGCCTTGCGGGAGAGTGAAAGAACAAATCCAATAGGTCAGATATGCAGCACAGTGTGTGACTGCATCAACACCAGTAGGGTTCAGGTCTTCCCGTTGCCCTCCCCTCGAAGTGGATGAGCCAGTGGCCTGTCGCTGGACCCTTTTCTTCCTCTTCAAGGCAGTCGGCGCCACTATAGGGAAGTCCTTGTACTTCTTCTTCCCGCCAAAGAAATGCTGGAGCCAAGTGCCCATCCACACTCGCCACTTCTCGCCGGGTTTTCGGGCCTCCCTCGTGTCGTACGACGAGCGGCAAAGTGTGCGATATGCCTTCATCAGATAACGATAGGCGTAACCTGCCAAATACCGACCTTCACCGTCGGTCTGATCTTTCAGCCAGTCGGGCCAGCAAACTTCCTCGTATGGCTCTCCTTCGATGGGTAGACCACTGAGCTGTGAAAGGCTCCATAGATCCAAAGAAGTCTCTCCCTCCAAAGTATAAAAAGTATTGTACTCGGGGCAGAACACTTCAATCATGCCGCAGCACAAACCTCTGGATATGGGGTAGCGGTACCTTGAGGCATACACGCTGTGATATATGCTAGCCCTGGTCAAGATGGCAGCATAGTGTTGCAGCACATAGTCTGTAAACTCCACTGCTCCAGGTCTAAATGCGTGGGCGTCGGTGGCCCTTAGTTCAGCAAACCACCCCACAGATATTTGATGTTTGAAGCGGACCGCCAGGCAGTCCAACAGGAAGAATTCTTCCCTATACCCCCATTTCAATGGGGCAAGAAATAAGCCAAAGATCGGCTTCTCTCGGTCAACACGGCCTGCGGAATCATTCCACCGAGCAGGCACAAATTCAGGGGCCCTGGTCAGCAACCCGTCTTCTGGAGCCATGTCTTGCAATCCAAGCACGGCGCTCCACTTCCTGACTTCACCGGAGAGATAAATAGGCCTTCCCCGCACCACACAGTTTGTCAAACTATCCCTCTCCACTAGC
The DNA here is from genome assembly GCA_022559845.1 of Amorphophallus konjac. NCBI lineage: Eukaryota > Viridiplantae > Streptophyta > Magnoliopsida > Alismatales > Araceae > Amorphophallus > Amorphophallus konjac. The sequence goes on from CM040118.1 coordinate 441,022,454, forward strand.
AATGCTTGCTCGGCTTTGCGTACAAGGAACATGTCTCTCTTCCCTTGAAGATTGAAGTGCCTAAAGAAGGACATCAGATGCTTGTCCTTGGGGTAATCCCTCCTGACAGCACCTTCTTGGTCATATTGAAAAGAATCGCCCCCGAGGATGAGGAGGCGGCTAGTGTCTACCGTGTCGGTCTCCAAGTCTGAAGATTCTACGACCACGACAAGCTGATCGTGCCCCCGATCCAGGGAGTGAACATTCTCCCAAGTCACCACGGCACGGGAGGCAGAAGAAGAAGAGCCAGAAGCCATTTTAGCTGCAAAGGCACATCAAAGAATAAACAAGGTCAGACAACAGTTGATCAAGATAAATTTCTGACAAAATTTCGGCAGAGTCTCCCCAGCTCGCTAGATTGCCAAAGAAAAGCGGGAACACGTCCACCAAGGAAATGGTCCCTAAAAGTAGCCATCAGCATTACACCGAGGCCAAACGGGACACCCGGGGGAGTAGCTCCGAGGGCAAGCCCTACTAGAAGCCTCCCGGGGCCCAAAAGATGGGTTTTAAAACCCGAATGATCAACACTCTCACTCACCCTCTCAAAGAACTCGGCCACGCCCCTCTCAACTCTCTCTCGGCGCCGTGGGGAGGAAAGGAGGAGGAGAGAGAAGGCTCTATTGCAAATGAAGGTGATGGAGAAAAAACCAAAGGGAAGAAGCCTTAAATAGGGGGGCCCTCTATGGTTAATACGGCGTGCTCTTTAGCACACCGAATTAACCTCCCCACAAGCAAAGGGCGCGCCGAAATTGGCCACGCCGTTTTAACCCTTAACCCAAAGGCCGCGCCGAATTAGCCTCTTCCAAGCACAAGAAGCATGCCGGATTAAAACTCCGATCTCTAGGGGCGCGCCGAATTAACCCCTTCAATGCCACGCCGGATTAGAGCCCGCGCCGTGTTAACATTCAAATCACGCTGGATTAGCATCCGCGTCGGATTAAGGGCTATTTCGAGCTTTCGTCAATCGAAGAGGAGATCAATCCAGACAAAGCTCATCCGTCGGTCTTGCTACACTCATGCCTTGCTCGCAACACCCATGGCTGGGGGGCATTTGTTGGCACTCAAAATATGATCAACGGTGATCATGCCTCAAAGACGAATGATATGGCCTACTAAAGGATAGAAGCCGAAGGATGTCAACATATTGAAGCCTTCTCAAGCTGCCGGAGCCTCAGGTCATCTTGCACGAACACCAGGGACCTCACCTCAGGAGAATCGAGACGAATTCACAACCAACCGGCAGTGCGACAAAGCTTGCCCAATGAATCGGCATCGACTCCGTCATGCCGCATACACTACACCCGCTATCCGACCAAGGACAACGGTCTACCCAGTGGCCCGCCACCTTATGAAAGATTCTCCTGAGATGAAAGAATGCCGTTAGCTCTTCAGAATGGAGGACCGAGGGCTCCATCAGTAGAAGATCCCGATTACCCGGCACGGGTATGGCTTCTCGCCACGTTGGGTCCGTTAGTGGCCGAATGATCGCCCAGTCGAGGCGGAACTATTCCGGGTGTCACTCCACTCCTCGAGAAGCTTTGAACACAAACCAGGCCGAGCTGGCAGCACGAATCATAGTGCCGAAAGTCCTGTCAGTAGAAAACCCGCGTGTTCAAACCAGAGATACTCGAGGTTCCGGGAGGGGCCATACGTCATCTCGAGAGCTTCGTCAAGGCTTCATGTCAAGGTTTTGAAGGACTGCGGCGAGATGAATCGTCACGGTGACTCCCGGGACCATCCCCGGACCCACCCGCTAACCCGCGTCAAGCGAAAGAAGCTAATACGGCGCGCTTCTCACCGGCGCGCTCCCTTATCCGGCACCCTCAATTCCGGCGCGCCAAAAAGCCTGGAGAACCTCAATCCCAGCGCGCTATTTCCCACGCCGCATTAGGCTTTGCCTATATAACAAACACTTGGTTCGACCAAAAAAGAGGGAGAACGATCGAGAAGGAGGCTAACACATAGAGAGATTGAGTGATCGCCGGGGAGAGGGTGACCACCAATCACATTCGAGAGAGAAAGTGTTTTCTTGGGGAAGAAGGAGGGTTTCCTTCGGAGAGCTTTCTCACCACTGCCGTCTTCCTCTATTCTACCGGAGTGCCTCGGAGCCGAAGAAGGAGATACGATACTTTATTTTCTGGGAGGAAATTTAGGTGGGTTTCGTGGTTTCCATCCGACGTCTTCCTTCGATTTCTCCCTTCCCTTGTAATGTAAGTGGAAGGGGGGGAAGGGGCGATGATATGATCCCATCTTCCCCCCCTTCTCACCATCTCTTTCTTTCATTTTCTTCTACAAACCTCTATGTAACTATTGAATAGTGTCCGTGCGACAACGTCGACGCCGGAGCTTTGTAACATGTATGTTGGTTCCCTATTCACGAGATGAATGATATGAATATGTCTTAATAGATTGAATGCTCGACGTTGCATCTCTCTTTCACTCCTCCCTCAATCTGTATGCCTAATTGCTCCCCGTGTGCTTGTTTCCCAAATCTAGGTTCTCTGCTGTCGGATGTGCCCCGGAACTCCAATGGCTATATAAATGTTTCCCCCTCCCCGGGGCCTTCGTGCCAACGTGCCCACTATGTCTTGCACCGTTCATCCCGTGGGTTTGTGACTAGAGGCATACTTATGTATGCACCTCTGGCCATCCCAACTGGGAGTTGATTTTTCAACGACTCTCTACAATATCCCTTGCCCCTTATCTGCATAGTAGCTGTTCGACCCCGTGAGTGTTAATACTTTAACCCCTATGAGCATTGACATACTAACTCCGTGAATGGCAATCTGTGAATGAGTTAAATGCATCTTATATTGAATATCTCCTTTCATCCCGTTTGTGGTTTACAACCATTGTGATAGTTCCGTTGGCTTTGTCCCAGTAATCCAGGGAGGGGGGACATTCCCCACTGTTTCATAGAATCACCGATTGGCCAAGGGGGCTCCATCTGTGAGTGATGGATATTCCCTATGGGCCACAGGGTGAATACTAGCAGGGGCTTCAGCCCGACAATCCAAATCCAATGCCCTTATGGACATTATGGTGACTAAGGGATGTGTGCCCCTCGTACGCTAGTCCTCGGGGCTTCCTTCCTTGACAGTCGTCCCTCTCTCGGATATAGTGCAAACTATAGGTCGCTCACCCCTCATAGGCTGGCCCTCGGGGTTGTTGCTTCCCTCATTAGTCACCTTATCCGCTTGTTTCAACCCACGGAACCATGGTGCCCCTTGTAGGCTAGTCCTCGGGGTTTCCTATCCGATTGGGATATGCTGGCTGCCATTGCGCCGACCGGCTGATTAGGGGCTTACTCCACACGTGAGTATGACCCCGTCTCTCCCCTGCAATCCTTCAAGGACGGGGGAGATGCTGCCCAATTTTGGCCGGGCTTCTTAATTAATAAAGTTACCTCCAAGAATTGACCTCAATAAAACGCATGTTCTTAAGTAATAAACTTTCGTGCTCGAGTATGAACCTCGCACTAGCTTATAACTTTGCTCTTGGAGAGCCATGGACTCTAATTCAACAGGCAATCAACCTAATTTACCCCAAAACCCTCAACAACATCTTAATAAACCAAAATAGATCCAAAAATCTTCAAAAAATTAACTAAAACGACGCGGTCCTATCCGGCGCGCCCTAATACGGAGCGGCACCCCCCCACGCCGGATTAGCCCTAGACTCAAAAATTCACAATTTTGTTTGGCTTGTTCCCGGCGCGCCCTAATCAAACGGACCGATAATGGCGACCGCTCACCCGATGCTCACCCAAGACCCGGGGTGGCTTGGAAATGCCAAGGAGAGGTTGTGAGGGCTGGGCCCTTGCTGGTAGAGGGCCAGCAAGGCCTAGGTTAATTCCCAAGGGTAATGGCAGCCCAATTCAAGGGAGCCGACGAGGTGCCAAGGCACGGGTTACACTCCTCACCCCACAGTGATCGAGGAGCTCAAGGATCGAGCTCTCACTCTCACGGCCAGCGGAGTTTATGAACTAATATTAGAATGAACAAGCACTAAATGGAGCTAGGAGTGGAGCACTTACTCGACCGGTTTGAAGAAACTGGTCCCGCTCGGAGACGTGGGCGAGCGGGGAAGCATGGGTTCCCCACACGCCTCGCCGGGGTAGCTTGACCTGCTCAAATTGTTACAACACTACAGCCCATGCAAGGGGGGGGGGATCTAGGGGTGGGGGTCAACTGATATTACATCCAAAACTACCTCCACACAGGGAGGTGCCTTTATCCGGCCAAGCGGGGAGGGGTGACACCGAACTAGCGATCAATAAGGAAGCCAATGTCGGTTCTGTCCGCTGTCTGTGCTTCAGAACTGACTGACGGTTATCATAATGCTGTGGCCACTCCATAATTTTTCCGATGAAGAGACCACTTGGAGATTCTTCGTAGCTGGATCGGGATGATGCTTGAATTTTGTTGATTTCTTTGGGCACCGCTGCTGGTCGGGTAAAGGCTTGAACAGGGTGGCAGACCCTCGATTCTCACAGCTTCAGGTTTCCAACAGCAGGAAGAAGAGGATGCCACGACCGCTCCCGAACTCAGAATCTGGTGCCGCCAGAGCCGTTGGAACCGTTGACGGGTCCTCTTCGAAGCAAAACTGGCAAGGAAGCCAAAAGTTGTCGGAAAAGACTAGTGGGCTCCGAACTCTGATGAGAGGTCGGTGCAGACTGTGGGGAAGCAGAACCGCGTACCCGAGGGAGAAAATTGATAACTCCTGGTTCCAGATGCTAAACTAAGCTCTTCTTTTTGGAGAAGAAAGAAGACTCGAAGTAGAAGCTTTTTGAAGAAGAACTCTTGATCAGATTCCAAGCAGGACTGTCGCAGTCGGGCTTCCACTCCGGATCTGGTCTCCTGCCAGGGAGGCTTTGCGCAGTCGGGGAAGAATGACTCCCCTGGGCGATCACGAACTCAGAACGGGATGGGACCACCGCCGTTGCGAAGAGGACTGGGAGACCCTTCCAACAATGGCTCTTGATCCTTCAGAAACATCCGGAGGAAACTGTGGTTGCCTCTGCAAGCTGCTACTCTTCTGTAGATCTGCAAATGGGAACTGTAGGTTGAAGATGACGAGGGGGAATGGGGTATATGGGAGGGGAAATGGGGGTGGATGAGTGTCGGGAAAGCCCGGGCTGTGAGGGGGTCTAGGAGGGGGTGTTCCAAGGTGGGGGAAGGGAAGAATGGGGTCTGGAAGGGGGTCAAATAGGTGGTGGGAGGAGGAGCTACGAATTTGGGAAGGTGGGTGAGAGGGAAAGGGTATTTGAAAATGTGTTTAAGGGTGGGATTAAATTTTGGTCTTGGGGGATGGGAAGAGGTGTGTGGGGAAGGTAAAAGGGGGCTTGGGGAGTGAGAATTCTCCCTTGGGAGATGAGAGGGTGCTTGGGGAAGGGGAGTGGGTGGTTGGTGGTTGGAGGGTGGAGTGGGGAGTGGTGGAATCTCCCTTGGGGCTGGGGTGGAGTTAAGGTGGGTTGGTGGGGAGTTGGGGATGAGTTATTAGAGGGGGAAGAGAGAGAAAGGTGGTTGGGAGGGGAGGGGAGAGAAAGGGGCGCAAGTTTTAGAGAGAGAAAGTGGAGGAGAGAGAAAATGACTTATTAGAGAGAGAGAGAGGTAGAGAGAGAGAGGGGGGATAGGGGGAATCACTCCCAAGGGTTTCTCACCCAACTAATGGAATCTCTCCAATAGGAAATTTAAACTCTCAAATGGCAATTTTCATTCATTGATTCATTAACTCAAATGGAGGAAATGGGGTCCTATATATAGGCAACCCACATTTCTACAAAAGTCCCTGACTCTTACTACAATGACCAAAGACCAAGGGGGTAGGGGCGCCCCTAGGTCTAGCCCAAAGAATTGGACCCAATAACCCTTCTAAACAATCTAATGACACTTAACCTAGGTAGATAACTCATTAACCTAGGTACATGACTCAAATAAAAGGGAAAATACATCAAATGACTCAAATAAAAATTACATAGGACTCAAAATTAAATAACTAGACCATGCCGGATGCAACTGGGGCGAGGAGACGAGCTGTGAACGTGGGCATTGGAGGTGATGTCCCCATCATACTCCCGGGGTGCGGAGAACTCCACTCCGTCGAGTAAGTGTCCTTCCCTCCTCGGAGGGTGTAGAAGTGGTACTGCCCTCAAGTCTTCCGAACGAGACCGATCCATCCACCTGTCGAGATAGCGCTCGTATACCTTGCTCTTGGTGGTAGTGACCTGTTCATCCAATATTCGTTCAATGCGCTCACGCTCGGCTCTCTTGGCTGGTGGTCTCTCCTCACGGGTGGGTGCTCTCTCAACGGAGGGAATAGGCTCAATATCCTCACTAGGTACCACCATGGGTCCCTTATATGGCACTAGGTCGGCTACATTGAATGTGGGACTTACTCCATACTCCTCAGGGAGATCTAACTCATAGGCATTAGCGCCAATGCGCCTCAGGACCTGGAAGGGACCAGCCCTACGTGGCCTCAATTTGGAGATGACTCCCGGGGAGAGCCTCTCCTTCCTCACCATCACAATGTTACCCACGTGGAATTCTTGGTGATGCCGAAGGGAGTCAGCCTGCCTCTTATAGATCTCATTTTCCTTGCTTATGTGCTTGCAAAGGCTTTCATACAATTTTGTGAATGTTGACATTCTAGGGGTGATGGGTGGACCTGGGCAACCAAAAGTAGATCAATCATGCTTTGATGCAGTGTAGACTTTGGTCAGTCTAGGTGGGCCGGGGCACCCATAGGTGGCCCTATCATGCAAATTGGTGATAAATATCGGGGGACACGGACATCCGTAGATGCCTTTGACATGCTTAAGACCCATGATGAATGAAGGTGGACCATGACATCCGAATATGGACCACTCATACTTTCTACTTGACATGTGGGTGATATGAATGAATGGACCCAACATAGTGTTCATGCCAAGGGGTGTGGTAAGCCTAGACACATGCATGCTTTTCCTAAAGGTGACTTCCATGTGTATAGGTGTGGGACAACCTTTGAACTCCCATTGGAAAGGATTTAATGGATCTAAGAAGGTGGTCATCATGGGGTGGGGCACAACCTTATTACCTAGGGATATGTGGCCCAAGGTCATGGCTCCCAAGGTGTAACCCGGGTCTAGGATGGGGTGGATTGGGTCAAACATGGTGGGTTGGGATAGGGAAAGGTGGGTGGTGGATAAGGTGGTTGGGTCCCATGGGTTCTTTGACCCCCATTGGAAGGGATCATAAAAAGGGTTATCGAGGGGGAGGGTCCCTATGTCCTCAAGATCCTCAAGTGGTGGTGGGTCATCCTCCTCTAATGAGACAATTGGGCCGAAGTTCTTTGTGAGTGGGTCGGCCATGAGTGGAGGGCTCGACGTTCTACCCAAGATAAGCAACTCTAATTCGTGGATAGCATCGGGCTCATCGGGTATAGGGAGGAATAATAGGAGGTCATTAGTGTCGCAACCCATGGTGCACATTGAGGTGATGGACCCAAGACATAGGTGTAGGAGGTCTAAGCTCCTAGGTTGTTGGGTCATGGGAGTCAACATGCCAGTCAACTCTAATTGCCATGCTAACCCCTTAAGAAGGTCCTCTAAGGTTTCCACTTGGTAGGATGTTTGGATTATGGTGTGATAGGATGAGAAGGGTAAAATGGGAAGGTTTTGCTCTATGGGAGGGCAAACATAGGACATGATGGGGTGAATTGGTCTCTCCTTTAGCCATCTAGCTAGGGGCCCATCTATGATTATAGTGCCTTTTGTGATGGTTTGTGGCTCTTGAAGATCAAGATTATTTAAAGTGGTAAAGGGTTGAGGCTCTTCCTCACCATTGGTGTGAACTCGGACTTCCTTATGGGCGGGGAGAGGGTCTGGGCTATCAACTATTCCTATGTGAGTGGGTGTGGCCTTCTTTCTCAAGGGAATGGGAAGGTCTTTTGGAGATGGGGTGATGATGGTTGGGGCATGGTGTACCTGGGGTGGTGAGTGAGGTCGAACTTGGGTTGGGAGTGGAATTAGTGGTGGCCTAGGTTGGGGTAGGGTTGGGGTTGGAAGTGGAAGGTGGGTTGGTTCAGTTTGGGTTGATTGGGGGGGTGTACCCTTTTTAGGGGACGATGGAGGGATAGTGGTGGGAACCAAGGGGAATTGTAATACCCCGTATTTAATTAGTAATTTTTATTAATATTTCCTGTTCAAATTGGAATTTTTAAGAATTTATTTGAATGAAGTTGAATTAATAAATGAATAGAAATGGAAATAAACCATTAAAAATTTAAATTGAAATGAAAATGAAATGTGATCCAAATTAAAATAAGGTATGAATGAAATAAAACATAAATGCAATTGATTTGGAATGAAAATGAAATTAAAAGAGGGAATTTGGAATTTGAATTTTGAATTTAATATTTTATTAATAAATGAATAGTGAAGTGGAATTTAGTTGACCGTATTAAAATCTCAAAAAATGGTAATTGGGTAGCTGATCATTTGCTTAACAAACTTTTCTTCTATGATTAACCCTAATAAAATCGTTAACCTGGTCAAATCTAGAGTTTAATTGGGATTAGAATCCACCAACCCCCAATAGTAACTTCTATAGTAACCTACACCTTAAAACATGAAATTAGAACTCATTCCTTAATTAAATTCGATGAGGTTAGAGGCAAATGAAAGGTATTGATTGGTAGTTTAATAACCCTTAACCAATTTCGTGTAAAATTAACCAGGATAGAAGTGATTAGATGAGTTTGATCAAGGTCAAGCATTTCGGCGGCGTAAGTTACACGTCTCTTCTAGCTCGAAATTCACCCTTCCTGGAAGGATCCAGAAGATGTATTAGGTATTAAAAGAAAGCTTAAAGAGTCTAGTTTCATTTGGTAGCTGGGTCAATCGACGAGGAGTACAGATCTGGGAGTATTCGGTGATTTAGTGGAAGGTGTTCTTCGTTCTTGGTTCTTCTTCATCCAACTCTTTGATCCTTGATTAAGGTAGGTACCCTTCACCAAATGAAGCATGTAAATATAGTATCTTGATCTGCTTGACGAGATCTATCGTTTGGGACTGAAAGCCCTAAATTTTATAGAGTATTGAGGGAGATATCAAGCGATCTTTGGAGGATATTCTTCTAGTTCGTGGGTTTTCTTATTTGCTGAAGTTTAGATCTTCAATTGAGGTAGGTTTTAACAGACCTAAACCTTATTGTTATATATGAATGGAATCCTCATCTTGTTAGCTTCCTTCCTACGTAGAAAGCCCTAATTTTTATCAACCATGCTAGGTTAATTTCTCGTTTTAGCAAGCTTATGTTCTTGTTAGGTTTAAGTGAGCCCTTTTAGTCTAAGCTTGAATCCCCGTGACTAATCACAGGCTAAACATGAAATTAAGCATGGCATCTTGTTTATCTCTTTCCTGTCTTTCCATTGATATCTCGTTTGCTTAATTCCATGAAGAAACAGAGGAGTTATGTTGATTCTAATCAAGGGATCTTGAATCCCGTTCTCTGCTCGTTAAGGCGCTATGTACCAGGGGCGCGATCTTTAACGCGCTAGCCCGATATAGCGTAATCTTGTAGACCCCCAGCCCTGGCAGAACACGTTCAAACCTTAAAAATTTAATATATTCAGATTTTTGGGATCGCGCTAGCTTTACCTAGCGCGTTCTTCATTAAGGCGCTATGGCCCTATGGTGCGACATGCTTCATACCCCAATCGCTTGAGGGGTCGAGTCGTAAGCCCTCTGATGCAAATTATAATTCTGTAAGATGTTATATGGTTGCTGTAAGATGCTATATAAGACGTATGTTCAGTTAGAAAACATCTTTGTCCAGTTTTCAAATTAATCAAAAGGGTTTTCATGTTCTTTTTAGTTCCCGATATTCTTTGATTCCAGAATTTTAAATCTTTGATTCCAGAATTTTGATGATTAGCTTCTGAATGTTTTCACAATATACTTATAATATTTTTACGTAGTTCAGATGCTAATTGAGTAGTACTAATAGTTAGTACCCCACCTGTTAATCTAGATTTCAAATTTTATGCATTTAGTTTCCTGGTCCAGAACGTGCTATGTTTTCCTAGTGCGTTCTTCAGGTCGCGCTAGGGACATATAGCGCCTTCTTCCTGTTGACCCCGATCTTCCAGGGGTTAAAACAGAACGTTTCTGACATGTTTTTCAAACTATATTAAGTCCCTGCAGTTACTTATAAGTTAAGTAATACGTATATTAACTTGTAGAACCCCTGTGTTTATCCAGTTTTCAAACTAAAATGGTTTCTGGCCCTGTCTTGAACGAGCTATACTTCCATAGCACGTTCTTGATAAACGCGCTACCTGGTATAGCGCGTTAATACACAGAATTTCATTTTTGAGCCGTTAGCTATCTTATTTCTATCAGATTATTGTATATTCTTATTTCTGAATGCAGTAAGTTAATTTTTATCCCTCAAGGCTCCAGTATATCAAAAGGTGTTGTCCGAACGTTAGGCTACGCCTATCGGGATGGTCGCACGCTTGCGCGAGTGATCTTCGGATCGATTACCTCCGCCACGTACTGAGTCCTTGTTGGAATCCTTAGTGTTTTTATCAATTGGTTAGCTACCCACAGCATGTAATTGGTTTTGTTATAAGTGTAATCATGCAATTGAACTTGAACGTATAATTATCATGTTAAACATTTGAGTTTATGAAAATGTAATCGGGTTAAATTTAGCTTGAATTCTTAACAGCCTGAAAACTTGTTAACCAACAGAATAAAATGTTTAACCATGGAACTAAGAATGATCTAATTATTGCATTTTCCTACTTACCCTTTCATTCTTGGTTTCCACGACTCGATATGTCGTTAAACATTATGCCAAAGTTGAATTCTCTATACTTCTTGTTATTTCGATATTCAATCAGATCTGTGCTTATTACTTGATAGCTTGTTCTTTGAAATTTATTGGCCATGAAATGTGGAAGTCTAGATTCGTGGGATCTTGTGATCCAAATAAATCAATGTCTGGCAAACAAATAAGGGCTTGGTCTAGTCCTGGGAGGAGCACCCGAACACTACTTGTATCCCCATGGAGGTGGTTGACTAGGTGTGGCATTGGCACCAGTACTTGACATGTGATTAATCTAGGGGCTGTCCACTACTCTCTACTAGTTTACACTTTCCACTTTTTCCTGTTCTATGATTTACTTGTGGTTACTCTACTTGCTATTACTTGAAAGTGGAAATGTTACATGCGTGATATACTTGCTTACTGGCCAAATTATTATTTCTACACTTGTTCTTGTTCTTACTTGTTCATAGTAAAGTTCTTGTCCTTGCATTAATTGTTATCTCTTGATTCTTGACTTTGCAAGATCTTATTACAGTGTTCTTGCTCTTGTTATCTTTCTCCTTGTTATCATTTCATATAACATGTAATTAAATCATTAATCACTTACACTTGCCTGTTATTACCTACTGAGCGTTGGCTCATAGTATTGTTTTCCCCCTTTTCCAGGTTACTCAGGTGGTGACGTTCACTCGGACGGGGAGTGATTTGAGTGCTACTAGAGTGTGCCTCCATCTAGGTTGCCATGTTGGCACCGTAGTATTTCCAGTTATTACCTTTAGTGTTGCATTAGTGTTCTAATTCTGTATTAGATCAGGTGATGTATTAATGAGTTTGGAAGTTATGTTTAATCAGTTGATTATTGTAATAAGAGAATTAGAATCCTTCTATTCCATTGAGCAGTTTTAGAACTTAATTTTGTGCTAGCGTGTTTCTGACTGTACGTCCCGGTATTCCGCGTCGGGGCGTGACAGTTTAGGTGGTATCAGAGCCAAGTTTTAATATTCCTAGGTTTTCTAAATTCTAGGGTTCTAAGTGTGTCTTAGGATCCATACCCTTGTAAAAATCTAGAACCCGACCTGGTGAGATTGGGTAGAAATTGGGTTAAGTTCATACCTTAATCGTGTTGTCATCTGCTTTCTTGACCCTAAGTGATCTGTTCTTCGTGTAGGCTTTTGAAATGGCAGCCGATCGTGCGGAGTGGAGGAATTTGCAGCGCACGGTTCAAGGCCTTACGCAGGCATTGCAGCAAGTGGCTCAGGCAGGAGCAGCACATCATGGCACCGGTGATTTATACCGGAACTTCCGTGGAATGAATCCACCCAGATTTGCTGGATCGACCGATCCCGACGAAGCCGAACATTGGCTTGATGATATGGCGAGGATTTTTGAGGTCATACAATGCACCGATCAAGAACGTGTCCTATTATCGACCTTCCAACTGGAACGTGATGCACGTGCATGGTGGGACTCTATTAAGGCAGTACTCGGAGATCAGCCGATTACTTGGGGAGAGTTCGAGGAACATTTCAATAGCAAGTATTTTTCTGATCGAGTGCAAGAGAAGAAGGCGGCCGAGTTTGCGGCTCTGAAACAGCGGAGCTTATCAGTAGCCGAGTATGAAGCACAATTCTCCAGACTGTCTAGATATGCTACTCATCTCATTTCCACTGAGAAGATGAAGGCGAAGCGCTTTCTTAATGGGTTGAAGCTTCACTATATCAACCAATTGGCACCTATGGAGATATCGACTTATTTTGAGATGGTAAGAAAGGCGCAAGTTCTGGAAGACACTCTCGAGATGACGGAGAGGATCCGAGGCCAAGGCATGAAGAAAGAGCAGCCGAAGGATTTCAAGAAAAGCAACGTCGGACCTAGTTTTATCAAGAAGAGGCCCGCGAGTGGGTCAAGTTCGTGGACCGAGCAGGATCATGGAAAGGAAAGATGCCGAAGCAAGAGGAAAGGAAGCCCGGCCCTATTGTACCCTTTAAGGGTGTGTGCAGATATTGTGACCGTCCTGGTCATAGGATGGAGGAGTGCTGGCGCAAGTTGGGCGCCTGTCTTCGTTGCGGGAGTAGGGAGCACCGTATCCCAGATTGTCCGTTAGTATCGGAGCAAGCTACACCGGCAAAGCCTCAATTCTTCAAGAAGCCGCAAGGCAAGCTTCAAGCACTTCAGGTAGATGAAGCAGATACAGCCGAAGAAGGTGGACTCGTCGAAGGTACTCTCGATATACTCGACAAGCCAGCCTTTGTTCTTTTTGATACTGGTGCAACGCATTCCTTTATTTCTCGGAGATTTGCTAAGTCTTTAGCTGTGGAACCTATTTTGATGAATTCTCCGTTAGAAATTTCTACACCTATTGGCTCTAGATCAGCAATTCAGCATTTCTATCCTTCTAGTAAGGTTATGATTGATGATCAGAATTTCCCAGTTGATTTAGTCTGCATGGACATGAAGGATTATGATGTAATCCTAGGAGCAGATTGGTTGGCCAAGCATGAGGCCAATGTTCACTGCAGTTCTAGCTCGGTGTCTTTTAATAGACATCCGGATCTTTCATTTATGGGAATTAGATACCATCGCTCCGTCTCACTTATTTCGGCCCTTCGTGCTGATAAACTGATGAGGCGAGGTTGCGAGGCATTTCTAGCCTTTGTCTATGCTACTCCAGAGCAGCAAGTGGAGATTCAAGATATCCCTGTTGTCCGTGAATTTCTCGATATATTTCCTGAGGAACTACCTGGACTTCCGCCTGAGAGGGAAGTTATCTTCTCCATTGATGTTATTCCGGGTTCTTCTCCTGTCTCTAAAGCTCCTTATCGTATGTCTTCTGCGGAGTTGAGAGAATTGAAGCAGCAATTGATGGAGTTACTTGAGAAGGGTTTCATTCGCCCTAGTACTTCCCCTTGGGGAGCCCCTGTATTATTTGTTCGGAAGAAGGATGGTTCGATGAGGCTGTGCATCGATTATCGGCAATTGAATCAGTTGACTATCAAGAATAAGTACCCATTGCCGAGGATTGATGAATTATTTGACCAGATAGCGGGAGCTCAATTCTTTTCTAAGATCGATCTTCGATCGGGATATCACCAGTTGCGGATTAAGGAAGAGGATATCTTTAAAACGGCTTTCCGCAGCAGGTATGGTCATTTCGAATTTGTCGTTATGCCCTTTGGATTAACGAATGCACCGGCAGCTTTTATGCAGTTGATGAACAGTGTGTTTAGACCCTATCTTGATCAATGGGTCGTGGTATTCATTGATGATATCTTGATCTATTCCAAGAGTGAAGGAGAGCATGCCGAACACTTGAGATTGGCACTGCAGTTATTAAGAGACCATCAGTTATATGCCAAGTTCAGTAAGTGTGATTTCTGGTTGCCAGAGGTGTCCTTTTTAGGGCATATTATTACCAAGGAAGGTATTTCTGTTGATCCTTCTAAAGTGGAAGCAGTGAAGAATTGGGAACAGCCTACTAGTGTGACCGAGATCAGAAGTTTCTTAGGCCTGGCAGGCTATTATCGCAGATTCATTCAAGATTTCTCCAAGATTGCGGTACCTCTTACTAGATTAACCCGCAAGGAGAACAAGTTCGAATGGTCAGAAGATTGTCAACGAAGTTTTCAGATTTTGAAGGACTGCTTGACTACGGCACCTGTTTTGGCTTTACCTTCTGGTGAAGGAGGTTTTGTGGTCTATACGGATGCATCTGGAATTGGTCTAGGCTGTGTGCTTATGCAGCATGGGAAGGTAATTGCTTATTCTTCCAGGCAGTTGAGGAAGCATGAAGAGAACTATCCTGTTCATGATTTGGAATTGGCAGCTGTTGTCTTTGCTTTGAAGATTTGGAGACATTACTTGTATGGAGAATCTTTCACGGTATTCTCAGATCACAAGAGTTTGAAGTATTTGTTCTCTCAGAAAGAACTCAATATGCGACAGCGCAGATGGCTGGAATATTTGAAGGACTTTGACTTCTCTATTGAGTATCACCCTGGTAAAGGTAATGTGGTGGCAGACGCATTGAGCCGGAAGCCTGTAGCAAAGTTATCCAGTTTGATGATGCAAGAGTGGAAGTTACTGGAACAGTTATCTAGTCTGGATCTTAATATTGACAATGATCGGGTTTTGATTGCTCAGATTCAACTTAAGCCTGAATTATTAATGGAGATCAAGTCTTTGCAAGATAATGATCCCGAACTGGTGGAGATCAAGGGAAAATTGAGCAGCAGACCGGATTTCCTGATTTCCGACGATGGAAGACTTCTATTTCAAGGACGAACGTGTATACCTGACGTAGCTGAGATCAAGAACAAGATTCTGGAAGAAGCCCATAGATCTAAATACACGATTCATCCTGGAGGCACTAAAATGTTCAAAGACTTGAAAAGATCCTTTTGGTGGCCGAATATGAAAAGAGAAGTGGCAGATTTTGTGAGTAGATGCCTGGTATGTCAGCAAGTCAAGGCCGAGCACTTCAGACCGGCAGGGAAATTGAAACCACTCGATATACCCCAATGGAAGTGGGAGAGTATTGGCATGGATTTTATCATGGGACTGCCTAGAACTCGTGGTGGTTTTGATGCAATTTGGGTAATCGTCGACAGACTGACAAAGTCAGCCCATTTCTTGTCCATTAAATCTAAATGGACAGTTGATGTTCTAGCAGCTCTGTATATAAAGGAAGTGGTGAGATTGCATGGTATTCCAGTGAATATAATATCTGATCGAGACCCTAGATTCACTTCTCATTTCTGGAAGGGACTGCAAGAGTCTTTAGGTACTCGTTTGAATTTCAGCACGGCATTCCATCCACAGACAGATGGGCAGACGGAGAGAACTAACCAGATAGTGGAGGATATGCTGAGAGCATGTATGATTGACTTCGGTGGTAATTGGAATGAGCATTTGGCATTGGTTGAATTCGCCTACAATAACAGCTATCAGTCTAGTATTCAGATGGCCCCATTTGAAGCTTTGTATGGAAGAAGCTGTCGATCCCCGTTGTGTTGGGACGAGGTGGGCGAAAAGCAATGGCTTGGACCGGATCTTATCTCGGAATCATCACAGAACATCCGTATTGTCCGAGATCGGTTACAAGTGGCTCAGTCAAGACAGAAGAGTTATGCCGATAATAGAAGAAGGGCATTGGAATTCCAAGTAGGTGACCATGTGTTTTTAAAGGTCTCTCCTTCGAGAGGGATTCGCAGATTTGGTATTCGTGGCAAGCTGAGTCCGAGGTATATTGGCCCGTTTGAGATTCTAGATAGAGTGGGAGAAGTGGCTTATCGATTGGCATTACCGCCTCAGTTATCTGGCGTGCACAATGTCTTCCATATTTCTATGTTGCGGAAGTATGTGTACGACCCCACTCATGTTATTCAACATATGGACTTTGAACTGAAGGAGGATCTGACCTATGAGGAAAGACCAATAAAGATTTTGGACCGGAAGCAGCAGCAACTCCGGAGTCGAGCTATACCTATGGTCAAGGTACAATGGAGTCGGCGTGGAGCGGAAGAAGCTACCTGGGAATCCGAAGAGGTGATGAGGAAGCGGTATCCCGACCTTTTCTAGGTGAGCAGATTCTTTTATTTTCGCATCTTAATGCAGTGAATTTGGAGGACCAAATTCTTTTAAGTAGGGGAGGGTGTAATACCCCGTATTTAATTAGTAATTTTTATTAATATTTCCTGTTCAAATTGGAATTTTTAAGAATTTATTTGAATTAAGTTGAATTAATAAATGAATAGAAATGGAAATAAACCATTAAAAATTTAAATTGAAATGAAAATGAAATGTGATCCAAATTAAAATAAGGTATGAATGAAATAAAACATAAATGCAATTGATTTGGAATGAAAATGAAATTAAAAGAGGGAATTTGGAATTTGAATTTCGAATTTAATATTTTATTAATAAATGAATAGTGAAGTGGAATTTAGTTGACCGTATTAAAATCTCGAAAAATGGTAATTGGGTAGCTGATCATTTGCTTAACAAACTTTTCTTCTATGATTAACCCTAATAAAATCGTTAACCTGGTCAAATCTAGAGTTTAATTGGGATTAGAATCCACCAACCCCCAATAGTAACTTCTATAGTAACCTACACCTTAAAACATGAAATTAGAACTCATTCCTTAATTAAATTCGATGAGGTTAGAGGCAAATGAAAGGTATTGATTGGTAGTTTAATAACCCTTAACCAATTTCGTGTAAAATTAACCAGGATAGAAGTGATTAGATGAGTTTGATCGAGGTCAAGCATTTCGGCGGCGTAAGTTACACGTCTCTTCTAGCTCGAAATTCACCCTTCCTGGAAGGATCCAGAAGGTGTATTAGGTATTA
Source organism: Amorphophallus konjac (assembly GCA_022559845.1). Classification (NCBI taxonomy): domain Eukaryota; kingdom Viridiplantae; phylum Streptophyta; class Magnoliopsida; order Alismatales; family Araceae; genus Amorphophallus; species Amorphophallus konjac. The sequence goes on from CM040118.1 coordinate 441,039,663, forward strand.
AAAGAAAGCTTAAAGAGTCTAGTTTCATTTGGTAGCTGGGTCAATCGACGAGGAGTACAGATCTGGGAGTATTCGGCGATTTAGTGGAAGGTGTTCTTCGTTCTTGGTTCTTCTTCATCCAACTCTTTGATCCTTGATTAAGGTAGGTACCCTTCACCAAATGAAGCATGTAAATATAGTATCTTGATCTGCTTGACGAGATCTATCGTTTGGGACTGAAAGCCCTAAATTTTATAGAGTATTGAGGGAGATATCAAGCGATCTTTGGAGGATATTCTTCTAGTTCGTGGGTTTTCTTATTTGCTGAAGTTTAGATCTTCAATTGAGGTAGGTTTTAACAGACCTAAACCTTATTGTTATATATGAATGGAATCCTCATCTTGTTAGCTTCCTTCCTACGTAGAAAGCCCTAATTTTTATCAACCATGCTAGGTTAATTTCTCGTTTTAGCAAGCTTATGTTCTTGTTAGGTTTAAGTGAGCCCTTTTAGTCTAAGCTTGAATCCCCGTGACTAATCACAGGCTAAACATGAAATTAAGCATGGCATCTTGTTTATCTCTTTCCTGTCTTTCCATTGATATCTCGTTTGCTTAATTCCATGAAGAAACAGAGGAGTTATGTTGATTCTAATCAAGGGATCTTGAATCCCGTTCTCTGCTCGTTAAGGCGCTATGTACCAGGGGCGCGATCTTTAACGCGCTAGCCCGATATAGCGCAATCTTGTAGACCCCCAGCCCTGGCAGAACACGTTCAAACCTTAAAAATTTAATATATTCAGATTTTTGGGATCGCGCTAGCTTTACCTAGCGCGTTCTTCATTAAGGCGCTATGGCCCTATGGCGCGACATGCTTCATACCCCAATCGCTTGAGGGGTCGAGTCGTAAGCCCTCTGATGCAAATTATAATTCTGTAAGATGTTATATGGTTGCTGTAAGATGCTATATAAGACGTATGTTCAGTTAGAAAACATCTTTGTCCAGTTTTCAAATTAATCAAAAGGGTTTTCATGTTCTTTTTAGTTCCCGATATTCTTTGATTCCAGAATTTTAAATCTTTGATTCCAGAATTATGATGATTAGCTTCTGAATGTTTTCACAATATACTTATAATATTTTTACGTAGTTCAGATGCTAATTGAGTAGTACTAATAGTTAGTACCCCACCTGTTAATCTAGATTTCAAATTTTATGCATTTAGTTTCCTGGTCCAGAACGTGCTATGTTTTCCTAGCGCGTTCTTCAGGTCGCGCTAGGGACATATAGCGCCTTCTTCCTGTTGACCCCGATCTTCCAGGGGTTAAAACAGAACGTTTCTGACATGTTTTTCAAACTATATTAAGTCCCTGCAGTTACTTATAAGTTAAGTTATACGTATATTAACTTGTAGAACCCCTGTGTTTATCCAGTTTTCAAATTAAAATGGTTTCTGGCCCTGTCTTGAACGAGCTATACTTCCATAGCACGTTCTTGATAAACGCGCTACCTGGGTATAGCGCGTTAATACACAGAATTTCATTTTTGAGCGTTAGCTATCTTATTTCTATCAGATTATTGTATATTCTTATTTCTGAATGCAGTAAGTTAATTTTTATCCCTCAAGGCTCCAGTATATCAAAAGGTGTTGTCCGAACGTTAGGCTACGCCTATCGGGATGGTCGCACGCTTGCGCGAGTGATCTTCGGATCGATTACCTCCGCCACGTACTGAGTCCTTGTTGGAATCCTTAGTGTTTTTATCAATTGGTTAGCTACCCACAGCATGTAATTGGTTTTGTTATAAGTGTAATCATGCAATTGAACTTGAACGTATAATTATCATGTTAAACATTTGAGTTTATGAAAATGTAATCGGGTTAAATTTAGCTTGAATTCTTAACAGCCTGAAAACTTGTTAACCAACAGAATAAAATGTTTAACCATGGAACTAAGAATGATCTAATTATTGCATTTTCCTACTTACCCTTTCATTCTTGGTTTCCACGACTCGATATGTCGTTAAACATTATGCCAAAGTTGAATTCTCTATACTTCTTGTTATTTCGATATTCAATCAGATCTGTGCTTATTACTTGATAGCTTGTTCTTTGAAATTTATTGGCCATGAAATGTGGAAGTCTAGATTCGTGGGATCTTGTGATCCAAATAAATCAATGTCTGGCAAACAAATAAGGGCTTGGTCTAGTCCTGGGAGGAGCACCCGAACACTACTTGTATCCCCATGGAGGTGGTTGACTAGGTGTGGCATTGGCACCAGTACTTGACATGTGATTAATCTAGGGGCTGTCCACTACTCTCTACTAGTTTACACTTTCCACTTTTTCCTGTTCTATGATTTACTTGTGGTTACTCTACTTGCTATTACTTGAAAGTGGAAATGTTACATGCGTGATATACTTGCTTACTGGCCAAATTATTATTTCTACACTTGTTCTTGTTCTTACTTGTTCATAGTAAAGTTCTTGTCCTTGCATTAATTGTTATCTCTTGATTCTTGACTTTGCAAGATCTTATTACAGTGTTCTTGCTCTTGTTATCTTTCTCCTTGTTATCATTTCATATAACATGTAATTAAATCATTAATCACTTACACTTGCCTGTTATTACCTACTGAGCGTTGGCTCATAGTATTGTTTTCCCCCTTTTCCAGGTTACTCAGGTGGTGACGTTCACTCGGACAGGGAGTGATTTGAGTGCTACTAGAGTGTGCCTCTATCTAGGTTGCCGTGTTGGCACAGTAGTATTTCCAGTTATTACTTTTGGTGTTATATTAGTGTTCTAGTTCTGTATTAGACCAGTTGTTGTATTAATGAGTTTGGAAGGTATGTTTAAATCAGTTGATTATTGTAATAAGAGAATTAGAACCCTTCCTATCTCATTGTGCAGTTTTAGAACATAATTCTAGTGCTAGCGTGTTTCTGACTGTACGTCCCGGTATTCCGCGTCGGGGCGTGACAGGAATTGTGGTGTATGGGTTTGGTGAGGGATTGTGGGTTGGGTGGTGGTCCTTATTGGGGAAACCAGGTCGGTTAGGGGTCTCTTCCCCTTGGGATCGGCCGGTTGTGGAGGGGGGGAAGTGGGGGCCAATTGAGTTTGGATAGTGAGGTTGGCGGAAGGGGGTTTTGGTTGGATTGTGGGGACCCTTAGGGGATTTGGTGGAGAGGTGGATGCTTGGTTTATTTGGGTCTTAAGGGAGAGGACTTGGTTGCGAAGTGTAGTTATGATGGTTGAGAGGGAATTTATTAGGATTTGTGGGGGAGGAGGCCTAAATGCGGTCTTAAGCGGGCCGGGTGGGGATGGAGGAGTGGTAGTGCTCCTCGGGCTAGGGGTGTTCGAGTAGGAGGGGTGGGAATATTTAGGGATGTAGATCTTCCTAAGTTCTACCTTCATATCATCCCATGAGGAAATGGGCTCTTGCCTCCTAACCCTTCTTAATCCCTCTATGTGTTCCCACTTACTCTTGGCTTGACCCCGAAATCGTCCCTTGGCCTTTCGGACTCTCGCGGATCTATATACCCAAGTCTTTTCAAAGTACTTTTCTATGGTAGCCTCCCACCTAAGATAGTCACTAGAACATGATCCGTCAAAGGCAATATCCCTATCTAGGATGAAGTCCATGGGTGGTGAGTAAGCTAAGTAGGAGGTGGCCATGAAGATCGGGGGGATCAATGCAAGGGTCGGATTGATGATGACTCCAATGCAAGCATGCCCTAGGACTTGAATTGTAGAGACAAGTCAATGACTTGCTCTGATACCAATTTGATGTGACACACCCTTGGACCAAAATGAACAAGCACAATTTGTAATTCAAACGGACCGATAATGGCGACCGCTCACCCGATGCTCACCCAAGACCCGGGGTAGCTTGGAAATGCCAAGGAGAGATTGTGAGGGCTGGGCCCTTGCTGGTAGAGGGCCAGCAAGGCCTAGGTTAATTCCCAAGGGGAATGGCAGCCCAATTCAAGGGAGCCGACGAGGTGCCAAGGCACGGGTTACACTCCTCACCCCACGGTGATCGAGGAGCTCAAGGATCGGGCTCTCACTCTCACGGCCAGCGGAGTTTATGAACTAATATTAGAAAGAACAAGCACTAAATGGAGCTAGGAGTGGAGCACTTACTCGACCGGTTTGAAGAAACCGGTCCCGCTCGGAGACGTGGGCGAGCGGGGAAGCGTGGGTTCCCCACACGCCGCGCCGGGGTAGCTTGACCTGCTCAAATTGTTACAACACTACACCCCATGTAAGGGGGGGGATCTAGGGGTGGGGGTCAACTGATATTACATCCAAAACTACCTCCACACAGGGAGGGGCCTTCAGCCGGCCAAGCGGGGAGGGGTGACACCGAACTAGCGATCAACAAGGAAGCTGACGTCGGTTCTGTTCGCTGTCTGTGCTTCAGGACTGACTGATGGTTATCATGATGCTGTGGCCACTCCAGAATTTTTTCGATGACGAGACCACTTGGAGATTCTTCGTAGCTGGATCGGGATGATGATTGAATTTTTTTGATTTCTTTAGGCACCGCTGCTGGTTGGGGTAGGGGCTTGAACAGGGTGGCAGATTCTCAGTTCTGACAGCTTCAGGTTTCCAACAATAGGAAGAAGAGGATGCCCCATCAGCTCCTGAACTCAGAATCAAGCACCGCAGGATATTTTGGAATCGTGGACGAGTCCTCTTCGCAGAAAAACTGACGGGGAAGCCAAACGATGCCGGAGAAGACCAGGGGACTCTGAACACTGATGACAGGTCGGTGCAGGCTGTGGGAAGCTGAACCGCGTACCCGAGGGAGAAAAATGATAACAATGGCCCACAGATGTCGATAGAAGTTCCACTTCTTGATTCTGAAATTAGACAGGAATAGGAACAACTTTGCAGAAGAACTTGTGGCTTGAATCTTCCAAGGTTCGTCGTGGCTGAGCTTCTACTATGGCTCAGGTGCTCAGTAGGGGCAGCTCTGCGCAGTTGTAGGAGAACAGATCTCCCGATCAGCTCGGAGCTCGAAAGGGGATGAGACCACCGCCGTTGCGAAGAAGACAGGTAGACGCTTCCATGGATACCTCTTGGGCATTCAGATTCTCTGGGATGTGGTCGGGGTCGCCTCTGCAATCTGCTACTCTTCTACAGATCTGCAACTGGGAACTGTAGGTTGAAGATGATGAGGGGGAATGGGGTATATGGGAGGGGAAATGAGGGTGGATGAGTGTGGGGAAAGCCCGGGTTGTGAGGGGGTCTAGGAGGGGGTGTTTCAAGGTGGGAGAAGGGAAGAATGGGGTCTGGAAGGGGGTCTAACAGGTGGTGGGAGGAGGAGCTACGAATTTGGGAAGGTGGGTGAGAGAGAAAGGGTATTTGAAAATGGGTTTAAGGGTGGGATTAGATTTTGGTCTTGGGGAATGGGAAGAGGTGTGTGGGGAAGGTAAAAGGGGGCTTGGGGAGTGGGAATTCTCCCTTGGGAGATGAGAGGGTGCTTGGGGAAGGGGAGTGGGTGGTTGGTGGTTGGAGGGTGGAGTGGGGAGTGGTGGAATCTCCCTTGGGGCTGGGGTGGAGTTAAGGTGGGTTGGAGGGGAGTTGGGGATGAGTTATTGGAGGGGGGGGGAAGAGAGAGAAAGGTGGTTGGGAGGGGAGGAGAGAGAAAGGGGTGCAGGTTTTAGAGAGAGAAAGTGGAGGAGAGAGAAAATGACTTATTAGAGAGAGAGAGTTAGAGAGAGAGGGGGGATAGGGGGAATCACTCCCAAGGGTTTCTCACCCAACTAATGGAATCTCTCCAATAGGAAATTTGAACTCTCAAATGGCAATTTTCATTCATTGATTCATTAACTCAAATGAAGGAAATGGGGTCCTATATATAGGCAACCCACATTTCTACAAAAGTCCCTGACTCTTACTACAATGACCAAAGACCAAGGGGGTAGGGGCGCCCCTGGGCCTAGCCCAAAGAATTGGGCCCAATAACTGTTCTAAACAATCTAATGACACTTAACCTAGGTAGATGACTCATTAACCTAGGTACATGACTCAAATAAAAAGGAAAATACATCAAATGACTCAAATAAAAATTACATAGGACTCAAAATTAAATAACTAGACCATGCCGGATGCAATCGGGGTGAGGAGATGAGCTGTGAACGTGGGCATGGGAGGTGATGTCCCCATCATCGTCACCTTCATACTTTTGCATCTTGTTTCGGCCTCGAAGGGCCCGCTATCTTGGCAATTAATCAAAGGTTTTCTCCCTTATGGGGGATGTAATTAACGTCATAGCCTTTATGGTATGACGGACTGTTGGTCCAGACCTGAATCTCACTTTCGCCCCACACGGGTCAGAATGAGCGCACAATAAACTTTTCACTCATGTGATTGGCACGCCTGCGCGGTCAACTAACCAATTTTTTATTTATTAATTAATCAGTTGTTTGATCTGAACAAAATGACCTAACGAATTCCCATCACAAACAGCACGTCAGCTCTATCTACATGCGCATATGGCGCAAGGGTCGACACTTGTTCATCAAGGTGTCGACCTGTTCTACTTGGAAGCCATCGGGTCCTCAAGATCTTAATGGGATGTGTCGACACCCTGTGTGTAAAGTGTCGACACGTTTATGTACGTCATGAACGGATCTGCAACCGATTGATTCCGCTCTTCAAGATTCGGAACTTGTCCTAGAGGATCCGTTCGCTCCGGAAAAAGCCGTCAAGAAGTTTACTACGTCAGAAAATAATGGTCTGACAGAGACATCCTCTAAAAGGACTGTACCAATCCTGATATGATCACCTACCTACCCACATGCCAGCAGGCATGACTAACAAGGGTCAACGATGCAAAAGGTAGCTAATCAAATAATGTGGATGCGACGTTCTGGGTTTAGCTTCTACAGTGGACAACGTTGGAGTTGCCGTAAGCCGCCAATATATCAGGAGCATGGCTCTAGAAAGAAAGAGGCAAGCAAGAAGAAAAGAAAATAACGAGAACAACATAGAAGCTTGCTCGCGAAGCCATCTCCTTCCTGGTGCTGCTGGAGTGAGTGCAACGAAGAAGATGCTCCTCTTCCTCACTCATGGAGGCCTCTTAGAAAAGCAGAAAGGATCTGTGAAGCTCCTTCCAGTACCCTTGAGAGCTAGAAACACTATCATCCTTCCCTGGTGAGGTTGTGGTGACGAACCAGGAAGAATAAGAAGAGAACCAAGGAGTCCTCAAGTTCTTTCCCAGACATGAGTTTTCCCTCAAATAGAACTTCATAACGATACTCTGTCTGGTGGTTCTTTTTTTGTTTGCGTTTCTTCAAAACATATTCTCACATATTTATACCCTACCTGCGAGTAGGAAGACAGACGGTGTGGTCACCGGTCTGTGGGTTTTTGGGTGTGATCCCTCAAGCTGTTTGGCAGCGGAGTTGTGAGAGTGTATCTCTTTGATGGAAGCTGTGAATCAGCGGTAGTGCCTTTGCACTAGTGAAGCCTCACCGAGTTATGTGAGGGGTGGAGGTAGGTCTCTGGATAGAGACTGAACCACCTTAAATCTTGTGCCTTGTGGTTTGTTTTCCATTATGTTCTAATGATAGAAGCTTAGTAGGAGCGTTCATGATAATTGGAGAGGGGGATTTCTGTAGCCCAATTAAGAGCAGCCAAACTAGGCCCATCAGGACCGAACGAGGCTCAGCTCATCTAAGTGATAGCCCTCTAGGGTCCACTTCGGCAAAAAAGTCCAATAAAGATCACTCGGGATCCCATCCTTCCTCGGCGGCCCTTAGGCTCGGAAGGCCCGAACGTTAGGACGGAGGAAGACCCACGCCCGAGCCATCCCTCCAAAAGGATAAGGGCGAGCACTCCACGCCCACTCCAATCTGACTGCATCCGAGCTATGCCAATTGCCCGGACAGGGCTGGCACTTCTCATGCTTGGATCGACTGACAAGTGTTTATCCATGCAGTCGTTGAAAGTCCTTTATGAGCAGGAGTTCAGGGGAATATGGGAGCCACGATCCCCCAAGGTCATGAAGAGCCCACGACGAGGACGTAACGATCCCATGATGAGGACGTAACGATCCCATGATGAGGACGTAACTCCCGCCTGAAACTCCTCAGCTTATGGGACTCATCCGGGGAGCTCGCTATATAAACCAGGGACTCCCTCCGGTGGCAGGTAAGGCAGATACATGCCTAACACTCCCTGAGCAGGAACCACTTCACCATCTTGGTGTTGGGGGATCTCGCGCATTTCTTTCTACCTCCCTCAATACCTTCCACCAACGCTCTACTGACTTAAGCATCGGAGGGTTTCCCCAGGGAACCATCCCTGGGCCTCCTGATTCGTTTCCCTTTCTCTGCAGTTCACTATCCGGTGATCATCCTCCAAGCTCAGGACCAGCGCGAGATCACACCCCTTCATCTAGCGCCGTCTGTGGGAAACGACCAAAGAACCAGTATGGTGAGAAGAAGTTCAGGGAGGTGGTCCGCCGGTGATAGGAGAAAGGCCACGGCGGCGGTGGGGGAAGGCCCCTCACAAGCCTCCCAAAACCCCCCCTCCGGTGCCAGCACTCCCACTGACGGACCGCCCCCTCCGCCTGCGGCCGGGCTACCGCCCCCTCCTCCCACGGCGGTAGGGCTGCCGCTCAACGGCGGCACCGATGCCTTCCAAGCCCTCAACATGAAACTGGACGTCCTCGTGGAACTCATGAGGACCCAGGCGGCCAGGGATGGAAGGTCACGCGCCCCTCCAGAGAGCCCTCCCCGTGAGAATGTGTCCCAGCACACCACCAGAGGCCGCTTCACCCTCCGAGGACAGCAGCTCATCTGCAACAAAGTAGGAGGACCCTCGCAAGCCCCCCCTCCGGAGCAAGAGGCTTCCTCCACGCTGAAGCGGGGCAGGCATGGGGCATGCCATCCCCTCTCGGAGATCGAAGTCCCCAAGGGGCACCAGGATAGCCTGCCGTCACACCCCCTCAGCCCTACGGCGCAGCGGCAGCCGGAGCTATCCCTCCGACTGTGAGAATTCGAGAGGCGTTTCGTAGAGCAGGAGCGCGCCCTGCGAGCCCTGCAGAAGACCTCTCCACCAGAGGACGAGGAGAGATCCCCGTTCTCCGACCATATCTTGAAGGCAAAGGTATCTCCTCGAACCTCCATCCCGACCTTCAAGCCTTACGACGGCCAGGGCGACCCGGCCGACCACTTCGACAGCTTCGACGCTCTGGTGACCCTTCACAGAGCATCCGACGCCATCAAGTGCCGAGCCTTCGCGACCACCCTGGTCCAAGGCGCCCAAGCATGGTTCCGGGCCCTCGCCCCTGGATCCATCCGAGACTTCAAGTAGTTCAGGCGAGTATTCAAGGAGAGTTTAACCGGTAGCGGCCCCCAAGGTCGGTAGCGGGGCTTTTGGCCCTCAAACAGGCACAAGGGGAAAAACTTCGGGCTTACATCCTCCGATTCAAATTGGAAGCCCTGAGGATCCCCCGCCTGGACGTCACCTCGGCCATAACCGCACTGACCGGGGGCACCCATGACGAGAACCTCCGCCGCGAGCTTGTCCTCCACCCTCCCTCCACCCTTGCCGCGCTAGTGACTCTGGCATTGCGCCACGCCGAGTGCGAGGAAGTGCTCAGTGCATGTCGAGACGCAACCGGCTCGGGTCGGGAGGGGGACAAGAAGTGGGCACCCGATCCAAGCTCGGGCCCAGGGAAAAGGCAGAACCGAGATGGGGAACGCAAGGAACCGTCACGGAGGTACGAGCGGTACACTCTCCTAACCGCTCCAGTATACGAGATTTATGAAGACATCAAAGGCTCGGGCCTCCTCCGCCAACCCGAGCCAATGAAGTCAAAGAACCGCAGTCACAGCAAGCATTGCCTATTCCACAGCGACCATGGGCATCATACCGGCGACTACCACCAGCTCCAGGATGAGATCGAGCGTCTCATTCATCAGGGGCACCTCTCCCGGTTTGTGGCCAGGCACAAGGAAGATCGAGGCACCCCAGAGGAGATCGACAATGCCCCTCGAGGGGTCCACATCAACGTCATTGCCAGAGGAGCTGCATCAGGAGGAGACAGCGGCCCGGGAAGGAAGCATCATGCTGAGCGACCGAGCCGAGCCATCGAGCCTCCCAGGGCCCCGCCAAGCGAACCCCGGGTCATAATCTTCTCCGACCAAGACCTGGAGGGGCTGAGCACCCTGCACGACGACGCCCTAGTGATATCGGCCACAATAAACTGTTGTAACGTAGACATGATTCTGGTTGACAATGGAAGTGCCCCTGATGTATTATCCTACAAATGTTTCCTTAAGATGGGGGAGGATCCGTCTAAACTCCGCCCGATCCGGACCCCCCTGTGCGGGTTCAATGGCCAGGCCACCTATCCCGAGGGAGCCCTAAGCTTGCCGGTTACTCTTGGCACCCCACCCAAAATCGTTACGGTCATGGTGGACTTCATAGTGATCAAAGGTATGATAGCATACAACGTAATCTTCGGTCGAGGAATCCTCAGCCGAACGAAAGCGGTGCCTTCTACCTATCACCAAATGATGAAGTTCCCCACCAAAAATGGATTGGGGGAAGTCTGAGGTAACCAGGCAATGGCCCGAAGGTGCTACAATATATCGGTTGAAGCCACAAGACCTGATGGGAAAAACAAGGGCCCCCGGGAAGTCGAGGAAAAATCTGCAACTGCCGAACCTGGAGGCGAATTGCTAGCGGTTTTCCTAAACGATGACCCGACCCTAAGAGTAAAGATCGGAGCCGACCTAACATCTGAGGTTCAACAGCAATACACAGAGTTCTTTTTCGCATACATCCGGGTCTTTGCATGGTCTGATGATCAACTCCCCGGGATACCGGAAGAGACGGTGGTGCATAAGCTCAACCTCGACCCAACCATGAAGCCCGTGCAACAACGCAGAAGGAAGCATGTGCCAGAGAAGCAGACGATTATCAAGGAGCAGGTCACCAAGGGGCAGAAGACTGGCCTTTTTAGATCGGTCCTATACCTGACGTGGCTAACTAACGTCGTCCTGGTGCCGAAAGCTTTAGGAAAATGGCGGATGTGCGTGGACTTCACCGACCTAAACAAGGCTACTCCAAAGGATTGCTATCCCTTACCGAGCATCAACCAACTAGTTGATTCAACCTCGAGCAATGAGATACTCAGCTTCCTGGATGCCTACTGAGGTTACCACCAGATCAGAATGCACCCCGAAGACATCGAGAAGACCACCTTTATCACCGACTTCGGCGTACACTATTACACCCGGATGCCTTTCGGGTTGAAGAATGCCGGAGCCACGTACCAAAGGCTAGTCAACCATATGTTCAAGAGACAGCTCGGTCGGAACGTCGAGGCCTATATTGACGACATGCTCGTGATGACCCCCAAGGCCGAGGACCACTTCGCCGACCTAGCAGAAACTTTCGACACCCTCTTGAAGTACAACATGAAGCTCAACCCCGCCAAGTGCGCCTTCGGAGTAAAGGCCGGGAAATTCTTGGGTTTCTTAGTCACTCAGCGTGGGATCGAGGCCAACCCCGACAAGGTCCAGGCCATCCTGGACATGCGCCTGTAGACACGCCAAAATTGACATTATTTTGAGTATATTTCATATCGCTCTGCGATGCCCTATTTGACCCTCAAATCAGCTTATTTAAGTGGTTTTCCCACTTTTCATGGATTGCCCCTGATTTCTCCTATTTTTCCCAATTTACCTCCCTTTTCCTATTTTTCTGGATTTTTGGGCATTTATCTCTATTTTCTGAATTCACGCCCTCATCAGAGGCGTGTTTTTGAAACACGACCTTGACTAGGGCGTGTCTTTCCCCTTTTATCTATTTTATCCCCATTTTATCTATTTTATGAATTTTCTAAATCCACGACCTGGGTAAGGGCGTGTTTTTATTAAAACACGACTTGTACTAGGGCGTTTCTTAAGGAAGGACGACCACACTGGAGGGCGTCAATTCTTTTGGTTTGACCGACTTCCCCATTTGAGCTCTTGAAATTAACGCCCTTCCCAGGGGCGTGTTTTTGAAACGCGGCTTTGATTGAGGCGTGTTTTTCATGTTTCAAATATGGGGAGTTTTCATTTCTAAAAATTTGGTCTTGAGAAACGCCCTTGTGCAGGGCGTGTTTTTGAGAAACGCCCTCTGGTAAGTCGTCAATTCATCAATTGACGCCCTGACCTAAGGCGTGTTTCATCTTCTGGCTTCGCAGCCCCTTTCCCCAGAGAGTCCTTGCCTCGTTAAATCCTGCCTTGATTGGGCTCTTGCCCATTCCTATCCTTTCCCTTGATTGGACTCTTGCTAATGTTTATCCCTTCCAATCTTATTTAATAGAGCCATTTGCCCTGTTGTTCGGTTGGATGCCCTTTCGTTGGAGACCCCTTCATTGGGGACGCCGATCTCTCCCCTTCCTTCTTCTGTTCTTCTTCTTCTTCTTTCTTTTCTTCTTCTGTGTTTTTTTCTTCTTTTCCTTTCTTACGCAGGTTGCTGTGGCTGAAAGGAGGGGCTTTCACGGTGCATTCTTCATCATCTTATTGAAGCTCACTTCCCCTTGAATATCAAAGCCAAAGCGACAGGCTTCTTCTCTTTTTTATTATTATTCTTTTACTATATCATTCGGTTGCATGCATGGTCATTCATGTATCTATTCTTTTTTTAAACTCAACCACGTTGAGTGTCTCCCCATTTAGTGCAACTCTTGCACTCTTTCCCCCTATTTTTATTCATATTTTCATGCATTCATCATATCTACCATCCCTCTTGCATAGGGGTTTAAGGGCAATCCCCCTTAAGGTGTGTTCATAATCAATTTTCATACTCATATTTCTATTAAGAATTGATGCTACACTCACCTTTATTCTAATCCATATCTTTTGGTGTTGTTGTCTTTGTTTTGCAAGGGTAACCAAAGTTGAAAGACTCTCTTCATCGGCCGGCCGATTTTGAAGAGAAAAGGAGTACTCACATCCCCCGCATATTTGAGGTATTTTGCGATCATCTCCCCATATTATTTTCCACTTGAGACCCTCGTGTCTCTGGCGATCACACACACTCCCCTTGTGCACCTCGTGCATGTTTTTCTCCACATTATTGATTATTGCTTATTCTTAATATTTTCCTTAAGTGGATTTTAAATCAAATCTACAAATTGGCGATCACGGTGGGACCCTTTCTTGTTTTTATTTTGATTACCCCTTTCCCTTTGGCACCCACGTGTGCCCTTTCCCATTGGTACCCTCGGTACCCTTTCCTTTGTGCCCCTCGGGCACCCTCCATTGTGCTTTGCACTCTCCCCTAAGTGATTTGTCAATTGAATAGATTTGTTTTAAAATTTCCACTTATTTAAAATTTTGATGAGCATGATTCTTTTAATCTGTTGATTGCCTTGCTGCTGTGAGTGCTTCTGTCATTTCTGGCCGGGAAGGAGTTTCTGAAGGAGGCTGATTCACGCCCCCGTCAGAGGCGTGTTTTCGTTTAATGCCCTCCTCCAAGGGCGTCTCTTTCATGAGTAACGCCTTCTGACAGGGCGTTTTTATTCATATCTCCTACACTGAGAATTCACGCCCTAGAGCAGGGCGTTTCTTTGTTGCGTAGCGCCCCACATCCAGGTGCGTTTTATAATTTGACGCCCTGCCCCAAGGGCGTCCTTTCCTTTGTAACGCCTCACCCCAGGGCATTTCTTTGACTTGGTTGGCATCTATTGCATTTTAACGTCCTCTTCAGAGGCGTTTCTTTTAGTTTTAGCGCCTTGATCCAGGGCGCGTTTTACCTTGCCTGTGGGCCCCCCACAGTGTTTCACGCCCTGCCCGAGGGCGTCTTTTCCATTGGTAGCGCCCTGCCCCAGGGCGTCTTTTTATTTATAGCGCCCTTCCCCAGGGCGTCTTTTGATTAGTAGCGCCCTGCCCCAGGGCGTCTTATTCCTGTGTTTTCACCGAACCCCTTTGTTTATCACTGTATCATATTTTTGCTTATATCTTGCATTCATTCATTCATTCATTTTGCATTGGTTTGGGAGACCTCCTCTCTCCACATACTAGGAGTCACACACCCCCTTGGTGAAGGAACGACCCTCCATTGAGCATTCCGTCTCTTTGGATTGGAAATTCCTAAACCAAGCCTCCATAAGTCCCCGCACCCGTGGATTCCCTCACGGACGCCGGGCAGGTTGTACCCTTTTTGGAGTCCCGAGTTTAGTTGGCCTACATATGGTGAGAGTGTTCCTAGTTGGCATTGGATTCAAATCATATTGAAACTAGGTTCCCCCCTTGTGTGAATCATTCCAAACTTTGCTAAAATCTTTAATTCACCAAGGTTCGAACAAATAAAAATCAAGGTAACCATTCCAACTTGTGTGTTTCTTTGCAAATTGTTTGCACATTATTTGGATTGCGTAATGCCTTACTTTGATAAACAAAACAACATGTTCAATTCAATTCATGAGGATATACAACCTAGCACATCTTATAATCCTCACCTTCAACATGTTCAACATAATTCTCGCCATCTCTCCAAGGGACCACATTCTCACTATTATGGTCATGCCCGACCCATGGGCAATGTCCATTCTCATGGTCCCCCTCCTCAATTGCGAGCCCCTATTCCCTCGGGATCGTCTCCTCCCAATGACGAGAAGGTCTCCCGAATCATCCATGCATTGGATCATCTCACCCCTCAACAGATCCAAGCCCTTAAGGCGGCCGTTGAGGGTGCATCTCATTCACCTCCATCTTCTAATCCTATTCGGGTGGCCCATCATCCACTTCCCTCTTCTATTCACACTTGGGTGGCCCATCACCCACTTCCTTCTTCCACTCATATTTCTAATCGGGTAGCCCATTACCCATCTCCTTCTATTCATGTTTCCTCTCGGGTGACCCATCACCCGTCTCCTTCTATTCCTCCTCCACCGCGGCCCCGAGGCCCATTTATTCCTTGCAATCCGGCCCATCCGGATTCTTCCATGGGCCGGCCCATTAATTCCCCTCCACGGCCTTTTTATGCGGCCCCTCCTCCTTCAAGGCCCTGCCAACCTCCTGTTGTTCATGTTACACCCCTCCAGCAAACTCTGCTCGATAAGATTACTTTGATGGAGGAACAAATAAAGAGGGTCACGGCTCCTCCTACTCCAGTCAATCCTCTCCATGCCGCTTTAGACGAAATTACAAAGATGGAGAATGAATGGAAAGACAGGATGGATGATTATGACTTCGGCATTCCAAGCGAGGAAGAGCCGGCAATTGAAAAATCTGAGGCAGCGTACGATGATGATGAAGCTCCGCAGGCACCCCTTCCGAGTTTCCTTAACTCTCCTCTTTCCCCACTTTCATTCGATGAACCCCCTGCTCAGGAGGAAACCACTCCTAATTCAACCCCTGTTTACGAGACTAGTTGGTGTTATGACGATGGGTCGATATTCCAATCGCCCGCGCCGGCGCCTATTGAGTCTCTTCCCATTCCCACTCCCACTCCTAACATCGCTCGCCCTGTCCGGCATTTCCTACGCACCAAACCTTCACCCATTAATCCTCCACCAATTACACCTCCCCCCATGATGCCATTAGCCTCCACCTCGGCCTCCACTTCCCCAATTTCCCCACCATTACCCTCCATTATGCCTTTAACCCAAAAACCCACTTTGCATATTCCACCATTCAACCCTTTACCCTTACCCGTGGCTAATCCCGAGCAGGATCCACCCCTTTTTGCACTCGAGCCAATCCCAACTGCTTCCGAGCAAAGGGAGAAACTCGACGTGTTTGAACCCCCGCTTACGCTCACCCATTTGCCAACGCCTTCCATTATACCTCCACCATTCATGAAGCCTTCCGCCTCTGCCTCACCTCCCTTTACTACTCGGAAGGGGAGCACCGCTATAAGTACTTGCGCCAAGGATGATCAAGAGCCGGGCAAGAAGGATTTGGCCATGGCTATGCCGTTCAAGATACAGGAATTCATTTGCCGGATGCCAATCCGGGTTATTGTGCCGAGCACGATTGAAGAGGCTAAGCCGCTGCCCTTGCTCAGAGGAGAATGCCGGGCGTTGATGTCGTCTAAGGGCCGGGCAGGGCACCCCTTGTTCCTACTTTCGAATTCCAAATTCATTATTCCTTACAAGGGGCGAATGCCCATTTTGCTCAACTTTCCATATATACCACATTCAATGGGCAACACGATGCTTCCCGTTCCAACTCCCCAACTCCCTCACATCGTTGATCTTTGCCTTCCAAGGGAGTTGCCACTTATTGAAGCTCCTCTTATGGGGCCAATTGGCTACACACTTTCACTGCCGTGGAGGGGCAATTGTCTTAAGGGGTCGTCCCCTATTTCTTCCACTCTTGTTCATTCAACTTCATCCATATCCATTTCAATCACCTTTTCTTCATGGGCCACTCCAAGGGAAAAGAGGAGGATCTCACCTTCTCACTCTTCACAGTCTTCATCTTCTTCGAATTTCATGCATTTTTCATTCATTCATTCATTCCATTCTTTGCATTCATTACATCCATCATTTTGCATACATTTGCACCTCCTACTTCCCGGGTTTCCAAACCCGTATCTTCCCCGCCTTCCGGCACCGCCGGATATTCCGCATTTCCCATCTCATTCATATTCATCCTTTTATCCACTCCCCTCGGGGCATCGCGTCCCCCTTCCTGCCATTTCCCTGGAACCTCCAGGAATTTTATCCCTCCTCTTTGGGCATCTCGCCCTTTCTGATTCTATTCCTCCGGAACCTCCGGACTTTCTCCCAGGGCATCGCGCCCCTTTCCACCTTATTCCTCCGGAACCTCCGGATTTTCCCTTTGGGCACGACGCCCCTCTCCACCTTCTTTATTTGCTTCCTCCGGAACCTCCGGACTTTCCCCTCGGGCATCGCGCCCCTTTCCACCTTCTCCTTCCTGGTTTCACTCCTCCGGAACCTCCGGATTCTCTCCATCTTTTCCTCGGGCATCGCGCCCCTTTCCATTTGCTTCCTCCGGAACCTCCGGATTCTCCGTCTTATTCTCTCTATCATCTCCCAGGGCATCGCGACCCTCCTGATTTCATTCCTCCGGAACCTCCGGACCTTCTATATTTCCTTCAATTCATCTTTTTGCTCCTCCGGGACTCCATATCTTTTATTCTCTTCTTCCTTTTTCGTCATCTTTTTCATCATCTTTTTCCCTATTTCTCCCCAGGGCATCGCGTCCCTTCTTTCGTTATCCCTCCGGAGCCCCCGGATGATTCCTCCTATTACGATTCTCCTCCTCTGCCTCCGGACCCTCCGGATCCGCCTCTTTCCATCTACCAATTTCTTCTTCTAATTCCTCCTGATTCTGGGTCCGACCCAACTTCTTCCACATCCACTGCCTTGGGCATCTGCCCATTCTCCCATTGCTTCCGAGGCTTTAGTCCTCACCCCTCTTCTTGATTTTCCGCTTCTTCTGTAGACTGTTTCATGTGATCAGGGTCTCCGCGCCTTAGCAAGGGAGTTCTAGCCCTCGCCTCTCTTCCTTTTTCTCCTTATTCGTCTGAGTCTGGTCTTGGCACCACTCCCTCTTGTTAAGCCACTTTCAAATCCTTTGCTTCCAATTCTTTTGACTGCCAAAGAGGACAAATCTCATGATGATCAAGATCGCTTCTCGCGGCAGCTGCTTCTACAAAGGTCGCAAGGTAACATATTGGCGTAAGTATGCATTTTAATGATATCATTTTCTCATTACCTCACGCATGATTTTCAAAATCAAGTGCTTCTTAACGAGATTAAGAGTGGTGTTTTAGACCTTTATATTAAGCTTTTGTTTAATTACATCATTTTCAAAAAGAGTCTTTAGACTTGCTTTGGCAGCACTTTGGTTGATAAAGAACCCCGTGCTGGGAATTCGACATTCTCTCCCCGCTTGTTAAGAGCGACCCTTAGCTGGGCATTCCACACACTTCACGGCGTCCTTAGCCGGCTTCTTTGGCTAAACACCGTTGCTACCTTGGCCATGCCATGAATTTCTGAAAGTCTTTTTCTCTTCTTTACTCGGCCGAATGCAGGTGCAAGAGGTTGACGGATGAGATGACCAACCTTGGTAATCCCAATACGAGAGGAGTCTCAAATAGGGGCAGTCTTGACCCAAAATTAATATGAGTTTTCATATGAGTTTCATGATATACATCTCGCCAAAAGGGGCTATTATGAAAATCAAGTCAAAATTTCGATAAAAGTAAAATTGAGAATTATGGCATGTCAAGAGTGGCAAAGTCCCCGCAGGGAAAACCCTGGTCGTATGCATGTCAAGGGTCTGAAAAGCAAAGGCACAAAGCCCCGGCGCAACAGACTACCTCTTTGAGGGGAAACACCTTGGAAGGAATTCAAGTCTTGATATCTCTCATCCTGCATAAAGCTTATCTCCAATTATTCTTCTCTTCTCCCTCCAAGACTGAATGTTTCTCGGGTATGGCCTTGGTAGGGGCACCGTTGATCAAAGACGGTCGGTTATAGGGCGCCACCTTGCAATGCACGCCCAGCTTTGGGCAGTTTTAAGCAAAAAGGGAAGGAACGAGGACCCCTAGCCAGTGGTTTAAAACACTCTTTGATGCTGCTTTAGCAATGTCTAACCAAAATCAAACAAAAAAAATTGAATATTTCTTGTCCAAAATCCATAAAAATTTGAATACCTTTCTCAAAACTTCATAAAAATTTAAATATTTTCCAAAACCCACAAAAATTTGCATATTGATCAAAACTCATAAAAATTTGAATATTTTCCAAAACCCACAAAAATTTGCATATTGATCAAAACTCATAAAAATTTGAATATCTTTTTCAAAACTCATAAAAATTTGCATATTTCAAAACTCCAAAAAAATTTTGCATTGTATTTTCTGATGGTGCCTTTTGCAGGAACAACAAATTTTGCAAGGACCAGGAGCACGGGATGAGTCCCCTTTCACTCATTGTTATCAATCCATTGATTCTTCCCGACATTTTTCATGACTTGCCGCTGGGCATTTGATTATCAATTCCTCATATCTCCCTGGGCATTTTGATTGTTACATCTCCCGGGTATCATCTTGATTATTCATCTCATTATCATTCAATCAACTCCTGCTAATTTTCCTGATCATTTGCCACTGGGCATTTTCTTGAGTTTCAATCATTCAGCTCCAATTTTGATTCGCCAGATTGTCTCCTCATGACAACATAACAAATAATGATGATTTGCAATGCCTTGCTATTCATGTTATCCATGCTTTGCCCTACTATGTGTTATTCATGGCTATTGATGCTTTGCTTTGATGTTATGCTTGCTATGCTTTAAAGGTCTTATTCATTGCTTATTATGTTTTATATCTTGGCTGATGAATTTTTGAGCGCAGGATAAGAAGCTGTTGGTCCCACCGACTGGGCATCATTATCCAAGCCCCACGGTGCTGACACCTCATTTCTCAGTTCCCCCATACTTATTGCTTCACCAATCTCCCTGTATGCATTTTACTATATGTTAATACGCTGTTAGATTATATCAAGGACCTTATGGCTTTGGTAAATCTGGGATTTGAGTTCCCCTTCATCAAAAACGATGACGATTCCAGAGGCATCTTAGTCATACGGATAGGCCGTTGAGCCGTCCAAGACTGGGGACGATGGTTCCCTTTTGCGAGTTGGTGCGCGGATAAACGGGCTTCGGCTTAGTATCAGTTCGCAGAATTGGTTTCTTGACCCAGTCTGGGCAGTTTAACAATATTATCCTTGATTATTCTATATTTTCATTTGATTTATTTTTTCCCTTTAAACCCAGCATGCATTCATGTAGGAATTTGAAACAATTGTTGAAAAATCATTCTGATAAGCTGGTGCTGAGAGTTGAATTGATCTAAATTTTTCCCGATATGAGATATTCATTGCTGAATTGTGTCTTTAGTTCGTTTTGTTGCTGTTTTGGGTCATTTTCTCGAAAACTCCTTGTTTGGATTTTTATCATCTTATTTTATCTCCTTTCCTTTGATCCACCTTGGCTGCAGCACGTCCACTGGCTGGTAACCGCTCCCCAATGGTGAAACTTGCAGGCTTGTGACCTGGGGTACTTCCACCGCGCTGGAAGTTGATCATTTTATTTTTATCTCCTTCGTGCACCGCGTGCACATCTCCCCTTTTATCCAAACATTGTTGGTTTCGTTGGATTTCCCGAGATTGCTTCATCTCGTGCTTCTGATTTCATTCTCATCAAGTGATGTTGATTGCGTGTCTCATCACACCTTGGCATCTACTTTTCAGTTTGCTACGCTCCCTTGCAAAGCAGACGCCAAGGCGGGGCAGCTGTAGACACGCCAAAATTGACATTATTTTGAGTATATTTCATATCGCTCTGCGATGCCCTATTTGACCCTCAAATCAGCTTATTTAAGTGGTTTTCCCACTTTTCATGGATTGCCCCTGATTTCTCCTATTTTTCCCAATTTACCTCCCTTTTCCTATTTTTCTGGATTTTCTGGGCATTTATCTCTATTTTCTGAATTCACGCCCTCATCAGAGGCGTGTTTTTGAAACACGACCTTGACTAGGGCGTGTCTTTCCCCTTTTATCTATTTTATCCCCATTTTATCTATTTTATGAATTTTCTAAATCCACGACCTGGGTAAGGGCGTGTTTTTATTAAAACACGACTTGTACTAGGGCGTTTCTTAAGGAAGGACGACCACACTGGAGGGCGTCAATTCTTTTGGTTTGACCGACTTCCCCATTTGAGCTCTTGAAATTAACGCCCTTCCCAGGGGCGTGTTTTTGAAACGCGGCTTTGATTGAGGCGTGTTTTTCATGTTTCAAATATGGGGAGTTTTCATTTCTAAAAATTTGGTCTTGAGAAACGCCCTTGTGCAGGGCGTGTTTTTGAGAAACGCCCTCTGGTAAGTCGTCAATTCATCAATTGACGCCCTGACCTAAGGCGTGTTTCATCTTCTGGCTTCGCAGCCCCTTTCCCCAGAGAGTCCTTGCCTCGTTAAATCCTGCCTTGATTGGGCTCTTGCCCATTCCTATCCTTTCCCTTGATTGGACTCTTGCTAATGTTTATCCCTTCCAATCTTATTTAATAGAGCCATTTGCCCTGTTGTTCGGTTGGATGCCCTTTCGTTGGAGACCCCTTCATTGGGGACGCCGATCTCTCCCCTTCCTTCTTCTGTTCTTCTTCTTCTTCTTTCTTTTCTTCTTCTGTGTTTTTTTTCTTCTTTTCCTTTCTTACGCAGGTTGCTGTGGCTGAAAGGAGGGGCTTTCACGGTGCATTCTTCATCATCTTATTGAAGCTCACTTCCCCTTGAATATCAAAGCCAAAGCGACAGGCTTCTTCTCTTTTTTATTATTATTCTTTTACTATATCATTCGGTTGCATGCATGGTCATTCATGTATCTATTCTTTTTTTAAACTCAACCACGTTGAGTGTCTCCCCATTTAGTGCAACTCTTGCACTCTTTCCCCCTATTTTTATTCATATTTTCATGCATTCATCATATCTACCATCCCTCTTGCATAGGGGTTTAAGGGCAATCCCCCTTAAGGTGTGTTCATAATCAATTTTCATACTCATATTTCTATTAAGAATTGATGCTACACTCACCTTTATTCTAATCCATATCTTTTGGTGTTGTTGTCTTTGTTTTGCAAGGGTAACCAAAGTTGAAAGACTCTCTTCATCGGCCGGCCGATTTTGAAGAGAAAAGGAGTACTCACATCCCCCGCATATTTGAGGTATTTTGCGATCATCTCCCCATATTATTTTCCACTTGAGACCCTCGTGTCTCTGGCGATCACACACACTCCCCTTGTGCACCTCGTGCATGTTTTTCTCCACATTATTGATTATTGCTTATTCTTAATATTTTCCTTAAGTGGATTTTAAATCAAATCTACAGCGCCCACCCACCTGCATCAAAGACGTTCAACGCCTTACCGGGCGCGTTGCTGCGCTCAGTAGATTCCTGTCCCGCGCGGCTGAACGATGTCTACCCTTCTTCAAACTATTGAGAGGGCCCAAAATGGCATCTGCCACATTCGCGTGGTACGAGGAATGCCAAAGAGCGTTCACTGAGCTTAAGGAGTTCCTGGCTTCGCCCCCAATGCTTTCCAAGCCCGTCCCAGGGGAAGCCTTGTATCTCTATCTCTCGGCAACTCCATTCACAGTTAGCTCGGTCCTAGTCAAAAATGACTCAGGAATCGAGAGACCGATCTACTATACAAGCAAGGTGCTCAGCGAGGCTGAGAAAAGGTACCCCGCAACCAAGAAACTCATGCTAGCGTTGGTTACCTCGGCCAAGCGCCTCTGACCCTATTTCCAAGGGCACTCCATCACCGTGTTGACCGACGAACCATTGAAGAAGATCCTCGCTCACCCTGAAGCCTCGGGACGCCTCGTCAAGTGGGCCATCATGCTCAGGGCCTACGATACATCGTATCGGCCTCGCTCGGCTATCAAAGGCCAGGCGCTCGCCGACTTCATCGTCGAGAGCACCATCCCGACTGAAGAAAGATCTCCGTCCGCACTCGGGCAGACCTGGGAACTGTTCATCGACGGATCTTCCAATTCAGCCGGAAGCAGTGCCGGCATCCTCCTGAAGTCCCCCGAAGGAGCAGAGCTATAGTACACCCTGAAGTTCAACTTCCAAGCATCCAACAACTCTTCCGAGTATGAGGCCCTCATATCGGGAGCCCACATGGCCCGGCGGTTAGGGGCTGAGCGAGTCAGAATTCACATCGACTCCCAACTGGTCGATAGCCAGGTCAACGGCGATTATGAAGCTCGGGAGGCACCGATGATCAAATACCTCCAACTAGTCAAGATTATGACACAATAGTTTGAGAGTTTTGAGGTAGTCCGAATAGCTCGGGAGAAAAACTCCAGAGCGGACGCCTCTCTCGGCTGGCCTCCTCTCTTGACCCCGAAGGTACTCGATCGGTCCTTCTCGAAGAGCTAGAGCACCCGAGCATTGATTCGGAGCTCCTAGTTGTTGACTTAGCCTCCCCAAGTGACTGGCGTAACCCCTACCTGTCGTGGCTCCAAGACTCCCAGGAGCCTCCCGACCCTCGGGAAGCCCGAAGGTTGAAATACCAAGCTCGACGATTCGTCACTCTGGATGGCGCACTTTACCGGAGATCCTTCTATGGCCCTCTTTTGAAGTGCCTCGGTGTCGACGAAGCCAATCGAGTGATCGAAGAAGTTCACGAAGGTCTGTGCGGAGTGCATTTGGGGGGAAGGTCGCTCGCCAGGATCTTGCTATGGCGAGGTTATTGGTGGCCCACCCTACAGCGTGACTGCTCAGCCTACACACAACATTGTGACCGTTGCCAGCGATTCGACCACTTGGTCCATCAGCCAGCAACGGAGCTTATCACCCTAGCCGAGCCTTATCCTTTCGCTCGCTGGGGAATCGACATCCTCGGGCCATTCCCCACGGCCCAGGCCCAGAAGAAGTTCATTATCGTCGCCATCGACTACTTCACTAAGTGGATCGAGGCCGAAGCCACTGCAAGGATCACCGAGACAGTCGTCTAGAATTTCATCTGGAAGTCGATCATCTGTCGCTACGGCATCCCCCGGGTGATAGTGAGCGATAATGGTCGGCAATTTGATTCTCGGTATTTTGGAGATAGATGCGTCGACCTCAATATTCACAATCACTTCACTTCGGTCGCCCACCGTCAGGCTAACGGGATGGTCGAAAATGCCAACAAGACTATCTTAAAAGGCATCAAGACTAGGCTCGACAAAGCCAAAGGCAGTTGGCTCGAGGAATTGTCGAACGTACTCTGGTCACACAGAACAACTCCCAGAACGGCAACCGATGAAAGCCCTTTTCAGCTGGTATACGGTACCGAGGCCGTGATCCCGTTGGAGATTGGCAACCCCTCCCTCCGAGCCATCTACTTCCTGTCCGAGACAAACGACCAGAAATTGCTCAAAAATCTCGACTTAGCAGATGAAATCCGGGAGATTGCCAGCATCAGAGCAACGGAGTACCAACGCTGCCTCACTCGATACTACAACGCCAAAGTCTGAGATAGACACTTCCAGCCGGGAGACTTCGTCCTCAGGAAAGCCGAAGCCTCTCGACCACTTGAGGTGGCGGGCAAGTTATCCCCTAAGTGGGAAGGCCCCTACCGAGTGGTCGAGACGCTCGGAAAAGGAGCATACCGTCTATCCACGATGGAAGGAGTGCCCATCCCTCAGACCTGGAACGCAACTACATTACGCAAGTTCTACTTCTGAGTACTGAGTATTGTGCAAACGACATGAGATAAAACAAAAGGCTCCTTTCTTTTTATTCAAACAACTCGTTTGTACATCAGGAAGGCCGAAGCCAATAGAATACATGTCAAAAAATCAAAAGATCCATCTAGCGCCGTCGTATGAGCCCATCGCTCGGCTGACTCGGATGACCTTCCTGCGTCCAGCCACTGACTCTGCCTAGTGTAGAAACTGGCTTGGATAAAGGATAGTTGGCCCCGTTGGCTCGGGCAGCTCGAAACAAAGGTGACAGAGGGATTAAGAAAGAGAAGGCTACCTTCCAAGTTGAAGTTGGAAGAGAAGGAGGAGAGGGAATGCATATGAAAGCATCTTCCCCGCCAAACTGCCAACTCCATGGAAGAAAGAAAGTGCAGGCACCCTCCGAAGAGTGAAAGAAAGGAGGACCAGAGCAGAAGAGGGAAAAAGAGGCTGCCAGAAAGAAAAAGAAATCGATAGAGCTGGATGAGGAGGCAAGAGAAAGCCCAGAAGGGATGGAGCTTAGTTGGCTTCCTCCTCCTATCCGTGAAGCGAGCAGGAAGGAACAGGTAGTAGGGATGTCTGATGCCCCCATCCGTCCTCCATCTCGCCCCCCTGCAAGCGTCGCCGGAACTGATAAAGGGAAAATGGCGTGCCTCCGCACGTCGAACCCTTTTCAAGTCTACCCGTCGACCGTCGAATCCTCTTCAAGTCCGGAGCAGCAAGAACTCTTTGCCCCCCGTCGTCGGCAGCCTCCTCTTCCGGAGCTTCCTCCATTCTCCGAATACAACGGCACAACGCTACGTGAAGAAGGAACGAGGAAAGACTGTCAGGGAAAACCCTAAGCGGAGGAGAGGAAGGGACGCCCTTCAGTCCTTTTTATAGGCGAAGGGAGGCTACTTGCCTTAAATGATCTCCCTCCTCTCGAAAACACGCCAGGAGGATTTCTCCCTACGAACGGTCACCTCAAACTTCTCGTCTTCCGCCCCAGCGGGACACACGAAGCGGCCAGGCATTTAAAGCGTGAGAAAATGGAAAGACACCCTATCAGACGCTCACCCAACCATTATGCGAGATTCACGTAAAAAATATCGATTCTTTCCAACCACTGCAGATACGCTGAACAGAATACGGCAATGGCGATATGGAACAGATAAGTGTTCATCACAATGCTACTGCCTTATTTATCTCTACACAAAAAAGGGAGTCTTTTTCTTCAAAAAGGGAAAATGTATGCAAAAAGAAGGAGGGAAACAGATACATCAGGCCTCTGGCCCACCTTGAAGACCGAAAGTAGAGGGCTCGAGCGGTCTGCCCCCGCCAGCCTCGGCGACGGCCGACCCTAGCACTGACCCCACCGGCGTGGGAACTGCCTCGGTTGCGTGCCCTTCCGAGGCATCCGAAGTTGGCGACCCCTCGGGTGATGAGCCCTCGGGATCCTCTTCATCCTGCGCCGAAACAGAGGAACTAGAGGATGACAAGTCTGAGTCATAACATTGACCGGACGGGAAGTCAACCACTCCGGACGCCTGCTCCTCGACGTAAGAAATGGCCCGGTTGTAACCCTGCTGGAACCCATTGCGGATGCCCCGGCAAAGTCCTATCTCGTAGTAGGGGAGGGCAGCCTCCTTAAGGTTGAACCGGTAAGCCTCTGAGCTCTTGTATTGCTTGAGAGCCTCCGCCCCGGTCGATCCCACCCTACCGACGAGCTCGGCCTCCCTCTGCTCCGCCTCGGCTGCCTTCCGCTCGGTCTCAGGAGTCCGCCCTTCGGCCGCCGCCACCTGCTTCTCCGCCTCAGCTCGATCAGCCTCGGCCTCCCGCCGAATACGCTCGGCTTCCTCCGCGCGTGTAGACACGCCAAAATTGACGTTACTGTGAGTGCATTTCGTATTACCTTGTAATGCCCCAATTTGACCCTCCAATTAACTTTGTTTGAGTTATTTTCCCCAATTTTCTTGGATTTCTCCCTTTTTTTCCCTCTTCTTATTTTTCCCTATTTTTTTGGATTTTTTGGGCAGTTTTCTCTTTTTTTTTTGGATTTCACGACTTGAAGTGGGGCGTGTTTTAATTAACGGCCTGGTCTGAGGCGCGTTTTGAAGAAAGGATGAATAGAGACAAAGGCGTCAGTTTCTGGAATTTTCTGGTTTCCAAAACAGAAAAAAATAAGAACTAACGACCCTCCTTGGGTCGTGTTTTTAAATAACGCCTCTCCCTCAGACGTCTCTTCATCATTTTTAAATACACAAAGTTTTTATTGCTAAAATTAAATCCGTGAATTAACGCCTTTGTCCCAGTCGTGATTTCAATTAACACCTTGACCAAGGTCGTCAATTCTTGTTCAATTCCGAACTCCATCAGCACCCCTTCCCTTCCTCACTTACACTCCTTTTTCACTTGCGAGAGGGTTCCAATGGCTTCCTAATATTGAAAGGACACTTGGAGGAAGGATCCCCCTTTCCATCCTACCAAAACTAAGTTTTCTAATTTTTTATAGAATTAATTTCGAATTTCCCTTCCTTTCCTCATTTACCTTCTTTTCCACTTGGGAAAGGGTTCCTATGACTTTCCAAGGTTGAAGGGACACTTGCCTAAGGTTTATCTCTTCCAAATCCAACTAAAACATGTTTTCTTATTTTCTCTGGGAATTAATTCTGAATTTCCCTTCCTTTCCTCATTTAACCTCCTTTTCCACTTGGGAAAGGGTTCCTATGACTTTCCAAGGTTGAAGGGACACTTGCCTAAGGTTTATCTCTTCCAAATCCAACTAAAACATGTTTTCTTATTTTCTCTTGGAATTAATTCCGAATTTCCCTTCCTTTCCTCATTTAACCTCCTTTTCCACTTGGGAAAGGGTTCCTATGACTTTCCAAGGTTGAAGGGACACTTGCCTAAGGTTTATCTCTTCCAAATCCAACTAAAACATGTTTTCTTATTTTCTCTTGGAATTAATTCTGAATTTCCCTTCCTTTCCTCATTTAACCTCCTTTTTCACTTGGGAAAGGGTTCCTATGACTTTCTAATATTGAAGGGACACTTGCCTATGTTTATCTTTTCCAAATCCCACTAAAACATATTTTCCTAATTTCCCTTGGAATTAATTTCAAATTTCAACCCTATAAATAGAATCTCTCTCTCCCTTGTGAAAGGACATAAAGATCAATTCAAGAGGAGGTGCTGCCGGACCAAAGGCTCAAGGAGGAAGACTCCCATGCACCTAAAAGCTTCATCCATGGAGTTCTTCTTCCTCTATTGAAGATTTGAAGCCTCTACATCCATGGAGTTCTACATCATCTTCTTCCTCCATTGAAGATCTTCATCCTAACTTGAAGCCAAATTGGAGAAAACCACTAAGCTTTCCCCTCCTATCTCTTATTTTTACTTTAGTTAATTGCATGCATCATATCATTTTTTATTTTATTTCTTTATTGAGATCTTCCCCTATTGTGCACTCTAGCACATCTCCATAGTGCAACACTTGCACATCTCCCTCTATTCTTCATCATACATCATCTTTTACCTACCCTTTTGCATAGGGGTTTAAAGGCCAAACACCAATAAGGTGTGTTCATATCCATGCTTTCTATGTCTATATTTACATTTGGATTTGATGCTATACATCATGGTTTCTAATCCATGTTTGTTTATTGGTGTTTGTTAATTTTGCAAGGGTAATCAATCAAGGAAAACTCTCTTCATCGGCCGGCCGATAGAAAGAGAAGGTGCACTCACAATCTCCCCCGCATTTAAGGTATTTATATCGCGATCCCTCCATTGATTATTTGTTATATCCTTTGAGGCCCTCGCGTCTCTGGCGATCACATTCCCCTTAGCATCCTCTCATGCTCCCCTTTTCTCCCTCTTTTCCCATTCTTCTATTCATTTTCTTTTTCCTTTTAATTGTTCTAAGTAGATTTCTTAGAATCTACAAATTGGCGATCACGGTGGGACATCTTTTGTTTTTCTTTTGATTACCCTTTCCCCTTGGGCACCCACGTGTGCCATCTTCCCATTTACACCCACGGTGCGTTTCCCTTTGTGCTCCACGTAGCACTCTCCCTATGTGATTTGTCAGTTTGATAGGTTTTTAGAAATTCCATTTATCCTTCTCTTTAAAAAAAAAAAAATGATGAGCATGCTATATCCCTTGTCATGTTTGATTGCCATGATTCTTATACTGAGATTGTGAGTGTTTTTCATTTCTGTCGGTATTTTCCACTGTTTGAGCCCTATGGCCGTTGAAGTATTGAAGTAATTAACGCCCCTCTCAGAGGCGTCTTTTATCAGTATAACGCCTCACATCAAGGCGTCTTTTACTTGAATAGCGCCTTACTGTAAGGCGTCATTTTTATTATCATTGTTTATTCGTGCTGATTACTGCCATTTGACGCCCCTGCTCTCGGGCGTCCATTCTAGAGAAAGCGTCTCACCCTAAGGCGCTATTTTACTCTGCTTGCACTTTTTACAGTGACTAGCGACTGACGCTCAGACGCGATTTATGGATGTAACGACCCTTCCCAGGTCGTCATTTGTTTTTGTTCTGTGTTGTTATATGCTTGATACTGTCTGCTGCATTCATCCTTGCATTGGTTTGGGAGACCTCCTCTCCCTACACTTTTAGGAGTCACACCACCCTCTTGGTGAAGGAAGGACCCTCCATTGAGCACTCCGTCTCATTGGACCGAAAATTCCTAAACCAAGCCTCCATAAGTCCCCGCACCCGTCGATTCCCTCACGGACGCTGGGCAGGTTGTACCTTTGAAGTCCCGGGTTTAGTTGGCCTATGCATGGTGAGAGAGTGTTCCTAGTTGGCATCGGAGAAAACCACATTTGAAACTAGGTTCCCCCCTTGAGTGATCACATCAATTTGCATAAAATCAATTAATTTGCCAAGGTTCAAATAAAAGAAATCAAAGGTAACCCCATCCTAGCTTGTTTGCTATCTATGTGAGCTGTTTTGATTGCACATTGAATTGTTTGGGTTACCTTGATAAGAAAGTCAACATGTTTAACTCAATTAATGTTCATGAGGGTGATCAACCTAGCACATCTTATTCCCTTCAATTTCAACATATTCATCACAACTCTCACCATAATCTTTTAAAGGGACCACGCCCTCATCTTCACGTTTTGCCCCACCCATGGGCAATATCCAATCCCATGGTCCCTCGCCTCAATCGCGAGCCACTACTCCTACGGGACCGTCTCCTCCCGAAGATGAGAAGGTCTCCCAGATCTTGCATGCATTAGATCATCTCACCCCTCAACAAATCCAAGCCCTTAAGGCCGTTGTTGAGGGTGCACCTCATTCCCCTCATCCTCCTTCCAATCCTACGCGGGTGGCCCATCACCCACTTCCCTCTTCTATTCACATTCCTACCCGGGTAGCCCATCACCCATCTCCTCCTATTCACACTTCTCCTCGGGTGGTCCAATACCCGCCTCCTTCATCCACACCTACCCCTATTCGGGTGGCCCGTCACCCGCCTCCTTTTATTCCTCCTCCACCACGGCCCCAAGGCCCATTTATTCCTTGCAACCCGGCCCATCCGGGTTCTTCTATGGGTCATCCCATTAATCCCCTTCCACGCCTTTTTGTGCGGCCCCTCCTTCAAGGCCCTGCCGACCCTCTGTTGCTCAAGTCACACCCCTCCAACAAACTCTTCTCGACAAAGTCACTTTGTTGGAGGAACAATTAAAGAGGGTTACGAGCCCACGGCCCGCTCCTCCTACTCCAGTCAATCCCCTTTATGCGGCTCTAAATGACATTACAAAGATGGAGAAAGATTGGAAGGATAGGAGAGACGGCTACGGCGTCGACAGTTCAAGCAAGCAAGAGCCGGCATATTTCAACGTTCAAGTGGACGTTGTCCATCCTCCACCCATTCACCCCGTTCATTCATATGGCCCTCCGCCTCCGCCTACGCATTCACACTTGCATTCACCACATCATCTGCAATACCATTACATTCCACCACCTACTAATACATCTCCACCATGGCATCCACTTGAACTCGATAATGAAGAACCGGCAATTGAAGAATTCAAGACGACACATGATGATGAAGCTCTGCAGGCATCCCTTCCGAGTTTTCTTCGTTTTCCTCTCCCTCCGCTACCACTGGATGAACCCCCTGCTCAAGACGATGCCATCGTCCTTAATATAACCCCCGCTTCTAAGACTTATTGGTGTTATGACGAGGGATCAATACTCCAATCACCCATGTCGGCGCACCAAGACATGTCTCCTACCCCAGACACCGCTCGCCCCATCCGGCGTTTCCTCCGGACTAAACCTGATACTTTTACACCTCCTGCTATACCATCAGCCTCCACAGCACCGGCCTCCGCTAAACCTCCACATGCTATACCATTAGCCTCTACTTCATTAGCTAACCTCCTATTACCGCCACCTCGGCCCTCCATTATACCTTTAACCCATGACCTAGCCACTCCTATTCCACTACTTAACCCTTCACCCTTACCCGTGGCTAATCCTGAGCAGGATTCACCCCTTTTTGCACTCGAGCCAACCCCGACTACTTCCGAGCAAAGGGAGAAGCTCGACGTGTTTGAACCGCCATTTCCACTCACCCTTTCTCCAACACCTTCCATTATACCTCCACCATCTATGAAACCTTCCGCCTCCGCTTCACCCCCCTTTACTACTCGGAACGGGTGTCCTTCTGTAAGTACTTATAATGAAGATGATCAAGAGCCGGAAAAGAAAGATTTGGCCGCAGCCATGATGTTCAAGATGCAAGAACTTATTTGTCGAATGCCAATCCGGGTTGTTGTGCCAAGAATGGTCGAAGAGGCCAAGCCCCCGCCGCTGCTCGCCAGAAGAGAATGCCAAGCGTTGATGCCGTATAAGTCTATGTCCAAGGGCCAGACAGGGCACCCCTTGTTCCGATCCTTCAATCTGGAACCTTCTATTTCATACAAGGGGCGAACGCCCGCTTTGTTCAACACTTTTCAAACACCACAATCCTTGGATATGACAATGCTTCACGCTCTAATTTTCCAATTCTCTCACATTGTCACTCTTCACCCTCCAAGGGAGTTGGCAGTGATTGTTAAAGCTTCATCACAGACTTTGATTTTATCCGGTTGTACACTTTTGCTGCCGTGGAGGGGTAGACATGCTTCCACTAAGGGACCTTCCACCTTCTATTCAACTTCACCCACATTCACATCTATCATCGATTTTTCATGGGCCACTCCACAGGCGAAGAGGAGGATCTCATCCTCTCATCCCTCGTATTCTTCACATTCTTTGCATTTCATGCATTCATTGCATCTGTTGCATTGCATCCGCATACATTTGCACTTCTTCTTTCCCGGGTTTCCGGACCCGTATCTTCCCCGCCTTCCGGAACCTCCGGATCTTCCGCATTTCCCATCTTATTCATCTTCATCCTCAGGATCTGCGGGTCCCCTTACACTGCCCGGGCATTGCACCCTCTCCAATCTTTCCTCAGGGCATCGCGCCCCTTTCCAACCATTGCATCCGGACTCCCCGAATTTCTCTCCCGTCCTCCCTGGGCATCGCGTCCCATGGTATCTTCCTCCTCCGGAACCTCCGAATCTCGCTCTTTGGGCATCGCGCCCCTGCACACCCTCAAGTCCGGATCTCTGGGCTTCTTACTGATTCTCCCTGGGCATCGTGCCCCTTTCCATCTTCTTCCTCTGGAACCTCCGGACTTTCTCCCAGGCATCGCGCCCTTTTCTATCTTCTTCCCCCGGAACCTCCAGATCCTTCACCCCTCTCTCAATCCCTTGGGCATGATGCCCCTTTTCATTTTCTACCCCCGGAACTTCCGGACCTTCCATCTTTCCTCCAATTCATCCTCTTGCTTCTCCGGGACATCATGTCCTTCATTCTTTTCTTCCTTTTCTATCATCTTTTTCCATTCCGAGGGCAACGCGTCCCTCGATATTTCCCTCCGGAACCTCCGGACCCTCCTGATCCTTTTCATCCACTCTTCCCTGGGTACCGCGTCCCTCGGCATCCCATTCCCCCGGAACCTCCGGACCATCCATCTTTTTTCTGATTCATCTTTCTACTCTTCCAGGACATCACATCCTTCATTTTCTTCTTCCTTTTTCATCATCTTTTTCCCTATTTCTTCCTAGGGCACTGCGTCCCTCGATATTTTATCCCTCCGGAGCCCCCGGATTCCTCTTATCAGGATTCTCCTCCACAACCTCTGGACCCTCCGGATCTGCCTCTTTCCATCTATCAATTTCTTCTTCCGATTCCCCCTAATCCTGGGTCCGACCTAACTTCTTCCACATCCACTGCCTTGGGCATCTGCCCATTCTCTCACTGCTTTCGAGGCTTTAGTCCTCACTCCTCTTTCTAATTCTCCGCTTCTTCTGTAGACCTTTCATGTGATCAGGGTCTCCGCACCTTAGTGAGGGAGTTCTAGCCCTCGCCTCTCTTCTTTTTTTTCCTTATTCGTCTGAGTCTGGTCTTGGCACCACTCCTTCTTGTTAAGCCACTTTCAAACCCTTTGCTTCCAATCCTTTTGACTGCCAAAGAGGACTATCCCACGATGATCAACCTCGCCTCTGACAGCTGCTTCTACAAAGGTTGCAAGGTAACATATTGGCGTAAGTACTCATTTCATGATATCATTATCTCATTGCTTCACGATGATTTTCAAAATAAAGTGCTTCTTAACAAGATTAAGAGTGGTAGTCAAGACCTTTATCTTAGGTCGAATCTTTATCTTTACTAAATCATTCTCAAAACAGTCTTTTAGGCTTGTTTTTGCATCACCTTTGATAATAAAAACCCCACGCTGGGAATTCAACGTTCTCTCCCTGCTTGTTAAGAGTAACCTTCAGCTGGGCATTCCACACACTTCACAGCGTCCTTAGCCGGCTCCTTTGGTTAAAACACCGTTGCTACTTTGGCCATGCCATGAGAATTCTTGAAAGTCTTTTTCTCTTCTTTACTCGGCCGCGTGCAGGGGCAAGAGGTTGACGGATGAGATGACCCACCCAGGGTAATCCCCAATACGAGAGGAGTCTCAAATAGGGGCAGTCTTGACCCAAAATCAATATGAGTTTTCATATGAGTTTTCATGATATACATCTCACCAAAAGGGCTATTATGAAAATCAAGTCAAAATTTCGATAAA
The DNA here is from genome assembly GCA_022559845.1 of Amorphophallus konjac. Taxonomy (NCBI): domain Eukaryota; kingdom Viridiplantae; phylum Streptophyta; class Magnoliopsida; order Alismatales; family Araceae; genus Amorphophallus; species Amorphophallus konjac. The sequence goes on from CM040118.1 coordinate 441,073,006, forward strand.
AGTAAAATTGTGAATTATGGCATGTCAAGAGTGGCAAAGTCCCCGCAGGGAAAACCCTGGTCGTATGCATGTCAAGGGTCTAAAAATCAAAGGCACAAAGCCCCGGCACAACAGACTACCTCTTTGAGGGGAAACACCTTGGAAGGAATTCAAGTCCCGACATCTCCCATCCTGCATAAAGCTTATCCTCAATTATTCTTCTCTTCTCCCTCTAAGACCGAATGTTTCTCGGGTATGGCCTTGGTAGGAGCACCGTTAATCAAGGGCAGTCAGTTATAGGGCGCCACCCTTCAATGCACGCTCGGCTTTAGGTAATTTTAGCAAAAGGGGAAGGAACAAGGACCCCTAGCCAGTGGTTCAAAAACACCCTTTGATGCTGCATTAACAATGTCTAATAAAAAAAAACAAAAAAATCAAAAGAAAAAAAAACAAAAAAAACTTGAATATTTCCTAAGTCAAAATCCAAAAAAAATTCGAATATTTTCTAAGCCAAAATCCCAAAAAATTGAATATTTCCTGATCAAAATCCAACAAAAATTGAATATTTTCAAAATTCATAATAAAAATTCAAATATTTTTCAAAAACCACATAAAAATTGAAATATTTTCAAAACTCATAAAAATTTGCATATTTTAAAATCTAAAAAATTACATTGTATTTTTCTGATGGTGCTTTTGCAGGAACAACAACTTTGTAAGGACCAATAGCACGGGATGAGTCCTCTCCATTCATTGCCATCTACCTTTTGATTCTTCCCATGTTCACAATTGATCACATCTTCATAATTTGCTACGCATTACTCCGATTATTCATCTCCAAATCTTTTTTATCAAATCTTGCTGATCACTCCGCCGATGGGCATTATCAGATCTTGATCATTCAACTCCAAATCTTGATTAGCCAAGTTGTCATCCTCATGACAAACGACAAACAATGATGCTATGCTATCTATGCTTTAATGATGCTATCTATGTTATTCATGCCTTTCACGCTGTGCACACTTGAATGCTATTCATGATATGATACATACATGCTATTGATGCTTTGATTCATGCTATGCTTAAATGCCTTATTCATTGCTTGTTATCTTTTATATCTTGGCTGATGAATCTTTGAGCGCAGGAAGAAGCTCTTAGTCCCACCGACTGGGCATCATCATCCAAGCCCCACGGTGCTTGCACCTCATTTCTCAGTTCCCCCATGCTCATTGCTATCACCATCCCCCTGTATGCATTCTACTATATGTTACATACGCTACTAGATTATATCAAGGACCTTGTGACTTTGGTAAATCTGGGATTTGAGTTCCCCTTCATCAAAAATAATGATGATTCCAGAGGAGTCTTAGTCACACGGATAGGCCGTTGAGCCGTCCAAGACTGGGGACGATGGTTCCCTTTTGCGAGTTGATGCGTGGATAAACGGGCTTCGGCTTAGTATCGGCTCGCAGAATGGGTTTCTTGACCCAGTCTTGGCAGTTTAACAATATTATCCTTGATTATCTTATATTTTCATTTGTTTTAATTTTTCTTTTAAACCCAGCATGCATTCATATAGGAGTTTGAAACAATTTTTGAAAATCATTCTGATAAGCTGATTTGGAGAGTCAAATTGATCTTAATCTTTCCAGATATGAGATATTCATTGCTGATGGAATCCTCAGTTCGTTTTGTCACTGTTTTGGGTCATTTTCTCGAAAGCTCCTTGTTTGGATTTCTATCATCTTATCTCAATCCTTTTACTTTGATCCACCTTGGCTGCAGCACGTCCACATTGGCTGGTAACCGCTCCCCAATGGTGAAACCTACAGGTTTGTGACCTGGGGTACTTCCACCGCGCTGGAAGTTGATCATTCTCCTTCGTGCCCGCGTGCACACTCCTCCTCTTATCCAAACATCGTTGATTTCATTGAATTTCCTGGGATTGCTTCATCTCGAGCTTTTGATTTCATTCTCATCAAGTGATGTTGATTGCGTGTCTCATCACACCTTGGCATCTACTTTTCAGTTTGCTCTGCTCCCTTGCAAAGCAGACGCCAAGGCGGGGCAGCTGTAGACACGCCAAAATTGACGTTACTGTGAGTGCATCTCGTATTACCTTGTAATGCCCCAATTTGACCCTCCAATTAACTTTGTTTGAGTTATTTTCCCCAATTTTCTTGGATTTCTCCCTTTTTTCCCTCTTCTTATTTTTCCCTATTTTTCTGGATTTTTTGGGCAGTTTTCTCTATTTTTTGGATTTCACGACTTGAAGTGGGGCGTGTTTTAATTAACGGCCTGGTCTGAGGCGCGTTTTGAAGAAAGGACGACTAGAGGCAAAGGCGTCAGTTTCTGGAATTTTCTGGTTTCCAAAACAGAAAAAAATAAGAATTAACGACCCTCCTTGGGTCGTGTTTTTAAATAACGCCTCTCCCTCAAGCGTCTCTTCATCATTTTTAAATACACAAAGTTTTTATTGCTAAAATTAAATCCGTGAATTAACGCCTTTGTCCCAGTCGTGATTTCAATTAACACCTTGACCAAGGTCGTCAATTCTTGTTCAATTCCGAACTCCATCAGCACCCCTTCCCTTCCTCACTTACACTCCTTTTTCACTTGCGAGAGGGTTCCAATGGCTTCCTAATATTGAAAGGACACTTGGAGGAAGGATCCCCCTTTCCATCCTACCAAAACTAAGTTTTCTAATTTTTTATGGAATTAATTCCGAATTTCCCTTCCTTTCCTCATTTACCTTCTTTTCCACTTGGGAAAGGGTTCCTATGACTTTCCAAGGTTGAAGGGACACTTGCCTAAGGTTTATCTCTTCCAAATCCAACTAAAACATGTTTTCTTATTTTCTCTGGGACTTCTCCTCATTAACCTCCTTTTCCACTTGGGAAAGGGTTCCTATGACTTTCAAGGTTGAAGGGACACTTGCCTAAGGTTTATCTCTTCCAAATCCAACTAAAACATGTTTTCTTATTTTCTCTTGGAATTAATTCCGAATTTCCCTTCCTTTCCTCATTTAACCTCCTTTTCCACTTGGGAAAGGGTTCCTATGACTTTCCAAGGTTGAAGGGACACTTGCCTAAGGTTTATCTCTTCCAAATCCAACTAAAACATGTTTTCTTATTTTCTCTTGGAATTAATTCTGAATTTCCCTTCCTTTCCTCATTTAACCTCCTTTTTCACTTGGGAAAGGGTTCCTATGACTTTCCAATGTTGAAGGGACACTTGCCTAATGTTTATCTCTTCCAAATCCCACTAAAACATGTTTTCCTAATTTCCCTTGGAATTAATTCAGAATTTCAACCCTATAAATAGAATCTCTCTCTCCCTTGTGAAAGACATAAAGATCAATTCAAGAGGAGGTGCTGCCGGACCAAAGGCTCAAGGAGGAAGACTCCCATGCACCTAAAAGCTTCATCCATGGAGTTCTTCTTCCTCTATTGAAGATTTGAAGCCTCTACATCCATGGAGTTCTACATCATCTTCTTCCTCCATTGAAGATCTTCATCCTAACTTGAAGCCAAATTGGAGAAAACCACTAAGCTTTCCCCTCCTATCTCTTATTTTTGCTTTAGTTAATTGCATGCATCATATCATTTTTTCTTTTATTTCTTTATTGAGATCTTCCCCTATTGTGCACTCTAGCACATCTCCATAGTGCAACACTTGCACATCTCCCTCTATTCTTCATCATACATCATCTTTTACCTACCCTTTTGCATAGGGGTTTAAAGGCCAAACACCAATAAGGTGTGTTCATATCCATGCTTTCTATGTCTATATTTACATTTGGATTTGATGCTACACATCTTGGTTTCTAATCCATGTTTGTTTATTGGTGTTTGTTAATTTTGCAAGGGTAATCAATCAAGGAAAACTCTCTTCATCGGCCGGCCGATAGAAAGAGAAGGTGCACTCACAATCTCCCCCGCATTTAAGGTATTTATATCGCGATCCCTCCATTGATTATTTGTTATATCCTTTGAGGCCCTCGCGTCTCTGGCGATCACATTCCCCTTAGCATCCTCTCATGCTCCCCTTTTCTCCCTCTTTTCCCATTCTTCTATTCATTTTCTTTTTCCTTTTAATTGTTCTAAGTGGATTTCTTAGAATCTACAAATTGGCGATCACGGTGGGACACCTTTTGTTTTTCTTTTGATTACCCTTTCCCCTTGGGCACCCACGTGTGCCATCTCCCATTTACACCCACGGTGCGTCTCCCTTTGTGCTCCACGTAGCACTCTCCCTATGTGATTTGTCAGTTTGATAGGTTTTTAGAAATTCCATTTATCCATCTCTTTAAAAAAAAAAATGATGAGCATGCTATATCCCTTGTCATGTTTGATTGCCATGATTCTTATACTGAGATTGTGAGTGTTTTTCATTTCTGTCGGTATTTTCCACTGTTTGAGCCCTATGGCCGTTGAAGTATTGAAGTAATTAACGCCCCTCTCAGAGGCGTCTTTTATCAGTATAACGCCTCACATCAAGGCGTCTTTCACTTGAATAGCGCCTTACTGTAAGGCGTCATTTTTATTATCATTGTTTATTCGTGCTGATTACTGCCATTTGACGCCCCTGCTCCCGGGCGTCCATTCTAGAGAAAGCGCCTCACCCTAAGGCGCTATTTTACTCTGCTTGCACTTTTTACAGTGACTAGCGACTGACGCTCAGACGCGATTTATGGATGTAACGACCCTTCCCAGGTCGTCATTTGTTTTTGTTCTGTGTTGTTATATGCTTGATACTGTCTGCTGCATTCATTCTTGCATTGGTTTGGGAGACCTCCTCTCCCCACACTTTTAGGAGTCACACCACCCTCTTGGTGAAGGAAGGACCCTCCATTGAGCACTCCGTCTCATTGGACCGAAAATTCCTAAACCAAGCCTCCATAAGTCCCCGCACCCGTGGATTCCCTCACGGACGCTGGGCAGGTTGTACCTTTGAAGTCCCGGGTTTAGTTGGCCTATGCATGGTGAGAGAGTGTTCCTAGTTGGCATCGGAGAAAACCACATTTGAAACTAGGTTCCCCCCTTGAGTGATCACATCAATTTGCATAAAATCAATTAATTTGCCAAGGTTCAAATAAAAGAAATCAAAGGTAACCCCATCCTAGCTTGTTTGCTATCTATGTGAGCTGTTTTGATTGCACATTGAATTGTTTGGGTTACCTTGATAAGAAAGTCAACATGTTTAACTCAATTAATGTTCATGAGGGTGATCAACCTAGCACATCTTATTCCCTTCAATTTCAACATATTCATCACAACTCTCACCATAATCTTTTAAAGGGACCACGCCCTCATCTTCACGATTTTGCCCCACCCATGGGCAATATCCAATCCCATGGTCCCTCGCCTCAATCGCGAGCCACTACTCCTACGGGACCGTCTCCTCCCGAAGATGAGAAGGTCTCCCAGATCTTGCATGCATTAGATCATCTCACCCCTCAACAAATCCAAGCCCTTAAGGCCGTTGTTGAGGGTGCACCTCATTCCCCTCATCCTCCTTCCAATCCTACGCGGGTGGCCCATCACCCACTTCCCTCTTCTATTCACATTCCTACCCGGGTAGCCCATCACCCATCTCCTCCTATTCACACTTCTCCTCGGGTGGTCCAATACCCGCCTCCTTCGTCCACACCTACCCCTATTCGGGTGGCCCGTCACCCGCCTCCTTTTATTCCTCCTCCACCACGGCCCCAAGGCCCATTTATTCCTTGCAACCCGGCCCATCCGGGTTCTTCTATGGGTCATCCCATTAATCCCCTTCCACGGCCTTTTTGTGCGGCCCCTCCTTCAAGGCCCTGCCGACCCTCTGTTGCTCAAGTCACACCCCTCCAACAAACTCTTCTCGACAAAGTCACTTTGTTGGAGGAACAATTAAAGAGGGTTACGAGCCCACGGCCCGCTCCTCCTACTCCAGTCAATCCCCTTTATGCGGCTCTAAATGACATTACAAAGATGGAGAAAGATTGGAAGGATAGGAGAGACGGCTACGGCGTCGACAGTTCAAGCAAGCAAGAGCCGGCAGATTTCAACGTTCAAGTGGACGATGTCCATCCTCCACCCATTCACCCCGTTCATTCATATGGCCCTCCGCCTCCGCCTACGCATTCACACTTGCATTCACCACATCATCTGCAATACCATTACATTCCACCACCTACTAATACATCTCCACCATGGCATCCACTTGAACTCGATAATGAAGAACCGGCAATTGAAGAATTCAAGACGGCACATGATGATGAAGCTCTGCAGGCATCCCTTCCGAGTTTTCTTCGTTTTCCTCTCCCTCCGCTACCACTGGATGAACCCCCTGCTCAAGACGATGCCATCGTCCTTAATATAACCCCCGCTTCTAAGACTTATTGGTGTTATGACGAGGGATCAATACTCCAATCACCCATGTCGGCGCACCAAGACATGTCTCCTACCCCAGACACCGCTCGCCCCATCCGGCGTTTCCTCCGGACCAAACCTGATACTTTTACACCTCCTGCTATACCATCAGCCTCCACAGCACCGGCCTCCGCTAAACCTCCACATGCTATACCATTAGCCTCCACTTCATCAGCTAACCTCCTATTACCGCCACCTCGGCCCTCCATTATACCTTTAACCCATGACCTAGCCACTCCTATTCCACTACTTAACCCTTCACCCTTACCCGTGGCTAATCCTGAGCAGGATTCACCCCTTTTTGCACTCGAGCCAACCCCGACTGCTTCCGAGCAAAGGGAGAAGCTCGACGTGTTTGAACCGCCATTTCCACTCACCCTTTCTCCAACACCTTCCATTATACCTCCACCATCTATGGAACCTTCCGCCTCCGCTTCACCCCCCTTTACTACTCGGAACGGGTGTCCTTCTGTAAGTACTTGTGATGAAGATGATCAAGAGCCGGAAAAGAAAGATTTGGCCGCGGCCATGATGTTCAAGATGCAAGAACTTATTTGTCGAATGCCAATCCGGGTTGTTGTGCCAAGAATGGTCGAAGAGGCCAAGCCCCCGCCGCTGCTCGCCAGAAGAGAATGCCAAGCGTTGATGCCGTATAAGTCTATGTCCAAGGGCCAGACAGGGCACCCCTTGTTCCGATCCTTCAATCTGGAACCTTCTATTTCATACAAGGGGCGAACGCCCGCTTTGTTCAACACTTTTCAAACACCACAATCCTTGGATATGACAATGCTTCACGCTCTAATTTTCCAATTCTCTCACATTGTCACTCTTCACCCTCCAAGGGAGTTGGCAGTGATTGTTAAAGCTTCATCACAGACTTTGATTTTATCCGGTTGTACACTTTTGCTGCCGTGGAGGGGTAGACATGCTTCCACTAAGGGACCTTCCACCTTCTATTCAACTTCACCCACATTCACATCTATCATCGATTTTTCATGGGCCACTCCACAGGCGAAGAGGAGGATCTCATCCTCTCATCCCTCGTATTCTTCACATTCTTTGCATTTCATGCATTCATTGCATCTGTTGCATTGCATCCGCATACATTTGCACTTCTTCTTTCCCGGGTTTCCGGACCCGTATCTTCCCCGCCTTCCGGAACCTCCGGATCTTCCGCATTTCCCATCTTATTCATCTTCATCCTCAGGATCTGCGGGTCCCCTTACACTGCCCGGGCATTGCACCCTCTCCAATCTTTCCTCAGGGCATCGCGCCCCTTTCCAACCATTGCATCCGGACTCCCCGAATTTCTCTCCCGTCCTCCCTGGGCATCGCGTCCCATGGTATCTTCCTCCTCCGGAACCTCCGATCTCGCTCTTTGGGCATCGCGCCCCTGCACACCCTCAAGTCCGGATCCTCTGGGCTTCTTACTGATTCTCCCTGGGCATCGTGCCCCTTTCCGTCTTCTTCCTCTGGAACCTCCGGACTTTCTCCCAGGGCATCGCGCCCTTTTCTATCTTCTTCCCCCGGAACCTCCAGATCCTTCACCCCTCTCTCAATCCCTTGGGCATGACGCCCCTTTCCATTTTCTACCCCCGGAACTTCCGGACCTTCCATCTTTCCTCCAATTCATCCTCTTGCTTCTCCGGGACATCATGTCCTTCATTCTTTTCTTCCTTTTCTATCATCTTTTTCCATTCCGAGGGCAACGCGTCCCTCGATATTTCCCTCCGGAACCTCCGGACCCTCCTGATCCTTTTCATCCACTCTTCCCTGGGTACCGCGTCCCTCGGCATCTCATTCCCCCGGAACCTCCGGACCATCCATCTTTCTTCGATTCATCTTTCTACTCTTCCAGGACATCACATCCTTCATTTTCTTCTTCCTTTTCATCATCTTTTTCCCTATTTCTTCCCTAGGGCACCGCGTCCCTCGATATTTTATCCCTCCGGAGCCCCCGGATTCCTCCTATCAGGATTCTCCTCCACAACCTCCGGACCCTCCGGATCTGCCTCTTTCCATCTATCAATTTCTTCTTCCGATTCCCCCTAATCCTGGGTCCGACCCAACTTCTTCCACATCCACTGCCTTGGGCATCTGCCCATTCTCTCACTGCTTTCGAGGCTTTAGTCCTCACTCCTCCTTCTAATTCTCCGCTTCTTCTGTAGACCTTTCATGTGATCAGGGTCTCCACACCTTAGTGAGGGAGTTCTAGCCCTCGCCTCTCTTCCTTTTTTTCCTTATTCGTCTGAGTCTGGTCTTGGCACCACTCCTTCTTGTTAAGCCACTTTCAAACCCTTTGCTTCCAATCCTTTTGACTGCCAAAGAGGACTATCCCACGATGATCAACCTCGCCTCTGACAGCTGCTTCTACAAAGGTTGCAAGGTAACATATTGGCGTAAGTACTCATTTCATGATATCATTATCTCATTGCTTCACGATGATTTTCAAAATAAAGTGCTTCTTAACAAGATTAAGAGTGGTAGTCAAGACCTTTATCTTAGGTCGAATCTTTATCTTTACTAAATCATTCTCAAAACAGTCTTTTAGGCTTGTTTTTGCATCACCTTTGATAATAAAAACCCCACGCTGGGAATTCAACGTTCTCTCCCTGCTTGTTAAGAGTAACCTTCAGCTGGGCATTCCACACACTTCACAGCGTCCTTAGCCGGCTCCTTTGGTTAAAACACCGTTGCTACTTTGGCCATGCCATGAGAATTCTTGAAAGTCTTTTTCTCTTCTTTACTCGGCCGCGTGCAGGGGCAAGAGGTTGACGGATGAGATGACCCACCCAGGGTAATCCCCAATACGAGAGGAGTCTCAAATAGGGGCAGTCTTGACCCAAAATCAATATGAGTTTTCATATGAGTTTTCATGATATACATCTCACCAAAAGGGCTATTATGAAAATCAAGTCAAAATTTCGATAAAAGCAAAATTGTGAATTATGACATGTCAAGAGTGGCAAAGTCCCCGCAGGGAAAACCCTGGTCGTATGCATGTCAAGGGTCTAAAAATCAAAGGCACAAAGCCCCGGCACAACAGACTACCTCTTTGAGGGGAAACACCTTGGAAGGAATTCAAGTCCCGACATCTCCCATCCTGCATAAAGCTTATCCTCAATTATTCTTCTCTTCTCCCTCTAAGACCGAATGTTTCTCGGGTATGGCCTTGGTAGGAGCACCGTTAATCAAGGGCAGTCAGTTATAGGGCGCCACCCTTCAATGCACGCTCGGCTTTAGGTAATTTTAGCAAAAGGGGAAGGAACAAGGACCCCTAGCCAGTGGTTCAAAAACACCCTTTGATGCTGCATTAACAATGTCTAATAAAAAAAAAAGAAAAAAATCAAAAGAAAAAAAAACAAAAAAAACTTGAATATTTCCTAAGTCAAAATCCAAAAAAAATTTGAATATTTTCTAAGCCAAAATCCCAAAAAATTGAATATTTCCTGATCAAAATCCAACAAAAATTGAATATTTTCAAAATTCATAATAAAAATTCAAATATTTTTCAAAAACCACATAAAAATTGAAATATTTTCAAAACTCATAAAAATTTGCATATTTTTAAAATCTAAAAAATTACATTGTATTTTTCTGATGGTGCTTTTGCAGGAACAACAACTTTGTAAGGACCAATAGCACGGGATGAGTCCTCTCCATTCATTGACATCTACCTTTTGATTCTTCCCATGTTCACAATTGATCACATCTTCATAATTTGCTACGCATTACTCCGATTATTCATCTCCAAATCTTTTTTATCAAATCTTGCTGATCACTCCGCCGATGGGCATTATCAGATCTTGATCATTCAACTCCAAATCTTGATTAGCCAAGTTGTCATCCTCATGACAAATGACAAACAATGATGCTATGCTATCTATGCTTTAATGATGATATCTATGTTATTCATGCCTTTCACGCTGTGCACACTTGAATGCTATTCATGATATGATACATACATGCTATTGATGCTTTGATTCATGCTATGCTTGCTATGCTTAAATACCTTATTCATTGCTTGTTATCTTTTATATCTTGGCTGATGAATCTTTGAGCGCAGGAAGAAGCTCTTGGTCCCACCGACTGGGCATCATCATCCAAGCCCCACGGTGCTTGCACCTCATTTCTCAGTTCCCCCATGCTCATTGCTATCACCATCCCCCTGTATGCATTCTACTATATGTTACATACGCTACTAGATTATATCAAGGACCTTGTGACTTTGGTAAATCTGGGATTTGAGTTCCCCTTCATCAAAAATAATGATGATTCCAGAGGAGTCTTAGTCACACGGATAGGCCGTTGAGCCGTCCAAGACTGGGGACGATGGTTCCCTTTTGCGAGTTGATGCGTGGATAAACGGGCTTCGGCTTAGTATCGGCTCGCAGAATGGGTTTCTTGACCCAGTCTTGGCAGTTTAACAATATTATCCTTGATTATCTTATATTTTCATTTGTTTTAATTTTTCTTTTAAACCCAGCATGCATTCATATAGGAGTTTGAAACAATTTTTGAAAATCATTCTGATAAGCTGATTTGGAGAGTCAAATTGATCTTAATCTTTCCAGATATGAGATATTCATTGCTGATGGAATCCTCAGTTCGTTTTGTCACTGTTTTGGGTCATTTTCTCGAAAGCTCCTTGTTTGGATTTCTATCATCTTATCTCAATCCTTTTACTTTGATCCACCTTGGCTGCAGCACGTCCACATTGGCTGGTAACCGCTCCCCAATGGTGAAACCTACAGGTTTGTGACCTGGGGTACTTCCACCGCGCTGGAAGTTGATCATTCTCCTTCGTGCCTGCGTGCACACTCCTCCTCTTATCCAAACATCGTTGATTTCATTGAATTTCTCGGGATTGCTTCATCTCGAGCTTTTGATTTCATTCTCATCAAGTGATGTTGATTGCGTGTCTCATCACACCTTGGCATCTACTTTTCAGTTCGCTCTGCTCCCTTGCAAAGCAGACGCCAAGGTGGGGCAGCTGTAGACACGCCAAAATTGACGTTACTGTGAGTGCATCTCGTATTACCTTGTAATGCCCCAATTTGACCCTCCAATTAACTTTGTTTGAGTTATTTTCCCCAATTTTCTTGGATTTCTCCCTTTTTTCCCCTCTTCTTATTTTTCCCTATTTTTCTGGATTTTTTGGGCAGTTTTCTCTTTTTTTTGGATTTCACGACTTGAAGTGGGGCGTGTTTTAATTAACGGCCTGGTCTAAGGCGCATTTTGAAGAAAGGACGACTAGAGACAAAGGCGTCAGTTTCTGGAATTTTTTGGTTTCCAAAACAGAAAAAAATAAGAATTAACGACCCTCCTTGGGTCGTGTTTTTAAATAACGCCTCTCCCTCAAGCGTCTCTTCATCATTTTTAAATACACAAAGTTTTTATTGCTAAAATTAAATCCGTGAATTAACGCCTTTGTCCCAGTCGTGATTTCAATTAACACCTTGACCAAGATCGTCAATTCTTGTTCAATTCCGAACTCCATCAGCACCCCTTCCCTTCCTCACTTACACTCCTTTTTCACTTGCGAGAGGGTTCCAATGGCTTCCTAATATTGAAAGGACACTTGGAGGAAGGATCCCCCTTTCCATCCTACCAAAACTAAGTTTTCTAATTTTTTATGGAATTAATTCCGAATTTCCCTTCCTTTCCTCATTTAACCTCCTTGAAGAGGCGGAATCTCGCGCTGAGTCCTGAGCGGGCTGTGGATCACCAGAAGATGAATCTGCAAGAGAAGGGAAACGTATCAGAGGGCCCAGGGGATCTCCCTGGGGGAAAACCCTCCGATGGCTAAGTCAGTAGAGCGATGGTGGAAGCGATAATGAGGGGAGGAGAGAGCTGATGCGCGAGAATCCTCTCCACCAAGGGTGAAGCGAATCGTGCCCAGGAGCTTAGGGTATGTAAAGGGCTAGTTCATCTTACCATCTTCCGGAGGGTCTCCCTTACTTAAATAGTGCATCGCCTTTTAAGAGTCCGGTGAGCTGAGGGCTTCCCGGCGGGAGTTACGTCTTCATCGGGGGCTTTCATGGCCGGATCGTGGGGGCGTTATCCCCTTTGAGTTCGGCAGCTCCCATGACTCTCCCGCTGCCGGAGGACTCTGAACGGCCGCACCTGCAGGTAAACAAGCGGTCTCACCGAGCTACGGGGATGCTAGCTCGTGTCCGAGCGATAGGCATGGCCCGGCGAAGGTGGGGTCGGATAGGTCGGCTGGAGCCTCTTTCTCTCGGTCGGAGAGTGGGCTTTAGACCGGACCTTCCATCCGATCTGACCGTTGTCTCGGGCCCTCCGAGCCTAGAAGGCCGCCGGGGAGAGTTGGTTCCTCGAGTCTTTATTTATTGGGCTTTTCTCCCAAAGTGGGCCCTGTGGGCTATCACTTGGGTGGGGCTCGCCCGGTTGGACCTTGTAGGCCTTGTTGGGCCGCCTTGGTGGTGGGCTGCGGAAATCCCCCTCTCCACTTGTCCCCCTCCTACTCCCGAGCCAAGGAGGCTCGGATGAGTAGTTTTTCGAGGCTTTGGACCGGCGTGGCTCAGGTGGGTGGAATTCCGTTGGCGTTATGTAGCCGCTTATAGCGGTTGCCGAGGCCCGTAATGATGATCCTGACGGATTTGAAACGAAGGGGCCCCCCTTTTTCTCGGAGCACGGAACGGCGCGCCGCCACCCTCAGGGGTTTATAGGGGGCGCTGTTCATCGTTCTAGGCTTCCAGGGTTTTAGGCTTTCCTTGCTTCTTGATGCGCCGTGAGAGCACAGCGGAGACGCGGAGCCTTGCGGCGGCGTTTGAAGAGTTGGCGAGGATAACCGCGGAGGCGGTTCGGTAGCTTCCTTCTCCCCCGGAGTCTTCAAGCTCGTACGAGGGATCTTCTCCCGAGCCGATGGCGGATCAGAGTCCGGAGCTTGTGCCCGTGAGGCGCGATCCCGTCCCCAACTGTAGCGAGTTGGGAGAAGCGGAGGTGCGGAGGCTGGAGCATCGTTTCCGTCTGCCTCTCCGCTATAGCTTTGCTGCTGCCACTCCATACGAGACGAGTCTGGATGACCGCAATGGGCACATTTGCACCTTCCTCTTGGCCTGGAAGAGTGGATTTCGGCTTCCTTTCGATCCTTTCGTGCTGCAGTTGCTCACTTTTTTCCGGTTGGCGCCTATCCAGTTGGTGGCCAACTCCTATCTTCTTCTTTCGGCGTTCGGGATTTTGTGCCACCAGCGCGGCATCTTCCCGTCTCTGGACCTTTTCCACTTCTTCTTTGAGCTGAAGGCGCATCCATCGGTGGGAAAAGGTTTTTACTTCATCCAGGCGCGGAGGAATAGGAGCTGCATCTCGCTTGCGGCGAAGGACTCCTCGCACAAGGGGTGGAAGACTCAGTTCTTCTGGGTGAAGGCGATGGCGACGGACGAGATCTGGAGATGCCGGACCTCGCCCAATTTTCATCCGAATCTGCCCCCTCGCCAGGAGGAGTTTCCTCCCCACGTGGAGCAGCAGGCTGCCCGTCTGTTGGAGAATCGCCAATCGACCGAGGAGCTGGTGACACCGGAGAACATCGAACGGTGTCTTCTCTCGCGGTTGACGGCGTCAGGTACGGATCTTTGAGGTTCTTCTTCTGGGGTGGTAACCCTTTTTTTTCTCTCCTGACCGGGGCTTCTTCTTGTTGCAGACGTGAGGCGGGAGCCTCTGGAGGAGGCGGCCGAGGTCATCGATCTGGGAGAGACTCGGCAGCCGACGAGCCTGATGTCTCGGTGGGTCGCGCTTATGCCCGAGATAAGGGCAAGGGGGCGGCCCCCGAGGGGACTTCTCGGTCGACCGGCCTGAAGCGCAAGGATCCCCTGGTGGGGAAACTACGGGAGGCCGCGAAGGCCAGGAAGAGGGCCAGGAAAGCCGGTCTTCCTACCGCCGTCGGGGGCGACTCTGGCTCGGCGGCGCTCCCCTCTCGGGGGCAGGATGGGGCCGACCCTTCTGGGCTGGCTCTCCCATCTGCCGAGCGAGAGGGGGCCGAGGAGACCAGGGGCCCCGCAGAGGGAGGTGATGGGTCGGCTCTCCCCTCTGTAGGGACAGAGGGGGCCGATGCCGGCGTGGCCGGCGCTGGGACCGAGAGCTCGGTCGGTGCAGATGGGGGTGTGTCGCAACCCCAAGTGCCGGCAGTTTCTGGTGCCGTTGATCCCGCGGCGCCGGTCGAGGGTGGGGGTTCGCCCGGGGAGGCGTTGCAACCCCAACCGACCGTGGTGCGCGGGGCGGTTAGTTCTGCTGCCACAACAGGGCCTTCTGACGGGGCGCCCAGGGTGGAGCGGTCCCCTTTGCCGGAAGCTCTGGTCAGGCTTGGTGTCTCGGGTGATCTGTACCGGATCTGCCGGTCGATCGCCGATAGGACGAGGGGCGGAGAAAAGCGCAGCACTCCTGCCGGGGTCCTTGACATCCTGATGGAGGGCGGCCTTGTTATAGCTCGGACAGCGGCCGTGATGGCAGAGGCGCACGCCCGGACGGAGGCGGAGCGGTCGACGCTCGCCTGGACCCTCGGTGGATGCGAGAGGAAACTAGCTCGGCTCGAGGGGGAGCACGAGGGGCTCCGGCGGGAGTTCCTTGCTCTCAGGGAGTTGGCGCGGTCGAGCCGTCGGGAGGCCGAGGTACTGGCCGAGCAGCTGACAAGGGCCCGAGAATCGCTCGAGAGGAAGAGCAAGCGTCTAGAAGACGAGCGTCAACGCCACGTCGAGCTGGACGGCCTCTGGGAGCGTGAGCGTGCCGAGCTGCAGGATCGAGCGGAGGACGCGGAGCGCCTTCGTGCTGAGGCCGAGGCGGACCGAGCCCGGGCGGAGGGTCGGATGACCGAGACCGAGCGGAGGATGACCGAGCTGGAGGAGCGTCTGGCGAGGGCGGAAGAGCGTGCGGCCGAGGCGGAGCGGGCTCGGGACGGGCAGGTCGAGGCGGAGGCGATCGAGCGCTATAAAGGCTCGGAAGCTTACTCGGCCGACCTGATTGCAGCCGCCCTACCCTACTACGAGGTAGCTCTCCGCCGGGGTGCTCGAAAGGGGTTCAAGCAGGGCTATCGCCGAGCGATGAACTATGCTAATGAGCACCTGGCCGGAGGTGACTTTCCTTACGGCCAGCGTTATGACTCGGACGAGTCAGATTCCAGCTCCTCATCTTCGGCCGGGGAAGAACCGGAGGAGTCGCCTCAGCGGGGTCACCGGCTCCGGAGGCCTCGGGAGGGCTCGCGACCGGGACAGTTCTCGCACAGGCGAGGTCAGTGTCCGGGCCGGCCGTCGCCGAGGGTACCGGGGGTGACGCGTCCCCTACTGCGGTTCCCGAGCTTCAAAGTGGGCCCGAGGCCTGATGTAACTTTATTTTGCCCCTTCCCCTTTTTGTCCGTCTTCCTCGTTGTAAGAGGCTTTTATGGAGGCAATAAATAACTTACTTTATTTGATCGCTATCTTTGCTGTGATTTGGTTGGCGTATCGTGGCAGTTGGAAAGTGCCGATATTTTTTGCGCCATTTTCGCATGTCGATTCGGGAGACTTCTGGCGGGCGTCCTTCCGTATTACCATGCTTTGAAAGGCGAGGTGCTTCGCGAATCCCGCTAGGGCGGGGGGCAGGGATTTCGAGGTGACCTTCCAGGGAGGTCCTGTAGCGTGTTTTCGAGGGGGGAGTCTTTTAAGGCGCGTGGCCTCCCTTGGCCTATAAAAAGGACCGAAGGGCGCTCCTTCTCTCTTAACACTTAGGACTTTCGCCGGCGGTCTGCTCTTATTCCCTCGTCTTCGCTTTGCGTTGCGCCACCGCGATCGGAACATGGAGGACCCTTCAGAAGGTGATGCTGCAGACGACGGGGAGCGGCCGGTTCCAGATGTCCTGGAATATCGGTCGGGTCCCACGGTCGCCGCGCGTGCATGAGGCGGGTCCGACGGTCGCCGCGCGGATCGGGAGAGGGCTTCGACGTGCGGGGGCACGCCGTTTTCCTCCTCTTGGCTCCGGCGAGGCTTCCGGGCGGACGCCGAGATGGAGGGCGGATGGGGGAGTTAGGGATGCCGGCCGCCACTCCCCTCCGTGGGAGGGGAGGAGGCGGCTCCAGTCCCTTCCTTACCCCCGTGCGCTGCCTCTTTCTCTCTCTTTTGTTCTTCATTTCTTTCACTCTTCGGGGGCTGCTTGCTTTCTGTTCGCCTCCAAAGAGTTGGCAGTTTGGAAGAAAGGGGACCTTCACGGCGTGCCCTTTTTCCAGGTTGTTGCCAACTTGGAAGGTAGCCTTCCTTGCGTGAAAGGTGGCCTTCTCCTTGCCGTCCCTCTGTCACCTTTGTCACGGACCACCCGAGCCAACTGGGTCGACCATCTCTTGTCCGAGCCAGTTTCTACGCGAGGCAGAGTCAGTGGCTGGATGCGAGAAGGTCAAGACCGGGTCGACCGGGCGATGGCCGTTTGCTGCGGTGCCAGATGGATTTTCGCTTTTTGTTATGTAATGTATTGGCAGTTGCCTTTCTGATGTACCAACAGTTATCTTGAATGAATGCGAAAGATAAGGAGGTTTATTTTACCCAATTTGTTGATACAGTATTCAGAAATAAAATCTGCGTAGTGTGGTTGCGTTCCATGTCCGGGGAATGGATTCCCCTTCCATTGTGGCTAACCTGTACGCACCTTTCCCGAGCGTCTCGATCACTCGGTAGGGGCCTTCCCAGTTGGGGGATAGCTTGCCCGCCGCCTCTAGTGGTCGAGAGGCTTCTGCCTTCCTGAGGACGAAGTCCCCTGGTCGGAATTGTCTGCCTCGGACCCTGGCGTTGTAGTACCGAGTGAGGCGGCGCTGGTATTCCGTAGCTCGGACGTTCGCGATCTCTCGGAGTTCGTCTGCCAGGTCGAGGTTCTCGAGCAGCTTCTGCTCGTTTGCCTCGGGCACAAAGCTGATCACTCGGAGAGACGGATTGGCGATTTCCAATGGAACGACGGCTTCGGTGCCATATACCAGTTGAAAAGGGGTCTCACCGGTTGCCGTTCTGGGGGTCGTTCGGTGCGACCATAGTACGCTAGGCAGTTCCTCGAGCCAGCTACCCTTAGCCTTGCCGAGTCTGGTTTTTATGCCTTTCAAGATTGTCTTGTTGGCATTTTCAACCAGCCCGTTGGCCTGAGGGTGGGCGACCGAAGTGAAGTGGTTGCGGATATTTAGGTCGGCGCATCTATCTCGGAAGTATCGAGAGTCGAATTGCCGCCCGTTATCGCTCACTATCACTCGGGGGACGCCGAAGCGACAAATGATCGATTTCCATACGAAACCCCAGACGACTGTCTCGGTGATCCTCGCTGTTGCTTCAGCCTCGATCCACTTGGTGAAGTAGTCGATGGCGACGATGATGAACTTCTTCTGGGATTGAGCCGTTGGGAATGGCCCAAGGATGTCGATCCCCCACCGAGCGAAAGGGTAGGGCTCGGTAAGGGTGACAAGTTCCGTGGCCGGCTGGTGGACCAAATGGTCGAACCGCTGGCAACGGTCGCAATGTTGTACGTAAGCCGTGCAGTCGCGCTGGAGGGTCGGCCACCAGTATCCTTGCCTTAGCAGGATTCTGGCCAGCGACCGACCTCCTGAATGTGCTCCGCACAGGCCTTGATGAATCTCCTCAATAGCTTGGCTCGCTTCGTCGGGGCCGAGGCACTTCAGAAGGGGCCCGGAGAACGATCTTCGGTAGAGGGCGCTGTCGAGGATGACGAAGCGCCAAGCTTGGTACTTCAATCGGCGGGCTTCTCGAGAGTCGGAGGGTTCCTGGGAGTCTCGTAGCCAGGAGAGGTAGGGGGAGCGCCAGTCGTCGGGAGTGGCCGAGTCAACGGCGAGGAGCTCCGAGTCTATGCTCGGGCGCTCTAGCTCTTCTAGGAGGACCGATCGTGTACCTTCCGGGTCTAGGGAGGAGGCCAGTCGGGAGAGGGCGTCCGCCCGAGAGTTTTGCTCCCGAGCTATTCGGACTACCTCGAACTCCACGAACTGCTGGGCCAGGCTCCGGACCAACTGGAGGTATTTGATCATAGGTGCCTCCCGAGCTTCGTACTCGCCGCTGACCTGGCTTGCGACCAGCTGGGAGTCGGTGTGGATCCTGACTCGCTCAGCCCCCAACCGTCGGGCCATGCGGGCCCCCGAGATAAGGGCCTCGTACTCGGAAGCATTGTTGGACGCCGGGAAGTTGAACTTTAGGGCGTACTGCAACTCTATTCCTTCGGGGGACCTTAGGAGGATCCCTGCGCCGCTACCGACCGAGTTGGACGATCCATCGACGAACAGCTCCCAGGTTGGCCCGGTTGCTGTCGGAGGCCTGTCCTCGACCGGAACGGTGCTCTCGGCGATGAAGTCGGCGAGCGCTTGCCCCTTGATAGCTGATCGTGGCCGATACGAGATGTCGTATGCCCCGAGCATGATGGCCCATTTGACGAGTCGCCCCGAGGCCTCGGGGTGGGCCAGAATCTTCTTCAGTGGCTCGCCGGTCAGCACGGTGATGGGATGCCCCTGGAAGTAGGGTCGGAGGCGCTTTGCGGAGGTAACCAACGCTAGCACGAGTTTCTCGGTTGCGGGGTACCTCCGCTCGGCCTCGCCGAGCACCTTGCTGGTGTAGTAGACCGGCCTCTCGACTCCCGAGTCATTCCTGACTAGGACCGAGCTGACCGTTGATGGCGTCGCCGAGAGATAGAGCAGCAAAACCTCGCCTGCAACGGGCTTGGAGAGCACCGGGGGTGAAGCTAGGAGCTCTTTGAGCTCGGCGAACGCTGTCTGGCATTCCCCGTCCCATACGAACGTAGCAGACGCTATTTTAGGCCCCCTCATTAGCTTGAAGAAGGGCAAGCATCGTTCGGCCGCACGGGACAGGAAACGACTGAGAGCGGCAACACGCCCCGTCAGACGCTGGACGTCTTTGATGCACGTGGGCGGGCGCATGTCCAGGATGGCCTGGACCTTGTCAGGGTTTGCTTCGATCCCCCGCTGAGTGACCAGGAAACCCAGGAACTTCCCGGATCTTACTCCAAAGGCACACTTGGCGGGGTTGAGCTTCATGCTGTACTTCATGAGGGTGCCGAAAGTCTCGGCCAGGTCGGTGAGGTGGTCTTGGACCCTTGGGGTCTTGACAAGCATGTCGTCGATGTAGGCCTCGACGTTCCGACCTAACTGTCCCTCGAACATATGGTTGACCAGTCGCTGGTATGTGGCTCCAGCATTCTTCAATCCGAAAGGCATCCGGGTGTAGCAGTACACGCCGTAGTCGGTGATGAAGGCGGTCTTCTCGACATCTTCAGGGCTCATTCGGATCTGATGATAACCCGAATAGGCATCCAGGAAACTGAGTATCTCGTTGCCCGAGGTTGAGTCAACCAGTTGGTCGATGCTCGGCAGCGGATAGCAGTCCTTGGGGGTGGCCTTGTTCAGATCGGTGAAGTCTACGCACATTCGCCACTTGCCGGTGGTCTTCGGCACCAGGACGACGTTGGCTAGCCACGTTGGGTACAGGACCGGTCTGAAAAGACCAGTCTCTTGTCCCTTGGTGACCTGCGCCTTGATGATCGCCTGTTTCTCGGGCGCATGCTTCCTCCTCCGCTGCTGTACGGGCCTCATGGTGGCGTCGAGGTTAAGCTTGTGCATCACAGTTTCCTCTGGTATACCAGGGAGTTGATCGTCGGACCAAGCGAAGACCCGGACGTACCCAGAAAGAAACTCTTTGTATTGCTGCTGTTCCTTCGGTGGTAGGTCGGAACCGATCCTCACTCCAAGGGCCGGGTCGTCGTTCAGGAATACCGTTAATAATTCGCCACCGGGCTCGGCGGTTACGGTTTTTCCTTCGACTCCCCTGGGGCCCTTATCCTTCCCGTCCGGCCTTGAGGCTTCCACCGAGATATTGTAGCACCTTCTAGCCGTGGCCTGGTTACCTCGGACTTCCCCCAACCCGTTTTTGGTGGGAAACTTCATTTTTTGGTGATAGGTAGATGGTACGGCCTTTATTCGGCTGAGAATTTTTCGGCCGAAAATGGCGTTGTACGCTATCATACCTTTAATCACTATGAAGTCCACTATGACCGTAACGGTTTTGGGTGGGGTGCCGATAGTGACCGGCAGGCTTAGGGCTCCCTCGGGGTAGGTGGCCAGGCCATTAAACCCGCACAGGGGTGTTCGGATCGGGCGGAGCTTGGATGGGTCTTCCCCCATCTTGAGAAACAGTCATAAGATAATACATCGGGGGCGCTCCCATTATCAACCAAAATCCTGTCTACATTACAGTGATTTATCGTGGCCGAGATAACGAGGGCATCGTCATGCGGGGTGCTCAGCCCTTCCAGGTCTTGGTCGGAGAAGACTATGACCTGGGGCTCCATTGGCGGGCCTTTGGGGGGCTCTAAGGCTCGGCTGGCCCGCTCGGCATGACGTTTCCTTCCTCGGCTGGTGTCGCCTCCCGATGCCGCTCCGCCGGAGATGACGTTGATGTGGACCCCTCGGGGGGCGTTGTCGATCTCCTCTGCGGCGTCTCGATCTTCTTTGTGCCCGGTTGTGAACCGGGCTAGATGCCCCAGACGGATGAGGCGCTCGATCTCGTCCTGGAGCTGATGGCAATCTCCGGTGTGGTGCCCGTGGTCGCCGTGGAACAGGCAATGCCTGTCCCGCTTGCGGTTCTTCGACCTCATAGGCTCGGGCTGGCGGAGAAGTCCCGAGTCTTTAATGTCTTCATAGATCTCGTAGACTGGTGCGGTCAAAGGGGGTATACCGCTCGTACTTTCTCTTGCGCTCTCCTTCTCGATCGCGCTTCTTGCTCGAGCCAGGGTTTGGCTCGGAGGTCCGCTTTTTGTCCCCCTCCCGACCCGAGCCGGTTGTGTCTCGGCAGGCGCTGAGTACCTCTTCGCACTCGGCGTGGCGCAGTGCCAGAGTCACTAGCTCGGCAAGGGTCGAGGGAGGGTGGAGGACAAGCTCGCGGCGGAGATTCTCGTCCCGGGTGCCCCCGGTCAGTGCGGTTGTGGCTGAGGCCACATCCAGGCGGGGGATCCTAAGGGCTTCCGATTTAAATCGGTGGACGTAAGTCCGGAGCCTCTCCCCTTGCGCCTGTTTGAGAGCCAGGAGCCCCGCTACCGACCTTGGGGGGGCGCTACCGGCGAAGCTCTCCTTGAAAATTCGCCCGAACTGCCTGAAGTCTCGGATGGACCCCGGGGCGAGGGCTCGGAACCATGCCTGAGCGCCCTGGACCAGGGTGGCCGCGAAGGCTCGGCATTTGATGGGATCCGGCATTCCATGCAGGGTCACCAGGGCGTCGAAGCTGTCGTAGTGGTCGGCTGGGTCGCCCTGGCCGTCGTAGAGCTTGAAGGTTGGGATGGAGGCTCTAGGAGAGACCTCTGCCTTCAAGATGTACTCGGAGAAAGGGGATTTCTCCTCGCCCTCCGGGAAAGAGGTCTTCTGTAGGGCGCGAAGAGCGCGCTCTTGCTCTGCGAACCGTCTTTCAAAATCTCGTAGCCGGAGAGACAGCTCCGGCTGTGGCCGTGCCGTGGGGCTGGGGGGGACGTCATGGCGATCTCCCGGAGCACTGGTGCCCGGATGTGGCGGCTTCGCCCCCTGCTTCCCTTTCCTCGGCGTGGAGGAAGCCTCTTGCTCTGTAGGCGGAGCTTGCGAGGGTCCTCCGACGTCGTTGCGGAGGAGCTGTCGGCCGCGGAGGGTGAAGCGGCCTCCGGCGGTGTGCTGCGTTGCACTCCTTCGAGGGGGACTTCCTGACGGGGCGCGGGACCTTGCGTCTCGGGCCGCCTGGGCCCTCATGAGCTCTACGAGGACGTCCATCTTCTCGTTGAGGGCTTGGAAGGTGTTGGCGCCGCCGTCGAGGGGTGCCCCTGTCTCCGCCGGGGGGGGTGGTGGCCTGTTGGCGGGGACGCTGGCATTGGAGGGGGGGCTCTGCGAGACCCTAGGGGGGACGCCTCCCGCTGCCACAGCCTTACCTGCCCCGCCGGCGGATCTCCTCCCTGAGCTTTTTCTCACCATCTTGACTCTTCGTGCGTTTCCCACAGACGGCGCCAGATGAAGAGGCGGAATCTCGCGCTGAGTCCTGAGCGGGCTGTGGATCACCAGAAGATGAATCTGCAAGAGAAGGGAAACGTATCAGAGGGCCCAGGGGATCTCCCTGGGGGAAAACCCTCCGATGGCTAAGTCAGTAGAGCGATGGTGGAAGCGATAATGAGGGGAGGAGAGAGCTGATGCGCGAGAATCCTCTCCACCAAGGGTGAAGCGAATCGTGCCCAGGAGCTTAGGGTATGTGAAGGGCTAGTTCATCTTACCATCTTCCGGAGGGTCTCCCTTACTTAAATAGTGCATCGCCTTTTAAGAGTCCGGTGAGCTGAGGGCTTCCCGGCGGGAGTTACGTCTTCATCGGGGGCTTTCATGGCCGGATCGTGGGGGCGTTATCCCCTTTGAGTTCGGCAGCTCCCATGACTCTCCCGCTGCCGGAGGACTCTGAACGGCCGCACCTGCAGGTAAACAAGCGGTCTCACCGAGCTACGGGGATGCTAGCTCGTGTCCGAGCGATAGGCATGGCCCGGCGAAGGTGGGGTCGGATAGGTCGGCTGGAGCCTCTTTCTCTCGGTCGGAGAGTGGGCTTTAGACCGGACCTTCCATCCGATCTGACCGTTGTCTCGGGCCCTCCGAGCCTAGAAGGCCGCCGGGGAGAGTTGGTTCCTCGAGTCTTTATTTATTGGGCTTTTCTCCCAAAGTGGGCCCTGTGGGCTATCACTTGGGTGGGGCTCGCCCGGTTGGACCTTGTAGGCCTTGTTGGGCCGCCTTGGTGGTGGGCTGCGGAAATCCCCCTCTCCACTCCTTTTCCACTTGGGAAAGGGTTCCTATGACTTTCCAAGGTTGAAGGGACACTTGCCTAAGGTTTATCTCTTCCAAATCTAACTAAAACATGTTTTCTTATTTTCTCTTGGAATTAATTCTGAATTTCCCTTCCTTTCCTCATTTAACCTCCTTTTCCACTTGGGAAAGGGTTCCTATGACTTTCCAAGGTTGAAGGGACACTTGCCTAAGGTTTATCTCTTCCAAATCGATTTCCTACTACGACCCCCGCCCGCCCGCCTAAGGTTTATCTCTTCCAGTCGGTCGCTGATGCCGTTATACTTCCTACTACGACCCCCGCCCGCCCGAGCCCTCCCGCCCGAGCCCCCCCCCTCCCGCCCGAGCCCCCTTCCCCTGCGGCCCCCTCTCCGCCCTAGCCCCCCTCCCCGCTCCCGCCCGAGCCCCCTCCGCCGGAGCCCCCCCTCCGCCCGAGCCCTCCCGCCCGAGCCCCCCTCCTCCGCCGGAGCCCCCCTCCCCGTGCTGCCTCCCGCCCGAGCCCCCCTCCGCCGGAGCCCGTCGCCGCGCCGCTCGCGTCGAGTCGCCGTCGCCGCTCGCCCTGCCGTCGTCGCCCTCCGCAGGTACCTCTCTCTCTCTCTCTCTCTCTCTCTCTCTCTCTCTCTCCCTTCCCCCTCCGTCACCGGCCTGCTCCCCTCCCCCGCCGGCCTACTCCCCTCCCCCCTGCGGCCCCGTCGCCGGCTTGCTCCCCTCCCCTCCCCCCTGCGGCCTGCGCCCCCGTCCCCCTCAGATCTCCTTCCCATCCCCATGCCCCTCCCCCTCCGGCCTGACCCCTCTGATCCCCCTCCCCTTCCCGTCCCACTCCGCCTCCCCCTCTGCCTCAAATGGATGGGTTCTGTCCGGGCAAACCAGAATGAGTTTGTTTTGTTAAAATTATTATGGAGATAATTAATCATGGTCGATACAGCAGAGATGACTCTCTTACTGAAATAGTTGCTCCCGTCATTTTACTTTTGCTATATGTGGATCCATCACTGTTTCTTCCATTTGTTGCATCTGGGTCCTACCTTGCTTTGGAAACGATGGCCGCTACTCAAACACTTGGAACCAAGTGGTATTGTGAATGAAGGAATGGGCATTTCAAGCACACACGAGACATCTCCCCTTGAAGATAGCTTTTATTATTTATGAGTGTTGTAAATTCTGCTTGGGAAGTTGTCAAAGCCTCTTTGATCAGTCAGTGAAGAAAATTTCAAAGTTGTAAACACAAACATCCTTCCTGGAACTGTTACAGAAGTTGGGCTCCTTTGATGTGCGTGTGTCAATTCAAATCCAAAAGATTCATCCGCACATTTCATGAATAACAAGATGGGAGAACACAAATTCCCTGCATTTACATTGGACTTGAACGCATCATCCATGGCCAATCTATCCCCTGTCATCTTCAACCGGCACACTCTTCAGCCTTCTATACGGCACACCTTTCAGCCCTTTGCCCGGCACGCTTTCTCAGCCTTCCACCCGGCACACCCAATTCACCCTTAACCGTCATACCTTTTTCGGCCATCTACCCGGCACACCCAATCCACCCCTACGCGGCACACCCAACCTGCCCCTCTACCCGGTACACTCCAACCAGCCCTTACCCGGCACACCCCTAACCTGCCCCATCCGGCATACACCAGTCTACCCGTGCCCGGCACACCCCAACCTGCCCCATCCGGCACACACCAAACAACCGTTAACCGGCACACCCTAACCTCTTCCAGCGGCACACGGCCCCAGCACCGTTTTGCCCGGCGGATGCAACATGGCGTGCTCGGGATCCGAGCCTCCAACCGAAGTGAAAGAAGAGTTCTACGTCAGTGCCTATAGAAGGGGCTTGGCTGAAGAGGGAGAAGGGTGACTGTGAATTGGTGACTGAGAATTACAATTCAGAAAGGTGCACCATGGACATTAATATTTCTGCTACTCATGGTGCAGGAATACACATCCATTTAGCTGAACACAGGGATTCATGTACTGGCTATTCAAGAAAGGCTACCTGTTTGGAAGGCAGTGCCAATTTAGCTAAGTGTGGAGACTCTTCTGAAGGTGATCTAGGAAGCTCAGTATAAAATTTTTAACAGTCTTCGAGTTCTCCCTATGGTTCTTGTTTAGTTCCACCAGCTTCAAATGTAGTGGAACCTACCACTCTTTCAAGTTGTTCATTTTCTGGAACCTACCAGAGATAATCTTGAGAGAACAGTTGATCTTCTTGGAGAAAGCTGAGATATTGATGCTACAATCTAGAGCTCCACAGTAAGCAAATATATGTGCCTGGCGTTGTTTATATAGCTCCAGAACGGGAATTAGAGAACAAGGATTATCTAGCTGAAATGTCACATCCTCAACAGCTCCAATTTCCGGCTTATAACAAGACTACTGAACTGAGTCAAAAGAATAAGGGGCTAACAAAGGGTACACTTCAGAGCAGTTAGAAAGAGAAGGAGTCACAAATTCTTTCTATCAAACAAGAATCTAAATCCGAGCTGATCAATACAGTGATGAAACTGGGTTCATCTGATCCTCTTATGGAAAAGCTTAAGCCAAGGAAACATACAAGATATGGAAAGAGCTTGAGGCTAGCACAGAGCCTGAACAAATGCTTGTCGCAAAAAAAGGAGAGAATTGACATCAAAGCTTACAGAAATAAAAATATAAACTGCAAGGTGCTACCCATGGGAATAGAGATTATGGGTGAAGGGTATTCGAAGTTGGCAGAATTAGTGAAGAGCTGCAAGGGGGGATCGACCCCCTCAGGGCTGCACCCTGTCTGTCCCCCTTTTGTACGGGGATCTGCATAAGACCAATGCGCCCCTTTAGCACGGTCCATTGTCCAGAACTACATACACCATGTGAAGGAGAATAGATCAAAGCCACTCTCATGCATCTGCACTACTAAATCAAGATGGCATCCATGCATTGCAAGTATAAATCCAAACTTCAAAAGAACCCCCATGCATGATCAAATTCATGGAGCATAGGTGCAGGGCTTGATCTTTGAACATTCATGCATTTTTTTTATACTCCCTGCTGGCCAACCTTCAGGACAGAGCAGCCTACCCATTTCACAAGCTTGGTGGAACAACGCACATGCATTAAACCAATTGCATCAATAGTTTGCATCAATAAACCCCCTTACATACCATTATCAATGTGCACAAGAAATTTGGAATTGGGTCAACCGGCACATCTAAAGCAAGAGAATAGCATGGGCATTTAGGCATATGGCATGTCACTGCCTCTTATGAAAATGATTTTATTACTGATCAAAGAATTCGAGTGATCAGTTATGGCCCATCGAAAGTTGCACGTACATATCCAGCATTTATTGTGAATGGGTATAGATTTCACACTAGACAATATGGGCAGAATAAGTCAACAATGAACAGCGGGGTATGTGTGAAAGGAAGTACATATAATGAAAACGAATGTGATTATTATGGTATTATTGAGGAGATCTTAGAATTGCAATATCTCGGAGATGACAACCATATATTTCTGTTAAAGTGTCATTGGTTTGATCCTAATTCTGTTCGAAATGACACAACATATGGGATTGTCGATATCAGACATAAGTCTAAATTGAATACTTATGATCCATTCATTTTGGCCGCACAAGCCCAGCAGGTCTATTATACAAAGTATCCATCGTCTAGAAATAAAGAAAGAAATGATTGGTGGGCAGTTTGCAAGGTTAAGACAAGGCTTTTCCCGGATTATGAGTTGGATTTGACTGAAACAGAGCAGTTGGATGTGAATGCCGAATTCTTTCAATCAGACTTGGGTGATGATGTAGACTTGCCTGCTTCTAGTGATGAATCTGTGGAGGCACCGTCTTTATCTAAAGAGAATGAAGTGGAGGAAGTCGATCCAGAACAACCAGAAATACAGTTGGGGGACTCCGAAGAGGAGGAATATATTAGTGATCAAAATGAATCTGATAATGAAGATGTGAATGCTGAATTTGTTATATCTCCAACATCTGAAGAAGAAATGGAGAATGTTTGATTAATGGTATACAATTTTATCTGGGAATTTTAATACTCTGTAACTTTCTTTCTTTCACTATTTGATGAATATGCATGTATTTTATTACCAGTTGAAGATATGGTTCGAGGACGGCGTGGGACTCCCAGAGGTGGGAGGGGAGAGGGTAGCGGGAGGAGATTTACTTCCGTTTCACCACCGGTAGTAGGTATGTATACTTTCCCTTCATAATGCATTGTAGTATTTGTTGAAAATAATTCATTATGTATTTGTGTTATCTGATTATTATTTTCACAGGACCCACGACCTCTACACCGTTACGACCGACCTCTGCACCGCTACCACCGGTAGTAGGTATGTATACTTTCATGTATAATGCATTGTAGTATTTGTTGAAAATAATTCTTTATGTTTTTGTGTTATCTGATTCTTATTTTCACAGGACCCACGACCTCTGCACCGTTACCACCGAGGGATGCACCGCTACCACCGGTAGTAGGTATGTATACTTTCATGTATAATTCATTTGAGTATTTGTTTAAAATAATTCTTTATGTTTTTGTGTTATCTGATTCTTATTTTCACAGGACCCACGACCTCTGCACCGTTACCACCGAGGGATGCACCGCTACCACCGGTAGTAGGTATGTATACTTTCATGTATAATTCATTTGAGTATTTGTTTAAAATAATTCTTTATGTTTTTGTGTTATCTGATTCTTATCCTTACAGGACCCACGGCCTCTGCACCGTTACCACTGACAACGGGTACATTGACGGCCTATGCACCGCCATCACACATGGCGAGTGGATCTACACCTCCCCCAGCTGAGTCAGGTATGTTCATTTGCATATTTATGTTTTTTTGATAGTTTGTTTTATTTATACTATTTAATTCGTATAGTACGTGCTGATGACGAGGCGAGTCATCATGAGGGGGAGGGCTGTTGTAATGAGACGATGCGGGCAGTGTGGATAAATGAAGGGTACGTAATTTAGATTGTGGAGGGGAAAATATCATTTTCTTAACTCTAAATATCATCTTACACCTATCCTCTGGATATTAGAATCAACAGGCAGACTGTTCTGCAGGATTTTCCATAGGTGTATAGAGATTTTGGTTAGAACTGAAAGTGAAAAGATATGTATAAATTCTATTCACTTGAGTGGGGGAGGATACAGATCTATAAATATTCATAAAGCTAGAATAATATAAGGAAAGTAACATGTAGACATGAATAAAATATGCCAATTTAGGTGAAAAGATCTCCCCAAAGTCTGGTAACTGTCATGGCAGGAAGCCAAGAACAGCACCTCTAAGCAAAGGAAGGGCAGTTCATACAAAGGAGCATAGGTCATAAGTTACAAGAAGTGAAGGATATTATATATAGTCGGCGGCGGCCGCCATTGGGGCGTATCCCTGCAAGGGAAAGGCGGAGAAGATACCATACAGAAATGGCTATGGAAGTTACCCAAGTTCTTTTGAAT
Source organism: Amorphophallus konjac (assembly GCA_022559845.1). Classification (NCBI taxonomy): domain Eukaryota; kingdom Viridiplantae; phylum Streptophyta; class Magnoliopsida; order Alismatales; family Araceae; genus Amorphophallus; species Amorphophallus konjac. The sequence continues at coordinate 441,101,680 of CM040118.1, forward strand.
GCACAGTCAATAGATTCAGCGGTTCGCAAGCATGCTGAGGAAAGTTTAAAACAATTTCAGGATCAAAATGTTACTGGGTTCTTGCTATCTCTTTCGAGTGAATTAGCAAATAATGACAAGCCTGTTGTTAGCCGTAAATTGGCAGGCTTGATTCTCAAAAATGCCCTGGATGCAAAGGAGCAACACAGAAAATTTGAGCATGTGCAGAGATGGTTATCATTGGATGTAGCTGTTAGGGCCCAGGTCAAAGGATGTTTACTACAGACTCTCTCTTCACCGGTGATTGATGCAAGATCTACTGCATCTCAAGTTGTTGCAAAGATTGCTGGTATTGAGTTGCCTCAAAATCAATGGCCTGAACTTATCAGTTCTCTCTTGTCAAATATTCACCAACTTCAGCCAGATGTTAAGCAAGCAACTTTGGACACCCTAGGTTACATGTGTGAAGAAGTCTCCCCTGATGAAGTTGATCAAGAGCAAGTCAATAAGATATTGACAGCGGTTGTTCAAGGCATGAGTGCTTCTGAGGGAAACATTGATGTTAGGCTGACTGCAACTCGAGCTCTGCATAATTCTTTGGGATTTGCTCAGGCAAACTTCGGGAATGATATGGAGAGGGATTATATCATGAGAGTCATTTGTGAAGCTACTCTGTCCCCTGAGGTGAAGATACGGCAGGCTGCATTCGAATGCTTGTTCTCCATATCCTCCATGTATTATGAGAAGCTTGCATCGTATATGCAGGACATATTTAACATCACTGCAAAAGCTGTGAGGGAAGATGAGGAACCTGTTGCTCTACAAGCTATTGAATTCTGGAGCTCAATATGCGATGAAGAGATTGACATCTTAGATGAATATGGAGGGGATTTTTCTGCTGATTCTGACACCCCTTGCTTTTATTTTATCAAGCAGGCACTACCTGCGCTTGTCCCTATGCTGTTGGAGACACTCCTTAAGCAAGAAGACGACCAAGATCAGGATGAAGGAGTTTGGAATCTTGCAATGGCTGGAGGAACATGCTTGGGTTTGGTTGCACGGACCGTGGGAGATGACATTGTGCCTCTTGTTATGCCATTCATAGAAGAAAACATTAACAAACCTGAATGGAGGCAGCGAGAAGCAGCAACTTATGCATTTGGTTCTAAAATCTGAAATACCGGTCGGATGGCCGTGCCGGTCATTCCAATACGACCGGGGAGATGAAAGTGACTTGTCAGAACTGACGGAATCCAAATCGGATGCCCGGTTTGAGCTCGGCGCTCAAACTTCATTTTTAAAATACACTTATTTCAAATGAACTGTTAGGACGGGTCCGGGGGTCTAAAATCTGAAATACCGGTCGGATGGCCGTGCCGGTCATTCCAATACGACCGGGGAGATGAAAGTGACTTGTCAGAACTGACGGAATCCAAATCGGATGCCCGGTTTGAGCTCGGCGCTCAAACTTCATTTTTAAAATACACTTAGTTCAAATGAACTGTTAGGACGGGGCATTTGGTTCTAAAATCTGAAATACCGGTCGGATGGCCGTGCCAATCATTCCAATACGACCGGGGAGATGAAAGTGACTTGTCAGAACTGACGGAATCCAAATCGGATGCCCGGTTTGAGCTCGGCGCTCAAACTTCATTTTTAAAATACACTTAGTTCAAATGAACTGTTAGGACGGGTCCGGGGGTCTAAAATTCGAAATACCGGTCGGATGGCCGTGCCGATCATTCCAATACGACCGGGGAGATGAAAGTGACTTGTCAGAACTGACGGAATCCAAATCGGATGCCCGGTTTGAGCTCGGCGCTCAAACTTCATTTTTAAAATACAAGATGAAATTTGAACTTATATTGTGTGTGTGTATTTATATATATGAAAATGAGCTGGCTTAAACTATTGGCATACTCTTGTTAATGCTTGATTTCTTTATTAAGTCTTGTTAATGCTTGATTTCTTTATTAAGGATTTGATTATAATTTTTTTAAATGATATACAGGATCATCCGTCGCGAGATGTTGGACGAGACGACGACCAGGATGATGTTGGACGAGACGACGACCAGGATGAGACATATGTGGAGGATTTGTGATTTTATTTTAGTTGTGTATGTTGTCATTTTATTATTATGGATGTATGATTAATTTGTGATTTTATTTTAATTGTGTGTAATTTGAGGTTCGTGGAGATTGTGATCCGTGTAGTTGATTTATTATTGTTTTATGAAATTGTTATTTATCAGGTGTTTGTATGTGATGAATTTGAGATTTGTCGATATTGTTGTCTGTGTAGTTGATTTTATATTTATGTTATGAATTTGTTATTTATCAGGTAATTTATTTATCAGTTTAAATAAATTTTTAAAAAAAAATAATGCAAATTTAGAGACTGACTGGCGACCGAATTGAGACCGAATAAATCCGATAGGTTAATTTTATTTTTAAAAATACAACATAATTAGAGACCGAATAGCGACCGAATTGAGACCGACTTAATCCGATAGGTTAATTTTATTTTTTAAAATACAACAAATGTAGCGACCGAATAGAGACTGAATGGCGACCGAATTATTAGCGACCGGTTAGGCGACCGATTATAATCGGTCTCTGATAACGACTGATACTGCGACCGAATTATGTCGGTCGCTATATAGCGACTATTATATAGCGACCGACATATTCGGTCGCTAGATAGTATCTGTTCGGTCGCAATGCATATTTGCGACCGATCTACGACTGAATAGCGACCGCTGGGTCGGTCGCTATCCGCGATTTTTCTTGTAGTGATCCAACTAAAACATGTTTTCTTATTTTTTCTTGGAATTAATTCTGAATTTCCCTTCCTTTCCTCATTTAACCTCCTTTTCCACTTGGGAAAAGGTTCCTATGACTTTCCAAGGTTGAAGGGACACTTGCCTAAGGTTTATCTCTTCCAAATCCAACTAAAACATGTTTTCTTATTTTCTCTTGGAATTAATTCTGAATTTCCCTTCCTTTCCTCATTTAACCTCCTTTTTCACTTGGGAAAGGGTTCCTATGACTTTCCAATGTTGAAGGTACACTTGCCTATGTTTATCTTTTCCAAATCCCACTAAAACATGATTTCCTAATTTCCCTTGGAATTAATTTCGAATTTCAACCCTATAAATAGAATATCTCTCTCCCTTGTGAAAGGACATAAAGATCAATTCAAGAGGAGGTGCTGCCGGACCAAAGGCTCAAGGAGGAAGACTCCCATGCACCTAAAAGCTTCATCCATGGAGTTCTTCTTCCTCTATTGAAGATTTGAAGCCTCTACATCCATGGAGTTCTACATCATCTTCTTCCTCCATTGAAGATCTTCATCCTAGCTTGAAGCCAAATTGGAGAAAACCACTAAGCTTTCCCCTCCTATCTCTTATTTTTGCTTTAGTTAATTGCATGCATCATATCATTTTTTATTTTATTTCTTTATTGAGATCTTCCCCTATTGTGCACTCTAGCACATCTCCATAGTGCAACACTTGCACATCTCCCTCTATTCTTCATCATACATCATCTTTTACCTACCCTTTTGCATAGGGGTTTAAAGGCCAAACACCAATAAGGTGTGTTCATATCCATGCTTTCTATGTCTATATTTACATTTGGATTTGATGCTACACATCTTGGTTTCTAATCCATGTTTATTTATTGGTGTTTGTTAATTTTGCAAGGGTAATCAATCAAGGAAAACTCTCTTCATCGGCCGGCCGATAGAAAGAGAAGGTGCACTCACAATCTCCCCCGCATTTAAGGTATTTATATCGCGATCCCTCCATTGATTATTTGTTATATCCTTTGAGGCCCTCGCGTCTCTGGCGATCACATTCCCCTTAGCATCCTCTCATGCTCCCCTTTTCTCCCTCTTTTCCCATTCTTCTATTCATTTTCTTTTTCCTTTTAATTGTTCTAAGTGGATTTCTTAGAATCTACAGCGCGGTCTACTAGCTCGGCACGCTCGGTCTCCCACCGGCCGTCCAGCTCAACGTGTGCTAAGCGCTCCTCTTCGAGAAGCCAGTTCTTCCTCTCGAGCGATTCACGGGCCTTGGCTAGCTGCTCGGCTAGCGCCCGAGTCTCCAGTTGGCTCGATCGTACTAGCTCCCTGATTGAGGAAAGCTCCCACCGAAGCCCGTCACGCTCCTTGACGAGTCGAGTCAACCTCCTGTCTGATCCACCGAGGGTCCAGGCCAGGTTCGCTCGCTCCCACTCCTCGACCTCTGGGCGCTGGCCCGCCATGGAGTCAGAAGAAGACTCTTAGGGAAGGCGGCCCTGAGACCCTGAAGATTCCGGGGGAGGAGGAAGCTGCCGGACAGCCTCCGCGGTTATCACCGCCAACTCCTCAAATGCCGCCGCAAGCCTCTGCTCCTCCCTCGTGTCCTCACGGCACATCAAAAAGCCCCAAAAATAAGAACGAAGGAGAGCCAAAACCCTAAAAGACGGAGAGAGTCTGGAATGACAACAAGCGCCCAACGCCTATAAACCCACGCAGAAGGCGGCGCGTCGTTCTGACCTCCGAGGAAAGGGGGCCCCTTCAGTTCAAATCCGTTAAGATCATCATTAACACGGGCACAGGTGACCACGACACGTGGCTTCCTAACACCGTCAGATCTCCACCCACCTGAGCCACGCCGGTCCGAAACCCCAAACAGCTACTCGTCCGAGCTTACTAAAGCTCGGGAGTAGGAGGGGGACAAGTGGAGAGGGAGGTTTCTTTAGCCCAATTAAGAGCAGCCAAACTAGGCCCATCAGGACCGAACAGGGCTCAGCTCATCCAAGTGACAGCCCTCTAGGGCCCACTTCGGCAAAAAAGCCCAATAAAGATCACTCGGGATCCCATCCTTCCTCGGCGGCCCTTAGGCTCGGAAGGCCCGAACGTCAGGACGAAGGAAGACCCCTGCCCGAGCCATTCCTCCAACGGGATAAGGGTGAGTGCTCCGCGCCCACTCCGATCTGACTGCATCCGAGCTATGCCTATCGCCCGGACAGGGCTGGCACTTCTCATGCTTGGATCGACTGACAAGTGTTTATCCATCTAGCCGTTGAAAGTCCTTTATGAGCAGGAGTTCAGGGGGATAAGGGAGCCACGATCCCCAAGGTCATGAAGAGCCCACGACGAGGACGTAACGATCCCATGATGAGGATGTAATGCTCCCATGATGAGGACATAACTCCCGCCTGAAACTCCTCAGCTTATGGGACTCATTCGGGGAGCTCGCTATATAAATCAAGGACTCCCTCCGGCGACAGGTAAGGCAGATACATGCCTAACACTCCCTGAGTAGGAACCACTTCACCATCTTGGTGTTGGGGGATCTCGCGCATTTCTTTCTACCTCCCTCAATACCTTCCACCAACGCTCTACTGACTTAAGCATCGGAGGGTTTCCCCAAGGAACCATCCCTTGGCCTCCTGATTCGTTTCCTTTTCTCTACAGTTCACTATCCGGTGATCATCCTCCCAGCTCAGGACCAGCACGAGATCACGCCCCTTCAATAATCATCTGTACATCTAGCCTTTTAGCTATCAACTAATTCTTGCCTTACTAGTCTTAGTGTTGGATCTAGTTTTCATTTCCGCAAAGAAGGGCAAAAGGGGCTGATCTATTAACCCCTTCCCTCTAGATCTGCCTATCACCACTCTACACGTGGTATCAGAGCTAGTCTCTCTGTATGTGGTCTAACGACCTTGAGAGAACTGGTGATATGGCTACTAAGAGTCCTATGGCCGAAGGGCACTCCATAAGTAGACCTAACTTTTTCACTGGGACAAATTATCCTTACTAGAAAAATTGCATGCAGGTTTTCATAAGAGCCCAGGATCATGAAGTCTGGCGAGTGATAAGCAGTGGACCATTTGAGCTGCCTCCGGACGAGGACACATGGACTAAGGAACAGATCAGGACATCGACGCTGAACTGGGGTGCCAAGCACATCATGTAGTGCTCCCTTCATCCAATAGAGTTCTCAAGGGTCTCAACTTACATAACTGCAAAAGAAATGTGGGACCGCCTAGAGGTAATATAAGAAGGGACACAACAGGTACGTGCAACCAAAGCAAACATGTTGGTCTCTAGATATGAAAATTTTAGAATGAAATCTAATGAGTCCATTTTAAACATGTATGCTAGGCTAACCGTGCTCACTAATGGCTTGATTGAGCTAGGTAAGACATACTCCGAGTAGGAGATAGTAAGGAAGATTTTGAGATCACTAACCCCTGTCTGGCATACAAAGGCCATAGTGGTTGAAGAATCTAAAGACTTGGCTACCATCAACGTAGAAGAACTCATAGGGTCCCTGATGACGTATGAGATGAATCTGAAGAACAAAGAGGTTAAGGTAAGTAAAAAGAAGCCTCTGGCTCTCAACGCTGGACCAAGCACCAAGGACTTATCTGAAGATGAAGAGCCTTCAAGTAGTAACACAGAAGAGGACGAAGTTGCTCTATTGACAAGGAAATTTAGAAAATTTTTAAGAAAGGAAGGTACATGCTTCACAAAGAGGAAGCCTCAGGTAAAAAGAGGTTTCAGGCCAAGACCTGGAAATGTTAAGAAGTCTGAAAAGCTTGTCTGCTATTCTTGTAGGAAACCAGGACACATCAAGTCTGAGTGTCTAGAAGGACCTAAGAAAGCAATGCCCAGGTGGAAGGGCAAGAAGAAACAGGCCATGGTGTGCACCTGGAGTGATGAAGAACAGGAAGAGACTGAAGATAACTCCTTTGAAGAGGAGAAAGATGATCTCTGCCTGATGGCTAAAGGAGAAAATGACAACGAGGTGAGCTCTTTTAGAGTCTTGAAGCGGGAGCCAAGCGTCCTTGACCTAGCGTAGGGCCCATGGAAGATCTTTGACTTCGTGGCTATGGCGTCCTCGGGGGGGCCCGGCATGGCCCCCTCCACTGTAGCAGCTGCTCCTTCAACCCTTCCCGCCTTGATATCTCCATCCCCCACTGTCTCCCCTGCTCTCGCACCCTCGGGGAGGAGTCGCTCGTTTGCTGAAGCGCTTGCTTCATCGTTGTTGCCGCCTGTCGTTCCTGGTAAGGTTCATGAGCCTGCACTCACGGACGGTGGTGAACCGGCCGTATTTTTCTCTGCTGAGGAACTTGCAGCGTCTATGATGCCTTTTACGTTTGCCCTAGTGGCTCGTATGCCTCAAGGAAGACCTGCTTTCCCTGAGATCAGGTCCCATCTCTCCAATAGGTGCAGCTTCAAGGAAGATTTCATGATTATTGCTTTGGACTCCAAGCACCTGCTTCTGCGATTCCGTAATCAAGAGGATTATCTACAGCTACTTCTAAGAGAACACCTCTATGTTCATGGCAGAATTTTCCGTTTTTTCAAATGGACGATGCATTTTTCGCCAAATGAAGATTCCTCTATTCTGCCGGTATGGATTTCCTTTCCTGGTTTACCTGTGAATCTTTTTGTGGAACCTATGTTGCGTTCTATTGCCAGGAATATTGGGAAGGTCTTGAAAATCGACGCTTCCACCAGAAACCTGTCCAACACGATGGCTGCTCAAGTTTGTATGGAGCTGGATATCCTGAAGGCTCACCCACATAGATTATGGATTGGTTTCCCTGGGGGAGGGACATGGCAAGATATTCAGTACCCGGAGCTTCCATCTTACTGCTCGGGTTGCTTCAGACTCGGCCACTCTTTGCACGATTGTAAAGGTAAATTGCCTCAGTCAGTGGTAAATCTTGGAGTGTCACAGACTATTTCCAGACCTGGTAAAAAAGTCTGGAAACCTATGGTTCAGCTGATTACAGGTGCTAAAAGTAATGTTGGAAATGAAGTGCCCCCTCCTGGTAAGGCATCGACTTCTCATGACTCCTCGGGTGGTGACCTGGATGCTCACTACAATAGCGTGGATGATACAGTGCCTCAAGCTAACGGTGTGGGAAATAATGCTTCTGCTTTACAAGAAGTTTCCCCTGTTTATCAGGACAATTCAGCGCAGACTCATATGGATGTCAGTGCCCAAAGGGCACAAACTGACTCAAATAAAACTGCTGAAGCAATTTTGGATGAAGCCACTCTGACATCGAATTTGGTAGATTCTTCCTGTCGGAACACAGCGATCCAACCAGTAACTGCTTTTGCTCCTACTAGAGAACTCCCTTCATGACAAAGGTTTGATGGAAATGGTCTTATTGCTGCAGTTCCGGAGTTAGCTATGGTTGATCATCAACCTGGGTTCTCACAACATGCTACTTTGATTGCCTTAACCAACCACCCAGCTTCATTACCTTGTTCTCAATTACAGCAGCATAGTGTAGAGTTGACAAATCTAAGACAGAACATTGCAACTGCAGCTGATATTGAAAACTCCAGGATTATGCTCCATGAACATACAGGTGTTAAAACTAGATCTATGACCAGATCTGGTTCCTCCGGGTCACTCCCTCTATCCAATTCCTAATGAATTTCATCATATGGAATATTAGGGGCATAGGAAATGATATTTCTATTGGGAGGGTAAAATTTCTCATTAAGTCCCACAAAATTGATTGTATTGTTGTTCTGGAGCCCAAAATTCATGTCAGTAAAATGAATCACATATGCAGGAAACTTGGAATGGGTAACTGTATTGCTAACTGTGATGATATTGCACACATTTGGATTTTCTGGAGAGACCCACTAGACTTCACTATAGTAAATTCGGATGAGCAGCAAATTACTCTTACACAAACTGGTACCACATGGCCTCTTTTCCACCTTTCATTCGTTTATGCAAAATGTTCCATTTATGAGAGGCAGGATTTGTGGAGGTCCCTGATATCAGTGCACTCTCAAATCTCAGGACCTTGGCTAGTGGCTGGAGATTTTAACTGCATTATGTCAGTAGGGGAAAAATTTGGTGGTAACCCTCCAAACTTAGGTGCAATCTCGGACTTCATTGAGTGTGCTTCAGATTGTGCCCTATTTGATGCAGGTTTCATGGGATCTCAGTTTACTTGGCATAACAACCAAAATGGGTGTAATGGTATATGGGCTCGGCTGGACAGGGTTCTTATCAATTCAGACTGGCAAAATCTCTTCCCAATATCTGTTGAGCATCTATCCAGGGAAGCTTCTGATCATGCACCTCTATTGGTGAAATTGCTTTTCAAGAACAACTTTAAGAGACGGTTTTGCTTTCAAAAGATGTGGACATTGCATGATAAATTCTTCACGGATGTCAATACCTGTTGGAATATCAGCCCTTTGGCAACTTCTGCTATGTCTACCCTATACTTGAAGCTCAAATACATGAGGAATATGCTTCGCAACTGGAACCAGCATACTTTTGGTCATGTTCATGTGAACTTGCTGGCAGCAGAGGATGCAGTACTAAAAGCAGAACACAACTATGATATTCATCCTTCTCTGGAAAATCAAAACATTTTAGAAAAGGCCAAATCCCTCCAATCTGAAAGGCTGCTACAAGAAGAATGTTTTTGGAGATAGAAGTCAGGGATCAGATGGTTAAAGGAGGGGGACAGGAATACAAAATTCTTCCACACTTCGACCAAAGCCAAAAGAAGCAAACAACATATACCTCAGCTCAGAAACTTAGCAGGCCTTTTAACCTCAAATCATGAAGAAATGAAGAGCATTGCTGTTACCCATTTTCAGTCTGCATTTTCTTCTCAGCTGCATCATATTGAGGAGTCCTACTTAAACTGCATCCCACATCTAGTTACTCAGCAAGATAACCTAATGCTCCAAGCAGTTCCAACTGAACTGGAAATAAAAGATACAGTTTTTGCATTATCTGCTGACAGTGCACCAGGGCCGGATGGATTCACGGGTGCTTTCTTCCATAAAGCTTGGCCAGTCATTTCTGAGGTGGTAGTCAGTGCTGTTCAAGAGGTTTTTACAAGCCCAAAGCCTCTCCCAAGATTTGTAACTTCCACTCTTATAGCTTTAATTCCAAAAAAACAAAAGGCAGAGGATATCTCAGATTATAGGCCAATCAGTCTATGTAATTTCTTTTATAAGATCATCTCTTCCATTGTCACTAAAAGGCTAGCCACTATTCTACCAAATATAATATCACAGGAACAATCTGCATTTGTTAAAGGGAGGCACATCACTGAAAATATTGCTTTAGCTCAAGATTTGACACAAGAACTAGGCAGAAAAACCTGAGGGAAGAATATCATTTTTAAGTTAGACATGGCAAAGGCCTATGATAGACTTGAATGGGATTTTCTGTTTGCTGTTCTGAACAGATTTGGTTTTGATTTGTCTTTCACACAGCTGATTAGCAGGCTTATACAGAATTGTTGGTTTTCCGTCTTATTGAATGGTGATATTGCTGGATTTTTTAAATCATCTAGGGGTGTTCGGCAGGGTGATCCGATTGTACCTTCCTTATTTATTATTGCTGAGGATAGCTTGAGCAGATCTCTAAAAGAAGCTCAGCTAAATAGACAAATTGAAAGTTATCAAGGGCCTCGGAGGTGTCCCACTGTCTCCCATCTTTTATTTGCAGATGACACTTTGATATTCAGTAAGGCAAGCCTTGCCTCTGTCAGACATCTTCTGAGGCTGCTCAAGTCTTATGAAAGGGGGTCAGGCCAACTTATTAACACCAGTAAGAGTGGTTTCCTCTTACACCCTAAGACTAATGATCCCACTGCCCAGCGGATATCCAGGCTTACTGGTTTCACCAGACATAGTTTCCCACTCAAATATCTTAGATTTCCTCTGGTTCTAGGCCGCAGCAAAAAAGTGCACTTTGCAGGTATCATCCACTCCATTCAAAAAAGGATCTCAGGTTGGAAATCTAGTCTCTTATCACAAGGTGCAAAATTGACTTTGATTAAGCATGTTCTGACCTCTATTCCAATTTATTCCCTATCCACTGCACCTCTTCACTCTGGTACACATTACCAGCTGGAGCAGTCTTTTGCAAATTTCTTCTGGGGTTCCTCACCAAATGGGAATAAAAGACATTGGAGATCCTGGGACATAATCTGCAGACCTATTTCTCAGGGAGGCCTTGGTATTATGTCTCTTAGGCAGATGGACATTGCTCTAAGAGTAAAGATGTTATGGCAAGCTCTGCATTCTAACTCTTTGTGGGCAACATTTTTCAGAGCTAAGCACATTGGACAGAGACACTTGAGAGATGTAAGTTTTATTAACTTGGCTGGACCTGCCAGACGTAGTTGGATAAAGGCAAAACAGATTGTTCTTCAATATCAAAAGATAATCATTGGTGATGGGAAGAAAACAAAGTTTTGGTATGATAATTGGATTGGTAAGAACTGTTTATTCAACTTTGTACCTTCCACCAGTATACAACACCCAAACATTACAGTTAATGAGTTCCTGCTGCACCCCCCAAGGGAGGAAACTGATCTAATGGACAGATTTATGCCCGATAAGCTCAAAACAGCCATTATTCAAACCTCCCTCACTTCTGATACTGACTTCCCAGCATGGAGTCTGTCCTCCACAGGACATTGCTCGGTGGCTTCCACTTACAAAGTCCTATCTGAAACTACTGTCAATCAGTCATTCACTCAATGGCAATGGCTTTGGTCTCCATGGCTCCCAACCAAAATTTCTGTTCATCTATGGAAAATTCTACACAATAGCCTACCAACGGACACTAATGTCCAACGTCTGGGTATTAAATTGTGTTCTATGTGTTCCTGCTGTCAGCCCATCAGGGGGAAAGCATTAACCATATTTTCATTCACAGTGAATTAGCATCTCACTTATGGTCTTATTTCCAAGCCATGGGGCTGCCATTGGAAGGAAATATAGTCACATCTTTTATTTCAAATGCTACAAGCCACATCAAGGTGAATTCAACTCATGGCCTCCTTATCCTAGCAGTGATTGGCTTTGGTTGCTGGGATGTTTGGAGAGCAAGGAACTCAGCGAGATATGAAGGCAGCACTATATCCAAATGCCGAATTCTTCATCAAGTTATTGCTAAAGTGAAGCAAGCTTGCACAAGTGCAGCTTACAAAGAGTATGATATTAGCAAAAGGAGGATTCTTAATGCCTTAGGGATCTCAATCCCAAGTTCAATTGGTGCTCAGCTGAAAGTAATAAAATGGGTATCTCCCCCTTGGCCATTCTTAAAATTAAACACTGATGGGGCCTGCAAATCAGATGGTACCTCTGGAGGAGGTGGTGTCATCAGAGATCACAGTGGCAATGTTCTCTTAGCTTTCTCCCATTTCTATGGCCAGGCCAACAGCCTAGTAGCAGAGGCAATAGCTCTCATTGATGGTATTCATTATTTGCATACTATTTCAAATCACCCTGCCTATATTAAATGTGATTCCCAAGTTCTTGTTCGAGTTATTCTCAAGGATTATCAATGTCCATGGTCAATTCTTCCTTATGCAAGAGACATTTGGAGATCTACTACACAGTTAGACAAGATTGCTCACACTTATAGAGAAGGAAATAAAATTGCAGATCTGTTGGCTTCTTTAGCCTGCTCCTCCAAATGTAATGTTTTTCTTTCCTACAATGAATTACCTCCTATTATAAAAGGAGAGGCTCGAATGGATAAGCTGGGTATGTCCAGCATTTGACAGATGTAATCTTTATTCACTTTCTTCAGTAATAAATTACACCCCCTAGTGGCCGATGGTACCCCCATCTGCCCCTAGGTAGGGCTTTTTGGATTAAAAAAAAAAGACAACGAGGTGAGCTCTCCCTTTGAGCACTTCTCTACTGATGATTGGGAAGAGGCTTACTTCGAATTGATGAATAAGTATGAAGTGTACAGAAAAGAAAATAAAACCTTAAAGAAGAAGGTTGACTCCTTTGTGCATGAGAAAACTCTTAATGAAAAAAAAATCTCCCTAGAAATTGAAATTGAGGATCTAAGAAAAATGAATGAAAATCTTGAAGAAGGAAGAAAAGAGATGAAAGATTTGGAGGATGAAAATGAAAGCCTGAGAGATGAAATTGATGAGTTAAAACTAAAAATGCAAGGCTATGTGAAAGACAACAATCTGTGCAATGAAAAGTCTGATGCCTTTAAACAAGTCAACTCTCAACTACTGAAAGAAAATGAAAAACTTCAAAAGGATCTTGCAGATAAACAAACTGCTCTTGAAAAGTTTGTTGATGGAAGTAAGAACTTGAACGCCCTACTAGGAACTACGATAAACTTCAATAGGGAAGGGCTAAGGTATGATCCAACTAAGAAAAAAACATTTGGGCTAAAAACTACCACCTTTGTCTCATCTTCTGATGCATCAACCTCCAAAACAACACACCAAGATACTTTTGAAAACAAAGGAAAAGAAAAGGTAGGATACTCATTCAACAAAACTTCCCAACAACCCAAAAAGGTTCACCAACAATCCCAAACAGGTCGACACCAGTCTAAGCCGAAGTCTGCACATCCCAAAAGAAGGAACAATTATAATGTTGGAACAGGTCGACACTATCCTCAGAATAGGTCGACACCTACATGGTCAAACGCCCAACAATACCCTAGGTTTGCCCCAACAGGTTGACACTTTCATAACAGGAGGTCGACACATCCTTCATCCAGAGACAGCTATAGATGGATCGAACGAGAGACAGGTCGACACCTTTATGGGTTAGGGGTAGTTATGTTCCCTATGGTCATAGGTTGAACACTCAACCTCAACCACCTAGGTACTATGACACCTCCTATTCCTCTAGACCAACCTACTGGAACAGATGGTCTAACAAATAATCCTTTTCCACCATTTCTAAAACCCATAAAGCCCAAAAGGCTACAGAAAAGAAAAACTAGAACCCCCAGCAAAGCAAGAAAAACAAAAATGCTAATGAAGTATGGATTTCAAAATCTATGTTATCTTGCTTTACAAAAATAAAGAAACTATTGGGACCCAATTGTCCTTGGGTTCCAAACATTGTCACTTAATTCCTTGTGCAGGAGTGTCTTGCAGCCGTGCACAACCGCTGGTATCTTGATAATGGCTGCTCAAGACACATGACTGGAGATAGAACTAAATTTTGTCTCCTGGTGGAAAAGGAAGCTGGACATGTCACGTTTGGAGGAAACAACAAGGGAAAGATCATCGGTGCAGGTAAAGTTGGTAAGAACCCCTCCAACTTAATAGATAATGTATTGCTTGTTGATGGTCTGGAGTATAATTTGCTGAGCATAGGTCAACTGTGTGATAAAGGTCATACTGTAGTCTTTGACTCTAATAAATGTAGGATCTTGCACCCTAATTCAAAAGAAACTAAATTTTATGGTAAAAGAGTCAACAACTTGTACATGATTGACTTAGATGACCCTGCTCACATAAATCTTTATCTTGCTGCACCCAAATCTGAATTAGCATGCTTATGGTATCGAAGACTAGGTCATGCTAGCTATAATACTCTTCATAAATTGGTGAAACATTCTATTGTCAAAGGACTGCCTGAAATTAAATTCAAACTGAACTCTAGAATTTGTGATGCATGTGCTCAAGGAAAACAAACTAGAAAGTCATTTAAAAGCAGAACTGAAAACCTATCATCTAAACCACTTGAACTTGTTTGGTCCAACCAAAATAGCTAGCTTAAGTGGTAAGAGATATGGTTATGTCTTGGTAGACGACTTTACTAGATTCACTTGGGTATTTTATCTTGTGCATAAAAATAATGCTTTTGATGAGTTTCAGGCACTCTATATGCAAGTGAAGCAAGACGGTAAGTTCAAGATTTCCAACATAATTTTAGATCATGGTGGTGAATTCGACAATGCTGACTTTGAAAATCTGTGTAGGACTGAAGGAATAATTCATAGGTTTTCATCACCAAGGACTCCTGAATAAAATGGGGCAGTTGAGAGGAAGAACAGAACTCTCATAGAGATGGCACACACAATGCTTGCTGAAAAGTAACTACCAAGGAGATTTTGGGCAGAAGCGGTAAACAATGCATGTTATATCATCAACCGCTCAATGGTAAGGCCACTCACCAAAATGACTCCTTATGAGCTGCTAAAAGGTAAAAAGCCATCTCTCTTTCACATGAAAGTTTTTGGGTCAAAGTGCTTTGTTCACAATAATGATAAAAGAGTTCTGGACAAGTTTGAGCCCAAGAGTGAAGAAGGGATATTCCTTGGGTATTCAAATAAGTCTACAGCTTATAGAGTCTATAATCTTAAGACCCTTTGTGTGAAAGAATCCCCTCACATCACCTTTGATGAGATTGATCATGACAACATCTGCATGCAAGATGATGATGGGGAATTCCTGAACATAAAAGGAAAAGAAGAACTTTTACACGAGGAGACACAAGCAAGTGAAGACCAAGGAGGGCCAAGCAACACTCCGGTCACTGAAGCAGAAGAAGGTAACACTCAACCCGATCTAAGAGTGTTAAAAGACCATCCTTTAGAAAACATCTTAGGTAATCTGCATGACTGAACCAAAACTAGGTCTCATTTCAGAATTATGGATGAAATTGAACAACTTACTCTTGTGTCTCAAACTGAACCCAAAAGTATTGTAGAGGCCTTAAAAGATGAAAACTGGATAAACTCCATGCATGATGAATTAAACCAGTTTGAAAGAAATAAAGTCTGGCATCTAGTTCCCAGGCCTCAAGAGAAATCTGTCATAGGAACTAAATGGGTCTTCAGGAATAAACTGAGTGAAGATGGAAAGATAATAAGAAACAAATCCAAATTGGTGGCTCAGGGGTATAATCAAGAGTTTGGCATTGATTTTGAAGAGTCTTTTGCCCCTGTAGCCAGATTAGAGGCCATTAGAATTTTACTTGCATATGCATGTTCTCATAAAATCAAACTGCAGCAAATGGATGTTAAAAGTGCTTTTCTGAATGATCTTATCAAAGAAGAATTTTATGTAGAGCAACCCCCCGATTTTGAATGCACATATTTCAAAGATCATGTTTATAAGTTGGACATGGCTTTATATGGCTTGAAGCAGGCACCTAGAGCTTAGTATGATAGACTAAGCTCTTACCTCACCGAACAAGGGTATTGAAGAGGTAATGTAGACCAGACACTATTCACCAAAAGACAAGGTAAGGACATCTTGCTAGTTCAGATTTATGTGGATGACATAGTGTTTGGGTCCACTAAATCTCAAATGTGTGAGGAATTTGCGAAACTCATGACAAATGAATTTGAAATGAGTCTAATGGGTGAGCTTCAATTCTTTCTTGGCTTATAAATTAATCAAAGCAATGAAGGCTATTTTATCAATCAAGCCAAATATGTGAAAGAGTTGCTGAAAAAGTTTGATCTGACCAACTGTAAACCATTAGGAACTCCAACAGGGACTGCCACTTCACTGGATGCAGATGAACAAGGTACACTTGTGGATGCAAAGAGGTACAGAGGTATGATCGGGTCATTACTCTATCTAACTGCATCTAGACCAGACATTCAGTTTAGTGTTTACTTATGTGCTAGATTTCAGTCTAGTCCTAGAGAGTCCCACTTGACTGTTGTCAAGCGTATCTTTAGATACCTCGCTGGCACATAAGAATTGGGATTATAGTATCCTACATCTTGTGAACTTTCACTTATTTCATATTCAGATGTAGACTATGCAGGATGCAAACTGGACCGCAAGAGCACTAGTGGCTATTGCCAATTTTTTAGTGGGTGTTTGGTTTCTTGGGCCTCCAAGAAATAGCACTCGGTTGCCCTCTCAACTGTAGAGGCAGAATATGTTGCTGCAGGGAGTTGTGGCACCTAAGTGATGTGGATCAAACACCAACTCCAAGATTATCTAATAGATCTTGGCTATGTTCCCATTCTGTGTGATGACACAAGTGCTATAAATCTTGCAAAAAATCTAGGCATGCACTCTAGGACTAGGCACATTGAAATTAGGCATCATTTTATAAGGGATGAAGTTCTCAAAAATCACTTTGAGATCCATTTTGTTGACTCAGAAAATCAGATTGCAGACATTTTCACAAAACCCTTAAGCAATGGCATGTTTTCAACATTAAGGAGAGAGCTAGGTCTATGCAGACCTCAATCCACTCAGGTTTAAGCTATCTACTCCTTTTCGGTGCACAAGTTACTTGTCTTTGATATGATCGGAACAAGCATGTCTGTCTTTGTCTAGAACTGGTCTATTGGCTGTATAAACTATTTCATGAATGATGGTCACATTCAGGGGGAGCTTGTGTGCATATCTGGCTGTTTTAAGTTGAAAATCATCTTTTGACTAATTGGTATATCAAATGTCGAGAAGTGGAAAGACAGGTCATGCCTGTCAGGAAACTCTCCCCATGCGTGAGGACTGGCCTCCGCCAAGTACCATGAGTCAGAAATGGAGATCGACATCTGCATAGTTAATTTCTAGTGCACAAACATGTTTAAAGCTTTAGCATCCAATAAAGCACTTCTCAGTGGTAGCAACGAGGTAAAACCATTCTTGAATGATTGACTGAAATAAGAAAGTCAGAGGCACTGGCAGTTGAAGCTGGCAGGTGTATTTCAGAAATAAAGATAGATACGAATCATAGGAACTGGCTGAGAACAGACTTGTGACCAGAAGTACCGATAGGTCGACACCTTCCAGTCATGTGCCGACATATGCAGGATGAATGCTTAATGAAGGTCGGTGCATACCTTGATTAAGGTTGGTGCATGTTCCATAACAAGGTCTGTGCATGATGGGTTTCAAGACCAACAAGGTCGGTGCATATCACTGTAGCTTACACATGTAGGTCGGTGCAAATTTCTGTTTCATGCATATACACGGTCGGTGCACATTTTTGTAGAAATGCAAACAAGGTCGGTGCACATTCCTACAGCAGTGTATGCAAGGTCGGTGCACGTTTTTGTAGAAATGCATACAAGGTCGGTGCACATTCCTGTAGCAGTGCATACAAGGTCAGTGCATGTTTTACCTTCAAAGCACCTAGGTCAGTGCACACTTCGCCAGCGTAGTACAAGGTCGGTGCACGGGTGGTTTCAGACCAACAAGGTCAGTGCTTGTTTCTATTTCTACTCTACACGAGTCTGTGCATATCTGGTGTTCATGCTACAAAGTCTGTGCATTATCTGCGCCTCCTCTAGGCAGGTTGGCACCCTCACAGAATGTGTCGACCCTGTCACTCAATCACTCAAGAGTATGAGATCCAATGGAGAGTTGTTCTGACCTTTCCTTATCACTGCCTCCTTCATTTCCACTTCAAGTGTTTTGCCTCTGAACCTTCACTTATCACCGAGCATTCATTGAGGGGGAGTTGAGAATGTTTTTATTCATTCATACAACCCTGGGTAAGGTATTGTGTTGTACTCCTATTAAGGAAGTGGTTTCATGTTTATAATCCTCATTTTTGTGATAATTGTGTTGAGTTCTACCAAACTTGCACTCATAATAGAGTTAAAACATTCATCAAGTCTTTGAAAATGACCATAGCCTAAGCATCTGAAAGTTTACTGCAAAAAGGCTTCTTGGTTTAAGAAATGATTGGCATGTATTGTCCTTAAACAAGTTACCTAATTTGAAGCCAATTAGAGAATACACCTCCTAAAACCATACTATAATTATTTCAGAGCAATGGCCTCATGTTCAGAGAAATTAGATCCTACATCAATGAAATGAAGGTTAATTAATCTAGTCATGATGAAGACTGCCAACTCTGTTCAAAAGAAAACAGAAAGGTAAGCTACACTGAGTAACCAGAGACTTTGGCGTTTGAACAACGTGTTTCTTTGAGTCAAAACGTGTGTGCTATATCAGACTGTTTAATTAATTAAGAAAATGGTTTGGGGTTGACTCTATACCATACTTCAAAATAGAAAGGAATTTTGTTTATTTTCAATACTTGCTTATTCTCCTTTTCCCAATCATGCCTAATGGACTTGATGAGTAAGACAAATGGGCTTGGTTAAATATATTGACTTTCTCAAATATTTTGGTATTATTATCTGTTGCAAAAATGGTTTCTCTCAAACCTTTATTACTAAAAAATGAGCTTATAAGCCTTAAACCATTTTGAAATAAAAACATGGGTATTTCAGCCATTTCTTATCTAAGGGTTGTTATTTCTAAAAGGTAAAATCTCAACTCTGCCTTTTAAACTCCTCGGTGAAAATTGGGTTTTCACTTTACCCTTTCAAAACCATTTTCTCTCGCAAACCCTCTCTCCGACGCTGCACGCCCTCCCTGCGGAGGTCGACACCCCTCTCCATCTCCCTTCGCTTGTGCCACCATCTCCTCAGCTAGCTCCAGCAGCCCTCCGTCAACCTCCCTTCCTTCTCTCTGCCCTCTCCATGGCTCCTCCGGTCACCCGCGGCAAGCGGAAGGACGCGGACGCATCCAAAAAGGCTATTGCTCACGCCCCCGCAGCAAAGAAAGCTCACAAAGAAGGGCGCTCCAAGAGCATTGAGGATAGACCAGCTGATGAACCAGCCAAAAGGAGAGCCACAGAAGCCCAGGGTTCGAACAGCGACAAGGTCACGCCGCAACAAACTCCGGCCAAGCGAAAATGACTGTCTGTAACTAAAAAAGGGAAGGCCAAGGCGTCGTCAACACCTTCGCAGCCCAGTGTTGTTCCCTCAGTCAGGGAAGAAGAGAGTGACCCTACTAGGATCCTCTTCCCTAGGTATGTGGATTTCAGTGACCGTAAGATGCTTGAGAATTTTTCTAAACTACTGCCGCTCTTTGAATTCCAAGGATGGAGAAGATTCATGTCTGACCACAGGGTGTACTACCCATTTCTGGTACAACAGTTCTATAAGAACTTAGTGTATGACCCAAATAAGAAAGCCCTAAGGTCTGAGGTCAAGGGGGTTACAATCAAACTTTCAACAAAGCTTCTTCACAGAGGTTTGTATATATCCCGAGATGGGCTTATAGAATCTGAGTTTGAGATTGATTTGTCTGAAGCATACACTATCCTGACAGGAAAGCCTCGAAACCCTTAGGATGAATCCCAAATTCTTGTCAAATCCTTTGACACCAATAGATTTCCCCCTTACAACGTCTTCTGCACCACATGTGCACCACCATGATTACCCTACAAGGGGGTGGCAGAAGTAGACTCACAGAAACCTAAAGATTCATATTTTTCTACTTGTTCAATAATCATCAGATTTGTCTTTTAGAGATTATTCTCCAGATTATGGACAGTTGCACCCGGAACAGGAGAAGTCTACCGTATACAGCACAACTTACAGCAATTTTTCATAAGGTTGGAATTCCTCTGGATAATGAAAAGTCAACACAAATCTCCAGGAGCAATGTCTATTGCATGCGGTTCATTGAGAATTACATGCACTTCAAGAAAGAAGGTGATAGAATTATAAGAAATCTGCCTGGCCATTTACCTGACCCACCAGTACAGCCAGTTCAACAGGAACAGCCTGCATAGAATTAGCCTGACCAGCCAGCTTTAGATGAGCAGTTATACCAGCAAGAAGAACCGTTCCATGTAGACGCTCACTATGTGCAGGACCAACAACAGCAGTCTGCGGACCCCATAGAATAGCCAGGGATGATGACAGCATTTGGGATCCAACCTCCACTGTCTCCAGACAATGAGCCTCTAGTGTTTAGTGCACATGATGCACCTCCTGAATTTCATACGGAGGCCTCCACCTCCAGAGGCACTACTTTTGGTGCAACAGGTGGCCTCATGGACATTCACCCTGCTCTTATTCAATTCCTCACCGCACAGTTTGGGAGCATGAACTCCCCTTTTCGACAACTCAGTCTGCAAGTGGACAGAATCAAAGCCAAACAGCTTTACTATGAGCAACTCCAAACCAACAAATGGGAAAAATTTGTGAACGACAAACATAAGTCAGATGAAAGGTTGAAAAGCTTTATGAACTCCCTGATAAATGTGTGTGAACGAGTAGGGAGAATCATGAAAAGACTACGAGAGATTCACACTGAAACCCAGGAGAAAACTGCTGAAATGGTCATGCATACCTATGACATCTGAGAAGATCACGGTCATCTCAACATCAAGTGTGCCCAGCTGATGGACTCCTCCAATCAAATTGCAGAACAGGTGGCTGCATCAACACTATCCATCAGAGAACAAGTGACCACAGAGGCCACTAGAACTATCAATGCCACATCTAATTTGGAAAGAACAATTAATTCCACTACTACACGGCTACTTGTTGCCTCCCACCGGATGAAAGGGAAGGTCTATGCTGACTGCAACAAGCTCCTTGATGCTTCCTCCAAGCTTGCAGAAATAGTCCACACTGACACAGCACAAATTGTGAACAACACCACCAAAGCCGAGGCCAAAATGAATGTTGTGTACAACAAACTTGATATGGTTGGTACTGAAATTCTAGAACTCATTCGTCTGCATAAAGCCCAACTCCAACCAGCCTTGGCCGACACAGGTGATGAATGGTGCCCTCCTCCTCAGATAGAAGCAACATCTTCTTGTCTTCCACCGTAAGGCTCCCAACAGAGGGCAGAGACAGAGTACATTTTTGAAATGATCCATGCCTGGCTCAAGGATATAACTGAAAACATCAAGACTTTACACCGGTTTGTCCGACAAAGGGATGAGCAGCTAACTCAGAGGTTTAACTCTCTAGCAATCGCGATCACACAACTGCAACAGCAATTCCATGAGGCACAGAAACTCCACTTCCCAGGCAACCCAAGCTCTAGCACCATGCCTCCACCACAATAGCCTCCTCCATCACCCCCTCCTTGCTGATGACAAAGGGGGAGAAGTTCTGTAGACTTTTGAGAGTGCTACAAGCATCATCTAGCTAGCATAAGCATCTAGTGACTTTTGTTTTTATTCTTTCTAGATTTTAGCATTTTGCATCTAGACAGTAAATGGTTGAATGCAAATCCTTGCTTGAATTGTATAAAACTGTGTTTGATCAATGGAACAAGCATTTTTGTTGAATGGCAAAAACTCACTTGTCTGATGACTCCTCAACCAAAATGCTGTAATGCTATATGAATGCTTGGATGTAATGATTCATGGTTGTCATCATCAAAAAGGGGGAGAATGTTGTGTCCCCTGGTTTTGATGATAACAAACCATAAATCATCATTAGATGTTTGAGGTATATATACCAAGTTTGGTTTAATGTATAGACTGAACAAGTACATCAGAAACACTCTGAGAGTGTCGACACCTCCCACAACGTGTCGACACATATAGAAGAGATCATGTTGAACCATTTCTGATTGAGCTCAGTCTAAAGCAAGTGTCGACACATCTGACCAAAGTGTCGACACCACAAGAAGAACTCCAACTGAAGCCATTTCTGTCTGGCCTCTGAACTGACCAAAGTGTCGACACCCTGAGTGAAAAGTGTCGACACCTCGGTTCCATGAAGCAAGCCTTCTTCCCTCTGGCACATATGTCCCGACACCGCCTTGTGTCGTCTCGGCACGTCAGCTCTATCTACATGCGAGTATGGCGCAAGGGTCGACACTTGTTCATCAAGGTGTCGACCTGTTCTGCTTGGAAGCCATCGGGTCCACAAGATCTTAATGGGATGTGTTGACACCCTGTGTGTAAAGTGTCGACACGTTTATGTACGTCATGAACAGATCTGCAACTGATTGATTCCGCTCTTCAAAATCTGGAACTTGTCCTTGAGGATTCGTTTCCTCCGGAAAAAGCCATAAAGAAGTTTACTACGTCAGAAAATAATGGTCTGGTAGAGTCATCCTCTAAAAGGACTGTACCAATCCTAATATGGTCTTCTACCTACTATTGTGCCCCTTGTGCTTTGTTGATGATGTGATGTTTTTATGATAGCAACATGAATGAGTCACCACATTGAATGATAGTAACATGAATGTTTATAACTGATATGAATGTTTATAACTGATATACTCTGTGGAAAATGCATATGACTGTGACTGGTATATTATCTGGAGAATGCATGTGTTCTGTCTGCATAAGTCTATTCACTGCATGTGTTCTGTCTGCATAAGTCTATTCACTGCATGTGTTCTGTCTGCAAGTTCATACATTGCATTTGCCAAGCCTGTACATCCATCTGCTTGCATTGAGTCTATACATTGGTGGCAAGTCCATATAGTGTCCTGCATTTAGGCAAAGTCTGTACAGCCGTTTGCCTGTCAAAGTCCATACACTCAACTGCCTTGTCTTGATCAAGTATGTACATCAGACTGTTTCATCATCAAGTCTGTACGTTGGCTAAAGTCTGCACAACGTTCGTCTCATTTAGAGTCTAAGGTAATGTTTACTCTGGACTTCAAGTGTGTACATTGAGCATCTCATTGACCGTCTCATGCAAGTATATACATTACTGTTCATGCATGTGTCGAAGGCATCGCAAGTCTAGACAGTGGACCGTCTTTCCCAGCGTCTCAATTGGACTAGTCTGCAACGGCTAAGTCTACACATTGGACCGTCTTCATTAGCGTCTTTGCCAAGTCCATACATCGCCCATCATCTCATGAAGTCTGTACATCGCATTCACGTTTCACAAATTGTATACATTATGCATGTTTGAGTTGAAGTCTATACACTGGTTCATATATCAAGTCTGCACATCCCTTACAGCAAGTATATACATTCGTTGTGCATAGTCTTGAGCATATAGGAAGTATGTACATTGTTCAGTGCATTGCATGCATCATGGTTGAAGTCTACACAGTGAGCTGAAGGATGCCTAAGTCTATACGTTGGCTACTGAATGTTATGCAGAGTCTATACATTGCACTGCATTCACATAGTCTATACAAAGCATAGCCTTGCATGAATGAAGTCTGTACATCGTGCATCTAGTGCTTCAAGTCTATACACCACTGCACGTTGTGTTCTTCGAAGTCTGCACTTTGCTTTACACTTCAGTAAGTATGTACAGCCGTTGCCTTCTTACATGAAGTCTGCACATTGCATCGTCTCAACTTGCATCTCACGTTGCATCCAGCAAGTCTTTCACAAGTCTGTACATCACTGTAGCTGCATCGTCACATGCAGCGCCTCATTCAAGTATGTACAGCCGTCTGCATTGAATTTCAAGTCTAGGCATTGCACTGTTACATCCACCGTCTCATTCTGCGTCTTAGGCCTGCAAAGTCCATACATTGGTCGGTGGAAAGTCTGTACATTGGCTTCAAGACTCTCAAGTCTATAGATTTGTTTCTAAGGCAAAGTCTGTACATTGTCTTTGGACCTCAGAGTCTATACAGAGTCTGCATCCTCTAAAGTCTGTACATCCGATTGCCTTTGCTTTGGTCAAGTCTGTACAGCCAGAGAGACTGTTAAGTCTATACATTCCTTCACTGTAGCTGGCACGAGGTGAAGTCTGTACAATGGTCTTAACTTTCCAAGTCTGTACATTGGCCTCCATGCCTCAAGTCTCTACATCGGATAGTTTGGCCAAGTCTGTATAGCCAACGCCTTCATTGATTCCAAGTCTGGACACTGGTCTTCAGGCGTTCCAAGTATGCACATTGATTCAGGTTCTCCAAGTCTATACAATGAAGTCTGAACATTGCATTTGCATTCACAATGTCTTCACACCTGAAGTCTATACATTGTGTCATTCACATATGCAAGTCTAGACATTGGAAAGTCTATACAGACTTTAGCGTCTCATGCAGCGTCTTATGCAAAGTCCATACATTGCACTGTGCATCCTTCATTGAACTTCCAAGTCTATACATTGAAGCAAAGTTTGTACAGCCATCAGTGATCTCCCAAGTATGTACATCCAACTGTTCATCTTTGAAGTCTGTACATTGGAAGTTTTACCTACGTTTTCCTTCAAGTCTATACATCGGTAATTTTACCGTCGTTTCCCTTGAAGTCTATACACTGATCGCTTTACCGTCATTTCCATTGAAGTCCATACATTCGCTGCTTCTTTGTTCAAGTCTATACAGCCTTTCATCTTGAAAGTCTATACATCGAGAAGTCTTCACATTGGCTGTTGAATAATGTGCAAGTCTGTACACTGGCCTAGCATTCAAGTCTGATCATTGGCCAAGTCTACACATCGGCACTGTAGCATGCATTTCGTAAAGTCTATACACTGCATGCCTCACTCTAAGTCTATACACTCGTGAGTGTCTCATCAAGTCCATACACTGGCTTTGAGCTGAAGTCTATACAGTGCCTCAGGCTGAGCAAGTCCATGCATTGGCTACTGTTCTTCAGAGTCTATACATCGCAGTGAGTTGAAGGTTGCCTAAGTCTGTACAGCCGTTGGCTTCTTATATGAAGTCTATACATTGAAGAAGTCTATACACTGCTTCAGCTTTGTCTTCAGATAGTATGTACAGAGTTCTTCACTTAAACTGATGACTTATCCGATGCTCTGTCTGACAGGGATTCTTACCGAGATTGATGACCTGGCTCGTGATCCCAGGGGGACGAGGTGTGGAGATGCTAACACGTGGATGGAATTGCCTCGGATCTGGCGAATTCACTTGGGCAGGAACTGTGGAAGCCACGCGCCCTTATCTACCTGCTGCTGCTATATATTGAAGCCTTCGTCCTCAGTTGAAGGTTGATCGAAGTAGAAGCAGCAATAGCAGAAGAGCAGGGTGCAGAGACTTCGATCCAGTAGAAGAGAAGAAGAAAAGAGTGAAGAGAAGAAAGAGAGACAGAGAGCAGAGAAGAAGAAGAAAAGAGTGAAGAAAAGAAAGAGAGACAGAGATCGAGAGTTGAGAAGAAGAGATCAGCTGAAGATTGTCTCAACTAGACCGTGGATCAAATCTAGGCCAGTCAGCTCTTGTAGAGAGCCACATTTGTACTTCATTTCTTTACAGCTTTCTGGTGCTGTAGTGTCTATTTTTCATTTTCTTTTGAACTCCTTTTTATCAAGCTGTTAGTCAGCGGGTTTTGCAGAGGTGCTGCCTCTGGACAGCTAAGCTGTATTACCCAGCGGTTTGCAGTGGAGGATTCCACTGGACAGCAAGCTGTGTTACTCAGCGGGGCGAGGAGGATTCCTCGGACGGCAAGCTGTGTTGCTTAGCGGTTGTATGGCAAGCTGTGATGCCCAGCTGTTCAAGCTGTGAGTCAGCGGAATCCACACTCTGGTTTGAGTGTGGGGTGGATGTAGGTCTGCTGGACCGAACCACCTAAAAACCCCTTGTGCATTGTGGTTTGAATGCTTATGGTTTGCTTCCGCTAGATGTTTGCGTAGGGGCGCTCCAAGTGCTTGCTTACAGGTTCAATAGAAGTTTAACTAGTCTTTCAGATTTGGTAAATCTATCTAGTTAGCATTCTAGATTTTATTTGAGCGAAATTTTAGTTTGGGAAAAGTTTTTAAATGGCATATATTCATTCACCCCCCCTCTGAATACATAGCAACGAACCCAACACTTGGTATCAGAATGGGTTGTTGTGCATAGGATCTAATAATCTGCAGCAGATCCTGCTAGCTGTTGGTGCATTTCAGAGTGGGTATTTTGAGATCGTGTTTTGTTTCACTAACTTGTGCTTTGCTTTGCTCATTTGGCTTTGGTGCGATCTGAGTTGATTCATTTGCTTGCATTGTGTTTGATTAGTGTTCTATTTAGAACTCTTATTCTATCTAAGCATGAAACTCACTGCTGATCCTCCGAAGTTTGAAGGTCTAGGTTTTTACAAGTGGTTTAATGAATTAAGAGAATATGTGATGCAGACTAATCCAGATCTGTGGATAGTCATTGCTCACAGTCCTTATGAAGTTCCAAAGGATGAATCCATATGGAAAACTTCAGATAGACGAAAATTCTCTGCAAATCAAAGTGCCCTGAATCTAATCAAAAGGGCGATAAACACTGACAAGTTTCCTTGTGTAGTTGATTGCTGCAGTGCCTCCGAAGTGATCGAGATAATAGCAAGCAACAGAAGCTAGGGTAAAGCGAAATGTCTCATTGCAACAGAAGAAGACGGAGACTATGTGGAGGATACTTCGTCACAGGTAAATTCTGACACTGACAATTTTTCTCTGGAAAGCATGATTGCGTTGAATGAGCATTTATTGAATAAATATGATGGACTAAAATCTGAAAAGAGAAAAATAAGTAAAAAAATGTTGCATGAGGTCAGAAGTCTGAAAGCTGAAAATGAAAACTTGAAATCTAACATGATTAAAGAAAAAGATGAGTTGAACAGGTTAAAATCTGAAAATGAGAATATTAGAAACGAACTCATAGGTGAAAATAATTCTTGCAAAGCTTGTGCCATTCTCGAAGACATGATTAATGATTTTGATTCTAATGACAGTTTTCAAAAAGAACAAATCAAATCTCTAAAAGAGGAAAATGTCTACTTGAAAGATCAAAATAAAAAGCTAATGGTTCTTAATACTGTCTTCTCTGAGAGATAGTTGTCAATTGAAAAAGGAAAATCAGTTGTGAAGGAAAATGAGAACAACATTGAAATAATGGTTCAACAAGAAAATGAAACTCTGAAGAACCTGAATGATGCTTTGCAACAGCAGCTGATTGTTTGTGAATCTGAGCTATCCAAGTATGAAGTGAGTATTGCTTCATTGAATTCTGAGATTGAAGATCTGAAAAATTCTTTGTCAAAATTCGTTAAAGGAAAAGACAATTTGAATAAGCTGCTTGGTTCTAAAGTGAATTTCCAGAAACAAGGGATTGGATTTGTGTCTGTGAATGAAAACGACAATGATAAGAGAAAATCAACTGTTTTCGTGAAAAGCTCTGAACAGGCTAACTCATCCAGCTCCTCAATTTTTCAATTCACTGCTAAGAAGGCTGAAAATTCAGAGAGGAAACAGAAAAAGATTCAAAAACAAAAGAAAAATGCTGATTTGAATAACTCCAAATTTATCCCTGATTTACATGTGCATGCTGCTCACTGCTCACACACACATTCACACTCTCATGAGAATGTCAATTTTGTCAAACAAGTGAATGTGAATAAAAAGGGTATAGCATGTCACTATTGTGGGAAGGTTGAACATATTATGCATAACTGTGTAGCATTGATAAATGATGAAAGAAATACTGTTAGAAAGTATCCTAGAAATCATCTTAGGAAACATTCTACTGATCAGGAAAAGAAAATTCAATGCTATTGCTGTGGGAAGTTTGGTCACATTGCTGCCTTCTGCTGGCATGCTCAGGGAAAGAAAACTAACTCTGGATTTGTTAATTTCCTGTTAATAAAAACATTGTTGATAGAAAGAAGTTTGGTTCTAAAAGCAAGCACAATGTATGTTTTGAATGTGGAAAGCCAGGCCACAGAGCTGTTAACTGTTGGCTGGCTGGTTATGAAAAGAAAAATTTCCATGTCAATAACAGAATTAATCATGTTCACTCACACCATGTTCACACCAATGCTAATGTATACAAGGAGAACATGAAATCTGTTATCTCCTGTTATTATTGTGGGCAGGTAGGGCATTCCTTGTATAATTGTTATATCATGTGTTGTGATGATAAACATGCGAAAAATCTGTTGAGAAAACCTGCTAGGAGTGTCAGTGTTAATTCAGGACCCAAGACTTCTTGGGTCCCTGCAGGATCAAAATGATTGTCTTGCTGCAGGTGTGCCTTGGAAATGAATAAAAGGGGTTGAATTTAGCCAAGGCACTCAAAAAGGGAAAACCCCAGGATTCAATTCTTCAGGTCAGTTCTGAACTTTGTTTTAAATTCATCATCTGAAATTGTTGTTTTTGCTTGTTTGATTTTTGATGATCTCTTATTGTCTAGCTGATCAGTCTGTATTCCAGACTCAGCTACTGAAGTTAAATTCTGCTCAAATTGATATTCTCTTGCCATCTATTGCACTAAGCGTGAATGATTCTTTAGTGCAGACAGTTGATGCATTATATAGACTTTGTGTTAATACAATTGTATGATTGTTGCTAAATGCATAACTTGCACTGAGCTTGAATGGGTCATTTAGTGCTACAGTCAATGCATGTGTCCAATGACTGCATATCATAATGATCTATCTATGCTAAATTGATTTATCTTGAAAAGTTGATTGCTATCTTATGATGCTATTTGAATAAAGAATGCTCTGATGTTTGAGTACACATTCTGCATAGCATGTTAAATCTGATTTTTGAATCTGAGTTTTGCACATTCTTTCATGTTAAGCATTGTCAGGTTTAGATTTTCTGAATTCTCGTCATACATAATTTGCATATTGATGATTGTCTGAAATTGCATATGCATACATATAGTGAATGCATTGCGCATCATCATACTGAAAACTCCAAAAGAAGTAACTGTCTACATATAGAACTGCATTGGCACTGCAATTGTCATTCATGGCCATCATGGTATATTAAATGGAACAGTGCTGAAGGGCAGATGGAGTATGTCTTGATGCTACTGCCATGTGTGAGGTGGTCCTTGGACCAAGTCATTCGCCCAGTACCATGGGTCTAGTTTTCATATAGAATAGTGTTCTGCATATCATCAATTTGAAGAAAATTAAATTTGAAAAGAAATGATTCATTGCATATCATGCATTTTGTCAGGGGGAGCTTGTTTGCTGCTGCTTGGTCATCATGCTCTCCTTATCAGAATTGTTGCATACTTCTCATATGAAGGGCAGTGCATATCATAAATTTTTTTTTAAAAAAACCTAAAAAAAAATTTCATTGCATCTAGACAGGGGGAGCATTTAGACTTGGTGTTTTGATTGTCACATCTTGAACACCTCTTGTCTCATCTGATATCATTTTTTTTCTCTTGAAAAAGGATTCTGTCTTCTATTTGTTGAGCTGTTAAAGAAGAGTTTCTTTCAACTCCCTTCAAGATACTATCTGTCAGCTGATCTGTCTGAATTCCAGACTCAGCCACTGTGTGTTGATGTACACCCTTCTAAATATTTTTCTCTTGCTGATTGACTCCTCCACCAGCTTGTACTCTTTATTCATATACCTCTTAGCTGGTGTGACTATTTTGGCTCCATTATTGAGTTGTTGGTCAGCTAAATTTACTGATCTGGTCTGAGGAACTTAAGCTGCATGTCGTGCAATTCAGTCTGAGAACATTGTAGAAATTTCTATCATACAGGTTTAAGAATTATGGCTGAATCAGACTGATATAAGATTAATGTATTCTCAGATTTGTACTTAAATGAATTGAAAGTATCTGAATGATGAGGTTTAATAAACTTTAACCATATGTGTCATGTAAACCTTAGACTTTCTCATCAGATATCTGAAAATTTGATTTCAGGGCTACTTTGGTTAAGATGCATAGAGTGTGTATCGTTGTTAAACATTATTTTGAAAAATGTTGACTAAATGAAAAATTGTGAATTCAGAGCAATGACTCGGTCACTGAGAAACTGAGTTCTTCATCAATGAAATAAAGTAACTCATGTCATGAGGTGCCATAGTTATCTCTGATAAAAATTTAGTGATACAAAACCTGACAGAGCAATGGCTTATTTGTGTTGAGTAACTGGGGAGTCTGGCCTCTGATAAAGGTGTCTTCTCATGTAAAAAGACACTCATATTGCTAACTCTGCTCTCAAAGTGAGAGGCAATGATAGTTATCACACTGAGTAACTGGGTCACTTCACCTGAGACGTGTTATGCCTCATGTAAAAAGGTGTTGATTAACTTAAATTGCTCAGGAAAAATATAATGTGCTTTAAATGAAAATATTTTGAAAAATCTGTCAACTCATGTTCTTGAAAAAGTGTTTAACTTCAGTACTAACCTGTGTATTTTTAAAGGTGCTATTGAGATCATATGTGTAAGATAAAAGATGATTGATTTTGAGTGTTATCTGAATATTTGGTTCATTTTTATTAAAACTTGGATTCAGATATGAGAATTGAGTTTAATTTGACAAATTTGGTATACATCAAAATTAAATCAGATTGGTTAAGCTGCAAATTCATAACCCCTTATGATAGAAGAGTCTAATCTTCTTAAGACTTATTGTTGTGATGGATGCTTTAAAATTTCTCATGATCAGATTCTTTTCAGTCAGCCTGGTCAACATCTTGCTAATGAGTGATTCCCTGAGATGTATTGTGCTTTGACTATTTCTCACCCTTACCCATGGCTAAATCTTACATTATCAGTTGATCCACACTGTTGGAATCTTCCATCCTGTTTCACAATCAGCTCTGGTTCTGTTTCATTCTGTTCATGTAACAAGAATTCAGATTCCTTGTATTGACAGAATTGAGCTGGATTTATTGGATAACCAGAGTTCATTCCTGTGCTTCAGGGGGTGTTTTGGTTTATCTGCAGTTAAGGGGAGAGTAGTCAATCATGCATGTTGATAGGGGGAGAGCTGTTTCATTGTCATAAGAGAGAACTTCATTTTAATGAACCATGACTCATTCTCTGAATTTATGTGCTGTCTTTGTGTGCTGAATTTGTCTCTCAAACCATTTCCCTTCTTTTTGATTATGTCAAAGGGGGAGAATAGTTTGACGAGTCAGTGGGACTCATCATGTTGCCATCATCAAAAAGGGGGAGATTGTTGTGCCCCTTGTGCTTTGTTGATGATGTGATATTTTTATGATAGCAACATGAATGAGTCACCACATTGAATGATAGTAACATGAATGTTTATAACTGATATGAATGTTTATAACTGATATACTATGTGGAAAATGCATATGACTGTGACTGGTATATTATCTGGAGAATGCATGTGTTCTGTCTGCATAAGTCTATTCACTGCATGTGTTCTGTCTGCATAAGTCTATTCACTGCATGTGTTCTATCTGCAAGTTCATACATTGCATTCGCCAAGCCTATACATCCATCTGCTTGCATTGAGTCTATACATTGGTGGCAAGTCCATACAGTGTCCTGCATTTAGGCAAAGTCTGTACAGCCGTTTGCCTGTCAAAGTCCATACACTCAACTGCCTTGTCTTGATCAAGTATGTACATCAGACTGTTTCATCATCAAGTCTGTACGTTGGCTAAAGTCTGCACAACGTCCGTCTCATTTAGAGTCTAAGGCAATGTTTACTCTGGACTTCAAGTGTGTACATTGAGCATCTCATTGACCGTCTCATGCAAGTATATACATTACTGTTCATGCATGTGTCGAAGGCATCGCAAGTCTAGACAGTGGACCGTCTTTCCCAGCGTCTCAATTGGACTAGTCTGCAACGGCTAAGTCTGCACATTGGACTGTCTTCATTAGCGTCTTTGCCAAGTCCATACATCGCCCATCATCTCATGAAGTCTGTACATCGCATTCACGTTTCACAAATTGTATACATTATGCATGTTTGAGTTGAAGTCTATACACTGGTTCATATATCAAGTCTGCACATCCCTTACAGCAAGTATATACATTCGTTGTGCATAGTCTTGAGCATATAGGAAGTATGTACATTGTTCAGTGCATTGCATGCATCATGGTTGAAGTCTACACAGTGAGCTGAAGGATGCCTAAGTCTATACGTTGGCTACTGAATGTTATGCAGAGTCTATACATTGCACTGCATTCACATAGTCTATACAAAGCATAACCTTGCATGAATGAAGTCTGTACATCATGCATCTAGTGCTTCAAGTCTATACACCGCTGCACGTTGTGTTCTTTGAAGTCTGCACATTGCTTTACACTTCAGTAAGTATCTACAGCCGTTGCCTTCTTACATGAAGTCTGCACATTGCATCATCTCAACTTGCGTCTCACGTTGCATCCAGCAAGTCTTTCACAAGTCTGTACATCACTGTAGCTGCATCGTCTCATGCAGCGTCTCATTCAAGTCTGTACAGCCGTCTGCATTGGATTTCAAGTCTAGACATTGCACTGTTACATCCACCGTCTCATTCAGCGTCTTAGGCCTACAAAGTCCATACATTGGTCGGTGGAAAGTATGTACATTGGCTTCAAGACTCTCAAGTCTATACATTCATTTCTAAGGCAAAGTATGTACATTGTCTTTGGACCTCAGAGTCTATACAGAGTCTGCATCCTCTAAAGTCTGTACATCCGATTGCCTTTGCTTTGGTCAAGTCTGTACAGTCAGGGAGACTATTAAGTCTATACATTCCTTCACTGTAGCTGGCACGAGGTGAAGCTTGTACAATGGTCTTAACTTTCCAAGTCTGTACATTGGCCTCCATGCCTCAAGTCTCTACATCAGATTGTTTGGCCAAGTCTGTACAGCCAACGCCTTCATTGATTCCAAGTCTGGACACTGGTCTTCAGGCGTTCCAAGTATGCACATTGATTCAGGTTCTCCAAGTCTATACAATGAAGTCTGAACATTGCATTTGCATTCACAATGTCTTCACACCTGAAGTCTATACATTGTGTCGTTCACATCTGCAAGTCTAGACATTGGAAAGTCTATACAGACTTCAGCGTCTCATGCAGCGTCTTATGCAAAGTCCATACATTGCACTGTGCATCCTTCGTTGAACTTCCAAGTCTATACATTGAAGCAAAGTCTGTACAGCCATCAGTGATCTCCCAAGTATGTACATCCAACTGTTCATCTTTGAAGTCTGTACATTGGAAGTTTTACCTACGTTTTCCTTCAAGTCTATACATCGGTAATTTTACCGTCGTTTCCCTTGAAGTCTATACACTGATCGCTTTACCGTCGTTTCCATTGGAAGTCCATACATTCGCTGCTTCTTTGTTCAAGTCTATACAGCCTTTCATCTTGAAAGTCTATACATCGGGAAGTCTTCACATTGGCTGTTGAATAATGTGCAAGTCTGTACACTGGCCTAGCATTCAAGTCTGATCATTGGCCAAGTCTACACATCGGCACTGTAGCATGCATTTCGTAAAGTCTATACACTGCATGCCTCACTCTAAGTCTATACACTCGTGAGTGTCTCATCAAGTCCATACACTGGCTTTGAGCTGAAGTCTATACAGTGCCTCAGGCTGAGCAAGTCCATGCATTGGCTGCTGTTCTTCAGAGTCTGTACATCGCAGTGAGTTGAAGGTTGCCTAAGTCTGTACAGCCGTTGGCTTCTTATATGAAGTCTATACATTGAAGAAGTCTATACACTGCTTCAGTTTTGTCTTCAGATAGTATGTACAGAGTTCTTCACTTAAACTGATGACTTATCCGATGCTCTGTCTGACATGGATTCTTACCGAGATTGATGACCTGGCTCGTGATCCCAGGAGGACGAGGTGTGGAGATGCTGACACGTGGATGGAATTGCCTCGGATCTGGCGAATTCACTTGGGCGGGAACTGTGGAAGCCACGCTCCCTTATCCACATGCTGTTGCTATATATTGAAGCCTTCGTCCTCAGTTAAAGGTTGATCGAAACAGAAGCAGCAATAGCAGAAGAGAAGAGTGCAGAGACTTCGATCTAGTAGAAGAGAAGAAGAAAAGAGTGAAGAGAAGAAAGAGAGACAGAGAGCAGAGAAGAAGAAGAAACGAGTGAAGAAAAGAAAGAGAGACAAAGATCGAGAGTTGAGAAGAAGAGATCAGCTGAAGATTGTCTCAACTGGACCGTGGATCAAATCCAGGCCAGTCAGCTCTTGTAGAGAGCCACATTTGTGCTTCATTTCTTTACAACTTTCCGGTGCTGTAGTGTCTATTTTTCATTTTCTTTTGAACTCCTTTTTATCAAGCTATTAGTCAGCGGGTTTTGCAGAGGTGCTACCTCTGGGCGGCTAAGTTGTATTGCCCAGTGGTTTGCAGTGGAGGATTCCACTGGACAGCAAGCTGTGTTGCTCAGCGGGGCGAGGAGGATTCCTCAGACGGCAAGCTGTGTTGCCCAGCGGTTGTATGGCAAGCTGTGATGCCCAGCTGTTCAAGCTGTGAGTCAGCAGAATCCACACTCTGGTTTGAGTGTGGGGTGGATGTAGGTCTGCTGGACCAAACCACCTAAAAACCCCTTGTGCATTGTGGTTTGAATGCTTATGGTTTGCTTCCGCTAGATGTTTGCGTAGGGGCGCTCCAAGTGCTTGCTTACAGGTTCAATAGAAGTTTAACTAGTCTTTCAGATTTGGTAAATCTGTCTAGTTAGCATTCTAGATTTTATTTGAGCGAAATTTTAGTTTGGGTGAAGTTTTTAAATGGCATATATTCATTCACCCCCCCTCTGAATACATAGCAACGAACCCAACACCTACCCACATGCCAGCAGGCATGACAGATAAGGGTCAGCGATGTAAAAGGCAGCTAATCAAATAATGTGAATGCGACGTTCTGGGTTTAGCTTCTGTAGTGGACAATGTTGGAGTTGTCTTAAGCCACCAATATATCAGGAGCATGGCTCTAGAAAGAAAGAGGCAAGCAGGAAGAAAAGAAAATAAGGAAAGCAACGTAGAAGCTTGCTCGGGAAGCCATCTCCTTCCTGGTGCTGCTGGAGTGAGTGCAACGAAGAAGACGCTCCTATTCCGCACTCATGGAGGCCTCTTAGAAAAGCAGAAAGGATCTGTGAAGATCCATCCAGTACCCTTGAGAGCTGGAAGCACTATCATCCTTCCCTGGTGAGGTTGTGGTGATGAACCAGGAAGAACAAGAAGATAACCAAGGAGTCCTTATGTTCTTTCCCAGACAGGAGTTTTCCCTGACATAGAACTTCATAACGATACTCTGTCTGGCTATTCTTTTTCTGTTTGCTTTTCTTCAAAACATATTCTTACATATTTGTACCCTACCTGGGAATAGGAAGACAGACGGTGTGGTCCCCGGTCTGTGGGTTTTTGGGTGTGATCCCTCAAGCTGTTTGGCAGCAGAGTTGTGGGAGTGTATCTCTCTGATGGAAGCTGTGAATCAGCGGTGGGCCTCACCGAGTTGTGTGAGGGGTGGACGTAGGTATCTGGATAGAGATTGAACCACCTTAAATCTTGTACCTTGTGGTTTGTTTTCCATTGTGTTCTAACGGTAGAAGCTTGGTAGGAGCGTTCATGATAATCATCTGCGCATCTAGCCTTTTAGCTATCAACTAATTCTTGCCTTACTGGTCTTAGTGTTGGATCTAGTTTTCATTTCCGCAAAGAAGGGAAAAAGGGGGCTGATCTATTCACCCCTCCCCTCTAGATCTACATATCACCAATCTACACTTGACAGCTTCAACTTTAGAAGGATCCACGGTGATACATTCTTTTGAAATGATATGGCCAAGGACAGAGAACTCCTTTAGCCAGAACTCGCATTTGCTGAAATTCGCGTAGAGTTGGTGTTCTCTTAGTGTTTGAAAAGCTATCCTTATGTGTTCCTCATATTCCTCCTTAGTCTTGGAATATATTAAGATATCATCGATGAATATGACCACAAACCGGTTGAGATAAGGCCTGAAGATATTGTTCATAAGTTGCATAAATGCTGCAGGGCCATTGGTTAACCCGAATGGCATTACCATGAACTCATAGTGTCCATATCTGCTACAGAATGTGATCTTGTAAATATCTTCATCTTTGATTCTTAGTTGATGGTAACCAGACCTGAGGTCTATCTTCGAGAAATATTTTGCTTCTAAAAATTGATCAAATAGCTCATCTATATACGGCAACAGATATTTATTCTTGATGGTGAGTTGATTTAGTTACTGGTAATCAATACATAGCCTAAGAGATCCATCCTTCATCCTGACAAATAAGACCAGCGCACCCCAAGGGGATGTGCTGGGTCGAATGAAGCCCTTCTCTAGCAACTCCTGAAGTTGTTTCTTCAATTCTTTGAGTTCCGTGGGGGACATCCAGTAAGAAGCTATTGAAATAGGTGCTTCTCCAGGGATCAGTTCAATAGAGAAATTTTCTTCCCTTTCGGGTGGTAAATCGGGTAATTCGGATGGAAAGACATCGGGAAACTCTTTTACAATAGGAATTTCCTCTAGGATGATTTCCTGAGATTTGGTAATAATCACAGGAGCAAGGAAAGCTTCACAACCTTGCGAGATAAGTTTACAGGCGTGAAGAGAAGAATTGAGAGTATGATGTTTCCTATATTTGATGCCAAGGAAAGAGAATCGTGAGAGATCCGGTTTACGAAAGGAAATTCTTCTATTGCGACAATTGATATCGACGTAATAGTCACATAACCAATCTACACCTAGAATGGCATCGTAGCCTTCCATGTCAAGGCATACAAGATTTGCAGGAAGATTATGGCCTTCTATGGTCACTTCACTATCGGGGTAGTGGGTGGTAAGTTTGGTTCCAGTACCGAAGGGTGTTGTGATAGTTAGGTCTGAAGGTAGAGGAATAGGTGAAACTGACAATGTCTTTGCAAAAGCAGTAGATATAAAGGAATGAGAAGCACCAGTATCAAATAGTACAAAAGTAGGATGGAAATAAATTTGAACGGTACCTTCCATCAACTCATCATCCTTGGGTGCTTCCTCGTCCAGTATAGTATTAAGATGAGGTTGCCACCTACGCCTACCATTAAAAGTTTGTTCTTTCATGAGAGGGCAATCTGACATGCGATGCTTCCGGATTCCACATCATAAACAAGCGCCGAGATGCTTCCAACATTCTTTGGCCGAATGATCGAATTTCTCATAGAACGAGCAAGCCATCTTGACTTTCCTTTCCACCTCCTTTACCTTCTTATTCTTGCCATTCCCGTTGCCATTACGGGGCCACTTCTTATTGTCACGGGATTTGTAGGTGTCCGTGATGCTGAACTTGTCTTCTTTCCTTCCTCGTTTGTCAACCTTCCGGCTTGACTCCACTCCTTTGCCCCTGAACTTCTCGACCCTCTCCAAGGTCCTCTCGCATAAATGGGCCCTATGGACCATCTCCGTGTATGTACGGATATTTTGAGGCCCTAATTGTTGAACAAAGACGGGCCTTAAACCGTCCATAAAGCGATTGTCTTTTAAGATCTCTGTAGCCACAAGGTGTGGAGCATAAGTTGCCAGGTGAGAAAATTGCAGCTCGTATTCCGCCATGGACATCATGCCTTGCCGAAGGGAGGCAAATTCCGCAGCCTTCGTTTCCCGGACATGCTCCGAGAAGTATTTCTCCCAGAAGAGTTCGACGAACTCCTCCCAAAATTTGCGCATTTTGAAGATGGGCCGAAGTGGCCTTCCACCACGTGCGCGCATCTTTATTAAGTTGAAATGTGGTGAGTAAGACCTTCTCTTGGTCAGTGCATTGCATAACATTGAAGATCCAGTCCATCTCATCAATCCAATTTTCAGCTTCATTGGGATTTGATGATCCAGAGAATCATGGAGGATTCATACTCCTAAAATTGCGATGTAGATCACCGGCGCTTGCCCACGCGCCAACCTATGCCACGGTTTGGAGGGCCTGGCTGAGACCCGCAATAGTTTGTTGCATAGCTTCCCAGTTCACACGATTCACAGCCAATGCGTAAATAAAGTGCCTGAGAAAATAAACAATTAGTTATTTTATATGAAGTCTATGGTGATTAACCTAGAGATTAATTTCGAGAAAACTAGCTCATCCCGGGCTCTACCCAATCTCACATGGGTTCAGAAATTCCTTCCTAGTTCATATGTGTGGGTCCTTAAATCCTTGGACTTAACTTATGACATGACATTTTCTTAGGACTTACTTAAGCCTAGGCTCTGATACCAACTTAACTATCACGCCCTGAGATATGCTGCGGAATCATATCGGAATGTGAACAGCCGGTAATACACCTCAAACAAGCAATATAATCAGAGCACTAACCATTCACACATAAAAGAGGAATGCACAAAGTCATATACTCGAATTCCAACTTTATTAAACCATAATGATCAAAGTTTACAACTCTTGACTCTTGCATTGCTAGACTCAAGAAAAGGAAAATTACATAACATGATCCACTTCACCATCTATTACAGTGAAGGTACTAGATTACAATATGACTCATGACTTGACTATCTATGGCTTCTCTCGTCCATTAATCGCTCTCGCCCTCGGATCTGTCATTCGAGTAATCCAAATCCGTTCCACTAAAGTTTCCTGAAAAGATTTGAAAAGTAGGGAATGAGCACATTTACCCAATAGGTATCTTCGTATGAACATGAAGGCATAATTTAAGTAATTAACATTTTACCTCTATGAAATGGCAATAATGTAAAATGCGATAAAACACGTGATAGCACCGATATAAATCACAAGACAAATATGGAGATATGAGAAATATGGGATCATGATCAAGCAAGATTGTAATGTGGCCTTTAATGAACGAGAATGTACTAGCATGTATCGAGAATGTACTTTTTATAACCATAAGGCTATGCACTAGAAAGTCATGTAACAAGAATGTACTAGCAAGCATGTAAATTTCATAAGATAGCCTCGCGGATTTCACCCATTTACAAAAAAAGTACTCCCGACGCAGTGCGACGCCAGTGTTCATTATACCCCATGGTTTACAACATGTTTCCGGCCATCTGTCGAGGGGGCTAGCGTCAAGCCCGTGCCCGCTCTTGCATCTTCAAGTTATAAATCAAGCTACTTCCACGAGAAATGATAATGTAGACCAATAATAACAATTCCAACAATAGTTTCATGACAGCAAAAATCAAGGTAAGAACATACCAAAGTGAATACATATGAGTTCAAGGAAGAATTATTTGGACATTATGCCACAGAGGAATTCCGACAGCATAATGGTACATTAATAAAGTTCCATCTTTCATTAATGTCTTGGTGAATAAGGTATTAGGTTCCAGATGTTCAAAAGACCATCTAGGAATAGAGTAGAGTTAACCCTTTTGCTCAAACCACGGGTTAGACACAATCTGGGAAAACACGGTCAAGTGACGACCATTTTCTTGAAGAGGCGGTCAAGTCAAGACCGAATTAAGGGTGGAGTCGACGCAGAGGAAGAATAGGTCGACGCAATGAATAAGCCTGACAGAACGCCGTCACGCCAGCACCGTCTTCATGAAGTAGCGGTCACCTGAAGGCCACTTTCAGGTCAGTTCACAGAAAACGTGAATTTCACGAAGTGCTTTCTAGACCATTGGGCTTTTAGGGTACAACTAGCTCGGCGTCCTAGTGAGAATACCAGGCTCACGGAGACTTACGGAGGGCTTGAAACATGATTACCTAGTCCGATAGAAGGAATATCCGACGAGAGGATCTCAAGTTCAAGAGAGTGTGCCTATCAAGTGCGTGTGTAACTAATAGCATCGTACCGGGATACGTGCTATGTACTTAAGAAAGACATGGAGACAAGAATGAAACATGTAAAACAGTGATTAAAACACCAATATAGCAAGTTCTACAAACCATGGAAAATACCTTTAATACAAGACTATAGGGTTTTGGCATGAAATTAGCATAAGATTAAAATAAGTTCTAAAACATGATATGGCATGAAATCTACCATGGTTGGTGCATAATATAACTAAAATCATGAATATAACGATATAACTAGGAATAGGACCTAATTACGTAGGCTTAGCATATATTTATATAGGCTAATATGCATTCTGTTTAGGGTTAACAGAAAATAGAAAATGGTCTAGTGAGAACCGCCTTTTGAAAATAGCAGTATATCGGGGACCGCTTCTTGACAGTAGCGGTCTCTGATGGACTGCCTTCTATCTGCAACAGACAGAAGGTGAAATAGTGAGGGTATGGTCTATTATAGGGCAATAAACATATGTAAATCATAGAGAACTAAGAGATTAAGCATGCTAGAACAAAATACTTGCATGGGGGTGCATGGATTTGGACAACTTTATCATCTTTTTCCATTAGATGTAGGGATATGCATGTTATGAAAACCTAACTGCGCACGCATAGAAAAACATCAAATTCTCTAAGTACAGTGCATGAAATCAAGAGAAAATTGAGGGATTTTGTTCCTAGCTTGATGTTTAAGCCATTCATGAGATAACCTACCTCTGGGATTGCTCTTAGAGTTCAAATTTCTGACTGGCAGTATGCTCCCATTCCTGCGCGTCCTGCGTGGAACCAGCAACTTCCCGACCTTCTAACTCCTTAACCACTTGGTCTAATGTCACAAAATTTGGAGGGAAGTTAGGATACATAAAGGGGAACAATTTATTCTAAAGGCTGGATATGAGATTACCTCTGCTAAGATCTCTAAACCTCGGGTCTTTGCCGGACGAACACGCTTATTCCTCTGCGTTCTGTAGAAGAATAGCTACTTCCGGATCCTCTAACTTCTCAACGGCTTGATCTCCTAACATAAAATTTGGAGAGAAGTTAGACAATACTAAAGAGAATAAAAAGATCTAAAGACTTAACTTGAGATGACAACGTCTTTCTTTCGAACCATGCGCTCCAAAACTAGGGTTTGCATAGAACGAAATTAGGGTCTATTTATAGGAAATGATCTAGGGCTCAGGATTTGTTCAAATTAGGAGTCCTAGAGGGGTAACTTCAATGCTTTAAGAGTGATAGACATACTCCCTCATTGGATAGCATCGATCCATGGTGATTGGGATGGTAAAAATCCCATTTTTTCATGCCTCTACAGATTTCATTTTCGGAAGTAGAACGCCGTCATGTTTGGACCGCCTGTTGGAAGACGCAGTCGCGCGATAGACCGCCTTCTGGCAAAATTTTCAATTATTTTGAATTTTTCTATTTATCTTCTATTTATTCCCTAATTCACCTATTTATCATTTGAAATCCGAAAATAGCCCTAATTACATCTCTAGAAGTGGGCTTGGGCCTAAAAGCCTAATGATTGGGTTTATGGGCTTAGTTTAAGTGGGCTTGACCCTTTGGTTAATATAAGGCCTTAAAATTAATTTAATTAACCCATAATCCATTTAATACCACATTAAGCCTATTTAAATGCTTAATAATTTTATTTAATTCTCAAAAAACCCTAGAAAATTTTAGGGGTGCTGCACATATCTTGTTAGCTCTTGAGGCGGAGTTTGCGGCTGCTCAGTCTTGTCTGTCGGCGCGGGAGAAGAGCGAGCCCTGACTCTATTGTATCTTTTTCTTTTATTATACCCTATGTCCGATTGCACAGATTTCTTTTGTTACCCCAAGGGCATGTCTTGGGCTCCCTTATAGAATATGAATGACAAAGTATTGGATTTCTTTTGTCACTCCTTGTGTTGTCCCACCTTTTCTCTTGTGGGATAAGGCTGGATGTATTGGCTGGCAACCACATACTACTTGTCATGGTTGATTCTTCTACTATACACTGGTATGTGATTATAATAACGCATGTAGAATGTTGAGTGTGTGATTTTGATGATTGCAAAATATTATTTTAGTGCATTAATTATTGGAGTGCCTTTTGATTTTGTCTGGGTGAAGATTTGCTTCTAGGAATAGTCCAAGTCGACTTGGCATGCTGGCCAAGTCGACCTGTACAGAAGCCTGCAATTTCCTATGTTCTGTTTGGGAGACCAATTCGACTTACAAAGAGGTCCAAGTCGACTTGGTAATGGTCTATTCCAATGACTGCTTCTAGTTGGTTGATGCAAGTCGACTTGGACCTTGGGAAAGTCGACTTGGTCTTCTATTTGAATGGTTTTACATGTGCTTGAACCTCTGTATTTCCTTGCTATGAAGTATGGATTGATTTATGTTTGTGAAGATTGAAAAGAGTGGTTATTTTAAAAAGAAGAATCATGTTCCATAAGATTGAAGTCTTTGATTTTGATGCTTATACTAACTTGATGTTCTTGTGCTTTTACAGGTACAAATCTATAGGTTAAACCCTTTAGAATCAAGGGTTAATGATATATTTATACCACCTTAAGTTCAATGGTGCATTGGGGCTGAAATGGTGTTTTTGCAATGTGGGCAGGGAAGAGTCGACTCTCTCTAGGCACCACACTATCTGGGGGACAGATAGGCTAGGAGTCGACTCCCAGAGTCGAATCCCTTCAGGCTGAATTTTGCCTAGCGTTATGTGAAGAGAACAAGCCAGGAGTCGACTCTTTCCGGCAGCCCTTCGCAAACACGCCCTAATCACGTGTTTCTCACTTGGAAACTTCACCAAATTGCCCTCAAATGGTTCCTACACTTATGAGGGTGTTTTTAACATGTTCTAGAAGGGTTAGATGGGTCATTTGGCCACTCCTTTCTATATATATTCATCTATTCCAAATTTTAGTCCGAAGAACTCTTATGTGCTAACATTTTTCTATCTTGTAGGAGAAGAAAGGGAAGAAGGAGAGAAGAAGGAGGAAGAGCAATTTGATCTACTTCAAGGGATTTCTGGAGTTCGTGGAAGAAGGAAGAGTGAAGCAGATTGAAGAGAGAAATAAGAAGATGCTAAAATCGCAATCATTTGTTTACATCAACTAGAAGATCAGGAGCATCTAGAAGGGGGAATTCTATACATGATAGATTTTCTTTGTTTTGGTCTTTCTAGCATATATTGGGCTTGAATGTAATCATCTGAATATATTTTTATTTTTCTGAATAAACATATTGT
Source organism: Amorphophallus konjac (assembly GCA_022559845.1). Classification (NCBI taxonomy): domain Eukaryota; kingdom Viridiplantae; phylum Streptophyta; class Magnoliopsida; order Alismatales; family Araceae; genus Amorphophallus; species Amorphophallus konjac. The sequence goes on from CM040118.1 coordinate 441,144,858, forward strand.
GTGTGTGAGTGCGGAGAGAGGGTTCTCGGCGTGTCTATGTTGACGCTTGTGCGCCATCTTGTGCGGAAGAACTCCGCGTGTGGTTTAGGGGTTGTTCCCCGTGTGTGCAGGTGGTTGCCTGCGTGTGTGTTGGAGCGTCACTCCGTGTGTGCTGTCTTGTAGGGAAATTACAAGATAATGGAAGCCTCACCAGTTTGGTGCGGGGTGGATGTAGGCCCACAAAGGTGTGTGGCCGAACCACCAAAAAAATCCTCTGTCTCTTGTGGTTTGCCTTATTGTGGTTTGAATGCTATTTCAATGCATGTGTGATCGGTGAGCATGAGTGAATTGTAAAATTGCTTGATATTAACCTTGATATATCGAGTGTTTATCTATCTCATCGAGTAGAGTGTTAACTGCTTGTTTTGCTATTAAGTTTCAATTTTGAGCATCTTTCCATTCACACAACGCTTAGTCGAGGTCATTCACAGAATTTGCCTTTTATTTTATGTAACGCCCGAGAATTTTCTAGGAATTTTTGAGATTAAAATATAATTATTATTCATTTAAATAGACTAAATGGGCTATTAAATGAATTATGGTTAATTAATCTAAGGCCCTATACTAATTAAAGAAGAATAGGCCCATTTAATTAAACCCACTTGGCTCAAATTATAGTTTTTGACCCTGTCCCACGTTCTAGAACCTTAAATTGATGTATTTATGGAATTAAGAGATAAGTAGATTTAAATAGGCATAAATAGAGGATAAATAACAAAAGAGTTTGAACCAATTCAAATTTCGGCGCCCAACATTGAAAACGGTCTATCGAGCAAACGCAAGGGGCAAGAAACGGTCCCAACTGGACTGCTAGCAGAAGTCCGATCGTGAGCAGTTTGATCGCATTAAAAACTCCAAATTCTTTAGGCCAAATCCTTGGAGATCGAAGCAATCTATTAGCTAGAAGGTTCTAGGATAGATTAAGATCGAATTGATGACCTAATTAGGACTCTAGGGTCGTCCATATCCTCAAAACCCTAGCTAACCCTATAAATAGACCTTAAGTTTAACCTGCGTGACCCTTACTTTTGGCTCGCGTAGAACTAAGGTAAGGAGATATTATTTTATGTAGGTTCTTTAGAATATTTCGTTCATTATAGTAAGGTCTAACTTCCCTCAAAATTTCATCTTATGAGATCAAGCCATCAGGAAGATAAAAGCTTGCAAAGTCGTTGGTTCGAGACAAGCAACCTAGGAACCTATGCAACGGACCCAAGAAGATATACAAATTAGAATCCCTAAACGAGGTAATTAGATAGGGGTTCTTTAGAACTAATTTTTCCTTTTAGTACCATCTCCTTTTCTCCAATTTTCGTGGTCTTATGTGAAGGGAATCAGGAGATAGAAGGCCACGAAGTTGCTGATCTAGTTCATGATAAACAGAAACTAGGGTTGACTTTCAGCCCTAAATTTAAAGTTTAAAGCCCAGTCCAGAGGTAGGTTATCTCATGATTGGCTCAAACTTGAAGTTAGGAATAAAAGCCCTCTATTTCCAGTTGTTTTCATGCATTATACGTAGAGAATTTAATGTTTTATTGTGACTGCGCAACTAGTGTAATTTTCATGCATGAGCCTAACCCTTTAATGAGAAAGAGGTAATTCTAGTTGAAATTATAATTTTCAATGCATATTCTCGGCCCAATATTCTTCTAGCATGCTTTACTACATGTTTTACATCGTTCCCATGCATAATATGACATAGGTTAGCACTTTATTTTACTATTTTATAGTTCTATCTCAAGACAGAAGGCGGCCTTAACGGGACTGCATGGAACCCTAGTGGTCTAATAGATGACCGTCTATATACCCTTCCTGCGGTCTATCGCAAGACCGTCTGGGACGCTATGCGGCCAGCTCCTGACCGTTATTTGGTTATGTGAGCCAATCTGGGCCTAGTTAAACTTTTACATATAATAATGTTGTTTTTTCACTAAAAATTATGTTTATTTTCCCATTAAACACCCTGTTACAGCATGAGCATGTCTTAGAACTTTATTTTTCATTATTATGTAATTTCATACCAAATGTTATAATTTTGTAATTAAATGATTTTCTACATGATTTATGAGGTGTTAATATCATGATTTTGTCCGTATGTTTCACTGTTTCACTCTCATCTCTTGAGTAATTTTCATAAGTACATGGCGTTTACTCCGGTATGCGACCATTAGTTACACTTTGCACTGTAGTACACTCTCTTAGACTTGTGAACCTCTCCGTCGGATATTCCTTCTGTCGGACTAGGGGATCATGTTTCAAGGCCTCCGTAAGACTCCGTGAGCCTGGGATTCCCACTAGGACGCCGAGCTGGTTGTACCCTTAAAACCCAAATTGTCTAGAAAGCACTCACATGATCGATGTTTTATTTTTTGTACTCTAGTTAATTGCGGCCTATAGGAGACCATCTCTGTTACTTAGCGATCTCTCCCAGACCATTTTTATTCATAAAACGGCCCCTTGGCGACTGTTATTTTCCAGAATTCTTCAGAATGTCGACTTTCTTTTCATTCTAGTTGACACAGTGTAAATGCCTTCACTGGACCGTTATTATCGATTAAGCGGCCTAGCTGTGACTGTTTATGCATGAAACGGCCCAGTAGATGACCGTTTCTTTCTGTCAAGTTTATAACCCTAGGTTTGACCTAAGGGTTGTTTAAATGTTATTCTTGGATGATCTTAAGATTATCTGGATCTCAAACCTATGAGTAATAAGTTAATGTTAAGCTATCGAACTTAATTAATGTACCGTTATGCTGTCGGAATGCCGCCGTAGCATAATGTTCTTTTAATTCTTCCTTGAAATCTCATGTCAGTTTTGGGAACATTCTATACCTTGGTAACTTGATCATGAAACCTAATATTTGAACTCATTATGTTATTGGCCATATTTAGATTTTCATGGATGTAACTTGATTTATAACTTGAAGATGCAAGAGCGGGCACGGACAATGTCCAAGGGCTCCACTCTAGTCCCCTCGACAGATAGTCGGAAACATACTATAAACCATGTGGTATGATGAACACCGGCGTCGCGTTGCGCTGGGAGTACTTTTTTTATAAATTGATGAATATCCACTAATACTCACGAGGTATTCTTGTGAAATTACATGCTTGCTAGTACATTCTAGTTACATGACTTTCTAGTACATAGCCTTTATGGTTATGAAAAGTGCATTCTTGTTCATGAAAGGCCAAACTTACATTCTTGCTATATAATTGTTCAATCGTACTCTCACATCACAATCTTGATCATATCATGTTACTTGTTTTACTTTGGTTTTACACCACATGTTTTATCATCTTCGTTATCTTTACTCTAGAGCTAAAAATGTTAATTACTTAAACTTTGCCATCATGTTGATACGAAGATACCTACTGGACATGTGTGCTCATACCTACTTTTCTCATCTTTTCAGGAAACACTAGTGAATCGGATTCGGATTATGCGAGTAGCAGGTCTGAGAGTGATTGAAGGTCTATTGAATGAGAGAAGCCCTAGTTATCTAGTGTCTAGTCGAGTCATATTGTAATTTTTGATTTCTTAAGTCTTATGATGTAAAGAGGTCAAAGGCAATGGTCTTATGTATTTTATTATTCTTATGATGAAATAAAGTTTGAGTTTGAGGAAATACTTGTGCAATTACTTTTATGTGATTGTCATGCGCTCTGATTATATTGCTCACTTGAGGTGTACTAGCCGACTGTCCACGTTCCTGAGATTCCTTCCGCTGTATTAAAAGATCGGGGTGTGACAGTTAAAGTGGTATCAGAGCCTAGGTCTAAGGACTCACTTATTCTTAGGAAAGATGTCATGTCATAGGATTAAGTCTAAGGTTTAAGGACCCATGCCTATGAAACAAGGAAGGAAATACCTAACCCATGAGAGAAATTGGGTAGAACCCGAGATGAGATAGTAATTAGAAATTATCTCTAAGATTAACCCCACCAATTCCACTAGAATTAAAAAATCTATTACTCTTCTCAAGTACCTCATTCTTACAATGGCTCACTGTGTTGATTGGAATGGAATTCAACAAACCGTTGCAGGTCTCACCCAAGCTTTGCAAACTATGGCCCAAGCAGGCGCAAGGGCAGGGGATGGTGATCTGCACTGCAACTTTCAGAGTCTAAACCCTCCACGATTTACTGGCTCTTCCAATCCAGATGAAGCAGAGAACTGGATAGATGAAATGAACCGTATATTCGAGGTCATGTAATGTGCTGACCCAGAAAAGGTTCGTCTTGCCACATTTCAACTTAACAAAGATGCGCGTACATGGTGGAAGTCTATTCCAGCACCGCCTGCAGACGTACACTTATGAGGGATTTCTCACCCTCTTTAGAGCAAAATACTTATCCGAGCACGTTAAGGAGAGGAAGGCGGCAGCCTTTGCTTCATTGCGTCAAGGCATGATGACGGTGGCCGAATATGAATTACAATTGTCTCGCCTAGCACCGTATGCTCAACATCTAGTAAGCACAGATCTTCTCAAGGCAAATCGTTTCATGGATGGGTTAAGGCCCTTCTTCATTCAACAACTTGGCTCGCAAAATATTCAGACCTATGCAGAGATGGTCCAACGAGCCCATCTATATGAAAGGACCTTGGAGAAGGTCGAGAAACTCAAAGGCAAAGGGGAGGAGCCGAGCCGAAAGTCAGATCGGCGAGGAAGAAGAGAAGAAAAATTTAGCATCACTTACAACTCTCGGGATAACAAGAAGAGATCACGGAATGGGAGTGGTAGTGGCTACCACAAGAACAAAAAGGTGAAAGAGGAAGACAAGCAAGTCATGGCGGCTTGCACATTCTGTGACAAATTCGGCCATGCGGCTGAGGAATGCTGGAAATGCCTAGGGGCGTGTTTGCGATGTGACAGCCGGGAGCACCGCATGCCGGATTACCCCCTTATGAAAGAGCAATCTTCTTGTTGTGGACGCAAGCGACATGCGCGTCTTAACGCTATTATGGATGATGAAGAAGCACCCAAGAATGATGGGTTAATAGAAGGTACTATTCACATCTATTCCCATCCTGCATTCATGTTGTTTGATACTGGTGCTTCTAAATCCTTTATATCTACTGCTTTTGCAAAAACCTTTCCAGTTTCATCAGTTCCTTTACCATCGGACTTAGCTATTACCACACCTTTAGGTCCTGGAACTAAACTTACAACTTACTACCCTGATAGTGAGTTAGTTGTAGAAGGTCATAATCTTCCTGCAAATCTCGTATGCCTTGACATGGAGGGCTACGATGCTATCTTAGGTGTAGATTGGCTTGTAGACCATGACGCCTATATAAATTGCCACAATAGGATAATATATATTCAAAAATCAGGTCTTCCCAGATTTTCCTTCCTTCGTATCAAATATAGGAAGCAGTCTATCATCATTTCATCTCTCCATGCTTGCAAACTCATTTCGCAAGGATGTGAAACTTTTCTTGCCTCCGTAATCATCACCGAGTCCAAAGAAATCATCTTAGAGGATATTCCCATTGTGAATGTGTTTCCCTATGTGTTTCTATCAGATTTACCCAGTTTACCACCCGAAAGGGAAATAAACTTCTCCATTGAACTCATTCCCGGAGCAACACCTGTTTTAATAGCTCCCTGCAGGATGTCCCCTACAGAACTCATAGAATTGAAGAAACAACTTCAGGAGTTGTTAGACAAGGGCTTCATTCGTCCTAGCACATCCCCTTGGGGTGCGCCAGTTTTATTTTTCAAGAAGAAGGATGGATCTCTCAGGTTATGTATAGACTAGCGACGACTAAATCAACTTACTATCAAGAACAAATATCTGTTGCCATGTATCGATGAGCTCTTTGATCAAATTTCGAGAGCGTAATGTTTCTCCAAAATAGACCTCAGGTCGGGTTATCATCAGCTCAAGATCAAAGACGGAGGCATATACAAGACTACTTTCCTGAGCAGATATGGGCACTACGAGTTCGTGGTAATGCCATTCGAGTTGACCAATGCCCCGACAACATTTATGCAACTAAGAAATAATATCTTTAAGCCTTATCTCGACCGATTTGTGGTCGTCTTCATTGATGATATTCTTATATACTCCAAGACTAAGGAGGAGCATGAAGAATATTAAGAATAGCCTTACAAACACTAAATGAGAATCAACTATATGCAAAGCTTAGTAAGTGTGAGTTCTGGCTAAAGGAGGTCTCTTTCCTTGGCCATATTATTTTAAAGGAAGGTATCGCTGTCGATCCTTCTAAGGTGGAAGTGTTTAAGAATTGGAGCCGATCGATGACCGTATCAGAAGTTAGAAGTTTTCTGGGTCTGGCTGGTTATTATATGCGATTCATCAAGGACTTCTCAAAAATCACGGTCCCCTTGACTAGACTCACAAGAAAGGAGAACCCTTTTATATGGTGAAAGGATTACGAGAAAAGCTTCCTAACCCTTAAAGACCACCTTACCACAGCCCCTATTCTGACACTACCTATTGAAGGTGGTGGTTTTGAAGTCTATACCGATACATCTGGCATTGGTCTGGGATGCGTTCTCATGCAAAATGGAAAGGTGATTTTCTATTCATCAAGGTAGTTGAAGTGTCATGAAGAAAACTACCCTGTGCATGATCTGGAACGAGCAGCGATTATATTCGCCTTGAAAATTTGGTGACACTACCTTTATGGGGAGAAATTCACTATGTTTTCATATCATAAAAGTCTGAAATACCTCTTCACCCAAAAAGAGTTAAACATGAGACAACACAGATGGTTGGAATATCTCAAAGACTTCGACTTTACTATCAATATCATCCAGGCAAAGCAAATGCTGTAGCTGACGCTCTTAGCAGAAGACCAATGGCAACTCTAGCAAGCCTCAGGAAAGGTACGGCATATCTTATTATGGAGTTTGCTCGTTTGAATTTGGATGTTGATAAAGAAGAGGAAGGATGTATGATTGCTAATATAAGGTCACAACCTATATTAATCAAAGATCTAGCCAAAGTACAAGAAAATGACCTCACATTGATAGAAATCAAGGCTAATATTGAACAAAGGCCAGAATTCTCCATTTAAAATGATGGAAGGCTATTGTTTAAAGATTGAATCTGTGTGTCGAATCATGTCGACACTAAGAAATGTTGAGTCTCTCCAGGTGATTTTGATGATAACAAAACCCTGGAATTACAACCTAAGTAATAACTGGCTTAAACCACTCTCAACCCTTCCTTAAGCCCGCAAATGCCTAAATTCACGTTGGTTCAATGAATTGCCCATGATAAGCTCAACCAACTCATTTTGATTGGAACAGGACGTGGTCATAAAATAAACTGTTCACAGATCATGTTTTATTGGCTAACTCTTCTAAAATGCAGGTTTTCCAGGTGGCGGTCGACCGCCGGTCATGGGCTGGTCGACCGGTTTTCCCAACTTTGAAAAGCCTCATTCCTGTAAAATTCCAGTCGACCGCCCCCTCCCGCCGGTCGACCGCCATCTTCGAGGCAGCAATTGTTGACTTGTGTTCTTCAACGTGGGAAGCTCCTTTCTTTGGGTTTGTTTAATCCCAAAGTCACCAGACTTGCCATGATTTGTGGATCTGGTTCCTGGCTTGTCCCTTGACCATCCAAGATCTATAAATACATCATATTAGGGTCAAAAACCCTAATTACTCAAAAAGGAGATCAAAGAGGCTATCAAGGGGAGAAAGAGTGCTGCCACTGTAGCTCCATGAACAGTGTTTCGGGGAAGAACTTCTTCATCCTTCTCCAAGCTCTTGAAGATCATCCTGAAGCCATTCAAGAGAAGATCAAGCTGTGGAGCAAGCTTCATTCAGATCAATCTTCATCCACTAAGGGGGAGCTTTCGATTAAAAATTTTCTTTTAGTGTTTCTCCTTCCATTTCTATTTGAGCTTCAGGTGTTGTTATGCATAATCTCTAAACATTCTAGTGTGTGTGGATCTGCTTCTATCAGTGTGTGTGTGATGTGTTGGTGAGTGTGCACCGTCGTGGGAGTTCCTAACTCTCCACAAGTGTGTGTGTGTGTTGATCTTGTAATCCTTTGCAAGATAGTGTGTGAATCCTCACAGATCGTGAGGAGTGGACGTAGGTTGCCGTTGTTACATTCGAACCACCTAAAAATCATTGTCCATTGTGTGGTTTGTTCCTTCTCTTCTATCCCCATTCTGTGCAGCACTCGCGTAGATTATTTTGGTTGCATTGTTTGAGTTAGATCTAGTGTAATTTATCATTTTCATATTAGATCTTGGGTATATCAAAAGGTGGGTTCGGATAGGCAAGGCAAACCTTGTCAGAAAAATAGCATCTTGCGTGAGTAGAATCTCCGGATTCTACCTCCGCAATCGTACCTAAGATCGGTTGAGTGCGATAGATTCTATTAGATTTCAAAGTTTTCATATAGATCTGAAATTCATTACAGCTATTATTCACACTTGTTTGAATTGGGCAAAAGTTTGGTAAATGTTTGTATACGCCCAATTCACCCCCCTCTTGGGTGTCATTGATCGCGGGATTTCAATTGGTATCAGAGCAAAGGCTCTAACTTTCACAGATCTAGCGATCTAGAGAAAGATCCAGATTTATGGCCAACAAGGGGATGATGCCTGAGGGTCATTCCATTAACCGTCCTCCATTCTTTGATGGTTCGAACTACTCCTACTAGAAAAATAGAATGCATATTTTTCTAAGAGCTCAGGAGTACGAGGTCTGTAGGGTTGTGGACAAGGGTCCTTATATACTCTCGGATGATGAAGAAAAATGGACACCAGAGGAAATTAAGAAATGCACTGTAAATTTTAATGCTATGAATATCATGCAATGTGCTATACATCCTAATGAGTTTTCTCGTGTATCCATGTGCAGTTCAGCGAAGGAGATGTGGACCAAATTGCGGCTCATATATGAGGGAGCCTCACAGGTCAAGGAGACCAAGGCCAATTTACTTATCAGAGATTATGAGCTATTTAAAATGAAGCATGAAGAAACCATTTAAGAAATGTTCGCAAGATTAACTGAGATCACAAATGGTCTCAAAAGTCTTGGGAAGGAGTACACAAACTCAGATCTTGTAAGGAAGGTTCTGAGATCACTTCCATCAGCGTGGCACACAAAAGCCACAGTAATTGAGGATTCAAAGAATCTGTCCACACTTTCTTTGGATGAGCTCATAGGGTCACTCATGAGCTATGCGATAAACATGAAGAGAACAGCCGAGGAAGATACGAAGAAGAAGAAAGTGATTGGATTGAAAGCTCACCAATCTGATGATGACTTTCAAGAAGAAGAATCCAGCGAGGGAAGCAATGAAGAAGAAGACTTGGCCATGATAACTCGCCAAGTAAAGAGATTTTTGAGAAAGAAGAGGAATTTCCAAGGCAACTTTAGAAAGGGGCAAAGGAAGCCATTCAAACTAAGGGCGAGCTGAGCAAGCCCAATACTGTCATTTGTTACGAATGCAAGAAGCCTGGGCATATGAGAGGAGAGTGCCCAGATCTGAAGAGGAAATTCAAGAAGGACAAGTTCAAGAAGCCCAAAGCCATGGTCGCCACATGGAGCGACGAAGAGGACGAACCGTCCGATGAGGAGCTGCAAGAGCTCGTGGAAAGTCTATGTCTCATGGCACATGAAGATAAATCAACAGAGGTAAATTCTTACCCTGATTTCATTTCAAATGAACAATGGGAGTCGGAATATGAAAAACTGTGTACAAAATATAGAAAAATCAGATCTGAAAATAAAACTCTCAAAAAGAAGATTGATGATTTAACACATAAGGATATTTATGTGAAGTTTGAGAAACTGGAACAGGAATGATTCAAGTTAACTGAAGAAAAAGAAATTTTGTTAGAAATAATCTCAGCCAGTGAGAAAAATCAAGAGGAATTGATGTGCAAATTATTTGAAATGGAAAAAGGTTTTGAAAAATGGAAAAATGAAGAAGAGGTTCTGAAATTCACAAATTCAGAACTTGAAAAGAAACACGTGAGTTTAGTTGAAGAAGTGGCTAAACTTCAGTCCACTCTGTCTAGGTTTGTCAAAGGCAAACAAAACTTAGACAATTTGTTGGGAGTTAAAGTTAACTTCCAGAAGGAAGGATTGTGATATACTCCCCAAAATAAAAAATCCTTTGAGCATAAAATCACTACATCCTATTTACATGAAAAAGGAAATGATTGTGCTTCATGTTCATACTCTAAGCCAATACATGTTCAACCAAAACCATGCCAATTTTCAAGAAGGTCTTTAAATGTCAATTGCTTTTATTGTGGTCGTTTTGGTCATATTATTGCTCAAATTTGGTTTAGACCAAACTCATATAGAAATCATGCTGCTTGGACAAAGAAAAGACGTGCAGAATTGGACTAACTCCTATGGACCTAAATTCGTTTGGGTACCAAAAAAAATTACATGCGATTGTTGTTTCTTGCAGATATGTCTTGAAGCCAGGGGGCGCAAATGGTACTTGGATAGCGCTGTTCAAGGCATATGACAGGGGACCAGAAGGTGTTCTCTACACTGCAAGATAAGGATGGAGGGTCAGTTACTTTTGGAGGCAAAGACAAAGGTAAAATCATTGGAATCGATAACATAGGTAAGAATTCTAAAATTCTTACTGAAGATGTGCTTTTGGTGAAAGGTTTAAATCACAATCTGTTGAGCATAAGTCAATTGTGCGATAAGGGTTTTAAAATTATTTTTGATGAAACCCATTGTATTGTCATGAACAAGAACACAAGTGAGATCAAATTCATTAGAAAAAGAAATAACAATGTCTACACTATTGATATTGATGATGTTTCTTGTGATGATATGTGCTTGGTAGCAAACAATCATGAGAATGTATGGCTATGGCACCGAAGACTAGGTCATGCTAGTTTTGGAGTAATCTCCAAGTTGTCTAAACATGACTTGGAGAATGGTTTACCAAAATTAAAATTTGAAAGTGATAAAATCTGTGAGGCTTGCACAAAAGGTAAGCAAACACGCATATCTTTCAAAAATAAGAACATTGTTTCTACCTCCCGGCCTTTGGAATTGCTGCATCTTGATTTGTTTGGCCCAAGTAGGACATCCAGCCTAGGAGGGAAATCCTTTGGTTTTGTGATTGTTGATGATTATTCCAGATTTACATGTGATGTGACACCAACCTTTGGACCTATTTTGCAAGCATTCAATTTTAAGAAGCGGACTCACTCTAGCGGGCTCACTCGCTTGGCGCACACTAGTGCCCGATGGCGACTCAGCGATGTTGGAGAGGGTCCGAGGTGGGACCTTGAGGCTCCAATAGTTGGCTAGCTTGGAAAGAAGCCCAAATGGGCTTGGGATGCCCAAATCATGGGCGGCCAGCACACCAAGGATGTGGGATGAAGGGTTCACTCACAACTCACCCGCGGTGGTCACTGACGGCACTAGCAACTTAGGGTCGAGCTCTCACTCACCGTCCGACGGAACAATGGCGGTAATACTAAGCTAGCAATGAATTGAAACCCAGCCAAGAGAGGGACCGAGACTCACCTAGCCAGCGTGAAGACGCCGACTCCGGCCGGAGACGGGGGCGAGCGGGGAGGCGTGGGAATGCACCCGCACGCCGCGTCGATGAAGCTTCAAACCTGCAAGTGAATTATTACATGAACTACACCTCTCGCAGGAGGGGGATCTTAGGGTGGGGGTTAACTGCGATTACACCCAAAACTACCTCCACACAGGGAGGGGCCTTCAGCCGGCCAAGCGGGGAGGGGTGAGACCGACTAAAGATGAAATTGGACGCCGATGTTGATTCTGCCCATTGTCTGCGCTTCTGGACAGACAGTCGCTTCTCCGGACGCTGCGGCCACTCTTGATTTTTTCTGAAGACAAAACCAGTGGGAACATGTTCGTAGCTGGACCGGGAAGACACCGAAATTTTCTGGATTTCTTCTGGTACCTCTGCTGGTCGGGGTAGGGGTTTGAACAGGGTAGCAGGTCCTCTATTCTAACAGCTGCAGGTTCCTAATAGCAGGAAGCAGAGGGTTCCACTAACGCTCCCAAGCTCGGAATCAGGTGCCGTCAGAGCCTTTGGAACCGTTGACGGGTCTACTTCGTAGCCGAACTGACGGGGATGCAAAATGAGGTCGGAGTAGTCCGGTGGCTTCTGAACAATGAAGGAGGGTCGGTGCAGACAGAGTGGAAGCAGAACCACCCGATTGGGGGAGAAAATTGATAACTTTCTGGTCCGGTCTCCAAATTGAACTCTGCTTCTTGGGGATGGTAGAGGACTCGACGTAGAAGACTTTTGCTGAAGAACTCTCGATCAGATTCCCAATAGGTTCGTCGCAGAAGAGCTTCCACTCCGGCTCTGGCCTCCTGCCAGGAAAGATTCACGCAGTCGGGGGAGAAAGGCTCTCTCGGGCAGCACCGTGCTCGGACGAAGATGAAACCACTGCCGTTGCGAAAAAGACAGGCAGACGCTTCCAACGGTACCTCTTGGGCCTTCAGATTCACCGGGATGTGGTCGGAGTCACCTCTACAAGCAGGTGGTCTTCTGTAGGTCGCCAGCTGCTTGGAGGATCTATCAATGGAGGTGGGAGAGGTGATGGAGAAGAGCAAGGGAGAATGGTGGAGATGAGAGAGAGAGAGGGGGGCGACCCTAACCAAGGGGTGGGGTCTTGGGGGTGCCCTAGGGCTGTGGAGGGAAGGTGAATTTGAATTCAAATGGCCTAGGGAAGTGGTGGGTTGTATGGGGGAGAGGGAAGGGTGCTTGGGGAAGGGAAGAGGGTAGTTGGTGGTTGGAGGGTGGAGCAAGGATTGGAGGATTCCACCTTGGGGTTGGGGGGGGAGTTAAATGAGTGTATGGGGAAGGGGGAGGGGTCTTAATGAGAGCTGAATGGGGAGGAGAGAGAAAATTTTGAAATTTGGGGGAGGGGAGAGAGAGAGGGGGGGGACCCCTTAGAGAGAGAGAGAGAGACAATGAGAGAGAGATCTAGAGGGATGTGGAATTTTGGATTTCAATATTCATGCAAAGTTGTTACATATGAGAGGAGTGGGGGCCTATTTCTAGGTATTAGACTTTTACTAGGACGAAAATGACCCTGACTAAACAACTATTGACCAAGCACTCCAAGGGAGGGGCGCCCCTGGGCCTAGCCCATTAGTTGGGCCCAATAGCCTAACAAACCAACATAATGACACAAGACTTTGGTAGATAACCAACTAACCTACGTACATGACTCAAATAAAGGGAAAATTACATGATGATGACTCAAATAAAATATAAAAATTACATGACTAGACTCATAAAATTATGACGAACACAATGACGCACACTGATGAGCAATCCGAGCCTCAAAAAAAGTGGAGGGGCGAGGGATGCCCCCATCATACCCCCGGGGTGGGGAAAACTCGACCTCGTCGAGTATGAGTCCACCGGGGAAGTAGTACACCAAAATGCAGCTCCGGGCGAACCACGATCTCCAAACTCAACCTTCGCTCATAGCCGGAGAAGGGTGCTTCAGCTCGTCAAAGTGGCTCGGACACACCCTCATGCTGGCGATGGAATATTGCTTGCCTAGTATTACCGCTGTGTGCTCACGTCGGGCTCTCAGGCTAATTTGTGGTGGCACTCCGAGGGTGTCTCTCGCAAGGATAGGTGTAAGCTCAAGGCACTCACTAGGATCCACCGCTGTGCCCTTAGAGGGTGCCGGATCCGCCACATGAGAAATGAGGTGAATCCCAAAACCCATCGGTAAGTCCAACCCGCAAGTCGGGTTGCCAAAATCACTCAGAACTTGGCAAGGTCCAAGTACTCGTGCCCTCAAATTGAGGTGACCCTAGGGCAGAGCCACTCCAAAGTCATCATCGTGAAGTTACCAACTTGGAATTCCAAGTGGCGCCCATGAGTTTTTGCCCGCTTGTTGTGAATCTCACCGCTTGTTGCTTGAGACTTGCTTGGATGCATATGCCATGCACTATGATGCGGTGTGAGTGGACAATGTATGGTATGCAAAGGTGGTCCAGGGCAACCACATATAGACCTATCATGCATTGATGTTATGAAGACTTTGAATGATTTGGGAGGACCGGGGCATCCATAGGTGTCCCTCTTATGAGTGAGTGTGATGAATGTTGGAGGACTCGGACACCCATGTAGGTTCCTAGCATACATAAGACCAATGGTGAATTGGGGAGGACCGTTACACCCAAATAGGGGCCACTCATGCTTCCTACTTGACATGTGGGTGGTGTGAATGAATGGACCCGATTTTCTAATCATGCCAAGTGGTGTGTTGTGCCAAGACTTATGCACTCCTATCCTAGAGATGACTTCCATGTGCATGGGTGTGGGGTGGCCCTTGAGCTTCCACTCGTATGGATTAAAGGGATCTAAGAAGGTGGGCATTATGGCGAGGAGCTCTTCCTTGTTTCCTAGGCATATGTTGTTTATGGCGATGGTTCCCTTTGTGGGGCCCGAGTCTTGGAAGTGGTGGTTTTGATCCAACATGGTTGGTTGGGGTAGAGAAGGGTGGATTGCGGGTAAGGTGGGTGGGTCACATAGGTAACTAGGCTCCCATTGGAAGGGATCAAAGGGGTCATGGATTGGGCTCCCTAGAAGAAGGAACTCTATGTCCACAAGGTCCATACAAAGTGGGTCATCCTCCTCTAATGAAGTAATTTGGCCGAAGCTCTTGGGAGGTAGATCGACCATGAGGGGAGGGCTTGGCTTTCTACCCGAGATATGAAGCTCCAATTTGAGGAGAAGGTCGGGCTCATCGGGTGTGGGGAGGAATAATATAAGGTCACTAGTGTAGCAACCAATGGTGCACATTGAGGTGATAGACCCAACACATAGGTGTAGGAGGTTAAGGCTCCTAGGTTGTTCGGTCATGGGGGTCAACATGTCAGTCAACTCTAATTGCCATGCTAAGCCCTTGAGAAGGTCCCCTAGTGTCTCCACTTGATAAGATGATTGGATGGTGGTGCGATAGGAGTTGAAGGGCACTATGGGGAGGTGTTGCTCCAAGGATGGGTAGGCCATGATCAGGTGAGCTGGGCCCTCTTTTAACCATCTAGCCAAGGACCCACTTATGATGAGTTCACTCCCTACTAGAGGAGAGGGCATAGAGTTAAGATCATAATGCAAAGCTTTGTCCTCATCTTGGGCATGTGTTTCTTTCAAAGTGGGGATTGGATCCGAGGTGTTCACCACTATGGGGTCGGGTGTTAGGATTATGGGTTCTTCTACCAAGGAGGTGGGTAGGTACTTTGTGGGTGGGGTGATGATAATCGGGGCATGGTGCATCCGGGGTGGTGAACGAGGTCGGACTTGGAGTGGGGTTGGGAGTAGTGGTGGCCGAGGTTGGGGTAAGATTGGGGTTGGAAGAGGAAGGTGGGGTGGGTGTGGGGGCTTGGTTTGATTGGTTTTGGGAGGTGTGTCCTTTTTAGGGGTGAAGGAATTGAAGGGTTCCTTGGGCTTTGGTGATCCGAATAGGAAGGGGACACATATCTAGCCCTAAGGTGTTCCTTCATGTTTTCCCAAGTGGTGATGGGATCTTCCCTTCTAATTATCCTTAAGCCTTCAATTTTCAACCAATGAGTTTGAGCCCTTTTGATTAGTTGCATTTTGGCACATCGAGCCTTCCTATCCTCGGACATGGGACTCCTCCCAAAGTAATGGTCCATTGATGCCTCCCAATCTAAATAGTCATTAATATGAGTTCCATCAAAAGTTGGAGGTGGAGGACATGTCCTTCCATTGTCCGTACTTGGGGCGGGCCCATTTTCTCCAAGTTGGTTGAGTCAACCCGATATGTTATCAAGCCGCTCATTGGCATAGGTCAAGGACTTCATGAGATAGTTGACATGGCCAGAGAGGTCATGTGTGTTAGTGGTAGGCATCCCTTGGTGGTTTGGACTTATGGAGAGGGCCGATTGGTAAGGTCGGTATGAGGTGGCCATACTAGTGGACAAGAGCGATGCACTGGAAGACTCTAAATGCATATGCGCGCCCTAGGACCAACTTGATAGAGACAAGTTGTGAACCTAGCTCTGATACCACTTGATGTGACACCAACCTTTGGACTTATTTTGCAAGCATTCAATTTTAAGAAGCGGACTCACTCTAGCGGGCTCACTCGCTTGGCGCACACTAGTGCCCGATGGCGACTCGGCGATGTTGGATAGCTTGGGGAGAACCCCAAATGGGCCTGGGATGCCCAAATCATGGGCGGCCAGCACACCAAGGGTGTGGGATGAAGGGTTCACTCACAACTCACCCGCGGTGGTCACTCACGGCACTAGCAACTTAGGGTCGAGCTCTCACTCACCGTCCGACGGAACAATGGCGGTAATACTAAGCTAGCAATGAATTGAAACCCAGCCAAGAGAGGGACCGAGGCTCACCTAGCCAGTGTGAAGACGCCGACTCCGGCCGGAGACGGGGGCGAGCGGGGAGGCGTGGGAATGCACCCGCATGCCGCGTCGATGAAGCTTCAAACCTGCAAGTGATTTATTACATGAACTACACCTCTCGCAGGAAGGGGATCTTAGGGTAGGGGTTAACTGCGATTACACCCAAAAATACCTCCACACAGGGAGGGGCCTTCAGCCGGCCAAGCGGGGAGGGGTGAGACCGACTAAAGATGAAATTGGACGCCGATGTTGATTCTGCCCACTGTCTGCACTTCTGGACAGACAGTCGCTTCTCTGGACGTTGCGGCCACTCCGGATTTTTTCTGAAGACGAAACCAGTGAGAAAATGTTTGTAGCTGGACCGGGAAGACACCGAAATTTTCTGCATTTCTTCTGGTACCTCTGCTGGTCGGGGTAGGGGTTTGAACAGGGTACCAGGTCCTCTGTTCTGACAGCTGCAGGTTCCTAATAGCAGGAAGCAGAGGGTTCCACGAACGCTCCCAAGCTCGGAATCAGGTTCCGTCAGAGCCTTTGGAACCGTTGACGGGTGTACTTTGAATCCAAACTAACAGGGATGCCAAATGAGGTAGGAGTAGTCCGGTGGCTTCTGAACACTGAAGGAGGGTCGGTGCAGACAGAGTGGAAGCAGAACCACCCGATCGGGGGAGAAAACTGATAACTTTCTGGTCCGGTCTCCAAATTGAACTCTGCTTCTTGGGGATGGTAGAGGACTCGAAGTAGAAGACTTTTGCTGAAGAACTCGCGATCAGATTCCCAATAGGTTCGTCGCAGAAGAGCTTCCACTCTGGCTCTAGCCTCCTGCCAGGAAAGATTCGTGCAGTCGGGGGAGAAAGGCTCTCCCGGGCAGCACCGTGCTCGGACGAAGATGAAACCACCGCTGTTGCGAAGAAGACAGGCAGACGCTTCCAACGGTACCTCTTGGGCCTTCATATTCATCGGGATGTGGTCGGAGTTGCATCTGCAAGCAGGTGGTCTTATGCAGGTCGCCAGCTGCTTGGAGGATCTATCAATGGAGGTGGGAGAGGTGATGGAGAAGAGCAAGGGAGAATGGTGGAGATGAGAGAGAGAGAGGGGGGCGACCCTAACCAAGGGGTGGGGTCTTGGGGGTGCCCTAGGGCTGTGGAGGGAAGGTGGATTTGAATTCAAATGGCCTAGGGAAGTGGTGGGTTGTATGGGGGAGAGGGAAGGGTGCTTGGGGAAGGGAAGAGGGTAGTTGGTGGTTGGAGGGTGGAGCAAGGATTGGAGGATTCCACCTTGGGGTTGGGGGGGGGAGTTAAATGAGTGTATGGGGAAGGGGGAGGGGTCTTAATGAGAGCTGAATGGGGAGGAGAGTGAAAATTTCAAAATTTGGGGGAGGGGAGAGAGAGAGAGGGGGGGACCCCTTAGAGAGAGAGAGAGAGAGAGAGAGAGAGAGAGACAATGAGAGAGAGATCTAGAGGGATGTGGAATTTTAGATTTTAATATTCATGCAAAGTTGTTACATATGAGAGGAGTGGGGGCCTATTTATAGGTATTGGACTTTTACTAGGACGAAAATGACCCTGACTAAACAACTATTGACCAAGCACTCCAAGGGAGGGGCGCCCCTGGGCCTAGCCCATTAGTTGGGCCCAATAGCCTAACAAACCAACATAATGACACAAGACTTTGGTAGATAACCTACTAACCTAGGTACATGACTCAAATAAAGGGAAAATTACATGATGATGACTCAAATAAAATATAATAATTAGATTACTAGACTCATAAAATTATGACGAACACAATGGCGCACGCTGATGAGCAATCCGAGCCTCAAAAAAAGTGGAGGGGCGTGGGATGCCCCCATCAACATGGGTGTTGTTTCTATCCAATCAAAATGATGCATTGATGGAGTTTTAAGTGTTTTGCAGGAAAATCCAAAATGATAGAGGTTATCTTATCACTACCATCCAGAGTGATCATGGTGGTGAATTTGAGAATAATGGCTTCAGTAATTTTTGTGAAGAGCAGGGATACACACATAATTTCTCATCACCAAGAACGCCTCAACAAAATGGAGTAGTGGAGAGGAAGAACAAAACCTTGATAGACATGGCATGGACCATGTTAAGTGTGAACTCCCTACCCAAATATTTTTGGGCCGAGGTGGTAAGTACAACATGCTACATCATCAACAGGGCAATGGTAAGTCCCATTCTGAAGAAAACCCCATATGAGCTTTACAAGGGTAAGAGACCAAATATTTCTCATCTTAAACCCTTTGGATGCCCTTGTTATATTTTGAACAATGGTAAGTCAAACTTGGGTAAGTTTGATGAAAAGAGTGACAAAGGAATATTCCTAGGTTATGCACTTAATTCTAGAGCTTATCGATTATTTAATAAACGAACTTTGGTTGTTGAAGAAAGTCCACATGTGATTTTTGATGATCTGAGTTAAGACTAACCAATCAATCTATTTCAATTGTGGATGCAGATGAAGATCCCAAACGTTCAAATGATGCTAAGGTCAAGAATGAA
Organism: Amorphophallus konjac; assembly: GCA_022559845.1. Classification (NCBI taxonomy): domain Eukaryota; kingdom Viridiplantae; phylum Streptophyta; class Magnoliopsida; order Alismatales; family Araceae; genus Amorphophallus; species Amorphophallus konjac. Next base: position 441,163,795 of record CM040118.1, read on the forward strand.
CCAGTTGAAGGGATCCCTAGCAAGAGTGAAGAGGATGATGATCCTTCAATTGAAACACTTCAAGAACAACAAGTACAACACCACAATTTGGCCAGTTCTTCTACGCTCTTGAAAGATCACCCAGCCAAAAATATAATCGGTAATCCTCAAGATAGGGTAAGAACTAGGTCTTCACTAAGGCAAGTAGAAGAAGATGATTTGATAGCCTTAATTTCACAAGAAGAGCCTAAGGATATTCATGAAGCTCTTCAAAATGAATCATGGATTCAGGCTATGCATGAAGAGCTACACCAGTTCCAAAGGAACGAAGTGTGGACTCTCGTGCCGTGTCCTAAGAATCATCCCACAATTGGAACCCGTTGGGTTTTCAGAAACAAGTTAAATGATACGGGATTGGTTGTTAGGAACAAGGCCCGGCTTGTGGCCAAAGGGTATAGCCAGGAGATGGGTATTGATTTTGATGAGTCTTTTGCACCGGTTGCTAGACTAGAAGCAGTCCGGATCTTACTATCCTATGCTTGCTCTTTGAACTTCAAACTATTTCAAATGGATGTTAAATCTGCATTTCTTAACGGTTACATCAAGGAGGATGTTTTTGTAGAGCAACCTCCAGGTTTTGAAGATTGAAAGCATCCAAAGCATATGTACAAGTTGCAGAAGGCGTTGTACGGGTTAAAGCAATCACCAAGGGCATGGTATGAAAGGCTCACTTCATTCCTTATAAAAAATAGTTTCAAAAGAGGTAAGGTTGACCAAACACTCTTGACAAGGAAATCGGGTAGAGACATATTAGTAGTTCAAGTATATGTGGATGACATTATTTTTGGAGCTACTAACAATGTCTTATGTGAAGAATTTGCATAAATCATGCAAGGAGAATTTGAGATGAGCTTAATGGGTGAACTGAATTTCTTTCTTGGATTGCAGGTGAAGCAAACAACCGAGGGCATTTTCATCAATCAAGCAAAGTACACACTGGAGCTGTTAAAGAAATTTGAGATGGCTGAAGCAAAACCTTTGTCAACTCCAATGGCCACAACCTCGAAGTTAGACAAAGATGAAAATGGTAAAATAGTAGATCCTACACTGTTTCGAGGTATGATCGGATCACTACTGTATCTCACAGCATGTCGCCCTGATATTCAATTCAGTGTATGTCTATGTGCTCATTTTCAGTCATGCCCTGAAGAATATCATCTAATAGCTATGAAACGCATTTTTAGATACTTAATTGTCACAATAGATTTTGGCTTGTGGTTTCCCATCGATAGTTAATTTGATTTGATTGCTTACACCGATGCGGATTATGCCGGATGTATTATAGATCACAAAAGTACTTGTGGGTATTGTTAGTTTCTTGGTGGATGCTTAGTCTCATGGGTCTCCAAGAAACAACATTCAGTAGCTCTCTCAACGGCCGAGCCTGAATATGTAGCCGCCGGAAGTTGTGGAGTCCAAGTACTTTAGATCAAAAATCAATTGCTTGATTTGGATGTTGAAATGAAATGTGTGCCAATCTTGTGTGATAATACCAGTGATGCGGGACGGACATCAGACTCGACTCCAAGTTGATATGCGATTCTTGGACTCTATACAAGCTCACAATCGTCCCTTAATGAGGGAAGTGTACGGATGTGCACGGTTGAGAAACCGGCAGTGAGCTAGGGTGGTAGCCTCTCTCTCGTGCCCGGATCGGGTCACGGGACGGATCTCGCTCTCTCTCTCGCAGCAGCGATATAAAAATATAACAAGCTAGAACCTATCACTCGCAGCGGCATATACAAATAAATACGAGTAAAGCGAATGTCGAGTGAAGGAGCGGACAGGATACCTCTACGCTCCGGGCGTGGGGAAGATGACCCCGGCCGAACTCGTACTCCCGGTACAACAATTATCAAGAATTACAGAAGTGAATATTTCTGCCCACCTCACGCAGGGAGGTAAAGGGCTACACGTGAGACCTAGGAGTAGCGGGCTCGGGTTGACGGGCAGCAATTTGGACCACTCCGATGGTGGCGTGCGCCGGCAACTGTGGGGCCCACGTGCTGCTCGGACCTCCGAACTGGGCGGGGTGCATCCCGCTACAATGAGAACTACTGGAGGGGCGGTTCCTAGGAGAGGGACGCCTTGGATCACCTCGTGGAAGGCGAAGCGGCTCCGACCGTCACGTGGAAGCTTGTTGTCCACGGACCTAAGCTTCTATTTCAGACCTGCGCGCTCCAGCGAAAAAATTTTCTGCGACTAACACGGACGTCGGATCGGCACGAAACTGGTGCCGTTGGAAAGCTAACGCGAAGCATTGCGATCCTCAGTTTCTCAAGGAATTTTGTTGGGGCCGTATTTGTGATGGTGGAATTTAGAACATGACTATTCGTAGTGTCAGATCTGACCAGGCAGACTGAGATCTGACTGAGAACATACATTGACCGTGACTCAAACTTCAGATCTGGGTGTTGGGTCCATGATGAAAGTTGGAGAGGGAAAGTAAAGAAGACGTGGATATTTTTTTTGTAATTTATGGTGGAGGTTTGATATGGGAAAAGGATTTTCTAACACTGGGTGGTCGGATCTGGACAGCAGGGACAGAACTGATTTGGGATTTGACAGTGATTTTTAGAAAATGTAAACGAGATCTAAAATTCTTAAAACAATTCGTGGAAGGGGGCTTAGGTGGACAGAATCCCCAATAAAAGTTTCAACTCATTTAGACATGGGGAAAGGGGTTGAACATTGGATGAACTCAGTTACAGTGACACAAAATAGAACACAGGCAGATCTGGAAGTCTGGGGAACACGAAATGGGAAAAAATAGAAAACGAAGGCTGGAAAATAGAAACATTTTTATGGGATGTGGGATGGACCACAAGAACTCACCCTAAAAATTTGGAACCCAAAAGATCACGAGGTTGAGAGGAAAAATTCTAGAGGTGGCTTGTTGTCCTGAGTTGGACAGAACTCTGGCGACGGTGGCGACGGTGCGATGGCGGCACGAACGGAAGGCGACGACGGAGCTTCACACCCCAAGAAGATATAACACTTGGAATCCACCAAGTATAGTAGGGAATCCACCCTAGAAGGCAGTAATCCAGCTGTAAGAGGAGAGGGGAGAGAGGGGGGCGCCCTTGGGCTTTGCAATATTCCAAGAATTCTTCTTCATTAATTCACATAAAATGAAAATACATGGCATATATAGTTCCACCCTAATGACTCAAATGACCCCATATCTAGGGTTAGGGGATGGGCATACATGGGATAGGAGATATTATCCCCTCATGGTCAAAAAAACACAAAAATAAAACCAATAAACTAATGGAGTTCGCCCCCCCCCCCCTTAAGAGACCAATTTTGAATTGTTCTCTTTATTTAATTCTTGGTCCAAGTCCACATTTGGACCATGGACCAGCCCCCATGGGCCCTGGAATCCATGTGGACCAATAAGAGGAAGGGAGGGGGCCCTAGCTGGGCCTACGTGCCCTTTTGCAAAGAAACCCAATGGCCCTTTGCAAATAAACCCACTAAGACTTATAATTGCGTACCCATATAGTATAAGGGTATAAATACAAATATATAAGGACATAAATGCAAACAAAATGTGGGTGCTCTTGCTCGGATGTCCCCATCAATTCTCCCCGGGTGGGAGGAAGTCGACCCCGTCTAGTATGGGTGCGACTGCTCGTGCTGTTCCGGTGGATCCGTCCTCGACCAAGAAGCGCGGAGTACGCTCCACTCCAAGTATTCGACACCTGCTCATCGCGTATAGATTCGATATGCTCACGCTGCTGGGGAATGGGGATAGAGATGGACACTCCTGGGTGGGGTCACTCTCAAAGGAGGGAGGCAGCTCAAAGACTTACTTGGAATCACCGCTGGGTCCCTATATGTGACTAGATCCGAGATAGAGAATGGTCGAGCCGATCCCAAATGCCGGCAAGTCCACAACGTACGCATTGGATCCGGCTTGCCTCACACTCGAAAGGGACTGACAACGCGAGCTTACAAAGACCGACTTGACTCAACATATGCAAGCTTCAACTAGACACATGCAGACTTCCAACAGACTAGACGACAACAAAAGGAAAGAAAATAGACTCACACATGACCCTAGACTCATACCTAATGCAGATATTGGCTACTAAGCATCTTGGATACATGGTGGATCCCCCTGGACATCGCCCTCATCCTGAAGGAACTCATCAGCTAGATCCTACTCGGCCTCATAGCTGACTGGCACTAATTCCGATGGCGAGGTTTCTCCAACCCTCGGGTCCCCAATGACTAGTGATGTACGGGTGGGGCATTGACTAGCAATGTGGCCAAACCCATGGCAACGATAACACTGCTGTTGTTACCCACTAGTCTCTCCGATGAGTGGTCCCTTACCCTTATCTTCCTGATGGACTGGGGGTGTAGGCAACATAGGGGGAGGTGTGGGTGCCGGAGGACGGGCAATGGGTGCCGAGGGGCGGGCAATGGATGTCGGTGGTTGGGGTGGAGGTGGATCCCTTGGCGGAGGAGGATGAGGCCTTGGAGCGAATTGCTCCTGACGGGCAGGCTCCAGAGGACAAGCCATGGGGGCCTCGGATGTGGGCCTAAGGAGCTACGGGGCTTGACACTACGGAGGGGAATGGGGCCCGACTGTTGGATAGACTCAAACTCTCCCTCGAACTGCTCCATCTCGAGAGCAACCTGGTATGCATCCTCCAACTTATCCACCTTGCGGTAGAAAAGCTCATACTATAGGTGTGGTCGTAAACCACGCCGAAATCGGAAAACGGTCAGGGAGCTCTCCTCCGTGACATCACATCGCAGAAAGTATTCATCAAACTCGGCGATGTAATCGGAGATAGACCGATCTCCTTGGGTGAGACTCTGCCACCTGTCTATGAGACGCTGGCGGTAAGTGACAGGGAGGTACTTCTTCCTAAGTTTGGACCTCATCTCTTTCCACATCTCTACCTGGGGTTCCTGACAGTGAAACAGTAGGTTCTCCATGTTCCTCCAAAAAGTTTATGCCTGCCCTAGAAGTTTCATTTTGGCGAACTTGACCTTCCGATTGTCCGACATCTCGAACCACTCGAAATATCGATCCATGCCGGCCTCCCAATCAAGATAGACTTTTGGGTCTAAGGACCCGTCAAAAGTGAGAGGGTCTACACGAACGGTCCTAAGGGTCTGCTCGTCCTCATCCAACTCACGGTTCCATCGTTGAACACGACGGTCATGACCATATCCCCCATATTCGTTCTCAGACTCATAGTCATGCACCTCAGGGATTTGACACCTTCTAACATCTATCCCTTGAACCCTTGGAGCAGTAGGTTGCTGAATCGGCTCTTGTTGACCATGTGTAGGTGGGGGGGGGGGGGTGCCTCGACTTGGGCTATCAAGGGTGCCTCGGCTGGGGCTCTCTCTAATGCGGCAACTCTCCCTACCAGGCCCTGAACGGACTGGTCCGACCCTTCGGCCCTATCCTTTAAGGCCTTCATCCTTTCTACTAGACGTGTGCCTAGGCCATCCACCCGTGTACTCAACCCTTCCATTCTATCCACTCGAGTACTTAACTCGTCCATTCGTTCACTCAACCCATCCATTTTTCCCATAATAGCTCGGAACATGTCGGCCACCGATGATGCATCGAGACTAGGGACTCGGGGATCTGCCATAGGAGGTGGTGGTGGTGGTGAGTATTAGGTACCCCTACGTGTGGGCATGCAAAGGACACGGGGTTGGAATACACCAACCAAAGTGAAGTGATGAACCTAGACTTAACCAATATCCGGTACTTGGCGGAGTCACGAGATCCGAAGATCCTCTCTCGCAAGTGTGCGGCCTTCTTGATAGGCGTAACCTACCATTCAGACAACACCTTTTGATATACCAGGTTATTGGGATGAAAATGCACACCTAGGACAACACTACCCTAGACTCAACTCACTCGGATACCAATTGATGCGGGACGGACAGCGGACTCGACTCCAAGTTGATATGCGATTCTTGGACTCTAGATAAGCTCGCAATCGTCCCTTAACGAGGGAAGCATACGGACGTGCGCGGTTGAGAAACCGGCAGTGAGCTAGGGTGGTCGGCTCTCTCTCATGCCCAGATCGGGTTACGGGACGGGTCTCGCTCTCTCTCTCGTAGCGATGATATAAAAATATAACGAGCTAGGAACCTGTCACTCGCAGCGGCATATACAAATAAATATGAGTAAAGCAAATGCTGAGTGAAGGAGCGGACAAGATACCTCCACGCTCTGGGCTTGGGGAAGACGACCCCGGCCGAACTCGTACTCCAGGTACAAAAATTATCAAGAATTACAGAAGTGAATATTTCTACCCACTCCACGCAGGGAGGTAAAGGGCCACCCGTGGGACCCGGGAGTAGCGGGCTCGTGTTGGTGGGCAACAATTTGGACCGCTCTGATGGTGGCGTACACCGGCATCTGTGGGGCCCACGTGCTGCTCGAACCTCTGAACTGTGCAGGGTGCATCCCGCTACGATGAGAACTACTGGAGGGGCGGTCCCTAGGAGAGGGACACCCTGGATCACCTCGTGGAAGGCGAAGCGGCTCCGACAGTCATGTGGAAGCTTGCTGTCCACGGACCTGAGCTTCTGTTTCAGACCTGCGCGCTCTGGCGACAAAATTTGCTGCGACCAGGTAGGACATCGGATCGGCACAAAACTGGTGCCGTTGGAAAGCTAACGCGAAGTACTTAGATCTTTTGTTGCTCCAGGAATTTTGTTGGGGCCGTATTTGTGATGGTGGAATTTCGAACAGGACTGTTTTCAATCTCAGATCTGGCCAGGCAGATTGAGATTTGACTGAGAACATACGTTGACCGCAACTCAAACTTCGTATCTGGGTGTTGGGTCCTTGATGAAAGTTGGAGAGGGGAAAGTAAGGAAGACGTGGATATTTTTTTTTGTAATTTATGGTGGAGGTTTGATATGGGAAAATGATTTTCTAACACTGGGTGGTCGGATCTGCACAGCAGGGATAGAACTGATTTAGGATTTGACAGTGATTTTTAGAAAATGTAAACGAGATCCAAAATTCTAAAAAGAATTCGTGGAAGGGGGATTAGGTGGACAGAATCCCCAATAAAAGTTTCAACTCATTCAGACATGGGGAAAGGGGTTGAACGTTGGATGAACTCATTTGTAGTGACATAAAATAGAACACAGGCAGATCTGGAAGGCTGGGGAACACGAAATGGGAAAAATAGCAAACGAAGGCTGGAAAATAGGAAAATTTTTATGGGATGTGGGATGGACCTCAGGAACTCACCCTGAAAATTTGGAACCCAACAGATCACGAGGTTGAGAGCAAAATTCCAGAGGTGGCTTGCTGTCCTGAGTTGGATAGAACTCCGACGACGGTGGCGGCAGTGCGATGGCGGCACGAACGGAAGGCGGCGGCGGAGCTTCACGCCCTAAGAAGATTGAACACTTGGAATCCACCAAGTATAGTAGGGAATCCACCCTAGAAGGCAATAATCCAGCTGTAAGAGGAGAGGGGAGAGAGGGGGGTGCTCTTGGGCTTTGCAATATTCCAAGAATTCTTCTTCATTAATTCACATAAAATGAAAATACATGGCATATATAGTTCCACCCTAATGACTCAAATTACCCCAGATCTAGGGTTAGGGGAGGGGCATACATGGGATAGGAGATATTATCCCCTCATGGTCAAAAAAACACAAAAATAAAACCAATAAACTAATGGAGTTCGCCCCCCCCCCCCCCTTAAGAGACCAATTTTGAATTGTTCTCTTTATTTAATTCTTGGTCCAAGTCCACATTTGGACCATGGACCAGCCCCCATGGGCCCTGGAATCCATGTGGACCAATAAGAGGGAGGGAGGGGGCCCTGGCTGGGCCTACGTGCCCGTTTGCAAAGAAACCCAATGACCCTTTGCAAATAAACCCACTAAGACTTATAATTGCGTACCCATATAACACAAGGGTATAAATACAAATATAAAAGGATATAAATACAAATAAAATGTAGGTGGTCTTGCTCGGATGTCTCCATCAACTAGTGCAATCAGCTTGTCAAAAATCCTATTTAACATTCTAGGAAAAAATACATTGACATTCGACATCATTTTCTAAGAGATCATGTAGGAAAAGGGATCTTTGAATTGAATTTCATTGACATACACAATCAACTAGCTGATATTTTCACAAAACCCCTAAACCAGGATCAATTTAGCAAGATAAGAAGAGAACTTGGGATGTGCAAGGGTGAGAGCATACATACATAGGTCTGCACTTATGATAAGAATTACACTTGTAGAAAATCATATGCATCAAAGGTAGATTAACATGCATATTGTATGTATTTACTTTTAATACCATGTGTGTGTTCATATATATTCCTGCATGCTTGAATGTATTTATACATATAGACCTCCTTGAAAAATATTTCTATGGCCAGATATTCCTTGGTTAAATAAATGTGGACCCAGTGATGCCGGACCTAAGGCACCTTCCGAGGTGGAGTTAGAGAACTTCCCTCAAATCTCCATCTCTTCTCCTTCTATCCACTTCATGATGTTGGTTCCAATCAGAAGGTCGGATGATGGTCCCCATTCAAAAAAAAAGAAAGAAACAAAAAAAATAAATAATACAAAAAATGGGATTTTTAGGGCTAGCGGTCGACCGCCACTCCCGCACCGGTCGACCGGTGGCGGCAAACCGGCCCAGCCGGACCACATCCGAACCCTTCTTTAAGAGGTCCTAAAACCCCTTTCTCTTCTTCTAACACTCCCATTCACTCTCCAACTCTTTCCCCCAACCCTAGAACACCCAAACTCCACCTCCCAAGCCCCTAAACCTCATCATTCTTCCACCCGCACAAGATCCGGCGTGTTCGTCGCGGTCTCGGGATGAACTCCATTCGATCGTTCGTACATTCGTGGAGCTACTTCCTAGGTTCCAACTTGTGGAGAAGGCTATTGCAAGCCCTTGGAGTGTCTCCTAGTCTACCTTCATCTCCCAGGACGAGAGTCATCTTTTCAAGGGTTTCCACCGGGTTTGCTAGTTCGGGATGCCGCCTAGACAGAGCTCTCGGTGTTCTGCCCAAGGGGAAGCTAGTGGTCAGAGGCGAGAGGCCCCGACTCCTCCACCTCAGCGAGCTCATGCACCACCTCGAGCACCTCGCTTGCCTCCACGGCCTATTATCGACCCTCGACTGGTCGACTTTAATGAGGTGAATGAGCTTCTACCTGATTTATGTGCTCCGTTTGAGATTCAAGACGGTTGGACAGATTTTGTCACTAGGTATACCAGATACTATCCCCATCTAGTGCAGCAATTATTTATAGCAATTTGATTGAGAGAAATGAAGAGCTATATACAGTTGTTCAGGGAGTTGAGTTACATATTACACCCGATCTTTTTCGACGAGCCTTAGGAGTCTCGACTTGGGGTGCTGACCAGAATTTTGGTCATGGTGAAGTTGAGGCTACTTTCCTTACCATGACAAACTGTGATTATGTGCGTGGTGTGAGTGATTTAATCACATTGAATGCAAATTATTTTCCACCACTGTAAAGGATTTTGCACCACATGTTCACTTCACTCATCTATCCCAAGGTTGGCAATCGAAATGAAGTCACAGAGGTTCAGAGGTTTCTGTTTTACAATGTCATGAATGGGATTAACATCAACATGTGTCGGCTCATGACAGATCTGATTGGGACTTGCCGTACCTATCTCCGACGATCCTTGCCATATGCTTCACAGTTGACAGGCATCTTCATATATGCTGGGATAAATTTGGAAAATGAGCAGTTCATTTATGTTCGACAAGATGATATATATAACAAGCATAAGATCTTTACAGATTTTGGGTATTACTATGGTCCCGATGGGGAGCTATGCTGTGATATACCAGTTTATGGGGAAGAAGTTGATAGTGAGGAAGAGCAGGAACAAGAGCAGCAGCAGGATCAAGGGGATGTTCCCTCTCCAGTTCAGGCTGAGGAGCAGCCTCCTCCACCTTCACCTCATCATATGGATCCTGAGGTGCCTCCTCCACCACAGTTCTATAATGGAGAGTCTTCTACTTAGGGAGCCGCATAACACTCTTGGGTAGATTATGAGACTTTTGACAGGCGGTTTACTAGACTGGAAACTCGAGTGGATACTTTTGGAGAGCGAATTTCTACCTTTAGAGATCGGGTCGACACTATGGGTAATGTGATTGACACTATGTCAAGTTGCATAGATTCCTTCTCCCCTATTCTGGATACTATCTCCACTCAGATGGCCACACTCTCCACACATATGACTAGCCTCACAGATAGCGTTGCTGATTCCAGCCAGGCCTTCCACTTCACGAACCTGACACTTCTTGGCATGCAGCGCCGTGATGCTGCCCGTGACGTCTCCATTGGCTATATTCGGGAGCGTCTTCAAGTTCAAGATCATTCTCTTGAAGACATCCGCCGCCGCCTTGGATATCAGCCTCCTCCTCCAGAGGATCAGCCTCCTGCAGATGCCCCATGAGGATTTTTCTTTTGCTTTCTCCCTCTAGACTGTTGTACTTTGGTCTTGTGCCTTTTGGGTCCTCCTTTCGTCTATCCTATCCCCTTTTGATGATGCCGAAGGGGGAGAAGTAGTAGTGTAGGTCTAATATATATTTTATGTTGGGATGTTGGTATGTTTGTATGCATGATCATTAGTGAGGATCATTGTGTTAGTTCTGCATTTACTTTGTCGCATGTATCCAGTGTCTAGAGTCTTGCACTCATTGTCTCAAGCATCAATGTACCCTGTAATGGAATGATGAAATGAATGCAATTGGTGTTTGATCTCAAATGGTTGGTTCTTCTGTTTCATCTCCTATCTATTTGGCAAATAATGTGTTAAATGGCTGTTTTATTCACCTTGTGGTTTATCGACCTTATGAGACTCCATTTTACTTAAATGCATGCCAATGCTCTTGTAATCTTGAGTTTTGTCATCATCAAAAAGGGAGAGATTGTTGAGTCTCTCCAGGTGATTTTGATGATAACAAAACCCTGGAATTACAACCTAAGTAATAACTGGCTTAAACCACTCTCAAGCCTTCCTTAAGCCAGCAAATGCCTAAATTCACCTTGGTTCAATGAATTGCCCAGGATAAGCTCAACTAACTCATTTTGATTGGAACATGACGTGGTCATAAAATAAACTGTTCATAGATCATGTTTTATTGGCTAACTCTTCTAAAATGTAGGTTTTCCAGGTGGCGGTCGACCTCCGATCATGGGCTGGTCGACCGGTTTTCCCAGCGTTGAAAAGCCTCATTCCTGTAAAATTCGGTCGACCGCCCCCTCCTGCCGGTCGACCGCCAGCTTCGAGGCAGCAATTGTTGATTTGTGTTCTTCAACGTGGGAATCTCCTTTCTTTGGATTTGTTTAATCCCAAAGTCACTAGACTTGCCATGATTTGTGGATCTAGTTCCTGGCTTGTCCCTTGACCATCCAAGATCTACAAATACATCATATTGGGGTCAAAAACCCTAATTACTCAAAAAGGAGATCAAAAAGGCTATCAAGGGGAGAAAGAGTGCTGTCACTGTAGCTCTGTGAATAGTGTTTCGACGAAGAACTTCTTCATCCATCTCCAAGCTCTTGAAGATCATCCTGAAGCCATTCAAGAGAAGATCAAGCTGTGGAGCAAGCTTCATTCAGATCAATCTTCATCCACTAAGGGGGAGCTTTCGATTAAAAATTTTCTTTTAGTGTTTCTCCTTCCATTTCTATTTGAGCTTCAGGTGTTCTTATGCATAATCTCTAAACATTCTAGTGTGTGTGGATCTGCTTCTATCAGTGTGTGTGTGTTGTGGATCTTTCTGATCCGTGTGTGGTTTGGTGAGTGTGCACCGTCGTGGGAGTTCCTAACTCTCCATAAGTGTGTGTGTGTGTTGATCTTGTAATCCTTTGCAAGATAGTGTGTGAATCCTCACAGATCGTGAGGAGTGGACGTAGGTTGCCGTTGTTGCATCCAAACCACCTAAAAATCATTGTCCATTGTGTGGTTTGTTCCTTCTCTTCTATCCCCATTCTGTGCAGCACTCGCGTAGATTATTTTGGTTGCATTGTTTGAGTTAGATCTAGTGTAATTTATCGTTTTCATATTAGATCTTGGGTATATCAAAAGGTGGGTTCGGATCGACAAGGCAAACCTTGTCAGGAAGATAACATATTGTGTGAATAGAATCTCCGGATTCTCACCTCCGCCATTGTACCTAAGATCGGTTGAGTGTGATAGATTCTATTAGATTTCAAAGTTTTCATAAAGATCTAAAATTCATTACAGCTACTATTCACACTTGTTTGAATTGGGCAAAAGTTTGGTAAGAGTTTGTATACACCCAATTCACCCCCCTCTTGGGTGTCATTGATCGCGGGACTTCAAGAAATTGATCATGGATGAAGCTCATAAATCAAGGTATACTATTCCTCCTGGTGCTACCAAGATGTACCAAGACTTAAAAAGAAATTTCTGGTGGCCCAACATGAAAAGAGAAGTAGCGGACTATGTATCTTGCTGTCTCACTTGTCAGCAAGTAAAAGCAGAACATTTAAAGCCCGCCGATAAACTACATCCCTTGGATATTACCGAGTGTAAATGGAAAAGTATAGGGATAGATTTCATCATGGGTTTACCTAAGACAAGAGGTGGACACGATGGTATATGGGTGATTATAGACCGATTGACTAAATCTGCACATTTTCGGCCAATCAAAAATCGATGGTCTGTGGATGTATTAGCAGCACTGTACATGAGGGAAGTTGTCAAGATATATGGTGTCCCTGTCACCATTATATCTGACCGAGACCCTCGGTTTACATCACAGTTCTGGAAGGGTCTACAACATTCATTAGAGACCCGACTCAAATTTAACACTGCGTTCCATCCACAAACTGATGGTCAAACTGAAAGGACGAATCAGGTGGTGGAAGATATGCTCAGGGCATTGTGAGCGACGTCACGCGGTTTGAGAAATGAAATGCGGAGCGCGCGGGCTCGTTTTATTTGCTGCAACACAGAAATAAGAGAAAAGAGAAGGGGCCCCCACGGGAGATTGCTCCGGCGGGGCGAGCGGGACAAATGCAATATAGCAAGATACGGGGGTTAAACGGCCATAGCGGGAAGTTACTCGCCGCGGCCTCGGGGGGATGTGGAACGCACTGAAATTCGTGGGGTTCGGAAATATCGTGGGATATCGGTGTTCTTTTTATCGGTTTATCTAGTGTGAGGGCGTGCCAGTCACCTAGGTGACAATGTGTTCGGGCTTCAAGACTGGAGTGGTCCGAAGCCCGGGGTGCGCTCCATCTGACTGATCAGACGATTGTGGATATCGGGTCGGGACTGGAGACCCGCCACGCCATAAAGGCCACGACGTTAATTACATCCCCTCGGAGAGGGGAAGACCTCTGATTAATCGCCAAGAAAAGGGGTCAAATGACCTAGAGATCATTTTTCATTAAAGCATGCGAGCTGGGTTGACATGATTTAAACCCTCCGCATCGGTATGCAAAACGGTGTTCAAAACCATATAAATACTTGCCGCGAGTGCGGCGAATTTAATGAAGGTGCGGGATTAGATCCCGGTATATATACATCAGCCACTAACAGGCAATTCCAGTATTCGGTCGAGAGTCCATATTCGAAGCATCGAAGGTAACAACAAAGACATTCGGATATCTGCCGTAGGTACGGCACGCTTCACGTGGGTGCGGGATCGGATCCTGGAAGAAGTGGGTCAAGCTGATGAACTATCGGCCCAAGAGGTGCACGGATCATGACCATGTCGGGGATCCCGAGGTCCACGTCCGATACCACGGGGCATCATTGCTTTTCTCTTCACGCACAGTCCGGGGGAGCGGGTTGTTAAGTGTAAAGCCAAAACTCGGCAACGTTTAAGGACACTACAAGGGGGGGGGGGGCGTGCCGGTTTATTTTCTTGATCACCTTCTCTCTTCCAGGCACGCCGGATTAAGTGATATTGAAGGGGGGGCGCGCCGGTTAAGGATGCCACAAGGGGAAGGGCGCGCCGGTTTAAGGACACTACAAGGGGGCTGAAGGGGGGGTGCGCCGGTTTAAGGGAGTTCAAGGGGGGGCGCGCCGATTAAGGTCCAGGAAGGGGGGCGCGCCGGTTAAATGGACTAGTACAAGGGGGCGCGCCGGATTGCTGTAAGGAAAAAAAATGGGTTTTGAGTGTGGGGTTAAACCGGCGCGGGGGGGCACCGCGCCGGATTAACCCGCGCCGGATTAGGGGGCGCTGGATTAAGCATTGTATATCTTCTTTCAACCCGTTTGTGCTCTGTTTCTTCTTTCCTTCAACTGCAAGTTGATTTATTGATTGGTTTGTTCATCTTATTGGTGAATTATGTTTGTGGAAAGAAGATTTAAGTGTTTTAAGTGTTTGTTCAGGTGGATTGTCATGATGATTCAAGTGTTTTATTAGAACAGTTTGCTGTGCAGGAACATGGAAGTTTAGTTTGTCTCAGTGGTTTAGTGTGTTTGTCTGTCTGTTCCTATGCATTCTCTGTTCTTACATGTTCTTCCTCCGGCAAAATTTGGGCAGCACCTCCCCCGGACTGACGATTGCCAGAGAAAATAGAGGAACACCAAGTGGATTGCTCCAGGGTGAACCTTAAAATGTAGACCTTATGCGGTCCGATAACCCAAGTGTGAGTGTGGAAAAGCTCGAGGACTAGCCTTCCAGAGCTCTCACGACTCACGGGTAATGATCCCTCGAAGGGGAACGAGTGGGGAGTGAGATCAGAAACGCTGGAGGCCAAGTAGAAAGGGAGGGGCTACAGCCTGAACGTATTCCGAAGGGGGAGAAGAAGATGCAACATATCAAGAAAAGAGGATCTCCGGAAGGATCGTTTTCATTTCACCACGAAGGGGTGCAAATACATGGGCTCTTCATGCATCTAAAGCAAGGAACCAAAGGGAAGAATACATCGGAGGAAAGAAAAAGAAACAAGGGGGGGAGGGGAGATCTGTATCTCCCTCACCACACTCTCTGCTCTCTCCTTCTCTTTTCTCACTTCACTTCGCTCTCACAGGAATGCTGGCTTCGGGCTTCAAGGGGTTTCTCTCAGAAGAAGACTTCCACTTTTCAGGCTTCCAAGAGTTGTTCAACCCTTCCAACCTTCCAACCCATTTAAGCTTCGCCGGGGTGCTCCTTTTATAGGGGACGGAGTCCCTATTTTTGGAGGGATGCCCTCTGGATTCTTCTTCCTCCCGTTGGTTCCTTGTTTCCCGCAACCACCACTGCTGCTGCTGACGTTGGTGACGTTGCCCTGCTGCTGCTGTCGACGTCACCTCCGGCGAGGCTATGGTGTGATCGGGAGGGGGGCAGAGGCATGGCCTCCTCCTCCGCTGGCACATCCACAGCGAGCCACGTTGCTATCATCATTTGCCGGAGGATGGGCGACCGATCGACGGAATGAGCGTTCGGCGGGATGGGGCTCGAGGACTTCCATTCACAGCATATGCTCGTTTGCCCGCTGGATCGAAGTGGGAGCTTTAACCATTTTAGGCTTGTTCGTCATCATGCCGTTCCCAGGAAACAGGGGACCACATTGATGACGGGATGGCTTCACTGCACGCCGGATAAAGGCCTCAGAGAAAAGCTTGTTTCTAAACTAAGCGCGCCGTATTAGCACTCCAAGATGGGCGCGCCGGTTTAGTGCATTCAAAGGGGTGACCCTTCAACGGGAGCATGCCATTTTAACATAAAGCAAGGGAGTTCACGGGGCGCGCCGGACTAGCATCTTGTAAAGGGCGCGCCGGTTTAAGGCCCCCTTAGGGGCGCGCCGGTTTAAGGCCCCCTTAGGGGCGCGCCGGTTTAAAGACCATATAAGGGCGCGCTGGTTTAGACTTCGTCTCGGCTTCGCGGCTATTCGGATGGATGCTTATCCTTCTGTATTGCTTTAGTCGTAATGCACCGCCGTCGGGGTGTTTATTTCAGGGCCTCTGCATCCCGATTTGGAACTTCGAGTGATCCCCGGCGCGTGCCGAACACGTGTTCAAATTCTCGAGTTTCTTTTGATTCAGCCTTTGGCAATGCCGACTGGAGAGCCGGGGCTGTCTCTTCAACACGAGGGGATTCTTTGTCGGGTGGCGGAGCACCGGGTAGGTATTCATCCTGCTTGGAGGAGGCACAGGGTTTATTCAGCCTTTCCGTCTTCGACTCGCTCTCGAGTGCTGAGACGTGCATGTCGTATGATCATCATCATTTTTTGACGTCCACAGGGGACGGGAATGGTGCAGAAATTAAATAGCAAGAATTGAAACGGCCATTGCGGGAAGTGACTCGCCGCGGCCTCGAGGATATGAACAGATAAGAATATAACAAAATATAAAGAGAATATAAGAACGAGAATTTAAACGGCCATTGGGGAAGTGACTCGCCGCGGCCTCGAGGATATGAACAGATAAGAATATAACAGAATATAAAGAGAATATAAGAACAGGAATTTAAACGGCCATTGGGGAAGTGACTCGCCGCGGCCTCAAGAATATGAGCAGATAAGAATATAACAGAATATAAAGAGAATATAAGAACAGGAATTTCAACGGCCATTGGGGAAGTGACTCGCCGCGGCCTCGAGAATATGATGTGATCTCCAGGGTCCAAAGACCCCAAAATAAGGAAATGATCGCGCCTACCTCACGAGCAGGAAGTGGCGGGTTGCTTCTTCCTCCCCCTTCGGCCAGCCGATGGAGAGGGCTTCCCTTAGTTACCCTTACAAAATAACAGACAGTAGGTAAACATAATTAGAAAATAGCGGTGTAGTATCAATCCCTTGCGAAGAAAATAACGAAATCGTGACAGAACACACACCTGGTTGGTGTGGTTTTAAACCCCTCTCGGACTCGAGTAGGAGGAAAGTGCGATGATGAATGCAAGAACTATATAAGAGAAGGCGCCCTTATGAAGGGAGATAGAGGATGCGAAATGATGAATGCAAAGAACTACGGAGAAGAAGGGGGAGAGAATTAGCTTATTGGATGTGCCGATGGTGAGATCCGGCGGAGCTTCAGCAGCGTAGGGACGACGTGAAAGCATGGTGGACAAAGACGACCTTCCTCTCGCGAGCACGGGCACTCGAGAAGCCGGCAGAACCTCCCCCTACAAAAGACCCCACGAATTAGAAATGACTCCGATAGCCTCTGGGCTCCGGCAGCCTATCGGACCTCTTAAAAACTCTCCTCGGACTGAGGGGGGGGGGTCTCTATTTATAGGGCTCCGGAATATGGAGGCGTCCAGGACCCTGGGCGCCTTCATCATGGCAGAAATTATATTTTATTATATTTTTATTTTTTTATTTCGAATATTTTCAAGGAGATGTCCAGGAAACTGGATGCCTCCATAAAAGCCCACCGAACCCCCGCCGAAAGCTGCACGCGGTTTGGCACAACACGTGATTTTGATCGGCGCCCGTGATTCATGAATGGCCGCGTCCAGTTGGCAGGACGTCTTCACAATTTAGATTTTTTAAACCGATCGGCGGGCGGGGGGCGCCCGTGGGCAAGTTGATGGAGGCGTCCAGGGGCCTG
Source organism: Amorphophallus konjac (assembly GCA_022559845.1). Lineage (NCBI taxonomy): Eukaryota > Viridiplantae > Streptophyta > Magnoliopsida > Alismatales > Araceae > Amorphophallus > Amorphophallus konjac. Next base: position 441,181,372 of record CM040118.1, read on the forward strand.
GACGCCTCTATGAAATTATTATTTTTTATTTTATTTTTTTTATCATTATTAATATTATTATTTTTTATTACTTTGTATTGATGGAGGCGTCCCGTCAAGTGGACGCCTCCATGATTTTTGATTTTTTATATTTTTTTTATCATTGATGAAGGCATCCAGGAAACTAGACGCTTCCATGATTTTTGATTTTTTTATTTTTTTGTCATTGATGGAGGCGTACAGGCGCGTGGACGCTTCCATGATTTTTGATTTTTTTATTTTTTTTGTCATTGATGGAGGCGTCCAGGCGCATGGACGCTTCCATGATTTTTCACGGAAAAATTCAAAAAAATGTAAAAAAATTCAAAAAAAATAGGAAATCACCAGAGTAATTAAAAATGTGAAAGTCGCCTTGGGATATCATAGTGTAATATGAGATTTACTCACGGTAATGTCAAGAACGGCGTGTCTACAGTTGCCCCGCCTTGACGTCTGCTTTGGAAGGGAGTGACACGTAATGGAATGGTATCGAAGTGGAGTAAAATGGAGTGGGAATGGACTGATAAGTTGATGCCAAGGTGTGATGAGACATGCTTTTGACATTACTGTTTGGAATCTTTCCTGTAGTTTCAACGAGGCGACCTTGAAGCAGGTCTTTCAAATTTGACGATTGCTTGGACGGAGATCAAATAAGGGGGGTGAGATGTGCGCTCAGGCACGAAAAATAAAGGAGACCAACTTCTCGGTGTGGAAGTACCTGGGTCATAGACCTGCAGGTTTCACCTTTGGAGAGCGGTTACCAGCCAATGTGGAAGTGCTGCGGCCAAGGTGGGTCAAACAAGGTAAAAGCAAAGGAATATCTGAAGGGCTGTCCAAACAAGGGTCTCCTTTAGAAGAGCAGCGTAGGGCCGTTTCAAGGAAACTCAATATTTCATTCGGAGTGGAATATCTCATATTTGTAAGAATTGAAGCACAACGGCTTTCACAATCGAATCACTTGAATGATCTTCCGCAACAAATTCAAAGTCCTACATGAATGCATGCTGGGTTTAAAGAAAAATTTAAAACAAACTAAAATAGAAAATAGCCAAGGATAATATTGTCAACTCATTAAGAATGGGTCAGGATACCGATCCAGTGAGCCGATACTGAGCCGGGGCCCGTTTATCCACGCACCAACGCACTGAACAGAACCGTCGTCCCCATGCTATCACAAGTTAACGGCCTATCCGTACAACCCAAATTCTTCTGGAATCATCGCCGTTTTTGTTGAAGGGGAACTCAAACCCCAAATTCGTTCGGGTCGCAAGGTCCTTGACATGTTCTAGTAGCGTAGGTATCATATAATATGATGCATGACACGGGGGGACCAAACACCGAAGGACGGTACACAAGATAGGACAAAGATGTCCGTTAGTAAAACCTGCACAGACCAACATAGATTAAATACATCAGAAAGCAGCAGAATCACAATAGAATCGCACCACAGTACAAGGAGATCTAGACAAAACCCTGACGACTGATCACTGATGTGACGTGTTTCGTCCTGTAGCGCCTCTCTTTTCCTATAAGTACCTCCCTTAGGCTAGTTCATCCAAATGCACCAAGGAGAGTTTTGAAAGTTCAGGAGGAGAAGGAGAGGAGAATCTAGGGATTTCATGATGGAAGGAGAGTCTTCCCGCGTTATGAAGAGGGGCAGGCCTAGTAGTGAGATCAGGCGACTCTCCGACCTCGAGGGTCATCTGAGTGGGACGATCCAGTCGCATATGGTAAGCTGATTCATTTTAAATTCTCCGCGTGAACCCTTTTTCACCTCTTTTCCTTTCTCTCCTTCTTTCCAGCCATATCCACTCTTCCCAGGCCCGAGGAAGTTTTCCAAACTGCCATGGCTTTCAAAGTTAACTTCCAACATCTCTATTGGCATGAGGGCCATACTCTCGAGGTGGCATCTTCAGGGGCTCCTTATTCATGCCAAACACTATGAAAAGATTCGCATGGACTGGGCGGCTATGGGCGCACTAGTGGAGATCTGGCATCCCCAGACCCATACTTTCATCTTTCCGACCTTCGAGGTGACCATCCTCCTCGAGGAGGTGGAACTTCTGCTCGGACTGAAGAAATTCAAGAGTGACGGGAAGGTAAAGGCTATGCGGATGCTGACAAGGGGGACTTCCGAGAGCGTCCTTGGAAGCTTCATGCCGCCCGACGCAGCTAGAAAGGTCCGCACTCAAAAGGGAATTGATTTGCAAAGGCTCACTGAATGGGTTATGGATGCCCTGAGAGCGTCACCAGATGATGACCACTTGGAAGGAATTATGAAAGGGTTCGCCATTTGTCTGGCGGGTGCTCTCTTGTTTCCTTATACCGACAACATAGTGGAGGAGGACCAACTGAGTGCCATCCGCGGGATTTAGAGTGGAAAGAGGGTGGGACCCGCCGTCCTTGCCTACCTTTACAGCGGCCTTACTGCCTCGAGCATGGGTAAGCCTCCTTTCGGTTGCGCACTTGTTCTGAATTGCTGGATTGATTTGCACTTCAAATTTGACCACCGTGAGGGGATGCCGACTGCTTCGAAGCTCTTCCAACAGAGCCCCCTTTATCACATAGCCGATGTGTTAGGCTTCGGTGGCACCGCGACGAACCGTGTTCCGTGGCTGAAGAAATGTGAAGACTGGCGGTCTCACTTTCGAACCGTGACACAAAGCTTCTTCACTTGCGCACCGACATGTCTACTCTCACTTGAACTCCTCATGAGGTCTTCTCCCGAAGTTGAACTCCAACTGATCGGCGCGACTGAGTTTGTCCTTTACAACGCGCATCGGTGCTGCCTCCAGATCGGCATTCAACGCCATTCGTTCCCACTACTCACTGGCATCGTCCCTTTGAAGAAGAGGGAGTTGGGCATGGAGGCGGATGCGAAGGAAGCGAAGGCCGTTAAAGCACCCTGGAAGACAAGTGTTGCGGGAAAGGCCTTAGCGCATGTGTGGGAAGAATGTGAGCTGTGGAGAGCTTATGTAACCGAACTGGGGAAGTTAAGGCCTAGAGTGCCTAAGCCCCCGATGTAACTCGCTCTACTTTCTGATGGAATAAAATCCGGCATTTGACATTTTGGACCATTGTTCCCCTAATTATTATTTTTATGATTTTTATTTTTATTTTTTCTATGTTTTTGTGTTTTCTCTCTTTTTGTGTTCTTGTTTGTTCACATTATGATCATATATATATGTATAAACACATTTTTTTAATTTTTAATGGGGGCGTCCTAGGGCCTGGACGCCCCTATGTTTTCTTTTTCAATTTTTGTTTATTTTTGATGTGGGGGCGTCCAGGCGCCTGGACGCCCCTATGTTTTCTTTTTCAATTTTTGTTTATTTTTGATGTGGGGGCGTCCAGGCGCCTGGACGCCCCAAAGCTTTTTTTTGAATTTTTAATAAATTAAAATGTGGGGGCGTCCAGGCGCCTGGGCGTCCAGGCGCCTGGGCGCCCCAAATCTTGGTGGTTTTCTATATAAAGGGGGCCTCACCCCCTGTTCTCTTCTACTATTCATTCTACCGACCCATTCTCAGTTCCCAATGTAGCAAGGAGGCCCGAGCCAGGGTGGAGAGAGGCGAAAACGATGGGCTCGTCGTCCGAGGAGGTCGAGGGATCATGCCGAGGAGGCTGCCGTGGGAGAGGAGATTGCCGCGGAAGAGGAGGCGCCTCCTTTGGTCGTGGAGGGTCCTACGGGCGCTGGCGATGCGGGAGAGGATGAGCACGACTCGGTAAGCCCTCAGAACTCTAATTTGTTGGTTTATTAGGCTAAATAGGCGGGCGAGAGACGGTGTGGAGAAGGCCGGGGAGTGAGAGAAGGAGGCGTCCAGGGGCCTGGACGCCTCCATCCTTTCTTTTTTATTTTGTTTTGTTTTTATTATTTTTTTGGGTTATTACGTAAATAAAATAAAATCAAAATTAAGGAGGCGTCCAAAGATGTGGACGCCTTCATGATAATATATATTATTTTTTATTTTATTTTTTATTTGTTTTTTGTTTTTGTTAAAATAAAATAAAGGAAATAAAAAGAAGCGTCCAGGGGGTGGACGCCTTTAAATATATATATATATATTAAAATAAATAAAAAAATAAATAAATATTATGTACAGTGTTGTTGTTTATTATTATCCATGATGCTGATGTGTTCCTTTTTGTTTGTTTTTGTGGTGTGCAGGGCGTGATGAAGAGCCGGATCAGCTGGTCCCTGGTGGTGGCAGCGTACCGTGGGCTTCCGGACTTTCAGAGGGCGCGGGTGGACGCCATGGGTTTTGGAGCTTTCCTCAGGATTGAGCCCTTCTGGCTTGACCTTCCTCTCATCCAGACGTTGAGGGAGCGGTGGCACGCGCCGAGCCGGGCGTTTCTGATGCCCTGGGGGCACATGGTGCCGACACTAGAGGACGTAGCTCGGATCACCGGGCTATGAGTTGACGGAGAGGCAGTCAGTGGGGTCACTTACCCCGATTACCGAGAGAGTGTAATGGACCTGCTGTGGCTAGAGACGAGCGCGACTGACAGAGACAGCAGGGTAGTCGGCCGAGTGGAGATTATGGAGGCGCTCGATTTGGTGACCCGCGCCAGCGGGTCAGCGAGACTGGAGCTGAGTTTTTGGCACGACTGGAGGGAGACGCTCGGGCAGCTTTCACCCAGGACCCGAGCGAGCGAGAGCTGGTGGATCTAGACCTCCGGCGGTTCCTTTTCTTTTTCCTGGGCAGCCTTCTGCTGGGGACTAAGGGGGACGGCATCCACTGCCGCTTCCTCGGGATCTTGGCGGACCTGGACAGAGTGGGGAACTATGCGTGGGGAGCGGCTCTGCTTGCCCATTTGATCGCCGATCTCTCTCAGACTTCAGAGAGGGAGACGACAGTCAGCGGCTTTGCACCTTTTCTCCATGTAAACATTTTATTTATGCATTTTACCATAGTTACATATGCAATTGTTCATGCTAATGATGTATGATGGATGCAGGTGTGGAGCTACTAGTACTTCCCGATGGGAAGAGCCAGACCGGGGAACAGGAGAGCCATGCCTCTGGCGCGACGGTGGAGGCCGGTCATGGTCACGGCACCCCACGGCTACCAGCTGGCGTCGCTTCGTCGGGAGCTGAGCGAGTACCCCGAGGCTATGGTATGATGCGTATGATTTTTTTGGTGTTTTTATGCATGTGACTTAATGGCAACTAACATGACGTATGTATGGTGATGCAGGTGGTGTGGAGGCCCTACCTGGGCATGGCCGATGCCGGCCAGCCTTGGGTGGTAGCGGGTTATCCTCGTTTCGGGCGGGACGTGTGGGTCCATTGCCTGAACGAGATCGAGCCGCTGCGGCTCAGGCTGGTTATGAGGACGTTGGGGTTAGCCCAGGAGTGGGTCGACGTAGACGAGCCGGTCCGCGTCAGGCGAAAGACCAAGGGAAAGGCAAAGATCGTGGACTGGCGTACGCGCTTCCCTACACAATACCAGGACTGGCAGCAGGGCGGGGTCCCAGTGGTGTCCCATGTACCGGACATCACCGATTACCTGAGACGGTATCGAGCCACGTACGGGGAGCGCCTCTTCCTCGGTGGTGCGGCAGGGGTAAGCGTGAAATGAAAAATGTTTCCCTTTTCTATATGTATATGCATGTGACACTAATTTATATGCAATGTAGGATGCACGTGATAACATGATTGCCGACCTGCGGGCCCAGCTGGCAGACGCCAGGCGACAATTGGTGGCCATCCGACAGGAGTTGGAGATCCTGGTGAGTCTATGCAATGCATTTTTTTTTGTTTTGTGACCTGGATTTCGATGCTTAGCCTCTGACTGTCGTTTGTTCCGTGTTTCAGCGGGCCCATCAGGCAGCGGCAGCCGGGATGGCTGGTGGAGCGGGTTCCAGTTCGTGGGGCCCTCCTCCGGAGGTTTCTGCCCTTCAGGAGCAGCTGGCGTACGCGGTGGCCCGGGCTGAGGAGGCCGAGCGTGACCGCGAGGCTCGAGTGAGTGTCTGCCTGACCCCGACTCTCTTTCCAGTTGCTCTTCTTCCTTCACTGTTCTCTTATGGGTCATGCGTGCTTTGACAGGTGGCCGAGATTCGGGAGGCCCTGGCCCGTGCTGTTCGTGCTGAGCAGGAGCGCGACGCCTGGGCGGCAGAGCGTGACGCCCGGATTGCGGAGCTGGAGGAGGAGCGGCGACGGGAGGCTGAGGAGCTCCCTCGCGACGTGCTGGATCTGCGGATCGCCCTCGAGCTATCGAGGAGAGAGGCGATGAGAGAGAGAGAGGAGAGGGAGAGGGAGAACATGGAGAGAGAGAGAGGAAGGAGAGGGAGAGAGAGAGAGAGAGAGAGAGAGAGAGAGGGAGGACAGGAGGGCGGAGCGACTGTGAGACTGGGACGAGAGGAGGGCTCTGGAGGCCCAGCTGATGGAGCTCCGATTGAGTCTCGGCACGGCGGAGGGGAGGCTTCGGGAGAGCGAGGAGCGGTATCAGAGGGCGAAGGAGCGCGGGGCGCGACTTCGTCAGTCTGGTTCTTTCTCCATGGGCAGCTTTCTGGTTTCTTCGGCCGAGGAGCATCGCCGCGCCTTCGAGGCTGGCGTGCCACCACAGGGCGAGGCAAGCACCGCCTCTCAGAGTTCGCGGAGGCCCCCTAGGGATCCCCGTCAGAGGAGGGAGGAGAGAGATGATCATGAGGGTGGTAGCGAGAGTTAGAGAGTTGCTTATACACCCCACCTTCCTCACTTTATGATGTATAACTGACTATTTGCTTATGTGCAATGAAATGGTTCCTTTGTCGTATGCAATTTCCCTTTTCCACGCTTCTTCTCTTGCACCGAGTTGTTTCGAGGCATGCTTCACGAGACCTTACCCTGAAAAGTAGGGAACTGCGCCTTGCACAGAGGGGTCCTCTCTTTTTTTATTTTTTCTTATTTTCTCCTTTTGGGTGTGTCCAGGCGCGGGGACGCGTCTTAACTTTCAAATTCAAATTTAAAGCGCCAGGCGGTACTTCTTCTCCGGTGCCTTGCCCGCAAACGAGCCCGCCTCCGTCGAGATTTGCTCGCCCATCTTCGCTCTTCTTCCACTTCTCGATCGATGGAGTTTGGTGGGACAAATCGTGGTGAAGGGAGAGAGGGGCGAGGGACTCCTCGCCCGAGGAGGGATGCGCAAGAGCATAGAGAGGCGTCCATGGAAGCGGAAGGGCCGCTTCGGACACCTGAGGGACCCGAGGGACCCGGTGACGCGAAGGGAGGTGAACACGGTCTGGTAGGTCCTTTGATCTCCTCCTCTTTGATCCATTTTGAGTTTTGAAGTGAGCCACGCGAGGGGGGGAAGAGGGTTCGGTGAGTGTTGCACTCAAATGATGGATGCGTCCTTGACAGAAGACGTGTTCTCGTTGTCTGACGTAAGACCCCCCTTTCTTGATGTAGGGCATGGCACGGACCCCGGGCTTGGCCGATGAATGGGCGAGTGCGGATGAGCTGAGCTATGTCAGGAAGGAGAGTCACGGCAAGGTGAAGCTTGAGGACTGGCGCATACGTCTCCCTGGACAGCAAGGGAGCGTATTGGTGCAGGACAGTGCCGACTTCCTACGGCAGCGGAGGGAGAGTCATGTGGGACCTCTCCAACCTGGGGATGCGCGTGACATCAACGGCTTGCGTGCCCAACTGGCAGAGGCCAGGCGGCAGCTGGCCGTCACTCAACAGGAACTGTCGATCCTGGTAAGTTAAGTACTGCATTCCTTTTTTTTAAAATTTGGAGCTTAGCTGACGGCCGTTGTTTGTTTGTTCCAGCGTGCCCAGCAGACAGTGATGGTGGGAATGGCCGGCGGTGCATCTTCCAGCTCTTCGGCCCCTTTTCTTGAGATTGCCTCCCTCCGGGAGCAACTCGCCGGTGCGGTGGCCCGTGCGACCCGGGCGGAAGAGGAGCGTGATGCCTAGGTAGCGACTGTAGCGGAGCTGCGGCGTCACAGTGAAGAGAGGCCACATCCGGACATCCTAGAGTTGAGGGTGTTCCTCCAGGTGGCCAAGAGAGAGGCGGAAAGAGAAAGGCTAGAGTGAGAGAGGACAGAAGGGCCATGAAGGCCCAGGTGAGGGAGCTCCAGCTAGGCCTTCGAGCTATGGGACAGAGGCTAGAGAGCATGGAGGCAAGCTATGAGAGAGCGTGAGAGTTCAGGGAGCGACTCCGCCAGTCTAGCCGCTTTTCTGTCGGTGGCCTCTTTGCCACGCCAGGGGAGCAGCAGCGAGCCGCCGCTGTGGAGCAGGCGCCACGAGGCGAGGGGACTGCTATTTCACGGAGCCCCAGAAGGCCCTTGAGGGACCCTCACCTCAGGGGAGAGGAGAGGGACGCCTAGAGGGATGAATGTGAAGGTGACGGCGAGAGTTGGCGAGCTAGCATACGCTTCCTTTCTATGATTGTGATGTTTATGACAGCTTATGTAGACTTATGAATGGAGTGATTTGATTTTCTGTTGCTTGTTTGTCTCTTGTGCGTTCCTTCTTCCCTACACTTCTTCTCTTTGCACTGTCCCATGTGATGTGTCTGCCGAGACCCTGTACGAAACGGGGAATCGTATCTTGCTCTGATCGTCTTCCATGCGGAAATCAGCCGCGGAAGTCAACAATGACAGCCCTAGCCCCTCTTCCCGGGTGATCTTTCAACCTTTGCGGATGACCTCTACATCGTAACAGGGCATCCCTAACGGTATAGGGAGGGTGTTGTCCAATCAATCACCCTGCGCGAGCGGTGAAGTGACACATGGGACCGCAGGGCAGGCGTCTTATCGCGAGGGCTGTCGTTAAAGGTGATGGAGGCAATCTTGGCCCGCACTTCTCCCATTTCTATAAATACATGTCTCTTTCGTATCGAAGGGACATCGAGAGCCAACTCGAAGAGTACAAATTTTCACGAAAGAGAAGGAACTCAGAGTTCTAAGATCGGGATGGAGGGCGAATCTTCCCATTCCTCGAAGAGAAGCAGGTCCAGCGGTAGCAGTTCCAGGAAGCTCTCGGACCTCGAAGGGCACTTCAGTGAAAGGACCCAATCGCAACTCGTAAGCTGAGCTCTCCTGCCCTTTTCTCATTCTTCTTCCTTCCTTCCTTTCTTCCTTTCTTTTGACAACACCCTTCTCCATTCCTTATGCATGCGCAGAGTGTGATGAAATCACACATTTCATGGGAGTTAGTAGCGGCAGCATACAGGGGTCTCCCAGATTTTCAGAAGGCCAGGCTAGACGTGATGGGATTTGGTACCTTCCTGCGATCGAGCCGATCAAGCTCGACCTGGTCCTGATCCAAGCCTTGCGTGAAAGATGGGACCCAGCGAGTCGGGCATTCTTGATGCCCTGGGGGCACATGGTGCCCAGCCTGGAAGATGTGGCCCGAATCACGAGCCTCAAGGTGGATGGCGAGGCAGTGACCGGAGTCACTTACGCGACTATCGAGAAGGTGCCCAGAAGCTACTGGGTTTGGACCTAGATGGACAGAAGAACAGGTCAGTAGCCAGGACATCTATCATGGAGGCATTAGGGCTCACTGATACTCGTCGACGGGACGATGAGTCCTTAGAAGAATTCATGGGAGGATGGAAAGAGGATGTCGTGCTGTGTACTGCACAGATTTTGGCAATTGGGAAAGATCCAACATGGATTTGAGGAGATTTCTCCTCTTCTTGCTGGAAAGATTGATACTGAGCTCGAAAGGAGACGGTATCCATTGTCGTTTCCTGGAGCTGCTATCAGACCTCGAAAGAGTAGGGCACTACGCCTGGGGAGCTGCCATGCTGGCGCATTTGTTTACAGGTATGTCCCAAGAGGCAGACCGTGAGATGACTGTGAGTGGTTTCACACCACTTATCCAGGTATTTTGATTTTGTTTTGTATTTTTTTTGTTTGTTTTTGTGATAGCCCACTTAAGGTACTGATGACATGCGCTAAAGCAGCTGTGGAGCTATTATTACCTCCCGATGGGGAGGGCTCGACATTGGCGACCAGTGATGGTGCCGCTAGCCAGGCGGTGGCAACCTATCATGAGTGCGGCACCCCTAACCTACCAACTGATGGTGCTAAGGCGGGAGATACATGAGTTCCCTGCAGCAATGGTGGGATTTTTTTTCTGGATTATTTTTATTTGGTTCTGACCAGCTAAACGGGTATGTACAACCTAACCTAGGTAAACTTGAGACCCTACTCAGGCATGGTCGATGTCAACCAACCATGGGTTCTAACAAGTCGTGCCCAGTTCGGACCGAAACTGTGGATGCACTGCCTGAATGAAATCGAGCCGCTTCGGCTATGATTGGTTATGAGGACTTTAGGACTGGCTCAGGAATGGGTGGATACGGCTGCGCCACCTCACGTTGGGAGAAAGACACGGGGACCGGCAACCTGCATTGATTGGCGTGTGCGGTTCCCTGAACAGTATGAAGATTGGCAACGGGGTGGCACAATCGTAGAATCACATGCACAGGATAGTGAAGACTACCTGCATCTGTATAAGACAATGTACGCAGAGCGGCTCCAACCCCGGGGACTTGTGGAGGTAGGTCTCCCCTTCTCTCTTGCTTTGATTTTTATGGGAATGCTGACTTCTATGGCATGGTGCACGATGTCCGTGACACTATGATAGTGAGCTTGCGATATCGCCTAGCAGAGATGGAGCAACAATTGGGTGACACACGTGAAGCCTTGAGTGCCTCGGTAGGTGTATACAGTGCACGCTTCGAATCAGGGCCCTAGATTCATGGTGTTCGGCCACTAACTATCATCTCATGATTACAGCGCGCCCAGATTGACGCGGCCTCATCGGCGATGGGGGCCAGTGGAGTCTCTTCCAGCTTATGGATCCCTACCTCAGAACTTGACTAACTTTACGAGCAACTTACTCGTGCCACGCAGCGTGCTGCGGAGGCAGAAGGAATGCTCTCTATACAGGAAAGAGCCTCAGTGTTGAGTTCTCCTTGTTTATGCTTTGCCGCATATCTGAGATGGTGTATCTGGCAGGAAAAGGAGACGCAAGAGTCACTTGCCCAAGCTGCGCAGAGGGAGGCTAGAATAGTTGAGCTGGAGGAGGAACTGCGACGTCGTCCAGATGATGACTCTTCTAGGGATGCCAGAGAGCTGAGGATCACTCTCCAGTTGGAGAGGGAAGACCGTGAGAGAGAACGGGCAGAGAGAGAAAGAGACAGAGAGAGAGAAAGAGCCGACAGATTGGCTGAAAGGGAGGAACGAAGAGCCATGGAGGCCCAGTTGTTCGAACTCCGAATCAGCCTTGGTCTTGCTGAACAGTGGCTGAGAGATGGTGAGGAGCGCTACCAAAGAGCACGAGAGCGTGGCTTTCGTGTTGGTAGCTTCTTTGCTGCTCCCATGGATCAACGCCGGGGTGTGGTGATGGGAAGAGGAGTACAGAGCGGTAGGAGTACCGCTTTTCGTAGCTGGGTAGCACCCTTGAGAGCGTTTTGCCCGGAGAGTAGTGGGACGAATAATGCAGAGAGAGAAGGTGGAACTTAATGTACAACTTCTTATTTTGGAATGGAATAAAAGGTTCGGTTTTGTTTGGTTTTCACCTTTGCTCTTGTTGCCTCGAATCCCTGCACACATCACTGAAACAAACAAATCAGAATTTCTGCTCTGACTTGGCCCCTTGCTCAATAAGCAGATGGTCACTTTGACTGTCCTTGATAACGGGTCAAGGGGCCAAGCCTTTATTAACGAAGGCAAGGGAAAGATGTGGTGATGATGAATGCGACAGACAAGCACACGAATGCAAGCGAGATTAAAAAGTGAAATGCTGCATACAAATGTAATCATGCAAAATTGATTTGTTTTTCTTTTTATATTTGGCATTTTTTTGTTGTTTTGTTATATTCAATTTTTTTTGTTTGCAAATATGTACATTTTCTCTTTTCTTTTTTTTTATCATTTCATTTTTTTTGTTGCTAACGCCTGGCAAGCATCCAAATGGCACCTAACCTACATGAGAACAGGGGTTTCTTACTAACCTCCCAGGTATCCTAAGTGCACATCTAGGTTGATTTGGGCCTCTGGACCCCTCGAATGATAATCCCGCCGGCTAAGACTTACCCTGATGACAATACCGTCATGCCATGCTTAGGCTCCCAGTCGCTTCCGACCACAGGGATTCACCCAAAAGGTTTTCGAGGTAAATGATTTGCCCGACCCAAGTCTATTTCCTCACAACCCTAGGTGGTATATGATGGAACACCCTGAAACCCTAACGACCAACCGCGCGACGCTGACCCGGAATCAGACGCCGTCGCACCCATAGGTGACGCGCTTGCATTGGCCTAAGCCCAAGGTTAAATAAGAAGACATCAAGGTGGTAAACAGGGGTCTTGACCGGCCAGAAACACAGAGACTCCTTCGCAGCGATAGCTTTTGCTTTTCAAAGTAGGCAACCATACGTGTGTATTAAAATAAGGTCGCAGACCTTGGCGGGTTTTACCCTTCAGAAACTCCATCTAGCTTTCATCTTCAAAGGAAGAAGGAAGAGTGTATGGGGTAAACCTCCTGAGAGGACCGGCAAAACCGTTAACCCAGCGAGCCAATAAGGGCCCATTAACTCTCCTCTTTCGGACAACTTCGGACCAAATCTCGAGCATTTACATTCCATAACTCCTTTTGTGGATTTAGACTTTTTACCTTGAGGGATTTCATTTATCGCATCAGGCACGGTCACGACCAGGCTTTTCTCTTGATTTTGATTTTGTGTTTCTTTTTGCGAGGGAGATATAGTTTGACGTTATGGGCTCCCTTTTGTATGCCTGCGGGGACACTGCCCTCTTCTCGTGCTCTGATCGATGCTCGAGGAAATGGATCCTACTCTTGCCTTAAGGGGTTTGAGTTTTGGTTTCTCATGCTCAGCGTTTTAAGGGCGCCGACTGTCTCATTTGGTCGAAGAGAAAAGAATAAAGATTACAGCTTCCGGAGATCTTCTGGGTGAAGCCCCACTGTAGGTGATGCTACCAACTTTTTTTGGATAAAATACGTAAGTGAGTACATGTTGGCTCCCTTTGAGCGTGCATAGGCCGATGTGGCCGGACAGGGATCTCCACGGTTCTGGCAAACCAAGACCCGGTGCCTACCAAGCCTTAATGGGCCCTATCCTAACATGAACGTTGGATGCAGGGACTTAACTACATGGTGGCCACCAGGCATCAGTATTTTGAATTTTCCATGTTTTTAGTGATTTTCAATATTTATTTTTATGTTTTTGATGTTTTCTGTCTTTTCATCATTTGTTTGTTTTTGACGTTTTGGCACTACGCTAGGGGTAGTACTTTTTAAGATAAAGCCCATTCCAAGGGTGGGATAACTCAGTCCCTTCGGCGTTGACTAGTTTGTAGGCGTTGCCAGGGTACACGGCTTGAATCACAAATGGTCCTTCCCAATTGGGTTGGAGCTTAGAATGCGGCCCTCCAAGTTTGACAAAAATTCTTTTTACGACCATCTCACCGACTTTGAATTTTCTCTCAACGACTTTCTTTTGGTAAAAGCGAGTGAGTCTATTTTGATACACACGCGCATGCTCGGCAGCGGCCAGCCGCTTCTCGTCTAAGAGTTCCAACTGGGCAAGGAGTGAATTGCGACGTTCGTCGAGGGGAAATTCCTCATCCAATTGTACTCTGAGAGAAGGGATCAGAGTCTCGTACAGGACTACCGCTTCCGTCCCAAGTAAGGGCAAACAGAGTCTGTCCGGTGGGGGTACAGATTGAAGTGCGATAGGCCCATAGAGCTTCGATAAGCTTTTCTGGCCAGTCTGAAAACTTACTGGACTCGCAGGTTTTCTTGATGATTTTGATCAATGTTTTATTGGCGGCCTCCGCTTGGCCATTACCTTGTGGGTAATAGGGTGATGAATGATGCAATGCAATTGCGTACCTTTTGCAGAGGTCTTGAAGGTCCTGAGAAATGAACTGTGGCCCATTGTCGGTGATGATTGTGCTTGGGACACCAAACATGGCGAGGATGTTCTTCATGATGAATTTGTAGACTGTTGACGCCTTGATTTCTGCGTAAGCTTCGGCTTCGGCCCATTTGGTGAAGTATTCTGTCGCAGTAAGGATGAAAGATTTCTGCTTGGTGAGGGAATTGGATCACCTAGGGGACCGATGATGTCGAATGTCCACATGGAGAAAGGCCATGGGGAGGATATTGGTGAAGTGAGGAAGAGGGTGAATGTATTTTATCAGCGTGAAGTTGACACTTGACACACCTACGGACATAGACTGGCACAATCCTCTTCCATAGTGGGCCAGTAAAAGCCTTAGCTAATGATCTTCTTGGCGAGCATCTGGCTATTCACATGGCCACCGCACACACCCGAGTGTGCTTCCTCTACACATTTTCAAACCTCATTGTCGTCAAGACACCTTAACAGAACGCCAGTAAGGCTCCTCCTATAGGGTAGACCTCCAACCAATGTGTATTTCTGAGCCACCCTTCTTATGGCTTTCTTATCTTCTGTGGTGGCTTCTTCAGGATAAGACTGATCTTTACAGTATTTGACAATTTCATAGAACCATGGTTTCTCCTCGTCAGCCAGCTCTTCTTCGACTTCGGCCAGCATGATCTCCCTCTTCTCAAGAATTTCTCCCTTCTGGATCTTCTATAGGACTCGTTCCTTGATCTTTAAGAGGTAAGGGTCCTGAACGGTAGGGACAAGACGCTTGTAGAGAATGATGGATCTAAACTATGCACCTTAAGGGAATTTGAAGGATGACGCCAAGGAGGCGAGGGCATCGGCCAGAATGTTCTGTTCGCGAGGAACATGGACAAAGATCAGCTTGGTGAATAATTTGGCATAGGCGGAGACCAGCTCCTGATAGGGTTTGAGCTTGGGATCGAGGGTGCGATATTTGGTAAGCACCTGGCAGAGAACAAGTTGACTATCACCCACGACTCGTAACTCAGTGATATAGAAAGAACGGGCTAGTTCTAGGCCAGCTAGAAGAGCCTCGTATTCAGCGATGTTGTTGGTGACTGGGAACGCGAGCTGAAATACTTCTGGGATAGTAACGCCTTCAGACGTTAGAAGGACAATGCCGATACCCTTCCCTTGGGAATTCAGAGCTCCATCAAAATATAATGTCCACATTGGCTCGTCAGACGGAGTGACGGGCATTAGTTCCTCATCTGGAAACTCTGATTGGACAGGATCGAACTTAGGAGAGGATGGTGAGTGAGATGCTCGGTATGGCATAGCCTTTAATCGCCTTTTGCTGATATAGGTGATGTCAAATTGAGAGAGAAACTCTGCCAGCGTGCTAGCCTATCAGTAAGGATGGATTTCTCCAGAAGAACTTGATAGGGTTCATGCGAGCAATCAAGTGGACCTCATGAGCCAAGAAGTAGTGCTTCAATTTCTGCACTACCCAAACGAGGGCAGCACAGGTTTTCTCCATGACTGTGTACTTCTGCTCACAGGGATTGAGAAGTTTGGACAAGTAATAGGTTGCCCGTTCCTTGCCTTCTTCATCAGCTTGTGCGAGGACAGCTCCCACGGAGTCGTCCAAGACTGAGATGTAGAGGATCAGAGGTTTTTCTTGTTTGGGTGGAATGAGAACGGGTGGACTAGCCAGATATTCCTTTAACACTTCAAAAGCTTTTTGGCATTTAGAATCCCAGTGGAATTCTACTCCTGGCTTGGTCAACTCATAGAAAGGTCTACACCTTTGTGAGTGCTGAGACACAAACCGACGAATAAACTACAACCTCCCGATTAAACCTCGGACTTCCCTCAAATTCTTGGGAGGCGCATATCCCTGATGGCTTAGCTTTGTCGGGATCTATCTCGATCCCTCTTTTACTCACAATGAAGCCCAGTAATTTGCCCGATGATACACCAAACACACACTTCTTCGGGTTCATTTTCAATTGGAACTCTCTTGATCTCTACAAGACCTTAGCCAAAACCCTTGGATGTTCCATCCTGGTCCTTGATTTCACCAATAGATCATCCACATATAGCTCCAGATATATGTGCATCATGTCATGAAATACGGCCATCATAGCCCTTTGGTAAGTAGCTCCATCATTCTTTAACCCAAACGGCATGACCACGTAACAATATGTTCCCTAAGGTGTAGTGAATGATGTCTTCTCTTGATCCTCTTCTGCCAAACGAATTTGATTATATCCTGAAAATCCATCCATGAATGAGAGGGTCCCATATCCCGCTGTGTTGTCAATCAACACATCAATGTGAGGCAAAGGAAAATCATCCTTCGGACACGCGCGGTTAAGGTCCCGAAAGTCGATGTAAATCCTGACTTTCCCGTCTTTCTTCATGACTGGGACAATGCTCGCCACCCATTGAGGATAAAGACCGACTCTAATGAACCTGGCTTTATGGAGCTTATCGACTTCTTCTTTCATTTTCAAAGCCATTTAAGGGTGGAAACGCCTTAACCTTTGTTTTATCGAGACGGACCCTGGTTTTAGGGTTAAATGGTGTTCGACCAGGGTTGAATCCAGCCCCGGCATATCCTCGTAGCTCCATGCAAACGTGTCCTTATATTCCTTGAGAACTTCAATTAATGCCTCTTCTTCAGAGGGTGGTAGATTATCACTTATGAGGATGATCCTAGGGTCTTCCTCAATTCCCAAGTTGACTTCTTTGGTGGACTCTTCTACGGCGGTTGATGGCTCGTCGAATCTCCTTATTCCACTAGCATATGCGCCAGCCGTATCCTCATATTCCTCACCCTCATCTTCAGTAGGGTATTCTTCACCCGTGATCCGTAGACTCCATACCCCTCATCAATTGCACAGTTGCCCTCACATTCTATTTCCGGTAGCTGGATGGGATTTTCTAGCAACTGAGTGATGGCAAGAAGGGCCTGACACCTGGCGGTTAAATCCAGAAGAAATCGACGAGGGATCTGCCTACCCTTGGATTTCTTCCTAGGTACTACTTTTGACTTATTATTCCTAGATTGACTGACATTATTTACAGAAGAAGAAAAGATGAAGAGGATGGTGAAGAATGTACAGGGAAAGACCCCTCAGGGGAGGGGTAGAAAAGGTCGCTCATCGGACCTTGGACGGGTGGTCCGCAGGGCGGGACGCACCCGTGGGAGATGTAGGAGGTTTCCTCAACGAAGATGTGTTGTTGAAGAGTTTGGAAATTGACGTTATTTTTTCATTTTCATTTTTGATGACAAAACAGTGAAAAGAGATCGGAGGAGAGAGAAAAGTGGTTATGGCTAGAGGATTGGGAGGCCCGTAGAGCAGATCATGATTGAAGACTTGGCGCGGGTTGAGAAACCCGCGTAGGTATGTAAGTAGAGAGGGGGATCTGGGAAGATCATCAGACAACCGTCTGGCCCAGGAAGATGACAGCAACAAAGGCTGTGACGAGTGAATGGAGAAGATGACGGCTAATGAGTCGTCGGTGGTGATGGTGATGGCGGATGAAGATCCGCTGGTGACAGGGTCCTTCTGGCGAGGACGAGGATAGTTTAGAACCTTGGCAACAGTAATGATATTTTCTGGCATTCCGGAGATCAATGGCGGTCCTTCAAGCCATGGAGACGAGAACATCCTTTCCAATGCAACGGAAATATCCCATATATCAAACCACTTGTCCCATTCGCATTCTGGATCTTTGATCTTGCCTCTTTTGGTGACCCTCGGATATTTTTCAACCGAATATACAGCATGTGGTCCCCCATGTGCTTCTTGCGGGTAATCTCCCATCCGAACAATGGGCCCTTTGTTGAAGTGGTTTGATAGGGTCCATGTGAGGGGCTTCCAATCCGCCTTGAATGGTCCTTTGAAGCCTAGGGCAAACCTGCGGTTCGGCCTAATCTCCTTTGGTGGTCTCAACCTACCTTACAGCTGTGCGCCCAGACCTTTACCCTGTTGATAGCCGATGTTCCTCATAATCTCCCAACCTTTGGAGTGAAAAGGGAGATATGGCGTTGTTGCCTTGGTCGGCTTCTTTGGTGCTAGCGGAATGTGAGATGAATCGCACACGTCCAGCAATGACAATATGGGCCGATGAGATGGCCAAACAGAGGGCAGAGAGGTGTTGATAGCATCTACCGTGTGAAGGACAGGTGTGCTGACCACTTTAATAATTCTTCCATTGTAAGGAAACTTCAAGCACTGATGGTTGGTGGAAGGCACAGCATCTATGGCTTCAATGTAAGGGCAACCCAGTATGGCCTTGAATGTGGGGTCCATGTCGAGGACATGGAATTCCGTGGGGACTGACATAGGACCTAGCTCTGCCCTCAGAATAATCATCCCTTGCGGTGGCCTTTTGCTATTGTCATAAGCCGTGATTGTGATTGAAGAAGGTTTTATCTGTTCCTGTTCGACCCCACACAACTGAAGGGTGCTCATGGAGATCACATTTATGGACGCACCCGTGTCTACAAGGCATGGGTTTATAGATACCCCATTAATTTTTATTGAAACACACAATGCATATTTCCGAGCTTCCTTGGGAGCGAGCTCGTAGTTGTGGAACATGATGGCCGGTTGCGTGTCCGTTGGGGTCAGGACGGCAGAAATCTTTTCTACAGGGAGGTCCTCATTCACCATGACCTTTTGAAGATACTCCATTAAGGCTGCCTGATGGGATGTGGATCTCTGAAGTAGCTCCAAGATGGAGATCCGAGTAGGCGTCTTGTCCAAGTGTTTCAATAGATCATACTGTGCTCCAGGGATAGATCTTTCCGGTTGTTCTCCATCGTCCCTCTCTGGCTGAGACTGCTCGGGATTCGGACTGTTCTGGGGGAAAACCCTGTGGAAAATCCTTCCACTCCGGAGCACCATTGCCTGCGGCTTTTGTACCTCTATAGGGGTAGCAGTGGGTTTTAACAGAGGTTTGAGGGGTAGTGGTGGAGGGATGGTTGATGAAGCAAGGGAGATGATGGGAGCAGGGATTCTGATGAGGGGTTTGTTAGGTGGAGGCATGGTGGAGGTAGAGGGGATATCGCACGGGTTATGAAGGATAAGGGGTCTGGAAGGTGGAGGTGGAGGCAAAGTGGAAGTGGGTAGGGTTTGAAGCGGGTAATGGTTTTGAGATGGGTGGTGGGTGATGAGTGGTTTTGAAGGCATTGACGGTGGTATGGTGGAGACAGGCGGGGTTACGTACGGTTGACGGATGATAAGGGGCTTAGAAGGCATAGGGGCAAATGCAGTAGAGGTGGATGGTAAAGTGGGGGAGTGAGAGAAGATGAGAGGGTGTGAGGGCGTAATGAAGGGTGTTGGCTGATAGGTCATTGGGGTGCGAATGAGAGGGCGTGATGGCAGTGGAAATGGTGAAGGCGGTACTAACGTGGGTTGATGAGAGAGAGGTGCTACCCGGGCAAGGCGAGGGGGTTGCATGATGATAGGGTTGGCGGTAGAAAGAATAGAGGTACTTTCTGGGTGCCACACCTGCTCTCTCCCGACTTCCAGGAAGGAGGAGATGGGGTTGACCTGGTGATTAGGCTGTTGGTGCTCAAGTAATGGATTCTGGATTATGCCCATGTTGGGCTGTTGTTGTTGTGGTGCCTGCTGAGGTTGTTGCTGTTGCTGTGGTTGCTAATGCTGTTGTAACTACTGCTGTTGTTGGAACTGTGGTCTAGGAGGGGGTCTCCTGGCTTTGAGAGCGGCGACGTATCGCCTCATTTCATCCCAGTCAATCCCACCCTCATCATTCATATCATAGATGTAGTCCTTAAAGTGAAAACAATTCTCTATTGTGTGTCCTGGCTGCCTGTGGTAGACATAGTATCTGGAAGTGTCGACATTCGGGGGCCATGCGAGCCTCTCCCTAGGTAAGATGAGTGTATTTGAGGCCATGAGGGTATTGAAAATATCTGCTAAGGTTTCTGGAAACGGTGGGTAATGGGCTCTCTTGGGGCCGATTGGTCTCCTTTGTTGCTGTGGGGGTCCATAATTCCCTGGGGGTGGAACTTGGTGGTATGGAGGTGGTGGTTGTTGTTGCTGAGGTTGGGGTTGTTGCTGGGGGTGAAATGGTGGAGGCATGTTGTTCTGGGGTGGATTGTTTTGGGGTGTAGGATGAGAGGGAAAAGGACCTTGCTGGAGGGGAAGTCGAGGTATTTGTGGGAACCTTGGGTTGGCTGCATAGTTGGCGTTGTTGACTGCACTCACTTGCTCATTTGTTACGACCCCTTCTGTTGCTCCGCCTGGGACACCAGTGCCTGTCTTTCTGACCACCTTGGGCTTCGGCGGCTCAAACATGTTCATAATGGGGGAGTCTTTTAACTGGGTCTGGATGTACCAGGCTCTCTCATAGAGCTCTTCCATGGTGGTGAGCTTGTTCATGGCCAAGACATGCCTGAACTGTGGGGTGCCATTGGACACAATCATCTTCACTTGTTCAGGTTCCAAGAGGGTATCTCTTATCCTTTCTGCCAGAGACCTCCATCTATCAGCATAACGAACAAAATCTTCGTCAGGCTTCATTTTCTCGGCCACTAGGTCGGTAATGGAGAGAGAGGGACCGACCCTATCCCGATACTTTTGCAAGAACCTTCTCTGGACTGCTTCAAAATTCTCGGCCTCGCGGGGCTCCAAAGAATAGAACCACTCTAGCGTAGGACCGTCCAATGATCTCTGAAAGAAGTATGCCAGGGATCTCTGGTCATTTTGCCAATAGGAGGACTCATACATGAAATCCTTGAGGTGAATAAAGGGGTTGCCAGTGCCATTATACCTGCGGTATGTGGGCATTTCGGAGGGAGGAAGATGGATGACCGGAAGGATTGGCAAAGTAACCTCTGGGGTGGATTTCACATCCACCATTTTCTTCAAATTCTGAAACTGTTCGTCCATTCTATTGAACCGGTTGAGGAGCGATTGGGCGAGCTCCTCGGGAGGTGAAGGTGGCACTTGCCACTAGGGAGGAAAATGTCTCCCGGAGACTTGAGGGGGAAACCCCGAATGAGAGGGACCTGTCGGGCCGCCGACAGTTGGCCCGGATGAAGCGGTATGTGGGGAACAACGGGGGTTTGAGATTGCGAAGGGAACTGGAACGAGGGTGGTTGTTCGCTCGCTTTCCCTTGAAGCGAGGGAGATTGGATGGCTTGTGCCAGTGAAGGAGATGGAATGGCCTGCATCGATTCTTGGAGAGGTGCGATGGCCGGAGTTGATTCCTGGGGGGCGGGGGAAATAGATTTCCCCTTCAGAATGGCCTGCAGGGCCCGGAGCTGTTCAGAGGTAAGCTCCGTGTTCGCGAGGACGCCTAGCAAAGAGGAGATGTCCTGTGGTGGGGACGTGTCCCCTGCAATAACCTGCCCCTCATGCGAGGGCTCATAAGAAGGACCCGGGTCCATAGCATGGACTCGCGGCTCGACTGACTCACCACGACTAGGGTGGTTTTCCTCAAAAGACTCGTGAGCCATGCTCACAGTTTTTCCGGAACTCAAAAACATACACTAGCAAGCAAATAGCAGAGATTATCAAACAAGTGGATGCCTTTACGCCCTTTTTTGTGTTTTGATTTTGATGATTTTTTTTTGTGTTTTTAATCAGATCCGAAGTTCACACAAAATAGGGACCCTAGTACATTTTTGTTTCACCGCCGTGTCAGCTAGGGGCTCTCGTCTCACCACGAATGGGTCGACTAACTCCGGGGAACTTCAATGGTACAACCAGCCCAGTGAACGAAGAGGAGATTCTTCGATGTCGGGGACTTACGGAGGTCCCAGTGGAGGAGATTCTAGTCCGTCGAGAGGAATTCCCGAGCGGAGTGTCCTTCCTTTACCGAGAGAGGGTGATCCTTAGAAAAAATGAAAAAGAATAAAAAAGAGGGATGGATGTATGCAATGAAATGCTGACAGATATATGGAGCACAACAGAACAATGAAACAATCAAGATATAACAACACACAAGTGATAGTAAAGCAAATCACAAGAAATTGTAAGGGTAACTGAAAGAAAGCAACATATGTCCCACCGTGATCGCCAATCTGTGAGCGACATCACGCGGTTTGAGAAACGAAAATGCGGAGCGCGCGGACTGGTTTTGTTTGCTGCAACACAGAAATAAGAGAAAAGAGAAGGGGCCACCACGGGAGATTGCTCCGGCGGGGCGAGCGGGACAAATGCAATATAGCAAGATATGGGAGTTATGTTGTGCCCCTGTGGTTTTGATGATTGGTTTTGATGTGAGTTAATCACTTGATGATTGGTTTTGTTGTGAGTTAATCACTGTGAGTTATCCTGATGTGTGAGTCATCTTCATATGTTCAGTCATTCTGATGTTCAGTCTGTTTATCAAAGCATTGCATTGCTGTTCAGTTAGTTTATCTTGATGTGTGAGTCATCTTCATATGTTCAGTCATTCTGATGTTCAGTCTGTTTATCAAAGCATTGCATTGCTGTTCAGTTAGTTTATCCTGATGTGTGAGTCATCTTCATATGTTCAGTCATTCTGATGTTCAGTCTGTTTATCAAAGCATTGCATTGCTATTCAGTTAGTTTATCAGATCATAAAGCATTGCATTTGATGTTCAGTCATGTTATCTGCTGCAAAAAGTATTCATATACACATACATCAGTTGCTTTACTCTGCTTGTGGAATTCTATTCAGGCTAAACATCCTTGCATCATCACAGTCAGCATAGTGTGGGTCGACCCCCTTTCTAGATGGGTCGACTCCCCAGATAAGAGTAGTCTATACACTGCATACACTTACATAAGTCTGCACATGAGCATCACGCAACAAGTATGTACATCGCCTTCAGTAGGCATGTCAAGTCCACACATTGCATAGCATGCATCGTTCATCAACTGAAGTCTGTACACTGGCCAAGTCCATACAGAGTCTTCTGTTGCATTTGAAGTATATACATCGCACAACTTGCATGAATTCAAAGTGTGTACATTGTCAAGTATTCACATCGGTTTTTCAAGTGTATACATTGGCACATGCATTACTTGTTCAAGTCAATACATTGGCCTTAGCTCTCATACTCTGTACATTGGTCTTCATATTCAAAGTATGTACATTGGTCTTCACCTGAAGTCCACACATTGGTCTTCATATTCAAAGTCTGTACATCCTCCGCTTAGCCTTCAAAGTCTGTACAGCCATTCCTTGAGGTCAAGTCCATACATCGGCACTGTAGCTTGCTCAACTGAAGTCTATACATCCTTCATTGGCCTAGTCTATACATTGGCGTACTGTTCATGCATCAGTCATCTTCCAAGTCTATACATCACCTTCTGCAAGCATTCTTCAAGTATGTACAGCCTGTGCATTGCTTCATAACAAGTCTAGACATCCTGGTTGCGTTCTAAGTCTACACATCCTGCTAGGTCGCACTTCAAAGTCTGTACATTGCGCAGCACTGTACAAGCCCATACATTGGCAGCACTGCACAAGTCTATACTTTGGCGTTGGGCATGCAAGTCTAGACATTGATTCACTATTCAAGCCTTGATTCAAAGTCTGTACATTGCTTGGCGCTCACCAAGTCTGTACATCGCTTCAAGCGTTCCAAAGTCTATACATGGCTTGTATCATTAAGTCTAGACATTGCACTGTAGCTTCCTTAGTTGAAGTCTATACATTACTGATCGAACGTAAGTCTATACATTCTAACCTTTTCCTACGTTCGCTGCTTTAGCTACACCCTAAGTCTACACATTGGCAAAATATATACATCGCTCATGCAAGTCTGTACAGCCAACGCATTCATTGATTCAAAGTCTGTACACTGGTCCTCAGGCGTCCCAAGTCTGTACATTGGTTCAGGTTTACCAAGTCTATACATTGCTTCAATATTCTCAAAGTCTGTGCAGCCTGCCTTATCGTTCAGAGTCTCTACATCATTCCTCAAAGGCCAAGTGTATACATTGTC
The DNA here is from genome assembly GCA_022559845.1 of Amorphophallus konjac. NCBI lineage: Eukaryota > Viridiplantae > Streptophyta > Magnoliopsida > Alismatales > Araceae > Amorphophallus > Amorphophallus konjac. The sequence goes on from CM040118.1 coordinate 441,205,188, forward strand.
CATGTGTTCAAATGTTTCAAGTCTATACATTGGATAGGCTCGTTCATGCTTCGTTCATCTCAAGTCTGTACACTGCCTTTCACATGCACTCATTAATCAAGTCTGTATAGTCCCTTGTTTGCAAGTCTATACACTCGATTCCTTCACGCATTACCAGAAGCCTACACATCCCCGTCTGCCATGTTAATGCATCAGATTTCAAGTCTATACACTGAGGACGCGGAAGGCCTTCAAGTGTATACACTCTCACATTGTTCATACTTGGCTATATGCTATTTTCAAGTGTATACACTCTCACATTTGACACATTTGCCTAATTGATGTCTCTAAGTCTATACACTCGATGGCTTCTTACATTTCACAGAAGTCCACACATTCCCCCTTGTTATGATAATGCATTCTTCTGCAAGTATATACACTGAGGTCGCATGAAGACTTACAAGTCTATACACTCTCTCAGTGTACACACTTACTCATTTACTGCTTCTAAAGTATATACACTCGTTGTTAAAAGCCTGAACTAACTAATTCGTTTCATTTCATTTTGTCTCTGTCTGCAGATGACTAGGTTAATGATTGGGTGCGTGAACCGAGGATGATGCATGGCACGTGATCTGAGGTGCTCTCTGGGCAGGAACCTGAAGGACACACGCCCTAGCACCTGCTGAAGCTGATATAAATAGAAGCCTTCGTCCACTGAAGAGAGAGGATGAGAAGAGAAGAGGGCTGATCGAGACTGTGAGAAAAGAAGCAGAGAAGCAGAAGAAGAATAATGAAGAAGAAAGAAAAAAAAAGAGTGACAGCACGGTCCAGGAAGAAGAAGAAGAGAGGCAGAGAGCAGAAGAAGAAAGAAGAAGAAGAAGAAAGAAGAAGAGTGCGAGAGCAGCAAAAGAAAGAGAGAAAAGAAAGAGAAGCAGAAAGAAGAAGAAAGAAGAGGAAGAAAGGAAGAGAGGAGAGAGTGCTATTGAAGATCTGTTTAGTCTGTTCGTGGATCAAATCCAGAACGACTATGCTCATTGAGAGCTATATTTCTTGTGTTTCATTTCTAGCTTTTGTCGCTGTGCGTTTTATGTTTTCTTATTTTCCCTTTTATTACTCTGGTTACTATTGTTCTTCCGATTCTCAGTAGTGAGGTTGGGTTCCTCCTGTGGACTCAGGAGAAGGGAGGATTGGTCCTTCGGTTCTAGGCTTGTGGGTTGCAAGTCCAGGGGTCCCTCCTGGTCTAGAGGAAGAGAGGTCTGCGACCTCTGGTTTGTTGGTGACGGGGAGTCACTGGTGGGTTCCCTCCTGGTCTGGAGGAAGAGAGACCTAGTCTCTGGTGTCCAAGTGGCTGGGAGTCACTTGGGGTGTCCCTCCTGTCTAGAGGAAGAGGGGAGGTTGTTCCCCTGGTCAAGCTATTTGGCAGCACCTGTTGCAGACTGAGTCTGCAGTTTCTAGCTTGTGCTAGTGAAGCCTCACTCCGGTTTGGAGTGAGGGGTGGACGTAGGTCTGGAGGACCGAACCACCTACAAAATCTCTTGAACAGTGGTTTTATTTTGTGCGTTCACTCCTTGCCTTCTACCTCCCATTCATAGGATATGCATGCATGGTTAGTTGTGTTATCCTGGGAGTTAATTTGTTATAGTTGTTTCTATCTACAGTAACCTTAGCATTATATTTTGCTAGGTGAGTTTGGTTTCCATAGTTCTGTCTGCGTTTCTGGTTTGATCAGGTGGCTGCATTGTTGCAGTCCAACTGTTTGATCAAGTGTTGTCTTATTATCTCATCTTGGAGAGCTCACTAGTTTTTATTCCGCATATCTGAGCTTTAGAGTGTTAATTTGGGCCATTATTCGTAGAAGGATACATTCACCCCCCTCTGTATCCGGGCCTAGCACCCTATCAATTGGTATCAGAGCAGTGTCTGCATAGAAGGTCCAGCGACCTGCAGATCCGATCCTGCTGTCTTAGGTGCTTGTTTGCTTTTGGTGCATCAATATTCCTGTTGCATTATATCTGTTTGTTTCCATGGGTGATCCACCGGTTTTCAATGGCTTTAATATTAATGTGTGGTTTGCCAGTTTGCGCAAATATGTTATATCAGTTAATCCGTATCTGTGGAAGTTAATTTCACACGGTCCTCATAAATTACCAAAGAAAAAGTCCAAATGGACTGACAGTCACAGATCAATGCATGAAGAGAATCAGATAGCTATAAATCTAATGAAGGCAGCTACTGATAGAGCTTTACATTCCTGCTTTCATGATTGCAGTTCTGCTAAGGACATTTTGGATATGCTGAAGCTAGCTCACAGGATAGATGAGGACAGCTGCATGATGGCCAACAGAAGTAATCAAAGTGGCAGCGATCAAGGTAGCAATCAGAATGAAGATGATAATGATGATGAGGTAAATCCCTTTGAGAACTATACTTTAGATGACTGGGAAAATGCATATGCTGAATTGCTTGAATCTCATGAACATTTAAGAAGTCAGTATAAAAAATTGAAAAGAGTATTGGGTTAGAAAGTTCAAGTTCTTCTTGTAGAAAATGTCTAGAGTTGACACAATCTCATGATGCTTGTCTGTCTGATAATCAAGAGCTCAAGAGACAAGTTGAATTGTTAAAATCTGAAAAAGAGTCTCTCAGAAAATCTATCATTGAGAGTGAAGGAAAATGTGAGAAACTTGAGCAAGAGAAGAACTTGTTTGCTGAAAAATCTGATGCCATAAAATCTGTAAACATAGAATTACAGAAAGATCTTGAAAAATAGCAAAAAGGTTTGAAGGAACTTGAGGCTGGAAGAAAGTATGAAGTCAATTCAGAAGATCAGCTTCTAATAAATGAATTGGTTCAAAATGATAAGCTTAAGGAAGAAAATGAGAAGTTAAAAATGCTGAACTCCACTATGTCTGAGAGACTGCTAGCCTTAGAAAGAGGAAAAAGTATTTGTGTTGAAAACCCTGAAAAACATAGCAATCTGGAACAAGAAATTGAAAAATACAAAACAGCTAATAAAGTTTTGAATGAAGCTATGAATTACAGTGAGCAAGAGATTGCCAGGTATGAGTTACACATTTCCTCTTAAGAAAATGAAATTCAAGATTTAAAAAACTCCTTGTCTAAATTTGTTAGTGGGCAAGATAATCTGAACAAACTGTTGGGAGTAAAAGTCAAATTTCAGAAGGAGGGGTTAGGCTATAACCCTGTAAATAAAAAGAATTTTGAAGATAAAATTCATACATCCTTTGTTGCTAGCTCTACTTCTCACACTTCTCAGAAGCCACCTATTTCTCAGTCTACTATTCAGAGAACCCAAAAACAAATTGAAAAGTCAAAAAAGGTTGATGGATACAAGCTGAAAACTATTTTCGTTAAATCTTCTGAACATCAAAAGCCTTCTACTTCATCTTGAACTCAGTACAAGGCTAAGAAAATAGAAAAATAGGATAAAAATCAGAAAAGGACTAGAAAATAGAAAATAAATAAAAAGGGTTCATCAGTGCATGTTGATCACAGTCCTCACACACACTCACATGTATCTAAAAAGGAAATGATCTGTCATTACTGTCATAAATTTGGACATCTGATGCATGAGTGTAAGTTGATGGAGAATGATGATAAGAAAGCTAGGAAATTTCATGATAAAAGTCCTTCACCTCAGAAAAAGAAGACTGAATGCTTTCACTGTGGCAAATTTGGTCATAAGGCATTTGAATGTTGGCATGCTCAGGGTAGAAAGTTTAATTCTAAAACTGTCAATTTCCCTACAGACAGAAATGATTATGATAGGAATAAATTTGTTGTAAGTAGAAACTATTCTGCTTGCTTCAATTGTGGCAAGATGGGCCACATTGCAGCTCATTGCTGGCATGTTAAGGGGAAGAAATTTCATTCTGAGTTTGTTAATTTCCATGACAACAAAAATATTTTTGAAAGGAAAAACCTTGCATGTCTTGAGTGTGGTAAATTAGGCCACAGAGCTAGAGATTGCTGGCATGCTCAGAAGAACTCTGTTAACCCCCATGTCATCAAATTCTCTGCCAGAAAATCTGTGAGTTTTTCATGCTATAACTGTGGAAAGCCAGGTCACAGGACTGCAACCTGTTGGCTGGTAGGATATCAAAACCAAACTGATTTTGGTAAACAGAATTTTTATTCTGTTAACAAAAGATTTCATGCATATGCACATAGAATTCATGCTAACAAGAATGTGCATAAATCAGATCTGAAAACTGCTGCTTCTTGCCATCATTATGGCAAATCTGGACATTTGATGGATGGTCATCCTCTGATGACATTTAATGATCATCAAGTTAAAAATGTGCTGAGAAAATATGCTAGGAGTGATACTATCAATTCAGGACCCAAGACCTCTTGGGTACCTGTTTGTGCAAAATAAGCTTTGTGTTACAGGTATGTCTTGGAAGCCGAAGAATAAAGAGGGGTAACAATCCAAGACACTCAACAAGAAAACCCCTCCTGAATGTTTCAGGTAAATTTCTTACACTTCCTGTTCTTAGTCTTATTGCATAGCACATTAGATCTGATTTTACATTTTCATTCATCATTTTCTGATCATACACTTGCTGAGTGTTCTGTGCAAATATCAGATTAAAAAGGGTTGTCTGCATCTGATGCATACATATGTCAATTACAATTGTTTGATAATTGTTGTTATGCATATTCTCTGAAAATAAATTACATTCTGAAATTTTTGAAAAATCTGAACTGCATATGAATGTGGTTTGAAATTTGTCTGTTGCATAGCTCACTGAAAATCTGGATTGCATATAGGACTGCATGTTGAATTATCATGATTGACCTCTATGGTATATAAATGGTAAGCTACCAAAAGGTAGGGAAATCTGTCTGGAGGTTCTTGCTATGTGTGAGGTGGTCTTTTAGACCAAGTGCTCCGCCTTGTACCATGGGTCTTCTTGCTTAATGGGGCAGTCTGATTGAGCATAAGTCACATTGTCATATGTTCAGTCTTCAGTGCAAATCATTGCATGTTTTTCAGGGGGAGTTAATTGCATGTCTTTGCATAGCATCCAATGTTGAGTGTTTGCATGTCCTTGCATACATATAGTGCATTGCATTTCCTTACATTAAAAAATGCCAAAAAGAGTGACTGAATGCATATTGTCAGGGGGAGTCAATGCATTGCAAGTAGGTTGTCAAATGCATACTCGTGTGAGAACTTATTGCATATCCTTTCTTATTGATTTTGTTGACAAACCTTGATCACAATTTGAAAAACACTAGGCTTCAAAATCTCCTCTATCATTTGATATCTGAATTCCATCAGTCTTTCATGAAGATTTCAATGGGACTATCTCGATCATAAATCTGAAAACACTGGAACTAGGAATCTTCTATTATACAATTTTATGAATGTCTACAATAACTCACGTGGTTTAAGCTTAATGTATTCATGGAGTTTGACTTTAAAATCTCTTTAAAATATCTGAATCATGTTTAATAAACTTTAACCATCTGTTTCATGCTGTGTTTTGTAAAATCTTCTGAAATCTGCACTATTGAATACATGGCTTTATTTGGTTAAGTACATGAAATTATTATTGATTTGAAGCAAATGAATTTTTCTGAAATGTCTAAAGGGTAATTTCTGTCAGAGCAATGACTTTGGTCACTGAGAAACACATGTCCAAAGGACTGTGTCATGAGGTGCCATAGTTATCTCTGCTTAAGAATGAGTGTTAATCAGGCAGAGCAATGGCATGCACACTGAGAAATACAACTCACCCATCAAGAAATGATTTGAAGTGTGTCATGATGTGTAAATGCTATCTCTGTTTATATAAAGCACGACAATTAGTCACACTAAGTGCTTAGGGATATTGGCCTCTGATCAAGGTATATCCTCTAGTTACAAGGTGTGCACTGAACTAGAGTGCTCGTAAAATTTGTAGCATGAAAAATTGTTGAATAAATTGAAATATCTGAATATTGATGCTAAAATCAAATTGCTACAACCCTAGACAAATTCACATGACTTCTTAATTGCTTGATCTCAATACTAGTGCATGTAATTCCGATTGAAGTAAATAAATTTAATTGTGTAAGAGAAAGGGAGGTTAATTAAGATAAAAATGAGGGCTTGGTTCATTTTTATTAAACCATGGTTTTAGATATCAATACAGAATTTTATTGATAAACTCTGCATACATCATGTTTAAACCATGCTGATCAATAAACTTCATTCATAAGCCCTTATAATGGAAGACTTTGAAAAATTATGTTTTGGATTTATGAGATTGATATCTCCTTGAAAATCTTGTTGAACTTCTTGTGCTTGGAGCCTCTTTGAAAATATGTTATTTGAAACTCTTCTGCTCACTGTCCTTGAATTCCACTGTGGTCTCCCCCTCAACCATATCAATTGAGAGAAATACAACAGATGCATATCAATTGGCATCTATTCAGGGGGAGCTTCCTTGTCATCTTAAATCATATTCATAACAATTGTGACCTTGCATTCATATATTTAGGGGGAGGTTTTGCATTTCTTGTTGCATCTGCATTTCTGCATTCATACCTCTCCATGGTTCATCCTCTTTATTGCAAGGGGGAGAAATTGACTGAATTTTTAAACATGCTTTAACTTCTCAAACTATTATCTTTTTGATGAAGTCAAAGGGGGAGAATAGTTTGTGTCATCAGAATTACTCACAGTGTAGTGTTGCCATCATCAAAAAGGGGGAGATTGTTGTGCCCCTGTGATTTTGATGATTGGTTTTGATGTGAGTTAATCACTTGATGATTGGTTTTGTTGTGAGTTAATCACTGTGAGTTATCCTGATGTGTGAGTCATCTTCATATGTTCAGTCATTCTGATGTTCAGTCTGTTTATCAAAGCATTGCATTGCTGTTCAGTTAGTTTATCCTGATGTGTGAGTCATCTTCATATGTTCAGTCATTCTGATGTTCAGTCTGTTTATCAAAGCAGTGCATTGCTGTTCAGTTAGTTTATCAGATCATAAAGCATTGCATTTGATGTTCAGTCATGTTATCTACTGCATAAAGCATTCATATACACATACATCAGTTGCTTTACTCTGCTTGTGGAATTCTGTTCAGGCTAAACATCCTTGTATCATCACAGTAAGCATAGTGTGGGTCGACCCCCTTTCTAGATGGGTCGACTCCCCAGATAAGTGTAGTCTATACACTGCATACACTTACATAAGTCTGCACATCAGCATCACGCAGCAAGTATGTACATCACCTTCAGTAGGCATGTCAAGTCCACACATTGCATAGCATGCATCGTTCATCAACTGAAGTCTGTACACTGGCCAAGTCCATACAGAGTCTTCTGTTGCATTTGAAGTATATACATCGCACAACTTGCATGAATTCAAAGTGTGTACATTGTCAAGTCGTCACATCAGTTTTTCAAGTGTATACATTGGCACATGCATTACTTGTTCAAGTCAATACATTGGCCTTAGCTCTCATACTCTGTACATTAGTCTTCATATTCAAGGTATGTACATTGGTCTTCACCTGAAGTCCACACATTGGTCTTCATATTCAAAGTCTGTACATCCTCCGCTTAGCCTTCAAAGTCTGTACAGCCATTCCTTGAGGTCAAGTCCATACATCGGCACTGTAGCTTGCTCAACTGAAGTCTATACATCCTTCATTGGCCTAGTCTATACATTGGCGTACTGTTCATGCATCAGTCATCTTCCAAGTCTATACATCACCTTCTGCAAGCATTCTTCAAGTATGTATAGCTTGTGCATTGCTTCATAACAAGTCTAGACATCCTGGTTGCGTTCTAAGTCTACACATCCTGCTAGGTCGCACTTCAAAGTCTGTACATTGCGCAGCACTGTACAAGTCCATACATTGGCAGCACTGCACAAGTCTATACTTTGGCATTGGGCATCCAAGTCTAGACATTGATTCACTATTCAAGCCTTGATTCAAAGTCTGTACATTGCTTGGCGCTCACCAAGTCTGTACATCGCTTCAAGCGTTCCAAAGTCTATACATGGCTTGTATCATTAAGTCTAGACATTGCACTGTAGCTTCCTTAGTTGAAGTCTATACATTGCTGATCGAACGTAAGTCTATACATTCCAACCTTTTCCTACGTTCGCTGCTTTAGCTACACCCTAAGTCTACACATTGGCAAAGTATATACATCGCTCATGCACGTCTGTACAGCCAACGCATTCATTGATTCAAAGTCTGTACACTGGTCCTCAGGCGTCCCAAGTCTGTACATTGGTTCAGGTTTACCAAGTCTATACATTGCTTCAATATTCTCAAAGTCTGTGCAGCCTGCCTTATCGTTCAGAGTCTCTACATCATTCCTCAAAGGCCAAGTGTATACATTGTCCATGTGTTCAAATGTTTCAAGTCTATACATTGGATAGGCTCGTTCATGCTTCGTTCATCTCAAGTATGTACACTGCCTTTCACATGCACTCATTAATCAAGCCTGTATAGTCCCTTGTTTGCAAGTCTATACACTCGATTCCTTCACGCATTACCAGAAGCCTACACATCCCCGTCTGCCATGTTAATGCATCAGATTTCAAGTCTATACACTGAGGACGCGGAAGGCCTTCAAGTGTATACACTCTCACATTGTTCATACTTGGCTATATGCTTTTTTCAAGTGTATACACTCTCACATTTGACACACTTGCCTAATTGATGTCTCTAAGTCTATACACTCGATGGCTTCTTACATTTCACAGAAGTCCACACATTCCCCCTTGTTATGATAATGCATTCTTCTGCAAGTATATACACTGAGGTCGCATGAAGACTTACAAGTCTATACACTCTCTCAGTGTACACACTTACTCATTTACTGCTTCTAAAGTATATACACTCGTTGTTAAAAGCCTGAACTAACTAATTCGTTTCATTTCATTTTGTCTCTGTCTGCAGATGACTAGGTTAATGATTGGGTGCGTGAACCGAGGATGATGCATGGCACGTGATCTGAGGTGCTCTCTGGGCAGGAACCTGAAGGACACACGCCCTAGCACCTGCTGAAGCTGATATAAATAGAAGCCTTCGTCCACTGAAGAGAGAGGATGAGAAGAGAAGAGGGCTGATCGAGACTGTGAGAAAAGAAGCAGAGAAGCAGAAGAAGAAGAAAGAAGAAGAAGAAAAAAGAGTGACAGCACGGTCCAGGAAGAAGAAGAAGAGAGGCAGAGAGCAGAAGAAGAAAGAAGAAGAAGAAGAAAGAAGAAGAGTGCGAGAGCAACAAAAGAAAGAGAGAAAAGAAAGAGAAGCAAAAAGAAGAAGAAATAAGAGGAAGAAAGGAAGAGAGGAGAGAGTGCTATTGAAGATCTGTTCAGTCTGTTCGTGGATCAAATCCAGAACGACTATGCTCATTGAGAGTTATATTTCATGTGTTTCATTTCCAGCTTTTGTCGCTGTGCGTTTTATGTTTTCTTATTTTCCCTTTTATTACTATGGTTACTATTGTTCTTCCGATTCTCAGTAGTGAGGTTGGGTTCCTCCTGTGGACTCAGGAGAAGGGAGGATTGGTCCTTCGGTTCTGGGCTTGTGGGTTGCAAGTCCAGGGGTCCCTCCTGGTCTAGAGGAAGAGAGGTCTGCGACCTCTGGTTTGTTGGTGACGGGGAGTCACTGGTGGGTTCCCTCCTGGTCTGGAGGAAGAGAGACCTAGTCTCTGGTGTCCAAGTGGCTGGGAGTCACTTGGGGTGTCCCTCCTGTCTAGAGGAAGAGGGGAGGTTGTTCCCCTGGTCAAGCTATTTGGCAGCACCTGTTGCAGACTGAGTCTGCAGTTTCTAGCTTGTGCTAGTGAAGCCTCACTCCGGTTTGGAGTGAGGGGTGGACGTAGGTCTGGAGGACCGAACCACCTAAAAAATCTCTTGAACAGTGGTTTTATTTTGTGCGTTCGCTCCTTGCCTTCTACCTCCCATTCATAGGATATGCATGCATGGTTAGTTGTGTTATCCTGGGAGTTAATTTGTTATAGTTGTTTCTATCTACAGTAACCTTAGCATTATATTTTGCTAGGTGAGTTTGGTTTCCATAGTTCTGTCTGCGTTTCTGGTTTGATCAGGTGGCTGCATTGTTGCAGTCCAACTGTTTGATCAAGTGTTGTCTTATTATCTCATCTTGGAGAGCTCACTAGTTTTTATTCCACATAGATGAGCTTTAGAGTTTTAATTTGGGCCATTATTCGTAGAAGGATACATTCACCTCCCTCTGTATCCGGGCCTAGCACCCTATCAGGTTAAACCGCCATAGCGAGAAGTGACTCGCCGCGGCCTTGGGGGGACGGGAATGGTGCAGAAATCAAATAGCAAGAATTGAAACGGCCATTGCGGGAAGTCACTCGCCGCGGCCTCGAGAGTATAGCAGATATAGCAGCAATTCAAGATATACAAGAGAAAGGACAGAATTCAAACGGCCATTACGGGAAGTGACTCGCCGCGGCCTCGAGGATATGAGCAGATAAGAATATAAAAAAATATAAAGAGAATATAATAACGGGAATTTAAACGGCCATTGGGGAAGTGACTCGCCGCGACCTCGAGAATATGAACATATAAGAATATAACAGAATATAAAGAGAATATAAGAACGGGAATTTAAACGGCCATTGGGGAAGTGACTCGTCGCGGTCTCGAGAATATGAGCAGATAAGAATATAACAGAATATAAAGAGAATATAAGAACGGGAATTTAAACGGCCATTGGGGAAGTGACTCGCCATGGCCTCGAGAATATGATGTGATCGCCAGGGGCCAGAGACCCCAAAATAAGGAAATGATCGCGCCTACCTCACTAGCAGGAAGTGGCGGGTTGCTTCTTCCTCCCCCTTCGGCCGGCCGACGGAGAGGGCCTTCTTTAGTTACCCTTGAAAACAACATACAGTAAATAAACGGAATTAGAAAATGACAGTGCAGTAGCAATCCCTTGCAATGAAAGTGATGAAATTGTAGCAGGGCACACACCTGGTTGGTGTGGTTTTAAACCCCTCTCGGACACGAGTAGGAGGGAAATGTAATGATGAATGCAAGAAGTATATAAGAGAAGGCGCCCTTATGAAGGGAGATAGAGGATGCAAAATGATGAATGCAAAGAACTACGGAGAAGAAGGGGGAGAGAATTGGCTTATTGGATGTGCCGATGGCGAGATCCGACGGAGCTTCGGCAGCGTAGGGACGACGTGGAATCGCGATGGACGAAGATGACCTTCCTCTCGCGAGCGCGGGCACCCGAGAAGCCGACAGAACCTCCCCCTACAAAAGACCCCATGGATTAGAAATGACTCCGGCAGCCTCTGGGCTCCAGCAGCCTATTGGACCCCTTAAAAGCTCCTCTGAGACTGAGGGGGGGGTCTCTATTTATAGGGCTCCGGAGGATGGAGGCTTCCAGGATCCTGGATGCCTTCATCAGGGCAAAAATTATATTTTATTATTTTTTTATTTTTTTATTTTGAATATTTCAAGGAGGCGTCCAGGCAACTGGACGCCTCTATAAAAGCCCACCGAACCCCCGCCGAAAGCCGCACGCGGTTTGGCATAACGCGTGGTTTTGATCGGCGCCCGTGATTCATGAATGGGCGCGTCCAGTTGGCCGGACGTCTTCACACTTTGGATCTTTTCTCAAATGACAAACCGACCGTCGGACGGGGGCCGCCCATGGGCAAGTTGATGGAGGCGTCCAGGGGCTTGGACGCCTCCATAAATATATTATTTTATTTTTTGTTTTGTCTTTTATCATTATAATTATTATTATCTTTTATTATTTTGTTTTGATGGAGGCGTCCAGGGGCACGGACGCCTCCACTATTTTATTATATTTTTTGTGTTTTTTATATATTAAAGTCATGGAGGCATCCAGGGGCCTGGACGCCTCCATAAAGACCCCCCCGAGTCCCCTGAAAAGGCATCGGCAACCGCCTGCCAGACGTTCTTCCTGGTTCCGGAACCTTCCGGTGCGTCCGATTGGTGTTGATGCCGTCCGAATGCCGCAACGAGACGATTCCGGATGTCGAAAAGGCGGAGGAAGACTCGAGAATAGGAAGCACTCAGGCGATTCAAAATGCGAAAGCCGCTGCGGGGCGTCGTATAGTAATATGAGACTTTCTCAGGAGACGTCAGGAATAGCGTGTCTACACTAGGCTCTGATACCACGAAGACTGTCACGTCTCGAGCGCGGAAGATACCCAGATGCGTGACACGTCTATATAGATCGTGTCATTAGAGCGATAAAATTTTTGCCATACAATTTATGGAGTGCGCAAAAGACTAGTAAAATCTAATAATCCCAATAGTCCAAGTGATGTTTATTTGATGAACCAAAGGAATTAAAGATAGTCCATGACAAATTCCAAATTTAACAAGACAACACTAGGCTAAGTGCCTTAACATGGTTCGGACAAGTAAACTGACATACTGGAATACAAAGTAGGACTCAAATAAAATTCAAGGATGCGACTAGCTAATGATAGGTGACTGGCGTTCTAGCACTCTTCACTTGGTCTCAACCCCATTCTTGTCGCTATCCGAATCACCTGAAAATGTTAGGAAGCAAGTGGATGAGCGAATCGCTCAGTAGGAATTACATCTCAAATACGAGCAATCTTTACGTGATTTACAATTTGCATGTATTATCAGTATGGCTATGCATGATGTACGTATAAGAAAATCAGGTATACGGATAAATATAGGCATGATGAACAATAAGAGATCAAGAACTGTATAAAGGGAGTATATCAAGATTTCAAGTATTTGATAAGCAATATTTCAAAAATTTACAGATGTAAATGCCGCTTCGGGTCAAGCAGGGATTCATGTACAAGTATGAACTCAAGTGCAAGAAGGAACTTATGTACAAGTATATCTCAAGTGCGAGCAAGTAAAAATTCAATTCAAGCAAGTAATGTCAAGTACGTATCGGTGTAGAATTGGCTAAAATCAAGCAAGTATTTTGCCCTTTCTCGGGCCACAAGTCAAGTATTGCCCGTTCCGGGCCACGGAAGTCAAGTAAGTAAGGAGAGAGAAAGAGTAAGGGTGGAGTGTCTCAAGTCAAGCAAGTACTCCGGTGCAATGCTAAACACTGTGGTCAATAAACTCCCATGCGCACAAGTACCTTCGGGTGCTCCTCTCAGGACCAGACCGGGCCCTATATGCACAACATTTCATGTATTACCTTTGACATCCACTCTCATTTATAGCTAATATGGAATTTCAAGAATTTAGAAACATAGTATTACAGACGAGATTAACTAATCATTTGGTTATGGGGGACTCTAGAGGTGGCCCCTACAGGCTCAAGAGGTGGCTCCCGTCGTGTAGCACTTTGCGCCGTACGGCCTCAAGAGGTGGCTCCCACAACGTAGCACTTTGCCCTGCATGGCACTTAGCTCCAACACTCCCAAATGATTATTTAAGAGGTTCAAGGTTTGACCATGTAGGGTATACACAAGTAGATTTTTCATGGAATGGAATTCAAGAATTCATCATACGCAAGAGTATGGATTAGGGTTGTGTTTGCATAATTCACGAGACAGATCAAGATCAGAAGTTGTAATTACTGAGTTGCCATCTGGGGGTTTGCTAATCCTTTAAATTTTCAATTTTTAGAATTTTATATAGGGCTATATCAAATTGGCGCCCCCCAAGATGTCTTCATTAAATTGAAGACGTCCTGGCCGTCGCTATTTAAGTAATTGGCACCCTGGGTTGGGGCACCAATTACAGGGGCTATTTTTTTAATATATATGTGTATATAAGGAATTGGCGCCCCTATAAGCAGTGTTCAATTAATTGAAGACTTTCTGGCTGCCGTCATTTGAAGAATTGGCGCCTGGGGGTTGCCCAACCTTTTACAATTTTGATTTTTCAAAAAATATATATACATACTGAAATTGGTGCCCCCTCATGCAGTCTTCAATTAATTGAAGACTTGAGGGCCGTCGCTATTTGATGAATTGGCGCCCTGGCTTGGGGCGCCAATTACAGTGGGTGATTTTCACCCAACAGGTGCGTTTCGTGACTCAAAGCACTATTCATTTTGAAAAAGTTTTTAGAAATTCGAAAATAAGGACAAGAATATGTAGTATAAATCCTCGGGAGTCCAGAAACATGTTCAGATAAAATTACTGGGTTTTGGTTTCTCGGATATGAATTTTCTAATGTTATATCTTTAAGTTCTAAGAAAATGGAATTGACGCACCTGTGAGCAGTCTTCATTTAATTGAAGACTTCCAGGGTGTCTTCAATTTAAGTACAGTTGCAACTCGAATTGACGACACACCAATTGAGTTATTTTCCAAGTGAGTTGTGCTTCGCATCAGAACTGTAAGTTCTGTGATACAAGTTACTATTCATTTCTCCAAAGTTTCTTCGAATCGAAATCCGAAGACATGGTCAGGTGGAGAAAAATCCCAGGATTACAGAAGTATATTCAGTCAAAATTTTCATGGTCCAGTTTATTAGTTATAGATTTTTGAATACGTTGATTTACTGATTATTAGAAATTATAGAAAATTGAATTGACGACATGGTACATGTCTTCAATTAATTGACGACCCTTCGGACAGTCTTTAATTCTGAAATTGGCGCCCTGGTCAGGGGCGCCATTTTCAAAAGATTGTGCACTATTCGCCAGTGTAAAGTTACTCCGAATCAGAAAGTAAGAGTATGTGCAGGTAGGGAAAAATATCAGGATTCCAGAAACATGTTCATGCATAAATTTCATGCTTTAGTTTGATAGTTATGGATTTTTGAATGTGTTGAATTATCAATTACTGAAAATTGTAGAAATAGAATTGACGACACTAGGGGTGTCTTCATTTAAATGACGACTCCGTATGGAGTCTTCAATTTGGTAATTGGCGCCCTAGTTAGGGGCGCCATTTACTAGAGAGCTGGGTCCCTCCAGTTTGAAAACATGAACGTATTAGGTGTAATAGAGGCCATATATTAAGGTTTAAAACATGGTTATTAAGACTGTAAAACTAGTGTGATAAAATACGTTCAAAAGCTCATGAAATCATGCTAACAAATTAAGTTCAAACTCATAAAGATGACAGGATGGCTGACTAGTTAATATGGTATTATTCTTGGTCATGGTAAAGCCAAAATATATGTATATATATATATATATATATATATATAGCATGGCTGACTAGTTAATCAAACTCTAAGCATGCCTCATTTAACCTATTTAGCTACTAGTTAGGCAAGGATTTGAGAACACCTACCTTTTGACGTGTGATTACAAGAAAAGATGACAGGATGAAGCCACGCGTTCCCCGCCACCGCAGCAGGACGTAGACTTCACGTTTTTGAGGAATGAAGGGAAACATTCCCTTCTACAAGCATTGAAAGATGGTAGTAGCCTCTAACAGTGGTTCGTAGGGGATTAGTTATAGGGATTTGCAAGCATTGGTTATTGCCTTGCGGGTCCAGTTTGGGAACACGATCCTAGATTAGTGCTTAGCCAGCGAATTGGGGTTGTTCGTGTCTCAATCTTATAGAAACATAGGTTTAAATGACGCCCTTGTAAGGGGTTGTTCATTAATCCAAGTGGTACTATTCACATAAATGACACCTTGCATGAGGACATCATTAGTTTAGGTGGCATTATTTCATGGGAATGACGCTCTTGGAAGAGGGTGTTAATTTTTAGACAATTCTGCCACATTCACATGCTAGCATTCAAGATGTACACACATATATTACTATTTTAATGGGATGGGGTCCTATTGAAAATGGCGCCTAGGTGAGGGGTCTTCAATATAAGAATTGGCACCCAGGTAGAGAGTCTTCAATTTGGAAGTTGGAAAGTGTGGATTCCACTTACGTACAACCCATGGCCCATGTGTTAAAGTGTCTTGTACATTTATAGAATAACCCTCCCATGGTTTTGTTTCTTTATACAAGACCTCCCATGTAAGATTCTTTACCCATGTGCATAAAGTTGGATTGCACATTTGTATGTTAGTCCTCCTATAGTTTAGTTCTTTAAACAAAACCTAGAATTATATTAAGAAGAGTAGGTTACGTATGCATAAAGTGATGATTTGTAATTTTATATACTAGCCCCCCCTAAGGTTTGGCTCTTTACACAAAGCCCTCAGGATTCTTTATGTTATAAAGTAGGGTTGGCTTGTATATTTTCATTATAGTTCTTGTGGGGTTGGGTTCTTTATGTAAGGCCTTCAACTATGATTTCTTTTAGGAAGAAGTTTTAGTTTACTCAAAGGTACTCCGAACACACACTTCTTAGGATTCATTTTTAACTTGTACTCCCCAGCTCTTTGAGGCACCTTAGCTAAGATGGCGAGGTGTTCTTCTTTCGTCCTTGATTTCACCAGAATGTCATCCACGTAAGCTTCCATATAAACATGCATCATATCGTGGAAGATAGCCATCATTGCCCTTTGATAGGTGACGCCTGCATTCTTCAATCCGAACGGCATCACCATATAGCAGTAAGTACCCCAAGGGGTGGTGAATGAGGTCTTCTCTTGATCTTCTGGAGCTAGACGGATATGGTTGTATCTTGAATAACCATCCATGAATGGAAGAGCTTCGTACCCGGCTGTATTATCCACCAACACATCTATATGAGGCAGTGGGAAATCATCTTTAGGACATGCCTTATTTAAATCCTTGAAATCGATGCAAATTCGAACCTTTCCATCCTTCTTCATGATAGGGACTATATTCGCCACCCACTGACGATATAAAACGGCCCGAATACATCTGGCCTTATGCAATTTATCGACCTCTTCTTTCATCCTCAAGGCCATGCGGGGGTGGAATCTTCTCAATTTTTACTTCACGGGTGTTGCCCCTGGCTTAAGTACAAGTCGATGTTCCACTAAGTCGGGGTCAAGACTTGGCATGTCCTCATATGACCAGACAAAAGAATCGATATACTCCCTTAAGACCTTAATCAACTCTTTTTCAACCTTAGGAGGAAGATTAGCAAAAATAATGATGGGCCTAGGATCCTCATCAGTTCCAAGATTAATCTCTTTCGTAGGTTCATCCACTGCCGTGGACGGCTCATCAAACCTTTTTAAACCTTGCACATACAGATCGGCAGTGTCATCTATGCCACTGTCCTCATAATCGACTGGGTCCTTCTAATTCACGACATCATAAACACTTAATCCGTCATCGCTTCGCACCTCATCTTGCTCGTCATCCTCTTCTAACACAATTTTCATCTCAATAAACTCCGGACACTTGAGGAGGGCATGGCAACACTGAGCTAAATCTTGCAAGAACCTATCAGGAATAGATTTGGAATGACGCGTCACTGGGTGTGCCTCAGGCACGGAGGAAGGGTTGGAGACACTAGAATAAGACCCTACTTCGATAGACTGTACTTCTATAACTGACACGACACACCCTCATCCTAGCCTAGGAGAGAGAAAATATAATGGAAGGGAATCAGGGGCCTCATGCCCCTGGGAGGAGGATGGACCAAGCACAATGCAATCCTCAACTGAAATCTCCATTTTAAAATTGGAGATCAGTGGAGAGCATGCAATAAGATGGAGAGGAGGGAGGAGGAAGCATGAGAGGATACATGGAAGGACAGAAAAGATCGAAGAAGGGATCGGAGGAGGAGAAGAAAGGAGTGGACAGCGCCCACAATCACAAACTTTGATGATCAAAAAATCAGTTGGAATTTCAAACAACAAAGGTTTAATCAAAATGGGAGGTGAACGGGGTATAAAATCCATCTCTCTTAGAAATGACAATAGATGTGAAGGAGAACAAGTAAAAACAATGGATGAGCTCCCCTCTTCCCGCAGATAGTGAGCCGACTTTCCGGGCGAGTATTCCATAAGCCGCACCTCCTGGATTCTTGGGCAATCTTCTTCATGAAACAACCTTGTAAAAGCTTCACAGAAATCCTCCATATCATCAACAGGCCCCTTAGGCAGTGGCGGGCTAGAAATTGTGCAAGCAGCATCTTCTTTTTCAACCTAGCTTGGCGGGGCCTTTAAAGTGCCCGGCTGCAAAGGGCCTCTTACAAAATGCTGGTGGTAATCCCAGGTTAACGGTAGTGCATCTTCCAAGATCGACAGTGGCGACTCTCGATAACACAAGCCTCTTTTACTCATCTTCCTGCCCCTTGGGACCAGCTTAGTTCACCCCTGCAACTAAGCGTTGAGACCTCTACCTGGTTGATAGCCTAATTTTAGTATAATGTTTCAACCCTTGGGGTCTCTTATCTAGGGCTTCACCCTGACATTCACCTGTGTGACGGCTGGCTTGCGTTGTGCGTAGGCCCATGGGAAGTTGAGGCCTAGCATAGAAATAATAGGCCTATTACTGGGCCAAAGCGTCGGCAGGATCTTATCCGAGATGGCTTCAACTGACTGGACTGTGGAGATGCTCTTGACCTTCACCACCTAGCCTTGAAATGGGAACTTGAGGCACTGATGGGCGGTTGAGGGCACAGCAATAAGGTTGTCGATCCACGGGCCACCCAAGATGGCTTCAAACATTGGATTGATGTCTAGCACATAGAATTCAATGGGCATTGTCAACGGCCTAAGTTTGGCTTGCACAGTGATTACCCCATGACATGGCCTCCTTGAGTTGTCATAAGCCGCAATAGTGGTGGGGGTGGGCCTCAACAAATCTTCTGAAATATTGCAGGCTCATGGGGTGCTCAATGGACAAACATTAATAGATGTCCTAGTGTCAACCAAAGCCGCGTCGATATTCACCTTATTCAAGGTGATAGAAATGCAGAGCGGCATTTGGCGAGCCTCGGGAGGTGCTAGCTCAGTTTTAGAAAATATAATGGCCGACGCTTTGGAAACTGTAGCCAGAGTAGAGGGTAGGCTATCAACAGCCATGTCTTCATTCCCCAGGACCTTCTGGCGAAAGTCCAACGGAGCATCTTGATGGAGCTTGGACCGCTTGATTAATTCTAGAACTGATATCTTCGCGGGCATCTGGTCCAAATGATGGAGCAAATCATATTGAGTTCCTGGCAATAGATCTACTTCTTCCTGGTTAGTAGCCTGTTGCGAAGACTGGGGGTTGGGAGCAGGTGCACCAGTGGTTGGATAGTTCCGATGGAATAAACACTCGCTCTGAAGGGCAAGGTTCTGGGGCGGCACGGCGTCAGACGGGTTCATGGATGGTGGCTTGATTGGCCCGATGGGATGAGTGAAGGGTGTGAAACCAGGGGTAGTAGTTGGAGGAGAAATGGGGCTGAAAGAGGCAGGAGCGGGCCTGATGGACCCCGCCGGGAGAATGACTGGTGAAGGGTTAGGCGGAGGAGTAATGATGGCGGGTGTGATGGGCTGTGGTGTAAGGACTAAAGGAACAATGGGGGATGTGGTAGGTAGAATGAGGGGTTTTGTGGGGATGGCAGGTACGGTGGAGGTTACTGTGGTGGGTTGAAGGGTTGGCGGAAGCATAACGGGGGTAGAAGGTGAAGGAGAGTTGCGGTAGGTATGGTGGAGGGCCATGAGCCGTTGAACAAAGACTCATCATCGTAAGACCACCCAGCGTTGGGGGCCGGGCGGTGGACAACATTTACCTGAGCCGGTGTCGGCGACTAAGGTTGCGGAGCGGGTGGATGATTCGACATCAGGTTTTGGTGGATCCCCAGATCCTACGCAGGCTGCTGCTACTGAGGCGGCTGCTGTGGCTATTGTAGCTTCGGCGCTTGTGGTCTCGGAGGCTGCCTCCTCTTCTCCTTGATCTACATGATAACCTTATGCATTTCGGCCTAATCAATACACTGTCCTTCATGCAAGTCATAAACAAAATCCCTGAACTAGAAATAGCTTTATATCGTGTGCCAAGGCTAACGGTGGAAGATGCAGTATCTAGACTGGTCAACGATTGGGTTCCAATTAGGCCGTTCCGGAGGTAGCTGCAAAGCATCAATGGACATGAGAGCTGAAAAAATGTCCGGGAAGGTTTCAAGTAAGGGAGGATATTGAGCCCTCTTTGGACCTGGGCGTTCAGGTGTGTAGCCACTGGGCGGGGGGGACATTGTGGTATTGTGGCGGTTGTTGCGACTATTGGGGAGCGGGGAAGGATGATTGGGCATTTTGTGGAGCGAGGAATTGAGGGTTGCGAGGAGGCTATTGGAAGCGGGGCGGAGCGGATTGGTTCAGGAACGATAAGCTAACGGCTTGCACTTGTTCATTCGTTTGGACAACTTCGGTAACTGGCCCCTAACGCTTCCTATTGTATTTGGGCTTTTGGGGCTCAAAGAGAGTATGAATGGGGGAGTCCTTAAACTGGGTTTGTATGAACTTCGCCTGGCTATATAGTTGGTGCATGTTGGCAATGTCATTCATGGCTACGATGTTGCGGAAGGCAGGGGTGGCATTGGAGATAAATAGCTTAACCTTGTCTTCCACCGGAATATGGCCGGGCACACAGGCAGCCATCTGCCTCTATCTATCACCATAGGTGGTGAAGTCCTCATCAGCTTTCATCTTCTCAGCGACCAGATCAATGAAAGAATATTTCGGGCCGACCCGATCTTGAAATCTCTAAATGAATTTCTCCTTGATGACCTCGAAACTCTTGGCATCTTCCAGTGGCAAAGTATAGAACCATTCCAGCGTAACCCCATCCAACGAGCGGTGGAATAGATACGCCATAAGGCGGTCATTATACTGAAACTGTGTCGACTCGTACATGAAATCCCTCACATGAATGTACGAATTGTTGTTCCCGTCATAATTGCGATACGTGGGGAGCCCGGATTGAGGGTGGAATCAAATATTATGAAAACTTGGGACCGGAACATCAGCCAAGGATTGTGGGCCAACCAACTTTTGGAGAAAGTCGAGTTGTTGCTGCATGGCAGCCCACTTGTCGAGAAGCTCTTATTCTCGAGATGGAGTAGATGGAACAATAGGAAGAGGCTCAATGCGAGGAGCCGAAGGATAGACAGACGAAAGGGGAGGCCCATAGGAGGGATGTTGGGTCGAAGGATGACCTGCATTAGGATAAGCAAGATGGTCCGCCCCGTGCTGAGGGCGGGAGAAATCGACTGGGCCCACGAGGGTGTGCGGCACTGAAAGAACGGACCCAAAGCATCAATGTGGGGAGATGAAGGGAGGCTGGTCTTTCCTTTATCAAGATTTTGATGGGTCAAACCAAAAGATTGGCCCGCCTCCAAATTGGAGAAGCGAAGGATCTTAGGCTGGACCAGGGTAAGGTCAATCGGAGCATGCGAAGTCCCCGACCCACTAACCCGAGACTGAGAGATGGATGTAGCAGATGGACCTTGTGAGATGGTGGGAGACGGGGCGCCTGACCCCTGCAAGTGTTGGGTGCGTAGCTGGGATCTAAAAGGGGGGGCTTTAATAGATCCCTTATAAAAACTATGCTCAATTGAAAACAACACTCACTTCGAATCAAGCTGAGCTGGAATGGTAATAGTGCAAGTAGCCAATGATGAAAATATTGCTCTCAACAAAAGATTTAAATAATGCTAGAGATTCATTCCTAGTAATGACCTTGCTTAGTCGATTAAATCCACGGCTATCACACATTTGTATTTAACTGTTCTATCAAGTAGCAATCCACAAAGTAATTGATCATTCAGATATAGTTACAAGTTAGAAACCCATTCAACGATGATGCTTGATTAGAACTAGTATCAAATAGTCAGTAGTTCGCACTGAATATGCAACTCAAACACTAAACAAATACTCTATCTCTAAATACTGAACTCGGAGGAAGGCAGTTGTATAAACTAACCAAAATAATTCTGCACTTAACAGATGATGGTTAAGCTTATCAGATAGTGAATTAAATTCAAGTGCCATTCGTCAGTTTGATTCACACTGGTACTAGGCGGAGGGTTGAGTCCAGAAACTCTCCTCTCGCAAGATGTGAGACCACATCTTTTAATATACCAGAACAAAACTTATTAAATCATCCAATGGTTCATTCAGAAACAGTCTCGAACAGACAAACTACTAGTAGATAATTAATAGCATCAATCCAATTTAGATGCATTAGACAACTATTCTCAGAAATGCAATGTCGAGCACTCAGCACGCAACATTCTGTAGTGAAGATGCATCAAGCGAAAGCAAATGATATCCAAGGGTTCAGACAGAATAAAAATCAAACCTATATGTCACGCCCCGAACCGATAGCAACGGGAAGTGATGCTCAGAACGTGGCAGTTAACAGTCATGATAACAAGAGCAGAAGATAAATAACCACAATTAAACACAAGGAGTCCGTACACACATATTGAAAATACGAGCTCTTATTAATATTAAAAAGGTATAATTTTGACCCACTCTTACAATATTAGATTCAAATTAAAGGAGGAAAGAACAAAAAGAAATAACCAGACTCACGACACTAGCTAGACTCAAGAAGATAAAAAAGATAGACTCCAAACTCTAGGTTCCAGGTTCACTCGATCACACTGATCTGATTCCCATTTGCAACGTACCGTTTACCGCATTACCTGAAAAGGATTGGAAGTAGGGGTGAGCAAGAAGCTCAGTAGGAGTTATACTCTATCATCAGACATAGTTTATGTGATTAACCAATTAATGAATATGCATGATTAACGCGATAAAATAAGCAGAACTAAATAATCACTAAGATAGAAAGAGTAACGATAATTAAAATGTAAGAAATAGTTGCATACCGAGATATCAAGCAAGATTAACAAGATTTTCTAGTGAATGGCCATTTGCAGTCAATTTCAAGTCACGTCAAGTAAGCAAGCAAGCAAGTACTTCATACTTTAAGCATAATAATAAGTTTCATGAGAATGTGGAATGTCGTAGACCCAACACGCTAGATAGTATCGGTGCCAAATGCCATACCTAATCATTCACCTCCCCGGGGATCAAGTACTTTTCGGGTGCTCCCCCCAGGACCAGACTGGGCCCTTCATTTGTTTGCCTTGGCATTGATTTCCTTTTGGATCGTAGATCCCACGAGACTAGACATCCACAATATTTAATGGCCAAGGGTTCCAAGGTCAAGTTCATGTAGTCAAGGTAAAGAACATAAGAATAATGATTCTTTAAAAGTCCAAACAATAAGCTCCATAACCGAGAGGAATAATTGTCCTAAAGGACTATAATTAATGATTAATAGATCTAACAATAGGTAAATTCACAAAATACCATAGCCTACATTGGCTTGGTTAGCTCACACGATTCGAAATTCATGAAATAACCACTTTTCGGAAAAACTATCATATAAACAGTCAGACAAGGCCGCTCAAGGGTATATACGGTTAATATTGAGCCGCGCATGTCCGGAAGACATTAAGACCCATGAAGAGGATATACGGTCCATACTGGGCCGTATTACGGATATGCGGTCGCTATTGGGCCGCCTATGAGGATATACAGTCCACTACGGGCGATGCATACCTCTCTTAGCCCAATTCGATCCAAAACTTAAACCAGCAATTCGGTCACGTAAATCGATGTTCTGGTGGTTCAATAGGTTCATAACAAGGGTATAAAGAAATCCCGAGATGATGGTAAGTTTGCCGGATGGAGTTTCCAGTGATAAGTTCAAAGTTAATGCAACTTAAAGGGGCTTAATGACTTACTAGAAGTCCGTAATTTGGTCAACGTTCTACTGGAATAGAATTGTTATCCAGCAACTAAAAGTTCATGATAAACCTAATTTCCATGTTAAATCATCAAGGATTAAGTTTTACATTTAATGTATTTGCCAAAAAGATGAATCAAGATGATAGAATAATGAACAAGATCGTGTAGGAATGAACAATATGCAATTAACAGAAATTTAGTTACATAATAAACCACTAATCATGTGAGTTTCTAATTAACCATTGTGTGCGTTGAAGTGGAAATAGTAATCGGAATGGTTTATACACTTGGAATGAGTGCATGGACCATTGTTCTTCAATTTTGGATTGAGGAACACCGGGCTTAATTTGAGATCATAGGGTTGCATGCATGGGTCATTGGTTCCTCAAAATATGGTTTTCAATTGGACTAGTTTGAATGGGTTGATCCCCTCACGGTCCGGATCAATGCTCGGGTCGAAAACACGTAAATCGGGTCTTACAGCATATGGGTCGACCCAATGGGTCGACCCTTAGGGTCTGTCAGTGTGTGGGTCGACCCCTGGGGTCGACCCCTGCACAAACAGACTTCTGTCTGTTGAATGGGTCGACCCCCACAAATTCTGCTGTATAGGTCGACCCCATGGGTCGACTCCCGCAAGGTGCAGGATGGGTCGACCCCATGGGTCGACCCTCGGGCAGGCAGAATCATGCTTGAGCATGGGTCGACCCCATGGGTCGACCCCTGCGTCCACAGATCCAAACCTGATTCCGAAATCAACAAAAAGTCACCCAATTAGGGTCTAATTAGGCTGAGATCTTAACCCCATGCTCCTGGGTTCTTGATGGACATACTAGGGTCATAATACAAGAGTTTGGAACATGAAATTCACCGGAAAATTAATCGAAATCACAATCTATCTAGGAAGAACACTTGAAAACCTAGTTTTAGCATGCTTCTAATCAAACACGAAATTCTCTAAGCATGGTCTATGAAAATTGAGGCTTTATATATCAAAAGAAAGAGGACTGGATGTTGAACATTTTGATATATTACTTGCGGTTTGAGCCCGAGAGAACCTACCTCAATCAGAGAAGAAAGGAAGAAGAAAGGAGGAAGAACGGACGCCGACACGTCACCACTAAACTCCCGAGATCTCCCTAGATCGATCTCCACTGCAACCACCGCTGCTACCAAAGGATTCTAGGGTTGCATAGCTTCATTTTTATAGCTCATACACCTTCTGGAGCCTTCGGTGCTGGGAGAATTCGTCGAAACAAGTTGATTGTTTGAAAACGGCGCCGCCATGGTTGACCTCACCAAAGCTCGGCCGACACCATGTTTTAGGGCTAGGGTTTCGATCAATTAACAGAGGGGAAATGATCCTTAGATCGTGGCCTTTCATTTACCACCGATTTGGGCTCATTTGGTTGAGTATTAAGCTCTAATTTCGCGTTTTAAGTTAAGGTTAGGTAAGAGTTAGGTAAGTGTGCACTTTTGGGCTTAATCCACTAATTAGACCTAGTTACGAATTTTTGTTGGGTCGGTCACAGAAGACAAAGTTGTTAATTAAATCATCCTTTACCATTTTACCATTTTTATAGATTTTTATAAGGTAGTCGAAAATACACTAGTTCTATTTACTAAGGAGTTAATTATGAAATTATGAAATTCATTTATTTCAATTAAATTTCATATATTTAAAACCGGGGTATTACACTATAGCAGTATGCTAACGCTAAACAAATGCTGGCCTTGGCATACACTAACCTATGAATGAGAGGTAGAGGGGAAGGATCAGTCTCAAGAATCAAACCAAAGAGTCAAATGATTTTTAGGTGGTTCAATATGCCACTGCAGATCTACATCCACCCCTCACTCAAACCACAGTGAGGCTTCCTACTGATACACAACTTAGCCGCTGATCCACAGCTTCAATGAATTAATCCCTACAAACCGCTGATCCACAACTTAGGGAACTAATCCTAGACTACTGAGCCTCACAGCTTGCTTAACCAAGGAACAAATCCTCATCACTCAGCAGCACAGCTTGCTGTCCGAGGAATCAATCCTCGCCGTTGACTAACACAACTTTGTTGGGGTGCTAGACACGGATCCAGAGGGGGGTGAATGGATCCCCTTTTAAAAAATTACAGAATTTAAAAACACTCGTCCCACACAAGCTGGAATAAGGAAAACTAAATGGAGCAGATTGCTCACACAAAACAAACTTCAAACACTTAGCGTATACCAAAGAGTACTATTCTGAACTGAAGTGATTGAAGTTCACATAAACTAGCAAATGTGAAAAGAGTATAATAATGCAAAAGGTGACCAACCAACCAGCTGTTAACACTCAATCACATAGAGTTGCTATCATGAGATTTATACTCGGTCAGATTAACATAATGAAGTAAAATATAGATCTCATACGGAAGAACTTCAATTATGAACCATGCTCCCTACCTTAGAAAGAGGATATAGAATATGGAAATGTACGCAAGACAAACCATGATGCACTAGAATTTTTAGATGGTTCGGTCTGCTACCACAGACCTACGTCCATCCCCCACTCAAACCTGAGTGACGCTTCTGCTGACTCACAGCTTGAACTGCTGAGCATCACAGCTTGCTTACATCCGCTGAGCATTACAGCTTGCTTCTGCTGAGCAACATAGCTTGCTTCTGCTGAGCATTACAGCTTGCTACAGCTGAGCGTTACAGCTTCCTGTCCAGAGGAACCAATCCTCTGCAACGCTGACTCACAGCTTGATGAAACCAGAAATGGAAAATCAAAGAACGAAAATGAAAACAAAAAGATATAGCTCATTGAGGATCAAAATAGTTCTAGATCTGATCCAAGAACTGATGAAGATACATATTCTCAAGCACACTCTTTCTCTCTATTCTTGCTTGCTCAATCTCTTTCTCTTTGTCTACTCACTCTCTCTTTTTCCTCAGACTTCTTCTAATTTTTTGATACTCTAGTTTGCTCATTCTTCTTCTTCTTCTTTCAGCAAACTTTCTCTCTCTCAGCACTCTAAGTCTAACACTTCTCACAAGCTCTCTGGCTCTCACTCTTCTGCTCTTTTTCCTCTTCTTCTGATTTCTTCTGGGATTGATATGTGAGTTTGAGCGCACGATCGCCTTTTATACAGACGAGCATGATTCTAGATTCCCACGAGCTCTTCCAATGATTGGGTGTGTGGAAGACACATTCCCGCCCAAAAGTTTTCTTCCAGAAAGCACTTTGAAAGGGCATGTGTCAGATGGAGATGAAATGCTTTCCTCGTGATAGATTCTTCTGTTAAGATTCCAATCTTGCCTTGGATCACGTGCCCTTTTAATTCAAACCTTAAACCACGTGACCCAACTGACTCTGATGCTTCCAGCTCTCTAAGTGTTCGATCATGTTGCTTTAATGAATTAAAACCTCTCATGCTAAAATCCTTATCAGCAATGTAAAAAGCATTTTATCAAACACTTTATCGTCATAAGTGGTTCAAGGAGATATTTAAGAATTACAAGTTTATGCATGGTTTATTAAGATGAGCATGATATAATCAAAACCATGAAGATCAGGTAGACAACGTGAGATCATACACAAGCATCAATGCATATTCCATATGCTCTGACCTGACAGTGCATGCTACTTAGTAAATGCAGTAGAACAACTACACCTGCATCGACCTAAGCAAACCACAGGTAGTCCTGTTATGCACAGAGATATGGATGAAGACTATGAACTTTCACCGACCTGTGTGATGCATAGTTAAGCTTGTTGAGCTATCATGAAAAGATGCACAAACTAGATTCAACATATGCATTGACATGAATGGACAAGATGTAGCATGTGCTTCGACCTTAGAATGCAAAATGCAACATGTACTTTGACCTTAGTGTGCAAGATGCAACATGTGCTTCGACCTTAGAATGCGAGATGCAACATGTACTTTGACCTTAGTGTGCAAGATGCAACATGTGCTTCGACCTTAGAATGCAAGATGCAACACATTATTCATGTGCACTGACCTTGAAGAATAGATGCATGTATAAGCGTAGACCTTGCTAAAGACCAAATTCGATGTGCATCGACCTTAGTTAACACAAGATGCAAACGTACATCGACCTTAGTGAACTAAAGTTCAAATGTGCATCGACCTTAATGAATATAGGGTACACATGTGTGTTGACCTTAGTAAGCGCAAGGTCCTCTATTGCACTGACCTTCCTAAACATGCAATATGCATGTGCAGTAACCATAATGATATGAATATGCATTGACATGTGCTGACCTTAATGAACATGCACTGACCTTAATGAACCTTACTAGTTCATATGCATCGAACTGCATGACAAAGTTTTATAATACTGTATTGACCTCATATGCATAGACTCGGTACATGTATGCACCGACCTATCAATGAATTCATGCATGCAACAGTCTTTAACACATCAATCAATCCCATGACTTACATGAGAATGCAACATGAACATGGTGTTTGGCATCATCAAAACATAATTAATTAGTGCAACATAAACACATATGACATCATGCACAATGAGTCATAGTGTTTGGCATCATCAAAACCACAGGGATATAACATTCTCCCCCTTTTTGATGATGGCAACACTATGAGTCATATTAGTCATAAAACAGCATGTTGATGACAATCACTATAAAATGCTGACATGCTGATGGCAACACTATGAAAGTTGACACAACATGATGGTGGCACTATGAACAGCATGACTCATATCACAGCATGATGACAACACAAAAAACTCAATCAGAACATGATGACTGTAATGGCAACACTATGAACAACATGGTAACACTATGCTGAATCTGAATCATGACTGAGTCATGAAATATCATGAAATACGACTCAAACTATCATGAAATATGACTCAAACTGTTCTCCCCCTTTGACTTCATCAAAAAGGCACGCAATAGTTTGAAAAACTTAGTAAAGATAAATTCCAAGCAAGACAAATCTCCCCCTTTAAATGCCAATTAATAAGATTGAGCCAGAGTCTATCCTACCCTTTTGAAAAGCAATTGATAAAATGGAGACAAAACATTTTCTCCCCCTTTAACCAAGACTATTCTCCCCTATTTGAAAATGAAGCAAGACTATCAACAATGTGAGATATGTAGCCCTACTCCCCCTGAGGAAGTGAGGTGAAAGGTATGACAAAAGAAATTTCAGGAAGGATCACATGGATATCCACAAGGACGATTAAGCAAAGCATGCAGAATCAATGCAAGAGTGATGTTGATGAGATAATCTTCCCCATTTGACACAATAAAGAAATTGGAGTGGGAAAACATCATCAGACATATAGAGTTAAGTCTGATACCAATTGTTAAGATCAAAAGATGGTATCAACAAAATCACAGGAGCATTCATAGATAAGTTCAGGTTGTGACCAAAAAGCATCAAGAACAGTAAGCAGAATCAAAACAAAGTATGATCAAAGGCAGTGAGCAGGATCTGAGCACAAAAATTTTGGATGATTTTCCTATGAATAGATAAGACACGAGGATTTTCAATAAGATACCAATTTCATAAATCCAAGTAAAAATTTTAGACTCTTCTATTATAAGGGCTTATGAATAAGTCTTAATTGACCTGCATGGTTTAAGCATGATGTATACAAAGTTTGTCAATAAAATTCAATACTCATATATGAAATCAAGTTTTAATAAAGATGAACCAATTACTCATATGACATTCTTGTTTAACCTCCTTCTATATTACTCATTCATTTTTCAATGACTCCTTTAAGAGTTACACAAAGTAGTATTGAGATTAAACACTCAAGAATGTATCTGAACTTGTCCTTGATTACAGTAATTTTCTGATACACTGATTTTTTAGATTTTTCTTTTGTTCATCAACTTGTTTTTCAATGAGCAATTTTGGTTAAATCAACACCTTTTTACGTGAGGTACAACACGTCTTAGGTGAAGTGACCCAGTTACTCAGTGTGATAAGCGTATTGCCTCTCAATGAGAGAACAGAGTTAGCAATAGATGTGTCTTTTTACATGAGGAGACACCTTGGTTAGAGGCAAGAATCCCTAGTTACTCAACACACCATGCCATTGCTCTGAAAAAAACTTTACATAATTTTCAACGCAGAGTTAGGCACTTCATGACACAGTCCTTTGGACAGGTTTTTCGGTGACCAAAGTCATTTCTCTGACAATAATTTTCTTTTAAACATTTTCAGATTGTTTTTAGACATTTCTCCGAACACTCAAATGTTTAAGAACAATACATACTACATGTATCTCAACCATAGTAAGCCATGATTTTTAAAATTTTTAGATTTCAGAAGGTCTTGCATGAAATTATATGAGACAGTCGGTTAAGATTTATTAAAAGAGTGATTCAGATATTTTCAAGTCTTTCACATCCAAACTTAATGAATACATTAGACTTAAACTAATTTGATTCATCAGAGATTCTTAAACCTGTATAATAGAATATTCATATTTTCAAAAGATTTCAGATTTATGATCAGGGTACTCAAATTGAAATCTTTCCAAGTTTCAGGTAAATCAACAATTTCAGTAGCAGCCAAATTACCGATGGAAATCAGCAACAAAAACAATCACCAAGTGTGAGTGATGTTTTCAGATATGTAAAAGAGATGGCCAAAAGTGCTTTAGTCAGACATGAATTCAAGGATAGACTCCTAATCAGGTATCCAAAAGATCAATGATATAACACTAAAAATCAAGCAGGTAAAGATGGTAATCTCTCGAGCAGCAAAAAATTGATTCCATAACAGATAAGAATGATAATCAGATGAAGCTTGAATAAAGAATCAGTCTCGGGGTATTTGGGTGCAATACAGAGATTCAGAATGAAGATAGAGGCATTAGTTGACCAAAAAAGACAGTGAATGTCACGCCCCGAGCGCGGAAGATACCCGGAGATGCGCGACGTGTCTATATCAATCATGTCAATCAGAGTGGTCATGTATTCGACACAAAGACAGAGATGCGCAAAATAGCAAGATAACCCAATCCTTTATTTCATAATGGATAGACTATTACAAATCCAATACTCTGTTAAATAAAAAGGAAAAGAATACATAGTTGACTCAAGAAACTATGGAAAAGACTAGACGACACTTGTAGAAGCTCTATCACTTTCACTCTTGACCATTCCCATCCGATTGACTTCCATCGTCGTCGGACTTACCTTAAAAAGTAAAAAGGGACAAACGGGATGAGCGAACGCTCAGTAGGAAATTATATTTTCATGGATGCAATAAAGCTATGCATGCTCGCATGAAACGACAAGATAGAGAGAATGTAATATCAAAGAAATAAGATGAACTTTCATGAACAAGATACAAGTTATTCAAGATATTCAAGCAAGTACCATTATCGAGTCATGTCAAGAACTTTGGCTATCATGTATCAAGCAAGTAAATTACCCTTTTTCGGGCCACGCATTTCATGTAAAGTCAAGTACGATTCAAGTACAAGATGTGTGTGGAATGTCCAATCAAGCAAGTCAAGTACTCGGTATAATGCCAGATACCTTATCATTTTAACTCCCATGGGCACAAGTACTTTCGGGTGCTCCTCCCAGGACCAGATCGGGCCCTATATGCGCAGGCATTTATCATGTGTTTTGACATCCACTCTTGTTTATATAGCCAATATAGAATTTCAATAATCAAGCTTGTAGATACGTATGACAACTTTGATAGAATAGAGTCCAAAATATGACAAAGGACATAGAATGGCGATAATAATGGTATAATCACGATGTCGGTAAAACTAGGTAGATTATGGTTCCTTTAACTTAGGTACCATGACAAATCAATATGGACATTCTTTATATAGAATTGAGGTCCACATGAACAGTATATCAAAGGTAAGATACCCTCATTCTTATCATAGAATTGAGGTTTACAAGAACGACATGATATGGCATGATATCATCATCCCATTAAGAATTTCTTATGATATACTCTTTGTATAATCATAAGGGCCGGTATACCATGTTTTCTTTAGATTGACATGGCAAAAACTGTGTAATGGGTTTTTAGGGTACAACCAGCTCAGTCGGCCTTGAGGGAATCCAAGGCTACGAGGAGTCTTACGGAGGTCTCTATGACTAACTTGCTAGTCCAAAGGAACGGAATGTCCAATGGAGAGCTTGTATGTCAATGAGAGTTGAGTGTGATCGATAAATCAACATGAAACGTGGGACTATACTCACGGAGTGGAGAATAGTGCCGATATATATATATGTATAATATATAAACCATCGGTTAGCAAATCAGAGGAAAAATCAGTTTACAGTAAAATAACGACTTAGGTCAAGTCGTGTCTCAAGTAATTAACGCCTAACTGAAGGGCGTTTACATATATTGCCAATTTGCAGAATTTCCATTATTTCATTAATTTATCAAAAACACGCCTTTCCTGGGGGCGTTTCTTAAAAGTTGACGACTGCAGGGGCAGGCGTCTCATCATTTACATATTCGACAGGATATAATTATTCTCAGAAATTTATCAAAAACGCGCCCTTGGAAGGGGCGTTACTTTCTAATTCCATTTTTACAGAATATGTGAATTTCAGGTTTTTAACAGATACACGCCCTAGGAAGGGGCGTTACTTTTAATATTCACGCCTTGTACTGGGGCGTTAGAATATGGAAAACGACTTTGTCCAAGTCGTGAACTTCAAGGGATTTACGATATTTTAATAAATAATATTTCGAGAGACAGGAGACATGTCATGGCAGTAAAATTTAACAGGAATTCACAGAGTCATGCAAGATATTAAAAATCAATATTTCATATGTATTGTAATTTTTAAACAGGATCAATTATTAATCACATGCGATTCTTATGAAATTAACGCCTGCGTAGAGGGCGTCAAATATTAAATTGACGACCACTAGTATGGTCGTTTCTTTTAAATTAGCGCCCTAATCAAGGGCGTTTCTTTCAAAATATTTCAGAAAACGCGTGAAAACTATAATAATCATATGCATGACATGCTTATATATATATATATATATATATATCTTGCATTAATTTCATTTGGGCTACAGTAACTTGAGAAAACCTACCTTATGGTTTGATAATACTGATACTCTGTTTGGAACCTTCGTGGATGAAGAACCTTCGTTCTTCAGGAAGATATTGCCACAGCTACCTGTAAAGGAAGAGAAGATATCAATCTTCTTTACCTACGTAACCTGAAGGCAAGGGAAAAAGAAGAACTTTACCTATTCTTCGGCAACGATGGTGATGAAGACGATGATGATGAAGACCCTTTGTCTTCAAACACTAGAAGCAGCCACCTATAGCAAAGACGATGAAGGATGGTTAAAACCTCCTCATGTGTTTATCAAAAGCAAGGAAAGGAAGAAGAACTGTTTGTTCTTCACGTACCTAGCAGCAGACGTTCGATCAAATGGGTTTTAGGGTTCGATCGAACATGTTATTTATAGGATTTTGAAGTCCTAACAAGAGTAGGGTTTGATTGAGGGTAATATATCCTTAATAGAGTCCTTACTCTAATAGACACTTACTAGATTAGGTTAATCTTTCCTTGGATAAGTTCTGGGTTCGATCGGTTCACGAACTGAATTAACGCCTTAGGTCAGGGCGTGTATTCTTGAATTAACGCCTTGCATAAGGGCGTTTCTTAAAAAGCGCCTTGAAAAAGGGTGTTTCGTGTTTTAAAACACGCCCAAGATAGAGGCGTTTCTTTTACTTACCCATTTGGTCGCGTGAGAACTGACGACCGTAGGTGTGGGCGTCCTTTCTTTATTCACGCCATTGGTAGAGGCGTTTCTTTATAAATTAACGCCTTAATAAGAGGCGTTATTTTTAATTTTGTTTTATTTCATCCAATTAACCCTATTCCTTTTATATATTACTTCAGTAATATATATGTTTTAATTCATTTCAATTATTCATTTATTAGGGTTGCTACACCCTCCCCCACTTAAAAGAATTTGGTCCCCAAATTCAATATATATATAATTATACACGCGGAGAGTGTAGGACATATACCTCTTAGAATAACTCGGGAAATCGTTTCTTCATAGATTCCTCGGTCTCCCATGTCGCTTCGCGTTCAGGATTCTTATTCCATTGCACCTTGAGCATGGGAATAACCTTATTCCTTAGAGCTCGTATTTCTCGATCTAATATCTTCAAGGGCCTCTGTTCATATGTGAGATCTTTCTGGATCACCAGATCTCCATGCTCAATAATATGTGACGGATCGTGCACATACTTCTTCAACATAGATATGTGAAATACATTGTGTACCTCGGACAACTGGGGAGGCAACGCGATGCGATAAGCAACCTCGCCAACTCTTTCGAGTACCTCAAATGGTCCGATGAATCTTGGCGTAAGCTTGCCCTTAACACCAAATCTTCGTATGCCACGTCCAGGGGATATTTTAAGAAATACATGATCTCCAACCTGGAATTCAAGATCTCTTCTCCTGGTATCAGCATAAGCCTTTTGCCTTGTCTGAGCAACTTGTAATCTTTCTCTGATTACCTGTATCTTCTCAGTTGTATCCCTTACCATGTCTGGACCTAATAGTTGTTCCTCTCCAACTTCGTTCCAACATATGGGAGATCGACAACTCCTTCCGTATAAGGCTTCGAAAGGTGCCATTTGGATACTAGCTTGGTAGCTATTATTATATGCAAATTCAACTAAAGGTAAGTGGTCATGCCAGCTTCCTCCAAAGTCAATAATGCATGCTCTCAGCATATCTTCAACAACTTGATTAGTTCGCTCGGTCTGACCATCCGTTTGTGGGTGAAAAGCAGTACTAAAGTTGAGCCTTGTCCCCAACGAATGTTGTAATCCCTTCCAAAAATGAGAAGTAAAACGGGGATCTCTATCAGACACGATTGAGACAGGAATTCCATGTATCCTGACTATTTCTTTAATGTATAGTGCAGCTAGCACATAAATCGACCATCGGCTTTTGATTGGCAAGAAATGTGCCGATTTAGTCAATCGATCAATGATAACCCAGATTCCATCATGTCCTCCTTTAGATTTAGACAAACCCATGATGAAGTCCATACCAATATCCTCCCATTTCCACTTAGGAATATCTAGAGGATGTAGTTTTCCCGCAGGCTTTTGGTGTTCCGCCTTGACCTGTTGGCATGTGAGACAGCGTGATACATAGTCCGCTATTTCTCTTTTCATATTGGGCCACCAAAAGTTCCTCTTTACATCTTGGTACATTTTAGTTGATCCAGGATGAATAGTGTATCTTGATCTGTGAGCTTCATCTAAGATCTTCTTCTTTAATTCCGGACAATCGGGTATACAAGTTCTATCTTTGAACGATAATCTTCCATCAGAAGTTAGTTGAAAATCAGATTGTCCTTCTAATCTGCCTTTGATTTCTATTAACATAGGATCGTCATCCTGAAGTGTTTGTATCTCAGATAACAAATCTGACTGTATGCTTACATGGGATAGTGTGACAAATTTGGATTCCGTGTCCAAGCTTATATTGAGCTCGGAGAATTGTTCAAGTAACCTCCATTCTTGTATCATACAATTTGCTATCTTTGCTCTCGGCTTTCGACTAAGGGCGTCAGCAACATAATTACCCTTTCCGGGATGGAATTGTATATTGAAGTCGAAGTCCTTGAGATATTCTAGCCAACGTCTTTGTCTCATGTTCAGCTCCTTTTGTGAAAATAGATATTTGAGACTTTTGTGATCGGAGTATACAGTAAACTGTACCCCATAGAGATAGTGTCTCCATATCTTTAGGGCAAATACTACCGCGGCCAATTCCAAGTCATGGACGGGGTAATTCTCCTCATGCTTCTTCAGTTGACGAGAAGAATATGCTATGACCTTCCCATGTTGCATTAGAACGCATCCGAGGCCAATGCCAGAAGCATCAGTGTAGACCTCGAATTTCTCTCCTTCAATTGGTAGGGCTAAGACTGGAGCTGTGGTGAGATGATCCTTGAGAGTTTGGAAACTGCTTTCACATTCCTCACTCCATTCATATCGGATCTCCTTACGAGTTAATCTTGTAAGTGGTACGGCGATCTTAGAGAAATCTTTGATAAATCGCCGATAATAGCCTGCAAGACCTAAGAAACTTCTGATCTCGCTTGCATTAGTGGGTCTCTCCCAGTTTCTCACAGCTTCAACTTTTGACGGATCCACAGATAAACCGTCCTTGGATATGACATGTCCGAGAAAAGCCACTTCTTCAAGCCAGAACTCGCATTTGCTGAGTTTAGCATATAATTGATTTGTCCTCAAGACTTGCAATGCAATCCTCAAATGCTCTTCATGTTCTTCCTTAGTCTTAGAATATATCAATATATCATCGATGAAGACTACTATGAATTGATCCAAGTAAGGCCTGAATATGCTATTCATTAACTGCATAAAGGCAGCAGGGGCATTTGTTAGTCCAAAAGGCATAACAACAAATTCGTAATGGCCATACCTGCTTCTGAATGCGGTCTTGTGAATGTCATCATCCTTGATCCTTAATTGATGATATCCCGACCGGAGATCAATCTTGGAGAAATATTTGGATCCTGAAATCTGATCAAACAATTCATCGATTCTCGGCAGTGGATACTTGTTCTTGATAGTAAGATGATTCAACTGTCGATAGTCAATACACAATCTCATGGATCCATCCTTCTTCTTTACAAATAAGACTGGTGCTCCCCACGGGGAAGTACTTGGTCTAATAAACCCCTTTCGGATTAGTTCCATCAACTGCTCCTTCAACTCCTTGAGTTCAGCAGGGGACATTCTATATGGTGCCTTTGAAATCGGACCAGCACCAGGGACTAAGTCGATGGTAAAGGCCACATCTCTTTGCGGGGGTAATCCCGGCAATTCTTCCGGAAATACGTCTGGGAATTCTCGTACTACTTGAACGTCTTCTATCTTGGTTTCCTTAGCTTCTTTATTAGTGACAAAAGCAAGGAAGGATACACATCCTTTCCTGACGAGCTTGCTTGCTCGAAGAGCCGAAATAAGAGGGGATTTGCTTCGACTCTTAGGACTAGTATAAGTCAGTTCCGGAAATTCCTTGAAAACAATCTTGCTATCACGGCAATCAACCGTTGCCTGGTATTTGGATAACCAATCTGCTCCTAGTATAACATCATATTCTTTTAGATCTAAGCAGATAAGATCAATAGGAAAATTCTTTCCTCGAACCAATACCTCACAATTTTGGTAATGATGTGTGATATCCGTCTCGTTTCCGAGAGGAGTAGACAATATTATCTTCATCCATTCTGGTTCTAGAGGTAATGGGTCAGCAAACTTCTTGGAAATAATGGAATGCGATGCACCCGTATCAAATAAGACATGTGCATATTTGGAACAAATTTTTAATGTACCTTCCACCAATCCGCCTTCTTCTTCTGGTTCGGTCTCTTGGATTGCATGAAGGCGCGCGTTCCTTGTCACTGGGCGTTTACCCTCACCGTCTTGGTCATTCATTAATGGACAATCGGGAATCCGATGTTCACGACTCCCACAACGGAGACATGCTCCTAGTTTCCTCCAGCATTCTTCTGTTTTGTGACCAGCCTTGTCACAATGCTTGCATACTACGTTTGAAGGGGTAGTGGTGATAGAGAAAGGCTTGGATTTCT
This sequence comes from Amorphophallus konjac, assembly GCA_022559845.1. Classification (NCBI taxonomy): domain Eukaryota; kingdom Viridiplantae; phylum Streptophyta; class Magnoliopsida; order Alismatales; family Araceae; genus Amorphophallus; species Amorphophallus konjac. Next base: position 441,242,418 of record CM040118.1, read on the forward strand.
TGAACTTCTGATCTTGAGAGGAAGAACCTCCATTATTGGGCCTCTTCTTAAAGTTGGGTTTAAAAGAACCCGAACTTGTGACTTGCTCCTTTTTGTCTTTCCCACGGATCCTATCAGATAGTTCTGTGGCATCTTCAAGCAACTGAGCTCGGCGCACTATTTCAGTATAAACTTGTATATCCATAGGCGCCAGTTGAGTAATGTAGTGGGGCCTAAGCCCATTAAGAAATCTACGGGCTTTCATCTTTTCCGTGCCAATTAAATGCTTAGCATATCTAGACAGTCTAGAGAACTGTGCTTCATAATCAGCCACCGATAAAGATCTTTGCTTTAATGCGGCAAATTCGGCGGCCTTCTTTTCCTGGACCCTATCAGAGAAATATTTGGCGTTGAAATATTCAACGAATTCACCCCATGTAACTTGAGTTGGGTCAATAGTAGCTTCAATCGACTCCCCCAGCATCTAGCATCCTTTTCTAACTGGAAAGTAGCTAATAAGACTTTGTCCTGATCCGTGCATTGCATAACACGGAATATACGTTCAATCTCCCGAACCCAATGCTCGGCATCGTCTGGATCGGTCGATCCCATGAACTTCGGGGGATTCATATTCTTGAATGCTTGGTGTAAGCTTCCAGCTCGTGGAGCACCACCTTGTGCTACCTGTTGTAGCACTTGGGTCATCCCTTGAAGGGTACGCTGCATGTTGCGCCATTGAGCACGTTCGGCAGCCATTATCCTACAATTACAATAGCTATGTTAGTATTATGTCACTATAATCTTATAAAGGACTCATTGATCATTTAACCCTTGGTTCTACCCACTCTCACTTGGTTAAGGGTTTTGAAACCTATCCTTGGACTTGGGTTTCCTAGGAATTGAATACCTTAGGCTCTGATACCACAAAGACTGTCACGCCCCGAGCGCGGAAGATACCCGGAGATGCGCGACGTGTCTATATCAATCATGTCAATCAGAGTGGTCATGTATTCGACACAAAGACAGAGATGCGCAAAATAGCAAGATAACCCAATCCTTTATTTCATAATGGATAGACTATTACAAATCCAATACTCTGTTAAATAAAAAGGAAAAGAATACATAGTTGACTCAAGAAACTATGGAAAAGACTAGACGACACTTGTAGAAGCTCTATCACTTTCACTCTTGACCATTCCCATCCGATTGACTTCCATCGTCGTCGGACTTACCTGAAAAAGTAAAAAGGGACAAACGGGATGAGCGAACGCTCAGTAGGAAATTATATTTTCATGGATGCAATAAAGCTATGCATGCTCGCATGAAACGACAAGATAGAGAGAATGTAATATCAAAGAAATAAGATGAACTTTCATGAACAAGATACAAGTTATTCAAGATATTCAAGCAAGTACCATTATCGAGTCATGTCAAGAACTTTGGCTATCATGTATCAAGCAAGTAAATTACCCTTTTTCGGGCCACGCATTTCATGTAAAGTCAAGTACGATTCAAGTACAAGATGTGTGTGGAATGTCCAATCAAGCAAGTCAAGTACTCGGTATAATGCCAGATACCTTATCATTTTAACTCCCATGGGCACAAGTACTTTCGGGTGCTCCTCCCAGGACCAGATCGGGCCCTATATGCGCAGGCATTTATCATGTGTTTTGACATCCACTCTTGTTTATATAGCCAATATAGAATTTCAATAATCAAGCTTGTAGATACGTATGACAACTTTGATAGAATAGAGTCCAAAATATGACAAAGGACATAGAATGGCGATAATAACGGTATAATCACGATGTCGGTAAAACTAGGTAGATTATGGTTCCTTTAACTTAGGTACCATGACAAATCAATATGGACATTCTTTATATAGAATTGAGGTCCACATGAACAGTATATCAAAGGTAAGATACCCTCATTCTTATCATAGAATTGAGGTTTACAAGAACGACATGATATGGCATGATATCATCATCCCATTAAGAATTTCTTATGATATACTCTTTGTATAATCATAAGGGCCGGTATACCATGTTTTCTTTAGATTGACATGGCAAAAACTGTGTAATGGGTTTTTAGGGTACAACCAGCTCAGTCGGCCTTGAGGGAATCCAAGGCTACGAGGAGTCTTACGGAGGTCTCTATGACTAACTTGCTAGTCCAAAGGAACGGAATGTCCAATGGAGAGCTTGTATGTCAATGAGAGTTGAGTGTGATCGATAAATCAACATGAAACGTGGGACTATACTCACGGAGTGGAGAATAGTGCCGATATATATATATGTATAATATATAAACCATCGGTTAGCAAATCAGAGGAAAAATCAGTTTACAGTAAAATAACGACTTAGGTCAAGTCGTGTCTCAAGTAATTAACGCCTAACTGAAGGGCGTTTACATATATTGCCAATTTGCAGAATTTCCATTATTTCATTAATTTATCAAAAACACGCCTTTCCTGGGGGCGTTTCTTAAAAGTTGACGACTGCAGGGGCAGGCGTCTCATCATTTACATATTCGACAGGATATAATTATTCTCAGAAATTTATCAAAAACGCGCCCTTGGAAGGGGCGTTACTTTCTAATTCCATTTTTACAGAATATGTGAATTTCAGGTTTTTAACAGATACACGCCCTAGGAAGGGGCGTTACTTTTAATATTCACGCCTTGTACTGGGGCGTTAGAATATGGAAAACGACTTTGTCCAAGTCGTGAACTTCAAGGGATTTACGATATTTTAATAAATAATATTTCGAGAGACAGGAGACATGTCATGGCAGTAAAATTTAACAGGAATTCACAGAGTCATGCAAGATATTAAAAATCAATATTTCATATGTATTGTAATTTTTAAACAGGATCAATTATTAATCACATGCGATTCTTATGAAATTAACGCCTGCGTAGAGGGCGTCAAATATTAAATTGACGACCACTAGTATGGTCGTTTCTTTTAAATTAGCGCCCTAATCAAGGGCGTTTCTTTCAAAATATTTCAGAAAACGCGTGAAAACTATAATAATCATATGCATGACATGCTTATATATATATATATATATATCTTGCATTAATTTCATTTGGGCTACAGTAACTTGAGAAAACCTACCTTATGGTTTGATAATACTGATACTCTGTTTGGAACCTTCGTGGATGAAGAACCTTCGTTCTTCAGGAAGATATTGCCACAGCTACCTGTAAAGGAAGAGAAGATATCAATCTTCTTTACCTACGTAACCTGAAGGCAAGGGAAAAAGAAGAACTTTACCTATTCTTCGGCAACGATGGTGATGAAGACGATGATGATGAAGACCCTTTGTCTTCAAACACTAGAAGCAGCCACCTATAGCAAAGACGATGAAGGATGGTTAAAACCTCCTCATGTGTTTATCAAAAGCAAGGAAAGGAAGAAGAACTGTTTGTTCTTCACGTACCTAGCAGCAGACGTTCGATCAAATGGGTTTTAGGGTTCGATCGAACATGTTATTTATAGGATTTTGAAGTCCTAACAAGAGTAGGGTTTGATTGAGGGTAATATATCCTTAATAGAGTCCTTACTCTAATAGACACTTACTAGATTAGGTTAATCTTTCCTTGGATAAGTTCTGGGTTCGATCGGTTCACGAACTGAATTAACGCCTTAGGTCAGGGCGTGTATTCTTGAATTAACGCCTTGCATAAGGGCGTTTCTTAAAAAGCTCCTTGAAAAAGGGCGTTTCGTGTTTTAAAACACGCCCAAGATAGAGGCGTTTCTTTTACTTACCCATTTGGTCGCGTGAGAACTGACGACCGTAGGTGTGGGCGTCCTTTCTTTATTCACGCCATTGGTAGAGGCGTTTCTTTATAAATTAACGCCTTAATAAGAGGCGTTATTTTTAATTTTGTTTTATTTCATCCAATTAACCCTATTCCTTTTATATATTACTTCAGTAATATATATGTTTTAATTCATTTCAATTATTCATTTATTTGGGTTGCTACAGTGAAAGAATTTGAGATAGATAAGCAGAAATTCAGCCAATCAAGAGAAACATCAAGGAGCATGCATTGTAAGTGAAATCCTTAGAATTTCATGCATGTAGCAGATATGGTCAAGAGTGTATCAGACAAATAGTTATGAGATTTCAAGAAGTTTTGTTTAGAGAGCAGCAAGATTAATGTCAGGTTTGACAAAGATTTTTGAACATATGTGCAGCAAAGAATGTGCAGTGAGTATGAGATGTTGGGCCTCCTCTGGATTTATTCAGTGTGTGTACTATTGTGTTGTAAAAGTGTTTTGATTGAATGGCAACAATTAAGTTGACTTGGTTGACTTTATTTTGATCATGATAATGTTGTGTATTTTGATGAACTTTTATATGTCATATATATATATATATATATATATATATATATATATATATATATATATATATATATATATATATATATTCACACTCATACTGAAACAATCACACTTCATTAAACTATCTGACTACAATCACGTTTATAGGGTCGATGCAAATCATTGGTCATTCAGTTGCTAAGCATCAAGGTCGAATTTACTGTTTAGGTCGATGCATCTGTCGCCTATTTAAACTAAGTCTGTGCATCTCATTGTTGATGTCATTGCATGCTTTGCATTGCAAACGACTCAGGTCGATGCATGTTTGCGTTTAAGTGAATATAGGGTCGGTGTAGTTTACTGTTGCATCGATCATAAGAGTCAATGCATATCCTGCATTGCACATTGTCAAAGTCTGTGCATAGGTGTTTCATGCACAACCTCGTCGGTGCATACTTTCACATTGCTTGAGTAAGTCTGTGCACATTTCCATAGGCACGAAGGGTCTATGCATGTTTCACCCTATGCATAACCAAGTCCGTGCATTTCACTGTAGTACAACCATGAAGGTCGGTGCAATCTTTATTCCTTGCACATGCAAGGTCCGTGCATGATAGGTTAAGGCATATTGAGTCAGTGCATTCTTTACATCATGCACACACGAAGTCTGTGCAATTCTTATATGTATCTGACTGTTCTGTGAACTAAAATTGCTGACTAAGTGTTTGACATATTGACAGGACAGTTGTTTGTAAACTTTAAGGAGGGCACGTGATTCAAGGTTGAAAGCATAGCGATGTTCGTGACACGTGGAAAGCCATCAAGCCCAGATGCTGCCACGTGGCGTTGACAACTTCAGATCTGGATGAAAAGCTTGGGCGGGAAATGTGGTGACCACATGTCCATCTCTGCTGCCTGCATATACATAAGAAGATCTTCACTCAGGAAAAGACAGCTGGTGGAAAAAGATTTGAGCATGAAACCAAGAGAAGAAGATAGAAGCAGTGAGAGCAAAAGAAAGCACGATCCAGCCGAGGTAGAGCTACCAAGATCTGAGAGAGAATAGAACGAGATTTGAGAAGAGAAGTGGTGTGATTGTTGTGTTCGGTCTCTTGGTTCAAAACCAGAGCCGTTTCGCTCTTTGCGAAGAGCTACAATTCTGTTTCGAGTTTCAGCTTTTCATTTGTTTTCAAACTCTGTTTCTCAAGCTGTGTGTCAGCGGCAGAGAAGGATTTCTCTGGATTGGTTAAGCTGTAAACCTCAGCGGCAGAGGAGGATTCCTCTGGATAGCAGAAGCTGTAAGGCTCAGTGGTTTGTAGGGAGTCGTTCCCCGAAGCTGTGGATCAGCGGTCAAGCTGTGTGTTAGTAGTGAAGCCACACTCGTTTGAGTTTGGGGTGGATGTAGACCTTTGGATAGAGGTTGAACCACCTAAAAACCCGTTGTCTATTGTGTGATTGTGTCGTGATTTGTGTTCATCCTTGTCTTTAGTTTATCGCTGATTAGATGGAAGTTTAGGAATGTTTGAGTGCCGATCTACTTGAGCTGTTCTATTCAGATTGTGACTGAGTGTTTTCTGATCATCCTACAGTAGTTTGTTTTAATTCTGCACTAGTAGCTACTGTAGAAAAAATTTTATTAGGTGATTGATCTATTCACCCCCCTCTAGATCACACATCAATTGGTATCAGAGCCTAACTCTTCTACAGGGACTAACATCCTGAAGAGGTAGCAGCTATGGATGCTTGAGGGATGACAGTAGAGGGACACTCCACCACCAAGCCCCCGTACTTCGATGGATCCAACTATGCATACTGGAAGAATTGTATGCAAGTGTTTTTGAGGGTGAAGGATTATGAGATCTAGAAAGTGGTCAGCAAGGGACCATTTGAGTTGCATCCGAATGAGGATGTATGGACGAGAGAAGAGATCTGTAAGTCTACTCTCAACTGGAGCGCCATCAATGCCATTCAGCGCGCTCTATATCCCATAGAATTCTCCAAAATTTCATCATGTGCAACAGCGAAGAAGATGTGGGATAAGCTGGAAGTGATATATGAAGGGACTTCTCAAGTGAGGGAGACCAAGGCAAATCTGCTTGTATCTGAATATGAGGTGTTCAGAATGAAGCCAAGTAAGACAATCACTGAGATGTATGCTCGCCTCACGATCATCACCAACGGTCTCAGAAGTCTTAGGAAGACTTATTCAGATTATGAGATAGTGAGAAAGATTTTACGATCTCTAACTCCGATTTGGCACACCAAGGCAACAGTTATTGAGGAGTCCAAGGATCTATAGAATACCAAAGTTGATGAGTTGATCGGTTCACTCATGACTTATGAGATGAACCTGCCAAAGATCGAGGAGCTGGAGAAGAAGAAGAAACCTATTGCATTGAAGGCAAGTTCCAGTCAATCCAGTCACAGCGGATCCTCTAGTGATCAGAGTCCTTCTGGATCAGAATTTGAAGGAGATCAGCTAGCTATGCTGACTAGAGAATTCAGAAGATTCTTGAGAAAAGAAGGAAGATATTTCGGAAGAGGACAGCAGAGAGGTAGGAGACAAACAAGGTATAAATCTAACCATGGTAAAAGGATTAATACTAATGTCTGTTATCATTGAAGGAAAGCTGGCCACATGAAGGTAGATTGCCCGGAGCTCCAAAAGTTGAATGAGAAATCAAAGAAGAACAATAAAAAAGGGAGAGCCATGGTGAGTACTTGGAGTGACGAGGACGAGGGCAACTTAAGCTACACCTCTGAAAGTGACAGAGAGGAAGGTCAAATCTGCCTGATGGCCAAAGAAGGCGACGATGAAGACGAGTCTAATGAGGTATCCTCTCCTTTTGAACATTATACTATTGCTGATTGGAGGGATGCATATGGCGACTTGTTAGATAAAGTAGATGACATCAGAAAAGAAAATAGGCATCTAAAGAAGAAAGTCAATTTTCTCGTGGATGATACTACTTTGTATGATAGAATTGCCTATCTTCAAACTGAGAATGATGTGTTAAAAAAATAATGTGCTAAATTTGATGATATGAAAATTGTTTTGATTGATGCTAGGGAAGAAAATGAAACACTTAAAAATGTCATTGATGAACTGAAGCTTAAACTACACAAATATGAAGATGAAATGAAAATTGTGAATGAGAAGTATGAAGCTGTCATGAGTGTAAACACTGAATTAAAGAAATCAATTGAAAAGCTTGAGAGAGAAAATGAGGACAAACAAAAGATCGTTGAGAGTATGACTCAAGGGATAGAAAATTTAAATGCTCTTTTAGGAACAAAAGTGAATTTTAGAAAAGAGGGTCTCGAGTTCAATCCAACTGCCCAAAAGAGTTTCGAACTTAAGATAATTTCATTCGTAGCTGTAGACACGCCAAAATTGACGTTTTGTTGATCAAATCTCATGTTATTATATAAATGCCCCAAGTGGACTTCAATATTCCTATAATATGAAGTTTTTCTATTTTTGTGATTTTTCCTGCATTTTTCCTGCATTTTTGTGATTCACGACTTTGGTAAGGGCGTTAATTTATAAAGTCACGACCTGTAATAAGGCGTTTTCACAGAAAGGACGACCGTGCGACAGGGCGTCAATTCTTGGTATTATACGCTAATTTCTGGAATTATCATAAAAGGCATTTTCTGAGTAACGCCTTTCCTCGAGGCGTGTTTTTAAGAAACGCCGTAATCATAGGCGTGTTATATCAGCGTTTAAACAGAGCAAGTTCTATTTCTAAAATTAAATCCAGGAAGAAACGTCCTTTGCTAGGTCGTGTTTCAAGAAACGCCTCTGTTGCAGTCGTCAATTCATCAAGAGACGCCCTCGATTAAGGCGTGTTTCGCTCCAGAGTCCTTCCTTTTTCGAACTTTCCCTCACAGTTCCCTATCGTAATTTGGTCTCTTGCTCGATCTTAATCCTTCCTTGAATGCCTCATTACCCGTTCTGATCTTACCTTGCTTGATCACATCCAATCGAAGCTATAAATTGAAGCCTTGATCGATCGAAAAAAAGGTTGAAGGGTTGAAGCGTTGAAGCATCCGTAAAAGAGGTTGAAACATTTGTAAGAGGGTTAAGCATTTTTTTCACGAACAGAGCCTTCTTCATCCGGCTTCATCCATATATTTCTGTCGTCTTCATTCATTTTTTTCCTTTACTGTCGCCAGGGACAGCAGGATTTCACCCCTTTTCATCTCTTTATTTTATTTATTCATATCACTCCATTCATCATATACGTTCATCCTTTATATTTATTCACACTTTATTGTCATACTCCCCCTCCCTTAAGTCTTGTTAAGGGGTTTTAAAAACAACCAAAAAATAAGGTGCGCATGTGCCTTTCTTTCCTTCATTATTACATGTCTATTTGGATAGATGCTACTGCGTTTTGGGCTGACCCCTCTCTTCTTGTTTGTGTTTATTGTCCGTTTTGCAAGGTAATCAACTAAGAAGACCCACTTCATCGGCCGGCCGATTGAAGTTGGAGGAAGAAATCCACATCCATCCCGCGTCTCAAATTCCACCAGGTATACGCGATCACTTTTCTTCTTATTGAGGTAATCCCTCTGGCGATCACAACTCCTTTTAAGCACCTCGTGCTTCATCATATTCATTTTATTATTTTTATTTCTATTCTTAAGTGTGGATTTTAAAATAGATCTACAAATTGGCGATCACGGTGGGACTTCCACTGTTTTCTTTCTTGATTACCATCTCCATTGGCACCCTCGAGTGCCCTTTCCCCTTGACACCCTCGTGTGTCCTTTCCCCTTAGGCACCCTCGCGTGCCCTTTCCCCTTGGTACCCTCGGTGCCCTCTCCCTTGTGCCCCTCGGGCACCCTCCATTGTGCACTCTGCACACTCCCGGGTCGATTTCTGCTTATTGACGCCTTTCACGAAGGCGTCTTTTGATTTCACGCCCCTCACAGGGACGTGTTTTGTTGAATCACGCCCCCTTCCAGGGCGTGTGTTTATTACACCTGCTGGCTTTTTGGTTGCTTATTTCATCGTCTGATATTTAACGCCCCTCTCAGGGGCGTGTTTCTCTGAGTAACGCCCATTCCCAGGGCGTCTTTTACTATAACTGCTGCCTGCTGCATGATTGTTTTATTGTCTGTGGACTTAACGCCGCTCCCAGAGGCGTTCCATCTACTGTCAACGCCTGTCATCAGGGCGTGTTTAATTATTATCTGAGTTTTGACGCCCTCCAGTGTAGGCGTCCTTTTCTGAGAACGCCTCACCCTAAGGCGTGTTTTTTCTACTGTCTGTGAGCCCCTCACAGAGTTAACGGCAGCCACCCTGCCGTGTTTTAAGTTTGTCACGACCTATCGCAGGGCGTGTCTTTCTTGCTGTTGTGAACACGCCCCTTCCCAGGGCGTGTCTTTACTGTTCATTTTCACAGATTGGCTATTATTCATTGTTTGGCATTTGTGTTGATATTATTATCTTGATTTGCTGGCTTGGTTGAGAGACCTCCTCTCTCTATCCTAGGATCCACACACCTTTCTTGGAATCGGGACGACCCCCCATTGAGCATTCCGTCTCTTTGGACTGGAAATCCCTTTTCCAAGACCTCCATAAGTCCCCGCACCCGTGGATTCCCTCACGGACGCTGGGCTGGTTGTACCCTCGAAGTACCTGGAGTTTAGAGAACCCATGCGTTGTTAAGAGAGGAAGAACTTAGTTGACCCGGAGATTACACTCGGATCAAACTAGGTCTCATTTGGCAAAAGAGTGAACTTTCACAAATAATTCACCCTAATTCAAACATCAAACCTTAAAATCTTGCGTTTCTTGCCAACCTTGTTTGCATAAACATAGTTGGGTGATTTGATTGCTTGGTTTGGATTGATTATTTTGTGATAATTCCTTCATTAAAAACATTCTCTCTCTTAAGAATGAAACTCCGTTCAGGTAAAACCATCAACATGTCGGGAAACGGGTATTCTTACGATGATGAGAATGAGAACATATTTGGTCAATATGAGGACCCTCTCCAGGATTCGGTTTATTATGAGGAGAACTATCTTCCTCCTCATCCCTATTACTCTCAGGTTCATGTGGTCGATACCACTAATCATGAGGCGGACCCTCCGTCTCAAGTTCCACCTTCTAATACTTCAGGGAACCCTTCCCCATCCATCAACGTCACTGATTTAATCCAAGCTCTTTCCCAGTTGGATGACTCCCAGCGGCAAGCTGTTCAGGCCGCTTTAAAGGGGAAGTCAGTTCTTTCTTCTTCTTCTAATCCCCCTCCGACCGTGGGTGGCCATCAGATTATTAATGACCAGGCGGTCTTGCATTCCCCCTTCTCTCGTCCACAAACGCCTACTGCGGCCATGCCGGCCCCACAGGCGAGCTATTCAGCGGTTAGGCATCAATCCTTTCAACCTCCTCAGATTTTGCGAACGCCTATACCGCGTGCTTTCATTCAGAATCAGGTCCCGGTCGAACCCGATACCAACACTCTGTTGCTTCGAAAGCTAGCCAGCATGGAGGAGCAGCTCAAGAAGGTTACGGCAACTAAGAATGCTCCGGAAATCTCTCTCCCTACGTTGCCGGTGTTCCACTTACCCCCTTCTGAAATGCCGCACTTTCGGCGATATAATGGAACCGGTAACCCGTTCATTCATTTAAAGGATTTCCGTTATGAAACTTCTTTCTGGCAAGACAACAAGGCCTCCCTGGCCTATTTATTCAGGAGATCTCTTGAGGGACCCGCCCTCGAATGGTTTTATTCTCTGGAGCCAGCTGATGCTGGCGATTTTGATAATATTCAAAGAAAGTTCCTGCAAAAGTACAGAGACCGGGTGGGACCCTCCCTCTCTGTTACAGATTTAGTTGCTGAGAAGATGAAGCCCGAGGAGGACTTCATTGTATTTGCTGATAGGTGGCGGTCCATGGCCGAAAAAGTAAAGGACACATTGTCGGAACAGGAGCAAGTGAAGATGGTCATTTCTAATGCAACCCCTCAATTCCGGCACATTTTGGCCATGAATCGGCTGACAACCATGGAGGAGCTCTATGAAAGAGCTCGTTATATACAGACACAAATGAAGGATTCGCCCATCATGGGCATGTTTGAGCCGAAGCCTCGGCTGTTTAAAAAGAATACAACTGTCAACAGTGGGCCCACAACTGAGGGCACTGTCACAAACGAGCAGGTTGGCGTAGTTGGCCACCCCCATCACCATTCAAACCCACGACCTCTGCCGCCTCCACAGCAGAACCCCCATTTTACCTCCGCTCCACAGCGCCATTTCACACCCCAACCTTCTTTTGCTCCATCACCGAGCCAAGCGCCTCGCAACGACCCTCCAGCACCACCACAATACCATCAAGTCCCTCCACCTTCCCACTACGGCCAACAACAGCGGAGACCACCACTTGGCCCCAAGAGGGCCCATTATCCGCCACTCCCAGAGAGTCTCCCTGACATTTTTAATGCTTTAATGGCTGCCAACCTGCTCGTTCTACCAAAAGAAAGAACAGTGTGGCCCGACAATGTTGACACATCCCGCTACTGTGCATTTCACCGCGCTCCTGGTCACAACCTTGACCGTTGTTTCCACTTCAGAGATCATATTTATGATTTGAATGACCAGGGAGGCATTAATTGGGATGAAATGAGGCAAGTCATCGCCACCATGAAAGAGAGAAGGCCGCCTCGGCAACAGCAAAATCAGCAACAGCAGCATCCAGCTCCGCAGCAGGCTCAACCACAACAAGCTCCAGCACCCCAGCAGGATATGGGGATTGTCCGTAATCCACTACCGGACCACACTCCTAATCAGCACGTGAACCCTGTCACGTCTCTCTACGAGGTGGAGAGAGGGCAGGGATGGCACGAAGAAAACGCCTCTGTCGGGGCATTTCACCATGATACAACCCGAAATCAAACCCCGCGCCTTTTGCGCATTCCCCCTTCTTCTTCTAATCTCCTATCGGGACGTTCCCTTTTACGCCCCGTCAACCCGTCTACCTCCACCGATTCTACAGTCTTGCCAACTCGTCCCCTTCTTAACCACGTACCACCCCAACAATCTATCATTCCATCTTCCACCATCAATCCCACACCCGCGCCATCCAGGCCACTCCTACTTCGCTCACCGCCAGCGCCCGCTACCTCCTCTATCACCCCTACACCGGCAAGAGTTCCTTCACCATCTCCCCAACCACCTTTTGTGCCACGATCTCTCCTTATTCCACCACCTACCAATACTCCTCGCATTCGGATATCCCTCACCTCTCCGGTGAGGGCCCCTTCTTCAAATGCTCATCCCATGCCTCCCTCGGGGGCACCTTTATTGAACACCACTACCATGTCTCCTATGGAGACACCCCTTTCATTGAATTCCCCTTTATCCCCAAGTGCGGTTTCTGCTACCGACATTCCTTCTTCTTCTTCCAACCCTCCTCCTAAGATTGCCCCGACAGAGGCGCATCAAGGCGTAGCACCCCTCCGTAGTGGACGGATATTCCACCGTGTTTTCCCCCAGAGAGAGCTAGAGCCCGTGCAGGGGCCACAAGAGCAAGAGCAGGAACGAGATTCAGTGCCGGGAACTCAGTATGATTTGTTAAAGCACTTGGATCGCACTCCAGCCAGAATCTCCATTCTGGAGTTAATCAAGAGGTCCACCACTCATCAGCTGGCCTTGAAGGAATATCTGCAGAAGGTCATGGTCAATGAGGACCTTCCGGTTGAACAGATAATTACAGTCTTAACCCCTACCAGCAGTCAGCCGGCAATCACATTCCACGAATATGAGTTAGCACCTCTACCAGCAAGAAAATATGCCCTATGTATCACGGTTGATATCAACAAAGTGGCCGTTAAGCAATGTTTGGTAGACACCGGTGCATCTATTAATGTGTTGCCTCCGAGCACTCTAAAATCATGTGGTATCCCTGAGAGCCAGATTCGGCCATCTACCATTACTGTCACGGCATATGATAATACAAAGAAACCTCCTCTGGGCATGGTTACTCTCAAAGTCAGCTTGGGTCCAGCCACTATTACGGCAGATTTTCATATTCTGGATATGGACCCAACCTTTAATGGCATCCTGGGTCGCCCTTACATTCAGCAACTTGATGCGGTGCCTTCTACAAACCATCAGTGCCTCAAGTTTCCGCACAAGGGGCGTATTATCAAGGTGACCAGTGTGCCGATCTTGCCAGAGGAAGACATTCATGTAGCTTCATCAGTTCCTTCCATATGGCCTGCCAACAAGCCGTTATTATCTGTGCTGGACATTCCCCGTCCGCGGCCGATGCCGTCCGAGACAGTTACCACAGTTGCCATGACACCTCTGCCTTCTAAGGGGAAGAAGAAAAAGAAAAATATGATGAATACCCCCGGCTGGAACATTCTTATAAGAATGGGATATCAGGATGGTAAGGGCTTGGGAGCCAAACTCCAGGGCAGAGTTAGGCCCATTAAGCCTCAAAAGATGATTGCACGAGGCGGCTTAGGCTACAAAGCACCGGGCAAGAATGAAGGGGAGCCGTGGGCTGTTATGACGTCCACCTTCAAGCCAGATCGCCAACCGCTCACCTGGACTTTAAAGGCACATTTTGTCACCGGTGGCATTCAAAACAACGAGCAGACTACTGTCATTACTTCATTATTTGATTGTCAAGATGTGCACGCTAGGCAATTCGCTCGTCACATTGCACCACTAGCCACTTACAAAGCCTTGGAGTCTTTAAGGCCCGATAAAAGAAGAAAGACGGGTGATCCGGCATGTGACTGGTACAGATGGTTTGACATGAATGATATCACTTTCTCTTTAGGCCGTTTATTCATGCCGACAGATCCAGAATGGCCGCCACTGGTTCAAGAGCTGATTGAAATGCCAGCCGCAATCACAGATAAAAGGCAGCTGTTAAGTGATTACACAGATACAGGGGAACCAGATGTCCCCTTTGAAGAAGATTTCTCCGTGGATAGGCTGTGGGCCGGCCTTTTCTCCCTCACTTCTGTGCATCCATCAGTGTTGGCTTCTTTCTATTCCCGTTGGTTTGGTCACGTGCCGCGACCACCACCGATTACCATTAACTTATCTCCTGATTCAATCCAGATTTCCCTTTCGATTGCTCCTTCGCTCCTCGAGCGATTTTCTGAAATCTCCATCTCGCCCCCGCATGGGCCGTCTTTGATTAAATCTTTCTCCAGAATTGCAATCTCCACTCCCACCGCTATTCTCCCTTCGCATTGCTTTTTACTTGAAAAAGAAAATAAAAACAAAGGAAAAACTAAAAACGAAAAAAAAAACGCCAAATCTCCAACATTCCAGTCCTCCATTTCTATTGAAGAGATTTCCTATTTTTCTTCCGAGTGCGTCCCAACCCAGGGGCTGCTCTCTCAAAATTCCTTGATAAATCTTTTCTCCCCCTCTGGTGAGGGGCCCTCCTCTGTATCACCTCCTGTATCCGCTTTTTCATCTCCTTCCCCTAATCAAGCTAGTTGCTCTTCCTCCTCTTCTTCCTCTTCTTCTTTTAAAAGTCAGGGGTTAGTTCCACATAAGAAGGCCAAGGGTAGGCAGATTCCTCGAAGATTTTTGTTAGAATTGGCTGCCAGATGCCATGCTTGTTTAGCAATCCCTGAGTTTGTGGAGGATCCAATTATCCTGCCGGAGCTAGAATATGAGGATTCCATTGCTTCCTATGAGGGTTTGGGCGTTTATGAAATAATGAATGATGAAGACCCTATCGAAGAGGGGGATGAAAGTTATGAAGAATATGAGGACGAGGCTGATGCTTTTGCTAGTGGCATAAGACGATTCGACGAACCATCAGCCTCAGTAGAAGAGCCAACCAAAGAAATCAATCTGGGTACCGAGGAAGACCCTAGGATTGTCCTCATCAGTAAAAATTTGCCGCCCTCCGAGGAGGAGGCGCTTATTTTGGTTCTTCAAGAATACAAGGACACGTTCGCTTGGAGCTACGAAGATATGCCTGGATTAGACCCTGCGCTCGTTGAACATCGCCTTACACTTAAGCCAGGGTCTGTCCCGGTAAAACAACGGTTGAGGCGTTTCCACCCTAGCATGGCTTTGAAAATGAAAGAAGAGGTCGATAAACTCCATAAGGCTAGATTTGTTAGAGTCGTCCTTTATCCCAATTGGGTGGCTAACATTGTCCCGGTTATGAAGAAAGATGGAAAAGTTCGAATTTGCATAGATTTTCGGGACCTCAACCGGGCGTGTCCTAAGGATGACTTCCCCCTCCCTCATATTGATGTGCTGATTGATAACACGGCATGATTTGAGACTCTTTCGTTCATGGACGGCTTTTCAGGCTACAATCAGATTCGTCTAGCTGAAGAAGATCAAGAGAAAACCTCGTTCACTACACCATGGGGCACATATTGTTATGTGGTCATGCCCTTTGGACTTAAGAATGCTGGAGCCACTTACCAAAGGGCTATGATGGCAATTTTTCATGACATGATTCATATTTATATTGAGGTGTATGTGGATGACCTGGTTGTGAAATCAAGGACAAGGATTGAGCATCCTGGGGTTCTGGCTAAGGTTTTGCAGAGATCCCGAGAATTTCAGTTAAAAATGAACCCCAAAAAGTGCGTATTTGGTGTTTCTTCAGGGAAATTGCTTGGTTTCATTGTTAGCAAGAGGGGTATTGAAGTTGATCCCAACAAGGCAAAGGCCATTAGAGATATGCCTCCTCCCAAGAATTTGAAAGAAGTTCGAGGATTAATAGGGAGGTTGCAATTCATTCGCCGCTTCGTCTCCCAGCACTCACAAAGATGTAGGCCGTTCTACGAGCTTACTAAGCCGGGAGTCAAGTTTAATTGGGATGACAAGTGTCAGGCAGCCTTTGACGGATTGAAGGATTATTTGGTCAATCCTCCTGTCCTGAGGCCGCCAATTCCAGGCAAACCACTTATTCTTTATGTCTCAGTCCTGGATGACTCCGTAGGTGCTGTCTTAGCTCAAGTGGATGAGGAAGGTAAAGAGAGGGCAGCATACTACTTATCTAAACTCCTTAACTCCTGTGAGCAGAGATACTCAGCTATGGAAAAGACTTGTGCAGCTTTGGTTTGGGTAGTTCAAAAGTTAAAACACTATTTTCTAGCTCACGAGGTTCACCTCATTGCGCGCATGAATCCAATCAAATTCCTCCTTGAAAAATCTGTCCTCACTGATCGATTAGCTCGCTGGCAAAGCTTCCTTTCTCAATTTGACATCACTTACATTCAGCAAAAAGCTATCAAAGGTTACGCCATTGCCGAGCACCTTGCTCACCACCCTCTTCCCCACTTTGATCCTGTCAATTCGGAGTTCCCAGATGAAGAATTAATGTCCATTAATCAACCCCACGATCCTATGTGGACATTACATTTTGATGGAGCCCTTAACTCTCAAGGAAGAGGGATCGGCATGGTTCTTTTAACACCCGAAGGGGTCACCATTCCATTTGCTGCTCGGCTTACTTTTCCCGTCACCAATAACATAGCCGAGTATGAAGCTCTTTTGGCCGGTCTCAAAACCGCTCATCAATATGGTGTCACTCATTTGCGAATTGTCGGTGACAGTCAGCTTATTTTGCGCCAGGTGCTGGTCAAGTGTCGCACCATCAATCCTAAGCTCAAACCCTACCAGGAACTCGCTTCAGCTTACGCCAAACTCTTCACTAAATTGATTTTCGTTCATGTCCCGCGTAGCCAGAACATCTTGGCCGACGCACTTGCTTCTTTAGCTTCCGCCTTAGTCTTCCCTCCTCAGCGTGATTTTCATGTTCCCCTGATTCATCAGCGTGATACTCCAGCTATTAGGGATCGTGCTTTTCTTGATATTAGGGATCAGGTGCTCGAGAAGGTTAGACGGAAAGAAGCTCTTGAAGGCAAAGAGGTCATGTTATTGGATTGGCAAGAAGAGTTGGCGGATGAAGAAAAGCCTTGGTTTTATGAGATTGCCAGATACTGTAATGATCAGTCTTACCCCGAGGAAGCCACAGCCGAAGAAAAGAAAGCAATCAGGAGAGTGGCTCAACGTTATACTTTGGTTGGAGGTGTGCTCTACAGAAGAGGGCTCACCGGTGTTTTATTAAGATGCCTCGATGATGATGAATCTTGGAGGGTCGTGGAAGAGGCGCATTCTGGTGTGTGTGGGGGTCATGTGAATAGCCAGATGCTAGCTAAGAAGATTCTTAGACTAGGGTTCTATTGGCCCACTCTTGAAGAAGATTGTTCTATCTATGTTCGAAGGTGTGTTAAGTGCCAACTGCATGCCGACAAGATTCATTCTCCTGCTTCTTCACTCCACCCTACATCCTCCCCATGGCCTTTTTCCATGTGGGCTTTTGATATCATTGGACCTCTTGGTGATTCGAACCTCCTGACCAAGCAAAAATCATTCATTCTCACGGCAACGGAGTACTTCACCAAGTGGGCGGAAGCAGAAGCTTACGTGGAAATTAAAGCATCAACCGTCTGCAAATTTATCATGAAGAACATCATCACGAGGTTCGGCATTCCGAGCACCATCGTCACCGACAATGGACCTCAATTTATCTCCCAAGATCTCAAGGATCTCTGCAACAGGTATAACATTGCATTGCATCATTCTTCTCCCTATTATCCGCAGGGCAATGGCCAAGCAGAGGCCACTAATAAAACCTTGATCAAAATTGTTAAGAAGACGTGTGAGGCTAATAAATTTTCAGACTGGCCAGACAAGCTGGTTGAAGCTCTTTGGGCCTACCGCACTTCCATTCGAACCCCCACTGGGCAAACTCCTTTCGCCCTTACTTATGGGATGGAGGCCGTGGTCCCTTATGAGATTCTTATTCCCTCTCTGCGAGTACAATTGGACAAGGAGCTCTCTATCGATGAGCGTCGTGATTCACTCCTTGCCCAGTTGGAACTCCTTGACGAGAAGCGTCTGGTCGCCGCTGAGCATGCGCGCGTTTATCAAAACAGGCTCTCGCGTTTTTATCAAAAGAAAGTAATTGAGAGAAAATTTAAGGTTGGTGAAATGGTAATCAAAAGAATTTTTGTAAAGCCGGGTGGCCCTCGTTCAAAGCTCCAACCAAATTGGGAAGGGCCGTTCATTATAAAAGATGTTTATCCTGGCAATGCTTATAAACTAGTTAATGCTGAAGGAGAGGAATTAACTCACCCCTGGAATGGTTTGTATCTCAAGAAATATTACCCCTAAACAAAAATCCAAACAAAAATTGAAAACTTCACAAAAATCCAAAGAAAATAGAAATCTCCCAGGTAATCCAAAAAAAAAAAACAAAAAAAAAAATCTGAATATTTCCAAAATCCAAAACAAAAGAGTTTTCTTCATGGTTCTCCTTTTATTGGGCTGACATGACATGTAAAGGTCCCCGGTCCGAAGGGTTAAAATTCAGAATCCATTTCATCAGTCTTGCTAATTTAAAATGGGAATTGACCCCGCACACACTACACACTTTACTCTTGAGATCAAGCAGTGCAAAATCTGATGGAAAGTTGAAACCGGATCAAAGGTGAAAGACGATATCCATTCTTCTTCTTCTTCGGCCCACAAGGGAGGAAGGGAGGTCTCGAGGTAGACCTGCCAAGCCTATCCGCCGCCCTAGTAGGAGGAAGTCAAGGCCCAAAAGGGAACAAATACCACAAAAGCCCAAGTACAATTAGGTTGTTCATCAGTTCTATTTCAATGCAAGCCAAGTTCCAAAGTGAAAGTCAATGGTGAAAAGAAAAGCATGTCAAGAGGGCAAAGTCCCCGCAAGGAAAACCTTGGGCGTATGCATGCAATGTGAAAAGAGGCAAAAAGGCAACAAAGCGTCCCTACGCCAAAGACCGAACCCCAACAGGCATAGGGTAGGGGAGGTGGCTTTGCCTCGAGCATCTTTAAATCTCTTGTGAGCTTCCTCATGCTTTCTCTTTTATTTTGGAAAAAGTCATGAACCAGCAGAATGGTCGAAACCAAACTGAAGAGAATGCACTGTACGAAATCTCGTGTATAAGTCCAACTATATGCACGCCAATTCCCCTTTTAATTATTCAAGAAAGGTTAATGGAACTTAGAAGATGACCAAGTAGGACCCACCACCTTGATTTCTTTATCAGCCCAATTTGGGAGGAATAAAAATTAACGCCTTCGTTCAAGGCGCTTTTATGCTGATTCACGCCTAGATCTTAGGCGTTTCTTTAAAAATAACGCCTCTTGGAAGGTCGTGTTTTCAACAAAATTCAAAAATCTTTTCACAGTAACGCCGTCTCCGAGGGCGTCTTTTACGAGAGTAACGACCTAATCTAAGGCGTGTTTTTCAGAAAATCCAAAAAAATATATATACAGATAATGAAAAGAACAAAAATAAATTCTTCATGTTGCATGAATTGCACTCTTGCCTGGACAGCTTTTAATTATTGTTTGCATATGTGTGATTGCATGAGGCATCTCCCAGTTTTGGTCATTTCATTTTTGCCTTATTTTAATTAAAGGCTTGGCCCCTTGACCCATTATTAAGGTCAAAATATTTACACCCCTTGCTCAACGGGCAAGGGGCCAAGTCGAACAGATGAATTAACCTGTTTGTTCAAGTGAAAACCACAGCCGCAGATACAGGGCAAAAGTAAAGCAAACACGAGGAACGAGAGAAGAAAAAAGTGCACAAACACAAGTCCACAACCATACAAGTACTCAGGTAACAAAAGCTCAAATCTCATATATATATATCATCATGTCTATCATGTACAGGTGTGAAGGTGGAGGAGTACAAGTACAAAACTCTCAGCTCTCGCCTCCACCCTCCTCTACTCGCCTGCTCTCAACCTCCTCCTCACCGCCCCGAGCTGGCGCTGGTGGAGGAGGCATAGGCCCCCGCGAAGAAGCCGGAACCCGAACGTGTCCCCCTGCCTCGCTCCTCTCTCGGAGGGAAGAACCCGCCACAAAGGTGGAGCTGGTGAAGGAGTACCCCGCAGCCCGTGCTCGCTCACGGCCTCGCTGCAGCCGCTCCTCGGACACTCGAAGCCGCTCCTGGGAAAGGATCAACTGGGTCCTCGAGTCCGCCAGCTCACGCTCTCGTACCAACAACTGCTCCTGGAACTGGGCACGCTCCGCCTGGTGCTCCTCGCGCTCACGAGCACGCTCCCTCCTCTCCAGCTCCAGGGCAACCCGCAGCTCGGCCACGTCCTGAGGAAGCTCACTGCGCTGCTGCAAGGCCCGCTGAAGCTCTACGATCCGCTGATCACGGATCGACAACTCGGTACGTATCGCCTTCAGCTGAGCAGCCTACAAACAGGTAAACAAATCATCAGTTCCACAGTTCAATAATTCATGAAATGAAATAACAACATGTGACTAAAGGTAGGTCACGCACCTGTGAGCTCGTCGCTCGGAAGCCCTCATCTACGCAGATAAGAGTGGCTCGAAGCTCTTCAGTCTGTAAAAATGAATTTTTATCAGTGCACAATTTATATCTGACCATTATTTGAATGAGGTTTCGAGTTCAGAATTTACTCGTGAAGCAAGGTCACGCTCCGCTGCCTCAGCTCGTGCAACCGCTCTGGCCAGCTGCTCCGTCAGTGCGGTCACCTCTGCACTAGGCCTCCTCGAGCTGGAGGCCTCCCCCGGATCTCTCCTCACTGCTCCCTGCTGGGCACGCTGCATCCATTAAGGACCGTCAGTGGCTAATCATTAATTCAACAAAAAAATTTCACTTGCATATAGGAATAATTTAAACACTCACCAGGGTCTCCAGGTCGGCCCGTGTGGCGGCCAGCTGGTCCTCCAGGCTGTGTAGGTGGGCCTGGGCATCTATAGCTGCGATGTCCCTCGCGTCCTGCATCCATTGCATGTTAATCACATAATAGTTACATAAGCATTTGCATTTAATTTAAAAATAAGTGCATTCATACATACCCCTAAGACCCTCATCTGAGGTCTGCCGGCGTGAACCTCCCAGTAGCGCCGGAGGTACTCGGAGCTGTCAGTCGCGTGGGAAACGACTGTGGTCCCGCCTCGCTGCCAGTCGGCGTACTGCTCCTCGAATCGCACCCTCCAGTCGGTCGTCTTGGTACGACCGCGGGTCTTCTTGCCAATTCCTCGAGGCTCTCCGACCTCGATCCACTCCTGGGGCAGGCCCAGGGTCCTCATCACCAGTCGAAGCCGTAACGGCTCAATCTCGCTCAAGCAGTGTAGCCACAGCTCACGCCCGAAGCGAGGTCGCCCCGATACGACCCAAGGCTGGCCCTCATCAGTCATCCCCTCATATGGTCTCCATTGCACCTACATTCATGAACACATTATCATTTCATCATATTCAAATAAACAACAAAAAAGAAATGTATATCATTCATTCATACATACCAGCGAGGGAGGGAAGTCGCGGAACTCTCTCCGTAAAACCCACAACTCGTAGTCAAGTGGGGCACCAAAGATAACAGGCACCCAGCGTCGCGCCAGAGGAACGGATCCCTCAGCTCCTGGCCGTGGGTCAACACGCCCCATCGGCATGTATAGGTGGCTCCACACCTGCATCCATACATCGCATTAGTACTATATTTACATGCATCATAATATAGAATAAAAGAAAACAAAAATTGCATACCTGAAGAAGAGGTGAGAAGCCACTGACGGTCGTCTCACGGCCTGTCCCCGTGGACAGATCGGCCATCAAATGCGCCAGCAGGGCCGCTCCCCAAGCATACGTGCCAACCGTCTCCAGATCCTCAAGGATGCCTAAGAAGCGGCAGTTGATGACATCGGCTTTCGTCCCCAGCAATAATCTCCCGAGCAGCAGCAGCAGGAACCTCCTCAGGTCTCGGTCCGCTCTCTCATGGTCAGTCGGGTCCTGGCAGCATGCCGCTCTCACCCCGTCGGTCAGCCGCTGAGTAAACTCACCTAAGGTCTCCCCCGACCTATGTCTGGCATCTCCTAGACCCATCACCGTAGTCAGGTCCGTGCGGAAAATGGTCCTACACTCGCTAGGTCCCTCGTAGACCATCTCAAGCCCTAGTAGCCTCCGGGCCATCTCTGAATAGTCAGAATAGGTGAACCCACTCACGGCCTCACCATCTACCCGTAAACCTGTAATCCTGGCTACATCCTCTAAACTAGGAACCATATGCCCCCAGGGCATCAGGAAAGTCCGGCTAGCTCTATCCCATCTCTCCCTCAGAACCTGGATCAGTGCTAGGTCAGGTCTAAAAGGCTCGATGGATAGAAAAGCCCCAAACCCCATGGCCTCTATCCTAGCCCTCTGAAAGTCGGGGAGACCCTGGTATGCTGCCCAGACCATGACCCATGAGATGCGGGTCCTCATCAGCCCCTGCATGCAGTAAAAAGGAATTATTTTGCTTAATTGATTGGATATTAATGTGGAATTACATTTGGTTTGGCATGCTATTGAATTTTGGTGTTTTTTGAATTCACGGCCACCTTCAGGTCGTTTCTTGATGAATTCACGCCCCTGTGGGAGGCGTTTTCATAAATGTGCCTTCTTGTAACGTCCTAAATAAGGGCGTTTTTTATATTAATCACGCCTCCATGTTGGGCGTTTCGTTGGCTTAACTCTAAAACGTTTTTAAATCACGCCTCAGTATTGGGCGTCTATTGTTGAATTCACGCCCTCCGTAAGGGCGTTTCCCTAAATGAGCTTAATTTTTAATCGTTAATGATAAGAGAGACGCCCTCTGGTTTGGGCGTCTTCTGAAGATTTAACGCCCTTCTGGAGGGCGTGAGTTTCTCAATTTAACAGAAAATCTAATAAACAACAGCATGCGAAATTATTCCTGAAAAACATGGTTGGAAATTAATTAATAAGCATGGCAGTAATGAAAAAATCTTTTTTTAAGAAAACGACATGCTTCGGGGCGTGTTTCATGAAAATTAATTAATAAAAGGAATTCACGCCCCAGGATAGGGCGTGTCACTTGTGATTAACGCCCCCGTCGGAGGCGTGTCTTTTCTGAGTTGCAGGTTCGTGCCCGAGGGCTATGGCGATCAAAGGAAACCAAATAAAATGAAAATAAAAAGTGGAATTGGGGGAGAGGAGCTTACCTTCCTGTGCTTCTGCGGTTGAGGCCGGGGCAGTGGCCGTCTGGGCCGCCGGAGTTGGCCCCGGGGAGCGAGCGCCGCCGTCGGCGGCGGTCCGTCTCCGCCTTCCTCTTCTTCTTCTTCTCCCTCTTCTTCATCTTCTTCTTCTCCGTTCCCACCATCATCTCCTC
Source organism: Amorphophallus konjac (assembly GCA_022559845.1). Classification (NCBI taxonomy): domain Eukaryota; kingdom Viridiplantae; phylum Streptophyta; class Magnoliopsida; order Alismatales; family Araceae; genus Amorphophallus; species Amorphophallus konjac. The sequence goes on from CM040118.1 coordinate 441,265,930, forward strand.
TTTCCCCTTCCATTGCTTCGGCCTCGTCGCCGCCGGCCGTGGCCGGTTCTTCTTCATAAGCCACAATGGCGAGCTCCTCTACGGAGATTTCACCCTCTTGAGTGCGAGAGGCGTCGAGATCGACCACCTCTGGGGCACTCACCCTTTGGCGTTTGGCCATGGCTAGGGTTAAGGGGGGAGGGAGATTGAGAGAGTGAGAAAGAGAACGAGAGAGAGAGGGGAGATTGAGAGAGAGGGGTTTTCGGTTAGGGTTTGCAGAGATGAGGGGGCCAAATGAACGAGGGAGGAAGAAGAAAGGGGCCGCTGGCTTTTGGGCTTCGAAAGTGAGACACGCCTTTCAGGGAGGCGTTTTAAATATAACTAACGCCCATACCCAGGGCGTTTTATTGAAATTGACGACACACATTAAGGCGTTAATTTGTTTTGCATGGGGAACGATAACCGTCGTCAGACGCATTGAATGGGCGTTGATTGATGTAACGGACGTCATCATTGCTGTTTTTTGGTCACGCCTCTGGTAAAGGCGTTTTATTGTTGAAACATGACTAAGGAAGAGGCGTTACTTTTAATGAAGGAACGATCATTTCTTTTGGGTTTGAATCTAGTCACGCCTTTTGGGAAGGCGTTATTTAAGTAACGCCCACTATGCAGGCGTCATTTGTTCACGCAGGTCGCTTTAGACGCCTTGAGGTAAGGCGTGCTTTTTTGAATTCACGGCGTTTGTTGAGGCGTTTTTCACAACAGAACACAGGCTTTGGAAGATTTCGTTAATAATCAGTAACAGTGGACTCAATGAGAAATCAATCTTCACTTATTTTGAAAGAAAGGAACTACAATATCTAATGAGCCCCTTTGGCCCTTATTTTTCCCAGTAAAGTTACATAATTCTTCCATTGATCTTTGTCTTCATCCAAGTCTTCTACAGGTTGGTGGAGTTTGTTTAGCCTCCAGAGAGCTTGAATTGTAATGGCATTCTCACCATCTTCATTACTGCCTAAGTCTCTTGATTTGATGGGAGGGAGATGAGAGATGTCTTCAAAATGTTGCCTTGGAAGACCCATTTGAGGAAGGCACCGGTGTGCATTATATAAAACGAAGTCCGAAGCACCAATAAGACGAAGGTCCGTCCCGATGGAAAAGCGTGCACGAAGTTCCTGCATTTTAAATACACCCGGGGCGCAAGTAAAAAGATTCTTTGGCATTACCTTTAGGTGCTCCCTCCAATCCCCTCTCTTCTTGATTTGAGGAATTCGGTTGGTCACTCTATTGCTTATACCTAATGAGCCGGTTATATATGAGAGTGGGCTCTTTGAGAAAATTCTTGAGGGTTGTTGGGCTTCATGGCATGAATCAAACTTGAAGTGTAAATCAATCCAACTCGAGAGTGCTAGCATGCACCCATAAATGGGCCTTCCCATGGCCGCCGATGTAAGCCCACTATAGAGATATGCTAGGATCGCCGGTCCCACTCTCTCTTCTTCCCACAAGCTCACCACTGCGCTCAATTGAGATTCCTCTAGAAAGTCTTCCGTGGATGGGAATAGGAGTGCTCCTGCCAAGCACACCACGAAGGCTTTGGACACTCTTTCTATCTCCTCTTCCTCTTTAGCTTGCTCCGCTCTCTTATACACCCATGAGGCGAGCTTCAAGAGGTTAACTCCTTTAGTGACCTTAATTTGGTTCACTATATTTGGGCTAGGTATCAACGAGGTTAGTAACTCATGGGAGGAGATGGGCCTTGGCATGATGGCCATCTTTTCTTCTTCTCCTTGCTTCATCTTTCTTAAGCCTAAGATCATCTCCACTTCCTCTAGCAAGATGGTGGCTTCAAAAGTGGAAAATAAGAAAGTATGGGTGGAAGGGTGCCATATCTCAATCAATGCTCCTATGGCAGCCCAGTCTATGTGGATTTGACTATAATGCTTGGCATGGATTATCAACCCCAGGAGATGCCATCTAGCTACATATACCCTCATGTCTGATGTGAATTTAGAAAGGAGGAGGGGCAACCATTTGATTTGAACATATCTCCTAGCCCCTGGAAGATTTGGGTACTCCTGTGAGGGGAGGGAAAGAAGACAAAAGAAGAGCACATGAGCATAAGAAATAAGCATGTTCGACAACAGTATGCACAATAAAAAAAAACACCAACCTGATTCATGCATATCCTGTTGCTTACATGACCTTGGATGTCGTTAATCCTGGGAGTTGAGGCCTTTTGTCTTTTTAGCGCCCTGTCCATCGCGGAAAGATTGGAGGACGCAACCTGCAGAGCGGAGGAAGCAGAAGAAAGGAAGAAAAGAAAAAAAACAAAGGTTCGGCGGGGTTGTGATTGTTTAGGTTGAAGGAGGGCCTCCTATTAATAAAGATCTGGAGAGTTGTAAGGCTGTCGGAGATTAGAAGTTCGATCAAATTAAGGACTGTGCTGTTAAAGTACGAAACGGAAGTTCGTGATGAATTAACGACGTTGGTTAGGGCGTCTATTTTAAAATTGACGACCTGACTGACGACGTGTTTTTTTTATAACGCCCTTCATGAGGTCGTGTTTCTTCTAGGCTTTCGTTATTGATAACGCCTTATGTGAGGGCGTGTTTTTTGATTTTGACGACCTGTAGTGTGGTCGTGTTTTATGTCACGCCCTTTATAACGGCGTGTTTATTTCAAGTTCCTGCTATTGGTTGCGTCTTCAAGTAGGGCGTGTTTTCCATATTACACGACTTGTGGTCAGGCGTCTTTTATTCTGATAGCGCCCTACTCTTAGGCGTGTTCTTTTGGCCTGCGTTTTTTGCCCCATCCACACTTTTTGATGAACTTAAGTGCTATTATTTGATGGTATTGTTTATAATTAAGCACTTACGATCATGTTCTAAATGAAGAATAACAAGTTTCAAAGTGTAAGAATTTGCAGGATTCGAGGCGTTTGGATCGCTGGTGGGAGTAACATCTTGTCACCCTGTATCCTTTTCTTGTAAGCATTGATTACTATATGATATCTACGCTATTATAGCATATCAAGGACCTTGTGATTCTGATAAACCTGAAATTTGAGTTCCCCTTCATCAAAAACGATGACGATTTCAGGAGAGTTTCTATCACACGGATAGGCCATTGAGTTATTGAAGGTTTGGGACGATGGTTCCACTTTCTGAGTTGATACACGGGTAAACGAGCTTCGGCTTAGTGTTAGCTCAGAGATATGGATTCTTGACCAGACCTAAATAGCTTAACAATATTATCCTTGATTATTTTCTAGTTTTAGTTTATTTTAATCTTTTTTCTTTTAGCCCAGCATGCATCATGTAGGACTTTGAGTTTCATGCTGAAAATCTTCATATTATGGCAATAATGAAGTTCGCTCGTTCTCAATTGAGATAACATGAGATATTCTACTCCAAATCAAGTACTTCATTCTATTTGAAGCCATTCAGGCTGATTCCTTGGAAGTGACCCTTTTGTTGGACTTCTATCCCAATTCTCTTTACTTTCCTGCAAAATTTACCTTGGTTGCAGCACATCCACGTTGGCTGGTAATCGCTCTCCAATGGTCTTTCCCTGTCGTGCCCACGCGCACACCTTTTATTACTTAGTTTAACCTCCTTTTATCCAACAAATTGATGTTCCTTGGAATCACTCAGAGTTGTTTCACTCAAGAATCTTGGAAAGATTTCAAATGCTCAATGTCTGAGGCGTGTCACATCACACCTTGGCATCTACTTATCAGTTCGTTCCACCTCATTTACGCTCGTGGCACTTCACTCCATTTCCGTCTCACTCCCTTGCAAAGTAGACGCCAAGGCGGGGCAGCTGTAGACACGCCAAAATTGACGTTTTGTTGATCAAATCTCATGTTATTATATAAATGCCCCAAGTGGACTTCAATATTCCTATAATATGAAGTTTTTCTATTTTTGTGATTTTTCCTGCATTTTTCCTGCATTTTTGTGATTCACGACTTTGGTAAGGGCGTTAATTTATAAAGTCACGACCTGTAATAAGGCGTTTTCACAGAAAGGACGACCGTGCGACAGGGCGTCAATTCTTGGTATTATACGCTAATTTCTGGAATTATCATAAAAGGCATTTTCTGAGTAACGCCTTTCCTCAAGGCGTGTTTTTAAGAAACGCCGTAATCATAGGCGTGTTATATCAGCGTTTAAACAGAGCAAGTTCTATTTCTAAAATTAAATCCAGGAAGAAACGTCCTTTGCTAGGTCGTGTTTCAAGAAACGCCTCTGTTGCAGTCGTCAATTCATCAAGAGACGCCCTCGATTAAGGCGTGTTTCGCTCCAGAGTCCTTCCTTTTTCGAACTTTCCCTCACAGTTCCCTATCGTAATTTGGTCTCTTGCTCGATCTTAATCCTTCCTTGAATGCCTCATTACCCGTTCTGATCTTACCTTGCTTGATCACATCCAATCGAAGCTATAAATTGAAGCCTTGATCGATCGAAAAAAAGGTTGAAGGGTTGAAGCGTTGAAGCATCCGTAAAAGAGGTTGAAACATTTGTAAGAGGGTTAAGCATTTTTTTCACGAACAGAGCCTTCTTCATCCGGCTTCATCCATATATTTCTGTCGTCTTCATTCATTTTTTTCCTTTACTGTCGCCAGGGACAGCAGGATTTCACCCCTTTTCATCTCTTTATTTTATTTATTCATATCACTCCATTCATCATATACGTTCATCCTTTATATTTATTCACACTTTATTGTCATACTCCCCCTCCCTTAAGTCTTGTTAAGGGGTTTTAAAAACAACCAAAAAATAAGGTGCGCATGTGCCTTTCTTTCCTTCATTATTACATGTCTATTTGGATAGATGCTACTGCGTTTTGGGCTGACCCCTCTCTTCTTGTTTGTGTTTATTGTCCGTTTTGCAAGGTAATCAACTAAGAAGACCCACTTCATCGGCCGGCCGATTGAAGTTGGAGGAAGAAATCCACATCCATCCCGCGTCTCAAATTCCACCAGGTATACGCGATCACTTTTCTTCTTATTGAGGTAATCCCTCTGGCGATCACAACTCCTTTTAAGCACCTCGTGCTTCATCATATTCATTTTATTATTTTTATTTCTATTCTTAAGTGTGGATTTTAAAATAGATCTACAAATTAAGAAAGAAAAGTGACCTCTTATCAAAATGAGCAGTGGAAATTTTACTGCAAAAACTATTAACTCTAAAGTGCCCAGTGCCAAGGACAAGGGCAAATAGAAAATTGGTGAGCCGAACCATGTGAGCACACATTGCCCCACTCCTCAGGGCAGAGTTCAAGTTAAGGGTCAACCTTCACTCATATCTAAACCCCAGACCAGCTTCACCAAGTTTCCTCAGAAAGTTCAGAAAAAGACCCAATCAATGCACATGCCATTGCATACTTCAGGTGGGTCTAATGTGTATAGGAGACAAGACTCAAATAGGGGTCACAGAAGTCAGATTTATCATCCCAGAGTTCAGACCTATCACACCTACTACCATGCAAAGCCACAATGGTTTAATATGTCTGGAAGGGATAGAATTCAAGAGAAGTCTGGACACCATTTCAATTCCACTCAAAAATATAGACCTCCGACCAGAAACTGGGTTGCTCAATCCAGGATGTGGAATTCTAGGAACCAAAGCTACTACAGTCAGCCTAGGACCATCACTGGCTACACCACACTGAATGCTCATTGGCCTAGACACTGGCACAAACAAGCTCAAACTACTAATAACAATGATGTCAGGACATAAAATAAGAGAGGAGAGACTAAGTATGTTAATGCTGAGAAGAAAAACAACAATAAAAAAAACAAATAAATCCACCAAACAAACAACCCTCAAACAAATGTAGATTCCTAAGAATGTGTTGTCATATTTGAGTAGCTTTACTTCTGTTCTGGAGCCCAAACATTTTTGGGTTCCAAACTCTTCTGAGTGATTGATATTGCAGGTATGCTTGGCAGCCAAGCATAACATGTGGTACTTGGACAGTGGCTGCTCCAGGCATATGACTGGGGACGGGGCAAAATTCTACATGCTGACTAAAAAGAATGGAGGCCTTGTCACCTTCGGAGGAAACACCAAGGGTAAAATTGTCGGTTCAGGTAAGGTAGGTAAGTGTACTACCTGCTATATTGATGAAGTCATGCTGGTTCAGGGTCTTGCTTACAACTTGCTAAGTATTAGCCAGCTCTGTGACAAAGGTCATAAGGTAGTTTTTGACTCTTTAGGATGCAACATTTATGAGCTTAATTCTGATAAGGTTAAATACTCTAGTAAAAGAGTCAATAACATATACCTAGTTGACTTAGACGATATAGCTCATTCTAATCTATGCCTCATTGCAAATAAAGATGACTTGGCACATCTATGGCATCGTAGATTAGGCCATGCCAGTTATACTGTTCTCCATAAACTGAATAAACATTGCATGGTTAGAGGACTCCCTGAAATGTCATTTAAAACTAATAATGTTGTATGTGAAGCATGCACCCTATCTAAGCAAACTAGGAAGTCTTTCAAATCCAGAACTGAGAACATGTCTTCCAAGCCTTATGAGCTGATTCACATGGACCTTTTTGGACCTACAAGATCAATCAGCTTATCAGGAAGAAGATATAGATTTGTACTAGTTGATGACTTCTCTACATTCATTTGGGTGTTTTTCCTCACATACAAGAATGAAGCGTTCACTGAATTTCAGGAGTTTTATTTGAAAATAAAGCAGGACAATGAAAATTCAATTCAGAATATTTTATCTGATCATGGTGGTGAGTTTGAAAACTCACAGTTTGTTGACTTTTGCATGAGCAATGGCATCACTCATCGGTTCTCCTCACCTAGGACACCTAAGCAAAATGGAGCAGTGGAGAAGAGGAACAGGACACTTGTGGAAATGGCTCGTACACTGCTGGTGGAAGGTAACATACCAAGGAAGTTTTGGGCTGAAGCAGTCAACACTGCATGTCATGTGGTCAACAGAGCTATGGTAAGGCCATTTACCCAGAAAACACCTTATGAAATCCTCAAGGGTAAGAAACCTTCACTTGCTTATTTCAAGGTCTTTGGATGTAAATGTTTTATGCATGTTAATGCTAAAAGAGACCTTGACAAATTTGAACCTAAAAGTGATCTGGGAATCTTTCTAGGATATTCAGAAACAACCAGAGCCTACAGAATATACAACTTAAATTCTAAAACAGTTGAAGAGTCTCCACATGTAGTCTTTGATGAAACCATGACTAAATCTGAAAATGGTCTGTGCAGGGAACAAGATGATGAAGAAATTATGAAAGAAGAAAATTCTACAGACCAATCTGATAATGAATATACAGAAGAACCTGGTGCTCAGGGGGAGGTAAATGAGGGCCAAGGTAATCAACTTATCAATGTGAGGTTTCTTAGAGACTATCCTGTAGATAATGTAATTGGTAACTTACTTGAACCCCCTAGGACCAGAGGTTATTTTAGATCTCAGAATGAACTAAATGCTTTTGCATTAGTTTCTCATGTTGAACCCAAGAACATTGATAGTGGCCTCAGTGATGTGCATTGGATCAATGCCATGCATGAAGAATTGAATCAATTTGATAGGAACAAGGTATGGCACCTAGTTCCACCTACTGATCATGGGACTGTCATTGGGACCAAATGGGCATTCAGGAATAAAACTGATGAGCATGGCAATGTTATTAAGAATAAGGCCAGACTTGTAGCTCAGGGGTATAATCAGGAGTTTGGAATTGACTTTGAAGAGTCATTTGCCCCTGTGGCTAGGTTAGAGGCAATTAGAATTTTATTAGTGTATGCTTGCTCATTAGGAATTACCCTTCAGTAGATGGATGTAAAATCTACTTTCTTGAATGGGGAAATAAAAGAGGATGTCTTCGTGAGACAACCTCCTGGATTTGAATGTTTAGACTTTCCAAATCATGTGTATAAATTGAATAAAGCTCTCTATGGTCTTAAACAAGCTCCTAGAGCTTGGTATGAAAGGCTCATTAAATTTCTTACAGAAAATAAGTTCTCAAGAGGTGAAATTGATCAAACTTTGTTCACAAAGGTATGTCATTCAGACATTCTCATTGTTCAAATATATGTGGATGATATAGTTTTTGGTTCATCTAACCCAAAAATGTGTAAGGAAATATTTTATTTAATGACACATGAATTTGAGATGAGCTCAATGGGTGAGCTAAAGTTGTTTCTTGGACTGCACGTGACCCAAACCAAAGAATGAACCTTCATCACCCAGTCAAGTACATGAGGGATATACTGAAGAAATACAAATTTGAAAACCTCAAGGAGATTACAGCACCAATGGGTACATCAACAAGTCTTGATGATGACTCGAAAGGTAAACCAGTTGTTAACAAGCTGTATAGAGGTATGATCGGATCCCTTCTCTACCTTACTGCATCTAGGCCTGATATTTAGTTTGCTATGTGTTTATGTGCTTGATTTCAGTCTAGTCCTAAAGAGTCACACTTTAGTGCTGTTAAAAGGATTTTCAGATATCTATCAGGCACTCAAGAGCTAGGTCTTTGGTACCCTACTAGGTGTGAGCTAGATCTATTAGCATACACGGATGCAAACTATGCTAGGTGTCGGATTGATAGGAAAAGCACTAGTGGATACTGCCAATTCTTAGGTGGTTGGCTAGTATCTTGGGCTTCAAAGAAGCAACACATAGTTGCACTATCCACTGTAGAGGCAGAGTATGTCGCTACAGGGAATTGTGCAGCTCAGGTACTATGAATCAAGCACCAACTTACTGATTATCAGATAAATTTGGGATGCATTCCAATTTTATGTGATAATACTAGTGCTATATGCTTAACCAAAAATTTTGTTCATCACTCTAGGACTAAGCACATAGAAATAAAATACCACTTTCTTAGAGATGCAGTAAGCAAGAATGAAATTGAATAAAATTTGTTGAAACAGAAAAACAAATTGCTAACATATTTACAAAACCTCTTGGAAATGAAAGATTTACATTCTTACAAAGAGAATTGGGGCTCTGTAAATTTCAGCATGAAAATAACTTATGATTCCATTCTTGAATTGTTATTTGACTTGATTTGAAAATAAGTGTGTGTTAGCTTGCTCTTGATTTCTGAATAAACAAATTCTTGATTTCTGAATAATTGTTGTGCACAGTTGAGATGTTAAATAAAAACTGCAGTTTGTCATATGCATACTAAGGTCTGAACCTGCTACAGTTCATGCATGCTTTGCACCAAGTATATAGTCGATGCATAGTTTGAGCACTCAAGGTCAGTGCTGTTGAGTAGATGATGGCGGATGTAGAGGGGAGGGGAGATCTGCCCCTCTTTTCGCAGAACACCCATCTTTAAAGCTAGATAAAGAGAATAGCAGCGGAATACAACTAGCTTAGCGAAGGACACAACGATTTGCTTAGCAGGATGAACAAGTAAAATAAATATTGAATCTAAGCATGCATCTAGCACAAAGCAATCACACAAGCAAACAACAACACACGAGATTTTAAGGTGGTTCAGACTGAATCCCCAGTCATACGTCCATCCCTCACCAAACCCGATGAGGCTCCACTAGTGCAGCGCACCAAACCACAGATCGGAGAACTTCCGATTGCCTTCCTACTAACCACCGGTAGGGACGACAACATCACAGATTGGATCACCTTCCAACTGCCTTCCTACTAACCGCGGTAGGGACGATTCTCAATTTAAATAGCTTGAACAAAATGAAAAGATAACAAGATGAAAATGCTCAAACAAGATATGAAGATATGCTAGAATCGAAAAGATCTTGTCTGAAATACGATGTAGATCAGTAGCAGAGGCTTCTTCTTCTTTGCAAAGCCTCCTCTTGGTTTAGCAACAATGGTTTCTTCTTCCTTGCGAAGTGATCGTCCTTGGATCCTCTTGAGTTGATGAAGAGGATTATGGATGCAGATTTGATCTCCCTTGAAACCTTGTGAAATGAGCTTCCTTGGATCCCCTTGATAGCCTTTCTTGCTTCTATTCTTCCTTGGAGGTTGTTGGCTTGAGATATATGCTTGAATCACCTTGGAATGGATGAAGAACTCTACACGAAGTACTATTTTTTATTAAGCCCCCGTCAAGGGAAATTTTATATAAATGTAGGAAAGGAATGCAAAATACAGTAAGGAAATGAGAGCCTGAAGAGAAACTAGGGCCTGAAAGAGGGGCACCCTATCTTATCAAGACAATAGGGACCCTTTACAGAAGTGGGGAGCTCAGCCCAAGAAAACCAAGTAGAGGGAGAAGACAAAAAACACCCATGGCCAGCCAACATGTCCGCCACCTGGTTAGCTTCCCTAAACACATGAGATAAGACCACATGCACTTGGTGAGATAGAGAATCCACGTCCAGCATGATAAGGTGCAGCCGCCACGGACAATCAAACCGCCGGTTGGCAACTTGAGCAACCACAAGAGAGTCGGTCTCGACCTCAACCGCATGGACTCCTTGGTCAACACAAAGAGAGAGACCGTCACAGAGGGCGAGGGCTTCAGCTTCAAGGCTGGAGGTGACGTTCTGGTAGGGGGCACCAAATGCAAAGATAAGATTACCAAAAGAATCTTAAAGAACAACACCTCCTCTTGCTGCGCCAACATCACGTTTGAACGCGCCATCAACACTAAGATTCAGCCTGCCCGGATGTGGAGGCAGCCAGTAAATGAGCCTAGGAAGACCGGGCTGCACCATGTTAGGAGAGACCCCCCAAGAGGTCAGCCAATGACGCTGGACAGAGCTGAGGGCCCGTCCCCGAAACAGGTGAAGAGAGGCCAAAGAGCATACAACCTGCATAACCCGGGCAAGGACATGGCGGGAGTCCATGGGCTGGGCTTGAAACCTCGCACAGTTCCGACTGAGCCAGATCTCCCATAATGCTGCCATGAAGATGCAACGAGATAAGCTCCCAGCCACATAGGAGAGTTGAAGGCTGCCTAGGTAACCGAAGATGGCCGAGGATACCGAAGAGGTGCAGGGATAAGTGAACCGGAGGAAATCGAAGAGGGCAGCCCAAACCTCCTAAGCAATGCAGCTATGAAAGAATAGGTGCAGGCAGCTTTCAGATTGTGGAGAGGGGCAGCAGCAACACATGGAGCACAGGGGGACTCCACAGGCTGAAATAACATCGTCCACTGGAATGCAGCCGAGGAGGAGCCGCCAAGAGTGCACAGACCACTTGATAGGTAAAGTTTGGTTCCACAATGCTGCCCAAGGTTGGGTGGCAGCATGAACAAGCAGAAGGCGAATAGACTTGGAGGAGAAATGTCCATCCGAGCATGCAGTCCACACCCATTTGTCGCATTGCCCAGTGGAGGCAAAAACCTGCTGCAGAAGGATTGGCGGGCAGAACTCAGAGGCTGCCAGAAATGCTACACCCGAGGGATTTGAAAAAGCTTGGCGGACAGAGCAATTTTTTTCGGGCATGCTAGCCCACACATTGGGTGGTAGAAACGCCTTCAGTGGAGAGCCCCTAGCCCACATGTCTAGCCAAAAGCTCGTGCTAGCGTCAAGAGGCGAGATGAGGACCCTATGATTTACATAAATGAGACCGGCGGCCTGCTGCCATAACACCTTATCCGCAGAAAGAGAAAGACTGTAAGATGCCGTAGAGTAGTGTTCAGAATGCAAGTGCTTTGCCCTGAAGAACCTGGCCCATAGCGATGGAGAGGAGATCGCTTCCCATAACAACTTGGTTCTCATAGCAATCTGCATAGCGTGAAGATTGAGAACCCCTAGGCCGCCACAGTCAGTGGGGCGAGAGATGGAGTCCCAAGACTTCCAATGCTTCTTCGGAGAGCCCTCGTAGGAGCCCCAAAAGAAATTAGCCAATAGTTTGTGAAATGCTTTGAAGATGGACTTAGGGATCGCTGTAGAGGAAAGGGTGAAAAGCGGCAAGGCGGAGAGCACGTGGCGGATGAGAATGATCCGTCCACCCGAGGAGAGGAACCCGGCCTTCCACGCCTGTAGCTTGGACGCTATCTTGGAAAGAATATAAGAGAAGTGAACTATCTTTTGTCATCCTGAGAAGAGAGGAACCCCCAAATAAGTAAACAAAAGGCTAATTTTGTTGAATCCAGTGACCTCTTCAATGGACCGCCTGAGCGAGATAGGTGCATCTTGTGCAATAACAAAGGAACTTTTGGAAGTGTTGATAAGTTGGCCGGAGGCCACCTCGTACTTCTTGAGAAAACCAAATAGCCTTCGAAGGTGCCGGACATAGCCATTAGAGAAAATAAGGGTGTCATCGGCATATAACAAGTGAGAGATGGTGGGGCATCTCCTCAGGGTGGAGAAGGTCCCTCCTCGGCTACTAAGGAACAAAGAGGTCAACCCGCGGCTAAGCGCCTCCTCCGCCAAAATAAATAGAGCGGGGGCAATAGGGTCACCCTGACGAAGTCCTCTTGTAGATTTGAAGAAACCATAGGAATTCCCATTGAAGAGGATAGAAAACCAATAGTTAGTGATTAGAGGCTCAAAGAGGGAGATAACTGAAAGATCAAACCCAAATTTGCGTAGTACTGCGAATAAGAAGTCCCACTCTATCCTGTCATAAGCCTTAGCCATGTCGAGCTTGAAAATCACATTCCTACATCTACCTTTATGACCTAGGTGTTGCACCATTTCCCGTGCCAAGGAGATGTTTTGAACAATGGACCGGCCCTTCACAAATGCTCCTTGTTCCTCCGAGATCAAGATGGGAAGGACACCGGCCAGGCGGTCACTAAGTACACGGGAGATGACCTTGTAAATGAAGTTACATAAACTAATCGGGCGAAAATCAGCACAATACTTGGGGGAGTCCACCTTGGGGATTAATGCAATGAGGGAGCACGTGAAGCTACGAGGGACGAGGTGGCCGCAGAAGAAAGCTTGAACAGCCGCCACGACATCCTTCCCAACGAAATCCCAACAAGCCTAGAAGAAGTGGCCCGTGAAGCCATCCGGGCTAGGAGCACTATTCGGGGACATGTCGAAGACCACTTTTTTAATGTCCTCAGCGGAGGGAAGTGCCCGAAGCATGGCATTGTGATCTTCACCTAGGACAGGAGGGATAGAAGCTAATACATCCAGGTGTATAATATGAGGAGCGGAGAGTACTGTTCATGGATACAGTATCTTCTTCTACCTTGGACCTCCTCTAGCCTCCTTTGATCTCCCTTGATCCCTCTTGATGCATTAGGGTTTCTAACCCTCTTGGGTTGGTTTTATATCTTTTGAATGGTCCATAGACACCCCCCAGACCAGATCCACAAATCATGGGAGATTGGGTGACTTTAGGATTAAACAAATCCAAGCATAGGGGCTGCCCACGATGTGGAAAACAAAGTCAAACATTGCTACATCGGGGCTGCCGGTCTACCGGAAGTATGGGTCGGTCGACCATAACATTTACAGAATTGAAGAATTCGTTGCTAGCAAAATCAGTCGACCGGCAGGATGGGGGCAGTCGACCGGACCTTGGGCCAGTCGACCGGTCATTCCGGGCGGTCGACCCCTATTGACAGGTTCTGTAGCTTTTTTGGTTCTGGCAATTCTGGTCGACCGGTTTATGACAGTTGGTCGATCGAAAACTTGATTTTTCACAGATTTTGCTTCAATCAACCCCTTAAACCTATTTGCAGTCCATTCCAGTCTGTGGCATCAAACTCTTTAGACCTTGAAGATGTCTACTAAGTATTTGACCTTTCCTGAATGAATGCGCAGACCTTGGACGTTGAAATCAATTGTGTTCTTCATTGTGCATCGACCTTGGCTATGTGAAGTGTTGACTCTTGCTTTTTGAAGGGATTTTCATCCTTGCTTGGGCGCGATCATTTGGCTGTCACTTTTGCCATCGCCACTCCATTCCATGGCTTATCTGTCATCTGTCATGAAAAAGCATCAAGTATATTAGTCATATGAGAGTGGGAAACATCAATGACTTATAGTGTTTAGCCATTATCAAAACTATGAATGTCAAATGACTCAAATGACCACAGGGGCACAACATTCTCCCCCTTCTTGATGATGGCAACACTGTGAGTCATTATTTGGCAGTAATATCCAAGATGGCAAATTTTATAACATATGCAGCTTGATGATGCATGGATGATCAGAGGATGATCAGATGATGTGTGCAAGTGAATGAATGCGGAGCAAGTGAATGAATGCTATTCAAGTTCTGCCTGATTATGGATGCTACTCTCCCCCATCTCACAAAATTTTATTCTCCCCCTTTGACTCAATGTTATTCTCCCACTTTGTCTTCCCCTTTGACAACTCACTCGCAAAGGCAACTCAACTCACAAAAGTATTCTCCCCCTTTGACAACAACAAAAAGGAGGGATAAGGTAGAGACTGTGACATATGTCTGAGAGATCAGAGCTGAATAGGAGTGTAGAGCAAGCCATTATATGCAGATCTGAAACATGCCGTGAGCAAGATACATGGTTCAAAACTAATGAAATCTGAGATCAACAATAGAGTTCGAAAAGTATCCACATCCAAGTTTTAATAGAAATGAACCAGAAGTGCATATCATGGTAGTGGTTAACCTTCCTTTGTCTTATACATCCATATTCAATAACTTCTTCGGGAATAGCATAAACTAGTATTGAGGTTAAATACGCATGACTAAAGCATGGAATTGTATGATTGCAGCACTATTTTGCATGATCTTTTGCATTTGTATGCACATGACTCATATGTTACGAGCAATCGAGTCTACTACATGCCTCCTATCCATAAGAATACACGTTGTTTAGACGCCAGTATTCCTAGGTATTTGGTAAGACTGATTGTTATGCTTCAGATTGAATAGAGATAGCTTTGTCACCTGATGACATATCTGACCTCATTTCTTTGATGATGAGATATATTTCTCAGCAATTATGCCATTGTTCTATCTAGAGTCCAATTTAATTAAGACAGAGATAACAGGGGCACATCATGACATATCATTCGTCACTTATTTTGAGGACGTGACATATTTTTCCGTGCAATAATATCATTGCTCTGTCAAATTGATTTTCAGGAATTCCAGCTCATCAAGGTGTTTAACAACACTACTAAGCTTTAGCATCTCAACCAATGTTGCAATGACGTTTGAATTTTTAGATTTCAGGATAGTCATTCAAGGCACAACATGTAATCTCTAGTTAAAGTCTATTAAAACCACGAAACATAGATGATTTCAAAAAAATATATCAGAGCTTCAAGGAAATCATTAAATCTGAATCATTTTTATTGGATGGATAATCATTAGTTCATATAATAGAAAGCTCTTACGCCATAGTTCTGTATGTTTCATGATCACAGTTTCAGACTGGAAGCCATTGAAGTTCAGATGCAAGAGAGTAATAGTAGCAAGACTCCCCCTAAGGATATGTAGTGAATGCATTCAAGGAGTTATGTTTGCAAGCAAGGGGAATGACAATGTCAACCTGAGGGCCATGCAGGGATCTACCTGGTCAATCATGAAGTTGGTAGAAATGAAATGCATGACTTGACCCATGGCTATGCACTTATTAAGGGTAATAGAATGAAGATGAAATATATGCATGAATGTTTCAAGGAAATAACTCCCCCTTACTGTATGGCCTATATGCGACAGTGATGCATGGTACTTGGCGGAGGTGCATCCTCACGCATGGTGAGTGCTTCTTGACAAGCATAACCTGCCTTTCCACACTTCATCATTTAATATATCATGGCCATGCAAGAATGATGCTACACCACATGCAATGCATCATGAACATGAATTGAACTTTATTATGCAACTACATGCAATGCTACACCACATACAGAATGTCATATTTACATATGAACAATGCATGGATAACAATCAAAAACACATAACCAAATTGAAGAAGATAATCATTTCAATTTTTATTAGCCGGAGGTCTACAAAGACCAAGCTCCCTTCTGAGTGTTGTAAACCTGTCATTACACAAGGGCTTGGTGAAGATGTCAGCAATCTTATTTAGTTTATCAACAAAATGCAGTTCAAATTTTTTCTTAAAGACCTCATCTCGAATGAAGTGATGCCTAATTTTAATATGCTTGGTCCTAGAGTGCTGGACTGGATTTTTTACAAGGTTGTTAGCACTGGTATTATCACACAGAATTAGGACACAACCAAGATTCACTAAGTAGTCTTGGAGTTGGTGTTTAATCCACAACACTTGGGTGCCACAGCTCCCCGCAGCAACGTATTTTGCTTCTGCAGTTGAGAGGGCAACCGAGTGTTGTTTCTTGGAAGACCAAGAAACTAAACACCCGCCGAGAAACTGACAGTAGCCACTAGTACTCTTGCGATCCAGCTTGCATCCAGCGTAGTCTGCATCAGAATAAGAAATAAGAGATAAATCACATGATGACGGATACCACAATCCCAAATCTTGAGTTCCGGTAAGATATCTAAGGATACGTTTGACGGCAGTCAAGTGGGATTCTCTAGGACTAGCTTGAAATCTAGCACAGAGGTAAACACTAAACTGGATATCTGATCGGGATGTAGTCAAATAAAGTAAGGAGCCAATCACACCTTTATAGATTTTTGCATCCACTAAATTACCATTTTCATCCTAATCTAGTGATGTTGTGGTGCTCATAGGAGTTGCAATTATTTTGCAGCTTGTCATGTTGAATCTTTTCAACAGCTCCTTGATTTATTTGGCTTGACTTATAAAGCACCCATCTTCTCCTTGGTTGACCATAGATCGATTGATAATGTAACAAGCCGTGTTTACCGCCTCAGCCCAAAATTTCTTTGGGAGTTACCGTTCGGCAAGCATTGTCCTCGCCATCTCTATGAGTGTTTGATTCTTTCTTTCAACTATACTATTTTGCTCATGGGTTCTTGGTGAAGAAAATTGATGTGAAATGCCTTCAGCCCTACAAAGATTATAGAATTCAGTATTTTCGAATTCACCACCATGATCAGATTGAAGGTTGGAGACTTTAAACTCACCGTCTTGCTTTATCTTCATATAGAGTGCCTGAAACTCATCAAAAGTATCATTTTTATGTGTGAGAAAGAAAACCCATGTGAACCTAGAGAAATCATCAACCAAGACATATCCATATTTCCTACCACTTAAACTAGCAGTTCTGGTTGGACCAAACAAGTCCATATGAATCAGCTCGAGTGATTTGGATGACATATTTGCTGATCTAGCTTTGAAGGATTTTCTTATTTGTTTACCTAGGGCACATGCATCACACAATTTGTTTTCTTGTTTAAAAGATAGTTCAGGCAAACCTTTCACCATTGAATGCTTTAAAAGTTTATGTAAGATATTGTAGCTAGCATGTCCTAGTCTACGATGTCATAACCATGCAAGCTCATACTTTGGTGTAGCAAGACAGAGGTTTATATGAGCAGGGTCATCTAAGTCAATCATGTAAACATTGTTGACTCTTTTGCTAGAAAATTTTACCTTGTCAGATTTTGGTTCAACGATTCTACATTCACGAGAGTCCAAAAACACTTTGTGACCTTTATCACACAATTGACTTATACTGAGCAAGTTTTATTTCAAACCTTCAACTAGCAGCACATTTCCAATAGAGTTAGAGAGGTTCTTACCTACATTACCTGTTCCAATGATTCTTCCTTTGTTGTCCCCTCCAAATGTGACGTGTCCTCCTTCCTTTTTCTCCAAGAGATAAAATTATGTTTTTTCTTCAGTCATATGTCTTGAACAGTCGCTATCAAGGTACCACAGGTTATGCATGTCTGCAAGACACTCCTGCACAAGGAATTAAGCAATGAGGTTTGGAACCCAAGAAACTTGGGTCCCACCAACTTCTTCAGATTTTCAAAACATGATACCATCTCTTTTGGAATCCAAACCTTCCTAGCATTCATGTTTTCTTTGCTTAGTGCAGGGATTTGATTTTTCTTTTTAGGTTTGACATTAACTTTTTGTTTAGAAGCTCTTTGTTGGATTTTGTGAAAGTTTGAGGAAGTTTGCTTCTTAAACCATTGAGGCCACTGGTTGGTTTTGGGTTGAAAATGATTGTTTTGCCACCTAGGGGATTGAGGCTTATAGGATTGATGCACAAAGGAATCATAATTCCACCAAAAGCAAGGTGGTGTCGACCTATATGAATGGGAGTGTCGACCTGTCCTATGTGCAACCCAGTTATAGTAGCTTCTGGAAAGCTGAGCTGGGGATGGCCAAGGAAGTGTTGATCTGTGCTGTGGGGAAGGTTGACTTTTCTTAGGCTTTTGAGCAATCTTTTTAGGAATTTCAGTGGCTTCCTCTTCAACCTTTTCTTTTCCTTTGGGTGTTGTGTTTGAGGTAGACGCATCAGAAGAGGAAACAAATGTGACAGTTTTTAACCCAATTGGGCTTTTGTTTGTGGGTTCAAAACCCAATCCTAACTTGTTGAAATTCATTCTAGTACCTAGCAATGCATCTAGGTTTTCTCTTCCATCTACTAACTTTTCTAAGGAATGTTGTCTATCCTTCAACTCTTTTTGTAGTTTTTCAATGTTTTGAAGGAGTTGAGTGTTGACATGTTTGATAGCATCATACTTCTCATTACTCAATTTGCTGTCCTTTTCATAGGTTTGTATTTTTAGCTTCATGCTATCAATCTCATTTCTTAAGTCTTCATTTTCTGTTTTCAAGTCAGCCATTTCTTTTCTTCCCTCTTCCAAATTCTTAATCATTTTCTTAAGGTCTTCAATTTCAGTTTCAAGTGAAGCAGTCTTATGATTCATATCATGATCATGCACAAATGAGTTAATTTTATTTTTCAAAGATTTATTCTCCTTTTTGTACATGTCATATTTCTCCATGAGCTGTATATATGCTTCCTCCCAATCATCAATTGTGAAATTTTCAAATGGAGATTTTACCTCAGTTTCTTCGTCACCTCTTGCCATGAGGCAAAGATCTTCTTTTTTTGTGTCCGAGGAGCTGGTTCCATCATCACTTTCTTCTTAGTCGCTCCATGTGGACACCATGGCCTTGTTCTTCTTCTTGTCCTTCCATTTGTCAGCTTTTCTGAATTTTTCTGGACATTCAGTCTTGAAATGCCCTGGTTTGTTGCAAGAATAACAAATAATCTTGTCAGCTTTCTTAAAATTTTTAGAATTGGATTTAAAAGCTTTCCTTACCTGTGACCTTCCTCTCATGAAGCTCTAACCTTCCTTTCTCAGAAATTTTCTGAACTTACGAGTGAGCATGGCTACGTCATCCTCATCTCGCTCACTTGCAGAAGCCTCACCTTCATCAGAAGTGCTTTGACCACTAGGTCCTGCTTTAAGAGCTAGGGACTTTTTCTTTGGTACCTCAGCTTCTTTGTTCTTTAGGTTGATTGTAAGACCCCGGATAAATAATAAGGAATAAATATATTCTAAATGCATTAAACGTGTGTGAAAAAAATAATAATTAGGCCATATATATATTTATGCATTTAATGGGATTTAACACATTTTACATACACATGTAAACACGAACCCATTAATTAATGAAAGCCCAAAACCCATATATATATATATATAAATATATATAATGAGAAACCAACCCCTTGCGTATATATATAAAGCCATATCACTTACAAATAAGCATGGGCTAAAAACTTATATAGGTTTTACCCATCTTTAAACCAAACCACCCACGAAGTACGTATGTCAAAAGCCCAACCCATATGCATGTTTGACGTGCATGTCGCCTTAGGGTTTTTACACCAACAAGGGCAAGCGGCTGTTAAAATAGTTGGGTTTTGGCAAACCATGGGTAGTCATTAAACCCTTCCGTTAGTAGCCTTCGAACCAAATGGAAACCATGTACTCCTATATATATATAAGCATACCCCTCGAATGTGCCAACGCTGGTTGCTGTTCGAAGGGTGGGCTTCTTCCTCTGCTTGAAGAAAGTTGCTGCCGCAAGAGCTTCCTTCTTCATCCTACTGCGTCTTCTTCCCTGCTGCGTCCATCTTCCTCCTGCTGTGAAGAAGGCTTCTTCCACTTCTTCCTATTCTTCTTCCTGTACCACGTTCTACACATCAAAAGGTAGGTCCTCTCAAGTTTCGTAGCCCAAATAAAGTTAATTCATGATTGTAGGTTTTTCTCAAGTAACGAAGCCAATATGATAGATTAAAACCATATATACCATGCATATAGTTTATCGCTGTGTTCTGATGAATTCTGAAATTTTACAGTAAATAGCGACCCAACCTAGGGCGCTATTTCCTTTTAACGACCCCATGCGCGGTCGTCAATTCCCATATGATTTAATAATTGCACATGCTAAAAAATTAAATATCTATGTAACCAGTTATCTAAATTCATGCATGATCATAGTTCTGGAATCCTGCTATTTTTCTTGACATGTCCATATACTTGTTGTCGCAAAATTCTTATATTGGAGAAATGCTACAGTTCATAATCAAATTCTTATAAAAAAAACAACGACTTGCACCCTACCGTTTCTTTAGAATATGGCGGCCCTATCTAGGGCGCTATATTTCTAGAAAGTGGCAGCAGACCAGGCAACATTTACTTAATTCTGGAAATTAATACAGAAATATATCTTGATATATATATATTGGAATATATATAAATTTAAATTGCTACTCTATGAGGAGTCTTCAATTTGTGAAATAGCGCCGCTGACCAGGGCGCTACTTAATGAATTGGAGTCTTTGGCAAAGGCGCCAATTTCCTGTCTTCTGATTTTTCATGGCACTATATTCCAATCCGTGAGTATAGTCCCACGTTTTTGGTGTTTTATCGATTACCCTTCAACTCTCGGTGACATACAAGCCCTCCATTGGACATTTCGTTCCTTTGAACTGGCATGTTAGTCATTGGGACCTCCGTAAGTCTCCTCGTAGCCTTAGATTCTCTCAAGGCCGACTGAGCTAGTTGTACCTTAAACACCTTGTACCTTTTATTGGCACGTCATGTGGTAACCCGGCCCTCTCATGGTGCCATCTTGGTCCATGAGAGATTACTCCTAGCTGGTGGAATGGTGATATTCAACTAGGTGATGTCTTGGATTGGGTCCCTTATAGTTGGGGTCAATCTTTCAACTTGATTCATGTCCCTTGATTGGTGACGGGTTTAGTCATCCACTCAAGTTATCACGGCTACCTAGTTAAGGTACCGATTCTACCCAGGTTAGCGACATGTTATGGTTCTCGTTGGTTTTGACATTGTCCATCTAATGTTCTTCCTTGAATTTTGTGGAACCTATCCACGAATCTACCTTGATATCCTACATGAGTTTGTTCTTGGAATTCCATGGCTATCACTAAAGTGGTTGTCTAGATATTGCATGTAACAATGTCCGCGCATATAGGGCCCGATCTGGTCTTGGGAGGAGCACCCGAAAGTACTTGTGCCCATGGGAGTTATATTGATCACGGTGTGGCATTGCACCGAAGTACTTGCTTGAATCTACGACACTCCACTATCTCTCTCTCTCTCTCTCTCTCGCGTGCTTGACTTGGTTGACTTGACATGACTTGCGTGGCTCGGAATGGGCAAAGTACTTGCTTGTTAATAGCCATTACCTCATGACATGAAAAACTTTATTGATATACTTGGTACTTATTCAAATACTTGAAATCTTGAATACTTGAAATTCCCTATCTTGGATCAACTGTACATGTTATTTCCTCTCGTTATCATGTTCAATATCATTCTATTTTACATGATTGACATGCTAGACTTGCATTTTCATTTGGAAGAGATAATTACTTAAACCAATTGCTAGTTCTTGAGATATAATTCTTACAGAGCGTTCGCTCATCAAGTTCTTTTCCCCAAACTTTTCAGGTAATACGGATCCTGACTCGGACTTGGATGGGCAGGAGCAAGAGTGACGAGCGTAGAACCTGCAAGCGTCATGCTACTACACCTTATCGTGTCGAGTAGTCCTGAGTTTATTCCTTGGAGTCTTGTCGTTAGATCTTATGTTATTTCAAGAGTTGTAACATTTAAGGCTTGTGGACCTGATTAGTAATGTTAAGTCTTGGAGTTATGTGACTTTGTTTAATGGTTAAGGTGTTATCAATGGTATCAGTACCTGGTTATGTTTTAAAATTCTTGTCTTATTGTGCACTCTATTATGATGTCAAAATTCTACTTTCTCTGATTGACATGATTGATATAAACTCATCACATTTTTTACGGGATCCTACCGCTCGGGGCGTGACAGTTTTTGTGGTATCAGAGCCTAGGATTTCAAATTCCAAGGAAACCCAAGTCCAAGGATAGGTCTATCCCTAAACTGTGAGGATGGACAATGCCGAGGGTATAAGTCCTTGTAGGGCATCCGACTACCAATTACAACTTGAAACTAATTAAGGTTAACTTCTTGTAGGACTATGGCTCCTGAACGCGCACAATGGCGTGAGATGCGGTGAACTGTTCAGGGCCTGACCCAGGCCTTACAACAGGTGGCTCAAGGTGGGGCACACCATGGAGCTGGCGACCTTCATCGGAGTTTTAGAAATCTCAACCCTCCGAGGTTTGCGGGATCATCAAACCCCGACGATGCGGAGAATTGGATAAAGGAAATCGAGCGAATCTTCCGCGTCATGCAATGTGCGGATGGTGAAAAGGTACTTCTGGCCACGTTCCAACTGGAACGGGACACCCGTGCTTGGTGGGAGTCTGTCGGGGCCACCTTGCTCGAAGATCATGTTACATGGGCTGAATTTGTCGAGCACTTTAATAGCAAGTATTTCTCTGACCGTGTTCAGGAGAAAAAGGCCGCGAAATTTGATGCCTTGAAGCAACGATCCCTGTCAGTGGCCGACTACGAAGCCCAGTTCTCCAGGCTATCTAGATATGCACCACACTTAGTATGCATGGAAAAGATGAAGGCAAGAAGGTTCTTGAATGGGTTACGACCCCAATATATCACTCAGCTCGCTCCCTTGGATATTCATGTGTACTCGGAGATGCTGCGTCGTTCCCAGCTGCTAGAAGACACCACGGAGCTATCTGACAGAATCTGTGGAAAAGATAAAAGGAAGAATGTCACGAGCCCTAGCACTTTTAAACCTTCTTTCAAGAAGCGGACCAATAATGGAGGTGAACCCTCCAAGGAGAAGAAACTCAAAAAAGGCAATAACAAACATTTCTCCATCACGGCATTGCCGAAAGAAAATTGCAAATATTGTGACAAGCCAGGTCATCAGGCTGCGGAATGTTGGAGAAGGCTCAGAGCATGCCTTCATTGCGGGAGTCAGGAACACCGTATTCCTGACTGTCCGATGATGAACGAGCAAAGTGAGCCGGAGATAAAGGAAGAGAAGCGTCCGGCAAAGAAGCAAGGACGCTTACAAGCTCTCCAAGAGACGAAACCAATCGAGGGTGGGTTGGTGGAAGGTATTTTGTCTGTCTGCTCTAAATCTGCTCAAGTACTGTTTGATACTGGCGCCATACATTCATTTGTTTCCAAGAAATTTGCCGCTACTTTCTCTACAGAACCTGAGTGGTTGAAAATGATTATTTCTACTCCTCTCGGAAATGAGTCCGAGCTTACCCATCAATATACAAAATGCAAGATTATAGTTAAAGGCCACAACTTACCTGCAGATTTAATATGCTTAGACTTGAAGGAGTATGATGTAATTCTAGGAGCCGATTGGCTATCAAACCATCGGGCTACTGTAGACTGCCGGAATGGCAAGATTACCTTCGTGGATTATCCGGAGCTGATTTATGTTAGTCCTCGAAATAAATCACCAGTTATCTCGGCTCTTCGAGCCAGCAAACTTATCAACAAGGGATGCGTAGCATTCCTAGCTTTTGTGACTGCCACAGACGCTAAGGAGGCTAGACTAGAAGACATTCCAGTGGTTCATGACTTTCCCGATGTCTTTCCAAAAGATTTGACTAGCTTACCTCAAGAGCGGGAAGTATCTTTCTCTATAGACCTTGTGCCTGGTGCGGGACCAATTTCCAAAGCACCATATAGGATGTCACCTGCTGAACTCAAGGAGCTGAAGGAACAACTTATGGAGTTTTTAAAGAAGGGATTTATCCGACCTAGAACCTCCACATGGGGAGCACCGGTGTTATTTGTCAAGAAGAAGGACGGTTCGATAAGGCTGTGCATTGATTATCGACAGTTGAACCATCTCACAATCAAGAATAAGTATCCGCTACCGAGGATTGATGAACTCTTCGATCAAATTTCGGGAGCAAGGTATTTCTCAAAGATTGATCTTAGGTCTGGCTATCACCAGCTGAGGATCAACCCAGAGGATATTCATAAGACTGCATTCCAAAGCAGGTATGGGCATTATGAATTTACAGTTATGCCACTTGGACTAACCAATGCCCCTACAGCTTTTATGCAGCTGATGAATAGTATCTTTAGACCACACCTGGACAAATTCATAGTGGTATTCATTGATGATATTTTGATATATTCAAAGTCGGAAAAGGAGTACGAAGAACATTTGAGGATAACATTGCAAATATTGAGGGATAATCAATTATATGCCAAATTTAGCAAATGTGAGTTTTGGCTGGAAGAAGTGTCCTTCTTAGGACACGTAATTTCAAAGGATGGAATCTCAGTGGACCCCGCAAAGGTCGAACTGGTAAAGAACTGGGAAAAACTGACAAATGCAACAGGAATTAGGAGTTTCCTTGGTCTTGCTAGTTATTACCGGCGTTTTATTAAAGACTTCTCGAAGATTGCCGTACCACTCACCAGGCTGACCCGCAAGGAAGTGCCATATGAGTGGAATGAGGAATGTGAACGAAGCTTCCAAACATTAAAGGACCATTTGACCACTGCTCCGGTCTTGGCCCTTCCTATTGAAGGAGAGAAGTACGAGGTATATACCGATGCTTCCGGTATTGGCCTCGGTTGAGTATTAATGCAACAAGGAAGAGTTATTGCATACTCTTCTAGGCAGTTGAAGAAGCATGAAGAAAACTATCCGGTGCATGACTTGGAGTTGGCCGCGGTAGTATTTACACTAAAGATCTAGAGACACTATCTCTACGGAGAGCAATTCACAGTATTCTCCGATCATAAGAGCCCCAAATATCTATTCTCTCAGAAGGAGCTTAATATGAGGCAACGTCGATGGCTGGAATATTTAAAAGACTTCGATTTCACTATTCAGTATCACCCCGATAAAGGGAATTCAGTAGCTGATACCTTGAGTCGAAAGCCGAGAGCCCTCATAGCCAACTGTATGATACAGGAATGGAAACTATTAGAGGAATTCTCCAGATTAAATATAAGCACGGAACAGAAAGATGGGTGTATTACTCTCTCTCACATGAGTGTGCATCCGGACTTGCTATCCGAAATCAAGAAGTTACAAGACGAAGATCCTGGAATGATTGAAATCAGGGAGAACCTAGATCAAAGAACCGGGTTCAAGCTGGCAGTTGATGGAAGACTAATCTTTCAGGAAAGGACATGTGTCCCGGACTGTCCTGAGTTGAAAAGGAAAATTCTAGAAGAAGCTCACCGCTCTAGGTATACCATTCATCCTGGAGCAACTAAGATGTACAAAGATTTAAAAAGAACTTTCTGGTGGCCGAACATGAAGAGGGAGGTAGCGGACTTTGTGTCTCGCTGTCTCACGTGCCAACAAGTAAAAGCGGAACACCAAAGACCCGCTGGAAAGTTACACCCCCTTGATATTCTCAAATGGAAATGGGAAGGGATCGGTATGGATTTCATCATGGGATTGCCTAAATCTAGAGGCAGACATGATGGTATTTGGGTGATCATCGACCGACTGACCAAGTCGGCACATTTCTTGCCAATCAAAAGTCGATGGTCGGTCGATGTCTTGGCCGCACTGTATATTAAGGAGATCATAAGATTACATGGAGTCCCAACGTCGATCGTGTCTGACCGAGACCCTCGCTTCACTTCTCATTTCTAGAAGGGTCTACAACACTCTTTGGGGATGAAACTCAACTTCAGTACTGCTTTCCATCCCCAGACCGATGGTCAGACTGAGAGAATAAACCAAATAGTAGAAGACATGTTACGGGCTTGCATCATTGACTTTGGCGGAAGCTGGCATGATCATTTGCCCCTGGTTGAGTTCGCATATAACAACAGCTATCAAGCCAGTATACAGATGGCTCCATTTGAAGCATTGTACGGCAGGAGTTGCCAATCTTCTATATGCTGGGATGAAGTTGGCGAGAAGCAACTACTAGGCCCAGATATGGTAAGAAACACAACATAAAAGGTTGAACTTATCCGAGAGAGACTCAAAGTAGCACAATCCAGGCAGAAATCTTATGCAGATAATAGAAGAAGGGAATTAGAGTTCCAAGTTGGAGACCATGTTTACCTCAAGGTCTCACCCGGTCGAGGAATAAGAAGGTTCGGAGTTAAAGTCAAGCTTACACCAAGGTTCATTGGTCCATTCAAAGTACTGGAAAGAGTTGGCGAGGTAGCTTATTGCATCGCTGTGCCTCCACAACTGTCAGAAGTGCACAACGTGTTCCACATTTCTATGCTGAAGAAGTATGTGCACGACCCTTTCCACGTTTTTGATCATAATAACTTAGTGATTCAAAAGGACCTCACCTATGAACAAAACCCAATGAAGATTCTTGATCGAGAGGTCCGAGTCTTAAGAAACAAGACCATTCCCATGGTAAAAGTGCAGTGGAACAAATGCTTGGAGCAAGAAGCTACATGGGAAACTGAAGAATCTATGCGAAGGAGATATCCAAAATTATTCTAGATTGTAAGTACTCTATACCCTCCATGTCTCCATTCACGCAATTGAATTTGGGGACCACATTTTTTTAAGTGGGGGAGGGTGTAAGACCCCGGATAAATAATAAGGAATAAATATATTCTAAATGAATTAAACGTGTGTGAAAAAATAATAATTAGGCCATATATATATATTTGTGCATTTAATGGGCTTTAACACATTTTACATACACATGTAAACAAGAACCCATTAATTAATGAAAGCCGAAAACCCATATATATATATAGATATATAATGAGAAACCAACCCCTTGCGTATATATATAAAGCCATAACACTTACAAATAAGCATGGGCTAAAAACTTATATAGGTTTTACCCATCTTTAAACCAAACCACCCACGAAGTACATATGTCAAAAGCCCAACCCATATGCATGTTTGACGTGCATGTAGCCTTAGGGTTTTTACACCAACAAGGGCAAGCGGCTGTTAAAATAGTTGGGTTTTGTCAAACCATGGGTAGTCATTAAACCCTTCCGTTAGTAGCCTTCGAACCAAATGGAAACCCCGTACTCCTATATATATATAAGCATACCCCTCGAACGTGCCAACGCTAGTTGCTGTTCGAAGGGTGGGCTTCTTCCTCTGCTTGAAGAAAGTTGCTGCCGCAGAAGCTTCCTTCTTCATCCTACCGCGTCTTCTTCCCTACTGCGTCCATCTTCCTCCTGCTGTGAAAAAGGCTTCTTCCACTTCTTCATATTCTTCTTCCTATACCACGTTCTGCACATCAAAAGGTAGGTCCTCTCAAGTTTCGTAGCCCAAACAAAGTTAATTCATGATTGTAGGTTTTTCTCAAGTAACGAAGCCAATATGATAGATTAAAACCATATATACCATGCATATAGTTTATCGCTGTGTACTGATGAATTCTGAAATTTTACAGTAAATAGCGACCCAACCTAGGGCGCTATTTTCTTTTAACGACCCCATGCGCGGTCGTCAATTCCCATATGATTTAGTAATTACACATGTTAAAAAATTAAATATCTATGTAACCAGTTATCTAAATTAATGCATGATCATAGTTCTGGAATCCTGCTATTTTTCTTGACATGTCCATATACTTGTTGTCGCAAAATTCATATATTGGAGAAATGCTACTGTTCATAGTCAAATTCTTATAAAAAAAATAACGACTTGCACCCTGCCGTTTCTTTGGAATATGGCGGCCCTGTCTAGGGCGCTATATTTCTAGAAAGTGGCAGCAGACCAGGCGCCATTTACTTAATTCTGGAAATTAATACAGAAATATATCTTGATATATATATATATTAGAATATATATAAATTTAAATAGCTACTCCATGAGGAGTCTTCAATTTGTGAAATAGTGCCCCTGACCAGGGTGCTACTTAATGAATTGGAGTCTTTGGCTAAGGCGCCAATTTCCTGTCTTCTGATTTTTCATGGCACTATATTCCAATCCGTGAGTATAGTCTCACGTTTTTGGTGTTTTATCGATTACCCTTCAACTCTCGGTGACATACAAGCCCTCCATTGGACATTCCGTTCCCTTGGACTAGCAAATTAGTCATTGGGACCTCCGTAAGTCTCCTCGTAGCCTTGGATTCCCTCAAGGCCGACTGAGTTGATTGTACCTTAAACATCTTGTACCTTTTATTGGCACGTCATGTGGTAACCCGGCCCTCTCATGGTGCCATCTTGGTCCATGAGAGATTACTCCTAGCCGGTGGAATGGTGATATTCCACTAGGCGATGTCTTGGATTGGGTCCCTTATAATTGGGGTCAATCTTTCAGCTTGATTCATGTCCCTTGATTGGTGACGGGTTTAGTCATCCACTCAAGTTATCACGGCTACCTAGTTAAGGTACCGATTCTACCCAGGTTAGCTGTCACGCCCCGTACTCTATACCGTCGAGGTATTGTCCGCTTTGGTCTACCAGCCTCACGGTTTTATCCCTTTCTGATAGTGATCGGCTCCAGAATGGGGGACTTCCCGGGTTGGTCACCCATCCCGATACTGCTCCCCATTAAGCACGCTTAACTTCGGAGTTCTTTTCAAGAACTGAGCCGATACTTTAAAAGGCGCCTCAGTGATATAGAGTACAACTTAGCTATATTTGAGGGTGTTACAATCTACCCCTCTTATATAGGCGACGTCCTCGTCGTTGGGCACATATAGCATGCAATCACGCAATCAAGCCCCCAGGCAGGTAGGACTCTAGAGGTGGCCCCTATAGGCTCAAGAGGTGCTTCCCACTATGTAGAACTTTGCTCCATTGCGGACTCAAGAGGTGGCTCCTATAGCGTAGCACTTTGCCCTGCATGGCACTTAGTTCCCACACTTCCGGCTGGGGTATGGCTCTGATACCATTCTGTCACGCCCCGTACTCTATACCGTCGAGGTATTGTCCGCTTTGGCCTACCAGCCTCACGGTTTTATCCCTTTCTGATAGTGATCGGCTCCAGAATGGGGGACTTCCCGGGTTGATCACCCATCCCGATACTGCTCCCCATTAAGCACGCTTAACTTCGGAGTTCTTTTCAAGAACTGAGCCGATACTTTAAAAGGTGCCTCGGTGATATAGAGTACAACTTAGCTATATTTGAGGGTGTTACATTAGCGACATGTTATGGTTCTCGTTGGTTTTGACATTGTCCATCTAATGTTCTTCCTTGAATTTTGTGGAACCTATCCACGAATCTACCTTGATATCCTACATGAGTTTGTTCTTGGAATTCCATGGCTATCACTAAAGTGGTTGTCTAGATATTACATGTAACAATGTCCGCGCATATAGGGCCCGATCTGGTCCTGGGAGGAGCACCCGAAAGTACTTGTGCCCATGGGAGTTATATTGATCACGGTTTGGCATTGCACCGAAGTACTTGCTTGAATCTACGACACTCCACTATTTCTCTCTCTCTCTCGCGTGCTTGACTTGATTGACTTGACATGACTTGCGTGGCCCGGAATGGGCAAAGTACTTGCTTGTTAATAGCCATTACCCCATGACATGAAAAACTTTATTGATATACTTGATACTTGTTCAAATACTTGAAATCTTGAATACTTGAAATTCCCTATCTTGGATCAACTGTACATGTTATTTCCTCTCGTTATCATGTTCAATATCGTTCTATTTTACATGATTGACATGCTAGACTTGCATTTTCATTTGAAAGAGATAATTACTTAAACCAATTGCTAGTTCTTGAGATATAATTCCTACTGAGCGTTCGCTCATCAAGTTCTTTTCCCCAAACTTTTCAGGTAATACGGACCCTGACTCGGACTCCGATGGGCAGGAGCAAGAGTGACGAGCGTAGAACCTGCAAGCATCATGCTACTACACCTTGTCGTGTCAAGTCGTCCTAAGTTTATTCCTTGGAGTCTTGTCGTTAGATCTTATGTTATTTCAAGAGTTGTAACATTTAAGGCTTGTGGGCCTGATTAGTAATGTTAAGTCTTGGAGTTATGTGACTTTGTTTAATGGTTAAGTTGTTATCAATGGTATCAATACTTGGTTATGTTTTAAAATTCTTGCCTTATTGCACACTCTATTATGATGTCGAAATTCTACTTTCTCTGATTGATATGATTGATATAAACTCATCACGTTTTTCCCGGGATCCTTCCGCGCACGGGGCGTGACATTGATCTCATAGGTCATCAATCACCCAATGAGTTCATCTACCTTAGTAATTGTGAGATCTATGGATTCTTCAACCACGGTAGCCTTCGTGTGCCATGCTGGGGTTTGTGATCTGAGAATCTTCCTTACAATTTTCTGCTCTAAATATTTCTTTCCAAGATCAGTTAGACTATTAGTAAGCAGAGTTAAGCGAGCATACATGTCTTGAATTGACTCATGTGGCCTCATCCTGAACATTTCATATTTAGAAACTAAAATGTTGGCTTTTATTTCTCGTACCCGAGAGGTTCCTTCATAAATCACTTCTAACATGTCCCACATTTCTTTTACAGTTGTGCAAGTAGCTACTCTTGAGAATTCTACTGGATGGAGTGAGCATTGCATGAAGTGTCTAGCACTACAGTTGACAGTAGATTTTCTTATTTGTTCTTTGGTCCACAATTCCTAATCATCCGTAAGCTCATACGGACCTTTGCTGATCACTCACCAGAGTTCGTAGTCTTGGGCGTGAATGAACACCTGCATATGTTGTTTCCAATAAGGATAATTAGTTCCAAAAAAATAAGGAGGTCTATTCACAGAATGTCCTTCTGGTAATAAACCCTTGGACGACAATCCACCATTTTTCTCAAGGTCGTTGGACCCCATAATGAGAGATTAGGCTCTGATACCACTTGTTGAGTAGTGGATGGCGGATCTAGAGGGGAGGGGTGAATAGATCTGCCTCTCTTTTCGCAGAACACCCCTCTTTTAAGCTAGATAAAGCGAATAGCAGTGGAATACAACTAGCTTAGCGAAGGACACAACGATTTGCTTAGCAGGATGAACAAGTAAAATAAAGATTGAATCTAAGCTTGTATCTAGCACAAAGCAATCACACAAGCAAACCATAACACACGAGATTTTAAGGTGGTTCAGACTGAATCCCTAGTCCAACGTCCACCCCTCACCAAACGCAGTGAGGCTCCACTAGTGCAGTGCACCAAACCGCAGATCGGAGAACTTCCGATTACCTTCCTACTAACCACCGATAGGGACGACAACACCGCAGATTGGATCACCTTCCAACTGCCTTCCTACTAACCGTGGTAGGGAAGATTCTCAGTTTCAATAGCTTGAACAAAATGAAAAGATAACAAGATGAAAATGCTTAAACAAGATATGGAGATATGCTAGAATCGAAAAGATCTTGTATGAAATGCAATGTAGATCAGCAGCAGAGGCTTCTTCTTTTTTGCAAAGCCTCCTATTGGTTCAGCAATAATGGTTTCTTTTTCCTTACGAAGTGATCTTCCTTGGATCCTTTTGAGTTAATGAAGAGGATTATGGATGCAAATTTGATCTCCCTTGAAACCCTTGTGAAATGAGCTTCCTTGGATCGCCTTGATGGCCTTGCTTGCTTCTATTCTTCCTTGGAGGTTGCTGGCTTGAGATATATGCTTGAATCACCTTGGAATGGATGAAGAACTTTGCACGAAGTACTGTTCACGGCTACAATACCTTCTTCTTCCTTGGACCTCCTCTAGCCTCCTTTGATCTCCCTTGATCCCTCTTGATGCATTAGGGTTTCTAACCCTCTTGGGTTGGTTTTATATCTTTTGAATGGTCCATAGACACCCCCCAGACCAGATCCACAAATCATGGGAGATTGGGTGACTTTAAGATTAAACAAATCCAAGAATGGGGCTGCCCATGAGGTGGAAAACAAAGTCAAACATTGCTGCATAGGTGCGGCCGTTCGACCAGAAATATGGGTCGGTCGACCGGAACATTTACAGAATTGAAGAATTTGTTGCTGGCAAAATTAGTCGACCGGCAGGATGGGGGCGGTCGACCAGACCTTGGGCCGGTCGACCGGTCATTCTGGGCGGTCAACCCCTACTGACAGGTTCTGTAGCTTTTTCGATTCTGGCAATTCTGGTCGACCGGTTTATGACCGTTGGTCGACCGAAAACTTGATTTAACAGATTTTACTTCAATCAACCCCTTAAACCTATTTACAGTCCAATCCAGTCTGTGGCATCAAACTCTTTAGACCTTGAAGATGTCTACTGAGT
Organism: Amorphophallus konjac; assembly: GCA_022559845.1. Taxonomy (NCBI): domain Eukaryota; kingdom Viridiplantae; phylum Streptophyta; class Magnoliopsida; order Alismatales; family Araceae; genus Amorphophallus; species Amorphophallus konjac. The sequence continues at coordinate 441,298,333 of CM040118.1, forward strand.
ATTTGACCTTTTCTTAATGAATGCTCAGACCTTGGATGTTGAAATCAATTGTGTTCTTCATTGTGCATCGACCTTGGCTATGTGAAGTGTTGACTCTTACTTTTTGAAGGGATTTTCATCCTTGCTTGGGTGCAATCATTGGGCTTTCACTTTTGACATCTCCACTCCATTCCTTGGCTTATCTATCATCTGTCATGAAAAAGCATCATGTATATCAGTCATATGAGAGTGGGAAACATCAATGACTTATAGTGTTTAGGCATTATCAATACCATGAATGTCAAATGACTCAAATGACCACAGGGGCACAACAAGTGCACCTTGTGTCTAAGCAGCATGTAAGTCCGTGCACCTTGTGTCTTACACATAATAGGTCGGTGCATTTGTATACCATACACATGCATAGTCGGCGCATTGTCTGCTTTATGCATGATAAGGTCGGTGCATTATGATGTCAGGGATAATTCTAGTTTGGGTGTAATCATTTCAAACTCTCTTTTCACTATCAGAAACTCTCATCACGTGTTATCAATTGCATCAATTGGCATTATCTAGATTTAGTTCTATCACTTTGTGCCATACCCACTTCTTGAAATCACTCATGAGTTGACTTTGTGCTTAAGTTTCAATCTCCTTATCCTGAATTGATGACAGTCTTGCAATTGGTTCATTACTTTGAGCAGTAATTATCACAAGTCTTTCACTATAAGAATCATATGTGCTCCTTGAATGAATTGACGGTTTAATCTTGATAAATTGTAGAGTCTAAAGACTGTCTTCAGAAAATAGGTGGTAGAACACCTTTTATAGCTCTCAACCTTCCTCTCATGATTATGACAGACAAGTTCCTTATAGTATTTGAAGATGATAGAATTAGTGAGGTCTAGGCTGAGAAACTCAGAAAGTGTATTGTTTTTAAACAAGTCACTTTGAATATTAAAAGGGCAGCAACAATAAAATTATTAGTAAAAGCAAATGAGTAAAGTGGCAGAGCAATAAATGATTTGCACTGAGAAACTGAATACTCCATCAAAGAAATGGAGAAGAATTCATGTCATGAAGTGCTTCATGTTACCTCTGTTCATATGGTCAAATCTATAGGGCTAATTTCACTTAGTAACTGGGGGTACTAGTGTCTAATAAAAGTGTACCCTTAATGTCAAAGGTGTAAATCATCTGTATAGCCTTTGATCAGAGACAGATATGGAAGTTTATGCTTAGTAACTGGGGGTACTAGCGTCTAACCCACGCGTATTCTTAATGTCAAAGGCATAAATGACACCTGTCTATTCACTAAATTCAGTCTCAAAATCAAAAGTGATAAAGTTTTGATGTAACCCTTTAAGTTCTAAATTTCACTAAGTGTCAATTATTTAACCTCAATACATACTCTTGTTACACTCCTTGATGTTCATTGATTTTGAAATTAGTAAGATACTGTCTGGACCGAGTCTATAATGGTTATGTGTCTTAGGCTTACTGCTATAAACGAGTACTATAACCCTATTTCAGAAAGTCAGTGAATTCACTCTACCTTTTATAACTGTTAAACCAGATTTTTTTTGGAATGCACAATGTTGATTCTTACATCTGAAGAACTGCCTAATAATCTGCTTACTTTATGAACTATTGCATAAGAGTGTGATTCTATCTCCTACTTATCAATAATGCAGCCCTTCTTACTTTCCTCTGTCTCCCTCACTCCTTGTTTGCTGATGGCAAAGGGGGAGAGAGTAATTCAGGCTCCTTCTCTATCTAAATCGAAGGGGGAGGGGGAGAGATTTTGATGGTAAAAGGGGAGAGAAGGGAAGAGAAAGATTTCATGCTTCTTTGATTAAGGGGGAGGAGTCACTCATTCAGGGGGAGTTTGGCTAATGTTAATATCTGACTGTTAATGTCTTATCAAAATGCATCATTTCTCTTGGAGTTGTTTTGGGTGTTAACTGAATTCTTTTTGGGGGTGGTGCCATCATTTGGTAGCTCTCTACTACATATCATCTGACTAAGTCTATTGTATCATCAAAATACAACATCTCTTTTGGGGGTGTTGCCATCATCAAAAAGGGGGAGAATGTTGGGTCTCCGCTGGATTTATTCAGTGTGTGTACTGCTATGTGCAGAAAGTGTTTTGATTGAATGGCAACAGTTAAGTTGACTTGGTTGACTTTATTTTGATCATGATAATGTTGTGTATTTTGATGAAGTTTTATATGTCATATATATATATATATATCATGTTTGCACACTCATACTGAAACAATCACACTTCATTAAACTATTTGACTGCAATCATGTTTATAGGGTCGGTGCAAATCATTGGTCATTCATTTGCTAAGCATCAAGGTCGATGCAATTTACTATTTAGGTCAATGCATCTGTCGTCTGTCTAAACTAAGTCTGTGCATCTCATTGTTGATGTCAGTGCATGCTTTGCATTGCAAACGACTCAGGTCGATGCATGTTTGCGTTTAAGTGAATATAGGGTCGGTGCAGTTTACTGTTGCACCGATCATAAGAGTCGGTGCATATCATGCATTGCACATTGTCAAAGTCTGTGCATAGGTGTTTCATGCACAACCTCGTCGGTGCATACTTCCACATTGCTTGAGTAAGTCTATGCACATTTCCATATGCACGAAGGGTCTGTGCATGTTTAGCCCTGTTCATAACCAAGTCCGTTCATTTCACTGTAGTACAGCCATGAAGGTCGGTGCAATCTTTATTCCTTGCATATGCAAGGTCCGTGCATGATAGGTTAAGGCATATTGAGTCAGTGCATTCTTTGCATCATGCACACATGAAGTATGTGCAATTCTTATATGTATCTGACTGTTCTGTGAACTAAAATTGCTGACTAAGTGTTTGACATATTGACAGGAGAGTTGTTCGTAAACTTTAAGGAGGGCACGTGATTCAAGGCTGAAAGCATAGCGATGTTCATGACACGTGGAAAGCCATCAAGCCCAGATGCTGCCACGTGGCGTTGACAACTTCAGATCTGGACACAAAGCTTGGGCGGGAAATGTGGTCACCATACGCCCATCTTTGCTGCCTGCATATACATAAGAAGATGTTCACTCAGGAAAAGACAGCTGGTGGAAAAAGATTTGAGCGTGAAACCAAGATAAGAAGATAGAAGCAGTGAGAGCAAAAGAAAGCACGATCCAGCTGAGGTAGAGCTACCAAGGTCTGAGAGAGAATAGAGAGAGCTTTGAGAAGAGAAGTGGTGTGATTGTTGTGTTCGGTCTCTTGGTTCAGAACCAGAGCCATTTCGCTCTTTGCTAAGAGCTACATTTGTGTTTCGAGTTTCAGCTTTTCTTTTGTTTTCAAACTCTGTTTCTCAAGCTGTGTGTCAGCGGCAGAGAAGGATTTCTTTGGACAGGTTAAGCTGTAAACCTCAGCGACAGAGGAGGATTCCTCTGGATAGCAGAAGCTGTAAGGTTTAGCGGTTTGTAGGGAATCATTCCCTGAAGCTGTGGATCAGCGATCAAACTGTGTGTCAGTAGTGAAGCCACACTCGTTTGAGTGTGGGGTGAACGTAGACCTCTGGATAGAGCTTGAACCACCTAAAAACCCATTGTCTATTGGGTGATTGTGCCGTGATTTGTGTTCATCCTTGTCTTCAATTTATCGCTCATTAGATGGATGTTTAGGAACGTTTGAGTGCCGATCTACTTGAGCTGTTCTATTTAGATTGTGATTGAGTTTTTTCTGATCATCCTACAGTAGTTTGTTTTAATTCCGCACTAGTAGTTGCTTTAGAAAAAATTTTATTAGGTGATTGATCTATTCACCCCCCTCTAGATCACACATCATGAGAGTCACTTGAAATCAGTTAGCTGATATAATGACATATGTGTTCAAGGTTCAGCAAATGTGAAGTTTCAGACAGACTAGCTTAAGATAGTTGTGACATAGATGTCAATTACATAGGGAATTTGAATTACAAGATAAGCTGGTAAACCAATCACAACTAAGACCAGTATTTGGCGGAGGTTGGATCCAAGGATCTTCTCACGCAATGGTTAACCTTCCAGATAGGCTTGACCTATCTTTCCAACTAAGCATTTTTATATACTTTCTAGTTGTTACAAGATATCATAAAATTCTTTCAAGTGAGGCTCCCCTTCAGCAAGTACAGGAGCAGTAATCAATGGATTTCAAACTCAAGAAGAGTATCAGTTCAAGTGAATTCAGAGCAGATAGAAAGAAGTGATACAAATTGATGCCAATTGTTGATGTATGTTGCAGGAAGAGCAAAGATATGGCTAGACAATGAAGATATCGATTGACTGAATGAGTAATGTAGGTCGACCGAATTATATAATAAGAAAACAGATGAATAGCCATGCAGTTTAAAAGTTTGATTTATATGCTCCCCCTGTCATATGTATTGAATCAATCTTATTGGAATTTTCAATATGAATCGAATGCAATTAATCATATGTATGCATGTGCATTGACTTTCACTAACTGAATGCATTAACTCATCATATGTGACATAAAGATCATGCATGGGATTATTTACCAAAGTATGTATGAGACACAAGAGATATCTTGACTGACTCCCCCTGACTTTATGCACTTTATGACTAAATTCTAAATACAACATATGCAATGAACATTTTGTAAGGAGTTTGTAATGAATTATGCTCATGAATGTCTTAGACTGCCATATGTGCAATTTGACCTATGGTACCAGGCAGAGGATTTGGTCTAAAGACCACCTCACACATAGTAAGAACTTCCAGACCGATCACATCTGCCTTTCAGTAACTTACCATTTGATATACCATAATGGTCATGCAAAACAATGCATTACAAAAACAGTCATATGTACATCTCAACTTTTGATGACAGTATGTCAAGCACGTATGTATGCAGACATGAGAGTCCATGCATTTAAGTTTATTTCAACTCCTTTTCAATATGCAACCAGTTGAAACAAAATTAAATGTCAAAGCAGCAAGGAGTATGTATGCATGAAAATTTTGACTAATCAGATCAAGCATGATAAGCAACCTTAAAAAAAATCAAATGAACAGGCCTGTAAAGAGCAGAAAAGGGGTTTTACCATACTTTGGTGTCTTGGTTTATTTACCCCTTTTTATTTCTCAGCCCCAAGGCACTCTTGCAAAATAACTTCTTATTTTGCACAAGCAGGTACCCAAGAAGTCTTGGGTCCTGAAATAATAGTGGCACCTCTAAATGGGGCTCTCCACATTCTCTGAGCAAGTAAATCATCAAATTTCATAACAGAACAATTATGCATAGAATGCTCATATCATCCACAGTAATGACATGAACCAGTTTGCTTTTTGTTCTTACTGTGCACATGAGGATGGAACCTATGTGCATTAAAGTTTCTGTTATTTTCATGAACATCTTGTCTTTTATTATCATCCAGCCAACAATTCACAGCTCTGTGGCCTGGCTTTCCACACTCAACGCATGCAAGAGATTTTTTGTTAAAGACAGATTTAGTTCTATCAAAAATATTTCTATTTGTAGGGAGTTTAATAATTTTAGAATTGAATTTTCTTCCCTGAATATGTCAACAGTCATTTACTGTATGGCCATTCTTTCCATAGTGAGAGCAAGAAGAGGAATTTCTTCTAACAGAACTTGACCACCATTCAGTAGCTTTATGACCTGGCTTGTTACAGTTAAAACATGTAATGTGCTGGTTTATTGAGACAGATTTGTTCTTATTAAAACCATGATAGTTTGCAGGGGATTTTACATGATTTGATTTTGAATTTTTCTTACCACTTGCAAACCATCATTGAGCAGCAATATGTCCTACCTTACCACAATGAAAATATGTAATGCTCTTTCTCTGAGTGGCAGGAGTTTTGTTTGAATAAGAATTTCTATCATGCATTCTATCATACTTCTTCATGACAAAACAATTTTGCATAAGATGTCCGAGTTTACCACAATAGAAACATGATGCATTTTTGGATTTGTGATCAAAATTTTGGCATAACTATTTTTAGCATGCATGTTGTTTCTTTTCTTTTTCAGTGTTTTCTGATTTTTATTTTGTTTCAGAATTTTAAATTGTTTCTGATTTTTCTGAACAGTGGTCTGTTCCTTCTTGGAAGTGGTGGCTACATCTGAAATTTTCATAACAGATGTCATCAATTTATTTTCAAAATTTTTCTTATCAACCTGTTTGTAGCCCATCCCTTCCTTTTGAACATTTACTTAAACTCCTAGCAGCATGTTCAAATTTTCTTGACCACAAACAAATTTTGACAATGAATTCTTTAAATCTTGAATCTCATTTTCTAGAGTGGCAATGTGTATCTCATAGCTAGTAATTTCTTGTTCACTACAATTGACACATTCATTCAACACCTTGTTTGTATTTTTATAATTTTCAATTTCTTGTTCCAGATTGCTCAATTTTTCAGACTCCTCTATACATATCAATTTTCCTTTATCCAAGACAGCAATCCTTTCTTTCAGGGATTCATTTTCATTTTTAGATACTTTCTCAAGAGTGATCAGATCATTAATATTGTCAGAAATCACATATTTTTCTTTCTCAAGAGACATAAGTCTTTTAGACATGACAATATTCAATACCATCAACTTTTTATTTTGTTCCTTCAAATTTTTATTTTCTTTCATTGTCTTTTCATTCTGAACAAGATGATTGATTAAAATTTGATCATCACCTAATGACTTCAGTTTATCTTCCAGTTCAGAAATTCTATTTGCAAATTCTTGATTTTCATTTTTCAGCAAACAGATTTGTTTCTCATATATATGAACATCAGATAAACAAACATCATAAGCTTGTTTCAGTTTCAGACACTTTTCACAAGAAGAATTTGAAGTATTCTGATCAATTTTCTTTTTCAACTTTTTATTTTCAGATTTCATTTTCTTGTATCTATCATATGTTTCTTCATACATACTTAACAATTCATCAAATGAAATCTCTTCTGATCCGGAGCTTACCTGAGATGATGTTTCATTCATTTGATCAATGTTGTGATCACTCCGATTGACCATTAACATTGTTCCTCTTGCTTCCCATGAGTAGTAGTAACTCTATCAAAAAATTTCTTTCCAGAAGTGCACCTGAAAACAAAAGGAAATTTGTCAGTATCAACTGCAACAATTAAAATATTTAGAACTGTGACATTATCACGGTTCTTCAGATTATCCACATTAGACCACTTGGTCTGATCATGAGGCAGTTGATATGGGCCGTGAGATATAAGACTCCATAGATTAGGGTCAATGGAATTTATATGAATGCATAGGCCGCCTAGCCAAGTACTGAAATTAGTACCATCGAATACAGGAGGATAAGCCATTGAGACAATCAACAAAACAGTTTCAACGCAATATGTTGAAGACAGAAATGACCAAAAATAGTAGGATCCTCTGCAGATCGTTGGATCTAATGAATCAGAGACCCGCTCTTATACCAATTGTTGGGGTGCTAGACACGGATCTAGAGGGGGGTGAATGGATCCCCTTTTAAAAATTATGGAATTTAAAAACACTCGTCCCACACAAGTTGGAATAAGGAAAACTAAATGGAACAGATTGCTCACACAAAACAAACTTCAAACACTTAGCGTATACCAAAGAGTACTATTCTGAACTGAAGTGATTGGAGTTCACATAAACTAGCAAATGTGAAAAGAGAATAATAATGCAGATGGCGACCAACCAACCAGCTGTTAACACTCAATCACATAGAGTTGCTATCATGAGATTTATACTCATTCAGATTAACATAATGAAGCAAAATATAGATCTCATACGAAAGAACTTTAATTATGAACCATGCTCGCTACCTTAGAAAGAGGATATTGGATATGGAAATGTACGCAAGACAAACCACGATGCACTGGAATTTTTAGATGGTTCGGTCTGCTACCACAGACCTACGTCCATCCCCCACTCAAACTTGAGTGAGGCTTCTGCGGACTCGAACTGCTGAGCATCACAGCTCACTTACATCCGCTGAGCATCATAGCTTACTTCCGCTGAGCAACACAGCTTGCTTCTACTGAGCATCACAGCTTGCTACAGATGAGCGTTATAGCTTGCTATCCAGAGGAACCAATCCTCTACAACGCTGATTCACAGCTTGATGAAACCAGAAATGGAAAATCAAAGAATGAAAATGAAAACAAAAAGATAGAGCTCACGCAGGAGCAAAACAGTTCTGGATCTGATCCAAGAACTGATGAAGACGCAGATTTTCAAGCACACTCTTTCTTTATATTCTTTCTTACTCACTCTCTTTCTCTGTTCACTCTCTCTTTTTCCTCAGACTTCTTCTAATTTTTCGATACTCTATTTTTCTCCTTCTTCTTCTTCTTCTTTCAGCAAACTTTCTCTCTCTCTCTCAGCACTATAACTCTAACTCTTCTCACAAGCTCTTTGACTCTCACTCTTCTGCACTTTTTCCTCTTCTTCTGATTTCTTTTAGGATTGATATGAGAGTTTGAGCGCACGATCACCTTTTATGCAGACGAGCATGAGTCTAGAATCCCACGAGCTCTTCCAATGATTGGGAGTGTGGAAGACACATTCCTGCCCAAAAGTTTTCTTCCAGAAAGCACTTTAAAAGGCCACGTGTTAGATGGAGATGAAATACTTTCCATGTGGCAGATTCTTCTGTTAAAATTCCAGCCTTGCCTTGGATCATGTGCCCTTCTAATTCAAACCTTAAACCACGTGACCCAACTGACTCTGATGCTTCCAGCTCTCTATGTGTTCGATCCTGTTGCTTTAATGAATTTAAACCTCTCATGCTAAAATCCATGTCAGCAATGTAAAAAGCATTTTACCAAACACTTTATCATCATAAGTGGTTCAAGGAGATGTTTAAGAATTATAAGTTTATGCATGGTTTATTAAGATGAGCATGATATAATCAAAACCATGAAGATTAGGTAGACAAGGTGAGATCATACACAAGCATCGATGCATACTCCACATGCTCTGACCTGACAGTGCATGCTACTTAGTAAATGCAGTAGAACAACTACACCTGCATCGACCTAAGCAAACCACATGTAGTCCCGTTATGCACAGAGATATGGATGAAGACTATGAACATGCACCGACCTGTGTGATACACAGTTAAGCTTGTCGAGCTATCATGAAAAGATGCACAGACTAGATTCAACATATGCATTGACCCGAATGAACAAGATGCAACATGTGCTTCAACCTTAGAATGCAAGATGCAACATGTGCTTTGACCTTAGAATGTAAGATGCAACACATTATTCATGTGCACTGACCTTGAAGAATAGATGCATGTATATGTGTAGACCTTGTTAAAGACCAAATTGGATGTGCATTGACCTTAGTTAACACAAGATGCAAACGTGCATCGACCTTAGTGAACTAAAGTTCAAATGTGCATCGACCTTAATGAATACAGGGTACACATGTGCGTTGACCATCGTAAGCGCAAGGTCCTCTATTGCACTGACCTTACTAAACATGCAATATGCATGTGCACTAACCTTAATGATATGAATAGGCATTGACCTGTGGTGACCTTAATGAACATGCACTGTGACGACCCAGACTCTAGATACCGGATATACCCAATAGGACTACCAAGTAGACCCGATACCACTTGGAACCTGTGAAGCCTCCCAAGAGCTGTAAAGCTCCGAAGGGATAAAAGGATTGTTGTGTAGTACATTAAAGTCGCAGATATAACAGTAATCAATTAAATTTTATTAGATTGGTTTGCTAAAATAGCAGAAATAAAATTACTTTTTAATTAACAGTTTAGATTAACAATTATACTAGAGTCCAGTCTAAAGGAAAGACAAGTACAATCCAACAGAAGGAAAAACGTACACTGAGGTCAGGGGAAGCTCGACGCAGGTACCGCTAGCAACTACGAGCACGCCACACCAAGAATCGCGAAGGAAGCAGAGACGACCACACCTGAAAAGCAGGGGTGAGCCTCGTGTCACTGGCTCAGTAGGGGTCACGCGGATCCCCACTGAAAAATAATGGACTAACATAGAACAACACTTAAAATAGCAGTAGTAGTAAAGTAGGAAAAGCTAAACTACAACTAGAAAGCTATAAAAGAAAGCCGTAACAGCAGGAGTAGAACAGCTAAAAGAAAAGGGAAAAGCAAAGCCATACGGAACGGGAACACGGCTACCGAGTAAAGCACGGCTCTCTAACTACTCCAAACAACGACAGAAGGGCGAACCCTGACCTCATGAAGTCAGGAGTTACCGATCCGTCGGCAGGCACAAGGCCCAAAGAGAAGGTCCTATAAAACTAGGCAAAAACCTTAGAAAAGACCTAGATAGACACAAACACTAATGCATACATGACTAGATCATCATGCACGCAACAGAAAGCTATCCTCGGGCAAGGTCGAGAATAGACTAACCCAAAAGGGAGAGTTGATCTTGGACGAAGCCAAGAAAAGACTAACTCGGAAGGGGAACACAGACTACGAGAAACACGAGGGTCACATGCCAAGTTATGGAAGCACCTCCTCACTAGAAGAACTTTCAGATGTGTCCACTGATGTCTTACACTGCGCCACAGGTATCTCACTACGGACACCGAGAACGACGGAGACTGAGATACTCACCGAACTGACACAGGAACTACAGTAACGAGTGGCTAGTCATGGTCACGCCCGTCGGCATTCGTCTAAAATGCCCCTAACCACGAGTGCACATACAAGCTCAATGCCCTGAGCCAGGTCTCTAGCTAGTTTTCTCCCCCAACACGACGCTACTGCAAGGCAAGGGAGCCCACGAAAACTAGCCTATAAACCGTTTCTCGGGAACTGCCCCACCACCACTCCCAGGTGGGTCGACACTAGAGGTCATCGGGCTAAGACTAGTGGAGACTCACTAGACATGGAGACTCTGAAACACGAGTGCTGAAGTACGGACAGGCTAAGCAAGCACTGCCATACGTACTGCAAAGCACCAAGGTAGTACACCAAACTGCCAACAGACTCAGGACAGGGCAACTAGACCTACCAACGCAACGATCCTTGAGTCTCAAGACTCGGAGACAAGATCGTCGCACAACGGCGGTGACAAGCCGCCAATCAGCCTAATCCTAAGCCGATGAAAATGACACTGGATCATCGGATCAACAAACCCGTATAAAATAACTCACGGAGACCTGAGGGTTCACCAAGACCCTTAACACATCTGGACACACTAACCGAGGTAGGATAGTACCTCAAGGCGTCCAGAACCACTGTCTCGGGCTATCCAAAATAGTCGAGACACACACCAGGTTACTTGTCAACCACTGGGTCTCACCGAGTTGACCAGAACCTAATAACGACTCTAAAGCAGTACAGAAGCCTAACCAATAATAGGGTATGCCTGGCTATCTGATAACATGGTTATAGCCCTCATAGGACATCAAAAGACGTCCACGAGACAATGGGCAAACCACGAGGTCAAGCCGAGGCACCTGGAAACCAACACATCGGGAAACGACACACAGGAGTTAAATGGAGGAACATACGCTGGCGGTCATAGAATGGGCCGCTAGGGGACTGTAGCAGTCAACGATTAGGCCGCTAAACCCAGTCAACCCTGAACTGACCTATTCGGTCAAACCACCAAAGCGGTCAAATATAGACGTGCTACATGGACTAGGCGGTCTAAGAGTAAACCACCACACTAACCTCCTTAACCTATTGACCTAAGACAATGGACTGTAGCAGCCTAAGAAAAGGGCGCTACAACGAAGAGGCGGACAACTACGGTCAAACCCCCAAAATGGTCAACCAATGGGCCGCGAAAGGGTCTAGACGGTCTAAAAGAAGGCTGCCCAAGACAAGGAACGGTCAGCAATGGGACAACTCAATGACAAGGAACCGTCTAGAGAAGGACCGCTTCACTAACCACCATAAAACTGTTGACGATGGTCAACAACACTAAGCGGTCTAGCAAAGGGCCGCTCAAGCAAGTTGAACGGTTTATCGAAAGACCGCTCAACTGCCACCCAAAACCACACGGCCACCCAAAGGCCATCCAAAGGAAACACACGGCTACCGAAGGGCCGCCCGAAGGAAATGCACGGCCACTCAAGTGCCGTCCAAAGGAAATGAATGGTTCAGAATGGGCCGTGAACACATAAAACGGTCTATCGCGCAACCACGCAGACCCAAACTGACATACATTAAACTGTCAGATGTTGGACCGCGCAATGACCTAAATGGTTACTGTAATGACCGTTCAGGTGTCACGGCGGGAAAAACATAGGATCGGTCGGATCTCGGCCTTTCCACGCCCCGTTCGCTCCGAGACGAAGGGGATACAATCACAATGACAATACCGACCTTCCACATTCCTGGAGGGGTCAAAATGATGCACAAACGGCTAGAAATGGGCAATTCTACCGAATTGACATAAATGGAATCACATGGGTTCCCGGGCTCCTACTGGTCCCAAATGACCACCAATCACAACGAAATCAGCGGGAATGTAATGCTGACATTTCAGGGGTTCGAATGACACCAACTGATCTAAAAATCGTCACCATTTTTCTGCGAACCCGACGAACACTCCAACGGCATGATTTTCTCGAACTTGAATGAAACCCACTTGTTCTCGCACCGTTCGGCGTGAAACTGTGAGGAAACGTAGAACATGAGTAGGGCTTCCATCTCCCTACCTCCACCGAAAATTCCCTACGCCGAAGCGACTAAATTGCTCCGAAACAATCACGACGATCAAACCACGCCGACTTTGAATATACCGAGGGATCACGCCAACGTACGCTCCATCCGTCACTCCATCACGTTCCCGCCTCGCCCAGCTCGACAATGGTGTACGCCCCGCAGAGAGAGGAGCAGAGAGGAGAGAGAACGGGAGAGAGAACGTGAGGTGAGAAATGAGAGGGAGGAGAGAGGAAATGAAAATAAAAAGGAAAGAAATTAGGAATTTTCTTAATTTTTGAAATTCTGATTTTTGTGCCAAAAATACACTAATTCAAAAAATTATGGAAAAATAGCCGAAACGATCCTCTCAATGAGTACATCGCAGCTGTAGCGTCCTCAAGTCGATGAACTGAGAAATAAACTCACCACAGGGTTCCATAACTTGTACGAGAGAAAAAAACCCACGCGGATCGTAAAACTCAACTCAGGACCCACAAAAGCGATCTGAAAGCACTCTGATAAGGATTCGGAAGATCCAATAAGAATCCAGGGCATTACAGCCTCCCCTCCTTCAAGAAATTTCATCCTCGAAATTTAAGGAACTACTAAGGAGAAGCAGGGAAGAACAAACCCAAACATCTGGACTCAGAACAACACAAATCTTGAAAAACATAGTTCAGAGGGACACCGCCAGACCATCATCAGAAGCACACGCTCTGGAGCTCAGGGCAAATTGATCCACAGAACGAGTATGGCACACAAGTGAACGCAAGTCTGACACCTCCGAAACAAGGCAATGTCGCTTCCGTCTCACAGGAGAGGAGACACGACTCATGCCACGACAACAGCAATTGGGGAAACAAAACGACAAACACAGCAAGCATCAGCTTAAACAAGGAAGCATAGTCCTCTCAACTGACAGTCAACAACATCATCGGCTCCAGTGCCATAAGCAACCATGAAAGCCTGGCACATAGGACGCCAACGACAGCACTGGACCACAAGCACAATCAAGTTAGTCCTCACTCAGACATTATATCTGATCGAGTCGCAAGCTAACTCCACCAGGAAAGAAGAGTACAGCACAACCAACTGACAAGACTTCGGTCTACACAGCGCCAAGATAGATTCACATGGAAACAATGACAAAACGATAACAATGACAATAACAGCACTTGCAGGATCTCGGCTCCGTACAGAACACAGAACCACGGAACACAACTGCAAGCTGGGTCACATCAAGGCACAATAACAGCTGAACACGCGACTACAATGGACTAGTCATGCAACAATCAGCTTACCAAGGAAGGAACCACGACAACAAGGACAACATGTTAGGTTCAGTGCAGTATTCAGAGGGGGGGGTGAATGAAAATAACTCGTTTAAAAAACTTTCACCCAATTGAAAACTAGAATACTAACAAGACTTTCACTCAATATAAAATTTCGCCCAAACTAGAACTATGATGCTAACTAGACAGATTTACCAAATCTGAAAGCTAGTCAACTATTCAGTTCTACCAGTTAGCAAACACATGGAGCGCCCCTATGCATTCATCTAGCGGAAGCACAAATGAACAAATCAAGCCACAATGCACAAGGGGTTTTTAGGTGGTTCGGTCCTCCAGACCTACATCCACCCCACACTCAAACCGAGTGTGGCTTCCACTAGCTCACGCTAGAAACAGCAGACTCAGTCTGCAACAAGTGCTGCCACACAGCTTGACCAGGGGAACACCCTCCCCTCTTCCTCCCAACCGGAGGGAACCACTAGTGACACCAGTCACTAGTAAACCAGAGACACACGGTCTCTCTTCCTCTGAACCCCAGAGGGAAGCACAACCGGAGATAAATCTTCCTTCCTCCAACACGGAGGGAAACAACCGATGACACCCTGTCAAAGGCAACCAGAGACGCAAGTCTCTCTTCCTCCACACCGGAGGGTACCAACCACAAGTAGCACCCAGCTACTTGCAAACCGAAGACACAAAGTCTCCCTTCTCCTGAGCCCACAGGAGGAACCCCGACCTCTCTACAGAGGATCGGAAATACAGTAAATGGATAAAAACAAAAATGAAACCAGCAACAGAAAGCTGAAAAGATAAAAACAAATGTGGCTCTCGCAGGAGCTGGCTGGCCTGGATTTGATCCACGGTTCAGCAGGAACAGATCTTCTGTTGAAGCTTCTATCACTCTAGCTCTCTCTTCTTCTCTATTCTTCTTCCTCTTCTTCTCTTCACACTCTGCTATCTCGATCTCTTACTCAATCTCTCTTTCTTTCTCTTTCTCACTCTCTTTCTCTTCTTCTTTTCTTTTTCTTCTTCTCTGTCTGGATCGTGGCTCTCTGTATAGAGTTTTCTTCTCGCCAACTCGATCACCTTCATCTGTGGACGAAGGTCTCATATATATAGCAGCAGCAGCATCATCAGCCATGACGTGTGACCTCCACATTTCCAGCCCTAATTATTAGGACCACGTGGCAGTCTCTCAGCAGGTTTCATTCCAGCCTCGGATCACGTGCCCTCCTTAAGATTCACGATAAAAGCACCTGTAAAATAGAGTATCGGATAAGTCATCAGTTTAAAGAACAACTCTGTATAGACTTATCAGAAGAACATCGTTTTAGAAGAAACCTGGACGAGGTTAGAACGAAACAACACGAGCTAACAAACGGCAACAACACGGAGACAACATGAAGACAGAATAAGGAAACGACACGAAGTGAAATGACAAAAATCGTCACGAGTTGAAAACAACACGAAGACGAACACAGAAGTTGACACGGGGTTGAACAAGTAGACGTAAAAGATGACACGAGATTCACTGGGAAACGACACGAGTTGGTATACAGAAAGCAACACGAGGTGCTACAATGTTCTGCACGCAGTGGAACAAAAACGACACGAAGACACAGAAACAACAGTAACCGACACGAAGTAAGTACGACACCAAGACGAGGTTGACACGAAATGAAAACAACACGAAGTGAAGTTGACACGAAGTGAAAACAACACGAAGATGAAACACAAGGAAAACAACACGAAGTCAAAGAAACAACAGTAACCGACACGAAGTACATGAGAGGAAAAATGACACGAAGTCATGAAAACAGAAAAGTAATTTGACACGAAGTCAAAATGACAAGAAGTAAAACGACACGACGTCGTGAACAGAAATCAACACGAAGTGTGATTTCAACATAAGAAAGACACGGACTGATAACGACACGAAGTCGAAATAGTATCTGACACGGGGTAACACTACACGAGGTAAGACGACACGAAGATGAAATACAAAGAGACGACACGAAGTGAAGTTGACACGAAGTGAAAACAACACTAAGTGAAAAACAACATTAAGTGAAATAGTAATCGACACGAAGTGAAAACAACACGACGACAGTGAGAACAACACGAGGTGAAACGACACGAGGTGTAGAAAACCAAGAATCGACACGAAGTGTGGTCAAGGCGAGAAAGACACTAAGTCAAAAATGAAAGACCAACACTAAGACAGAAACATAAAAATAACACAGAGACGTAGACACTAAAACAACACGAAGATGAAAACAAGGGAAACGACACGAAGTCTAACCTCATACAAGCTTTCCTGTCACGTTTGGAAATCAACACGAAGTGTTGTAAGCTCATACGACACGAGATCTTTTCGTGTTGGTGAGGGGAAACAACACGAAAACTCAAGTACAGAAACAGCACGAAGATGATGTACAATCTGATGTACAGACATGAAGAACAGTCCAAAGTATAGACTTCATGCTGTACAGACTTGGAAGACCAGTGTTGATTGTACTTGACGATGTAAACACTTAGCCTATGCAGACCAATGTACAGACTTTGGCGAAGCAAAAGGCTGTATAGACTTGGAGACCCAAAGCCATTGTATAGACTTTGTCTAAGACAAGGCATGAGCTGACGTTGTATATACTTAGCCAATGCAAACCAGTCCGATGTATAGACTTTAAGGAAATGCATGCTACAGTGCAATGTCTAGACTTGCGATGTGTTCGCCAAATGCACACTACAGTCCAATGTATGGACTTAGACGAATGATGCATGAGACGCTCAATGTATCGACTTTATGTTATTGTGCAGTGAATAGACTTAGGGCATAAACCCCACGAAGCACTGTATAGACTATGCACATAACATAAGTCTAACATAAACAATATATCAGTTGTACCAGTCACAGTCATGATGCAATCATCAAGGCACAATGTCATGAAAACACTATATCATTGCTATCATCAAAATACAATATCAATCATCAAAACCACAGCAATGAATGAATGCTTTATGCATCAGTTTAACATGTAACAAGACTCATCAAAATACAATATCAATCATCAAAACCACAGCAATGAATGAATGCTTTATGCATCAGTTTAACATGTAACAAGACTCATCAAAATACAATATCAATCATTAAAACCACAGCAATGAATGAATGCTTTATGCATCAGTTTAACATGTAACAAGACTGAACATCAAATATGTTAATCTAAACTGAGCAACAAGATGACTGAACATTTGATTAACTCACATCAACAACCAATCATCAAAACCATCATCAAAACCACAGGGGCACAATAATCTCCCCCTTTTTGATGATGGCAACACTTTCAATACATTGAGTCATTCTGATGATGTGAGGCGTTCTGAGGCATTCTGAAGACTCAAATTATTCTCCCCCTTTGACTTCATCAAAAAGAAAAATAATTTGAGAAATTATAGCATGTATAAGAGTTCAGTCAAGTTCTCCCCCTAAATAAAAGCTCCCCCTTTGAGAAGGAAAATGAACATGATTCAGCATGACAAGCAATGCTCCCCCTGAAGAGATGCCAATTGATATGCAAGTGATACATGACATGGAAGCTCCCCCTCAATCAGTGGAATCTTATGAGATATAAGAAGTTCAGGTCATTGAGCCAAGGACATGAGCAGAAGAAATTCAGTTAACAGATTTTTCAAGGATGCTCCAAACATAAGAAATTTTGCCAGATTTTCAAAGAGATATCAATCTCATAAATCTAAAGCATAAGTTTTCAAAGTCTTCTATCATAAGGGCTTATGAATGACATTTATTGAACATCATGGTTTAAACATGATGTATGCAGAGTTTATCAATAAAATTCTGTAATGATATCTAAAACCATGGTTTAATAAAAATGAACCAAGCCCTCATATTTATCTTGATTATTCTCCCTTTGTCTTACACAATCAAATCTATTGACTTCTTTCAGAATTACATGTACTAGTATTGAAATCAAGCAATTATGAAGTCATATGATTTTGTCTAGGGTTGTAGCAATTTGATTTTGGCATCAATATTCAGATATTTCAATTTATTCAACAATTTTCCTTGCTACAAATTTTACGTGCTTTCTAGTTCAGTACACACCTTGTAACTAGAGGATATACCTTGATCAGAGGCCAATATCCCTAAGCCCTTAGTGTGACTAACTGTCATGCCTTATGTAAATAGAGTTAGCATTTACACATCATGACACACTACAGCTCAATTTTTAATGAGTGAATTGTATTTCTCAGTGTGCATGCCATTGCTCTGCCTGATTTTCAATGAATTCTCATTTTACAGAGTTAACTAAGGCACCTCATGACACAGTCCTTTGGACTTGTGTTTCTCAGTGACCAATGTCATTGCTCTGACAGATATTACCCTTTAGACATTTCAGAAACATTCATTTGCTTCAAAATAATATTAATCTCATATACTTAACCAATTAAAGTTATGTATTCAAAAGTGTAGATTTCAGGAGTTTTCACAAGACATAGCATGAAACAGATGGTTAAGGTTTATTAAACATGCTTCAGATATTTTTAAGAGATTTTAAAGCCAAACTCATTGAATACATTAAACTTAAACCACATGAGTTATTTCAGTCATTCATAAAAACGTATAATAGAAGATTTCTAGTTCAAGATTTTCAGATTTATGATCGAGATAGCCCATTGAAATCTTCATGAAAGACTGATAGAATTCTGAAGCCAAATGATACCAATTGATAGGAGAATTACCAATTGTTAAGAGAGATTTTGAAGCATAAAGTTTTCAGAATATGATCAAGGTTTGTCAACAAAATCAATAAGAAAGGATATGCTATGAAATCTGACAAATGTATGCATTTGACAACCTATATGCAATGCATTGACTCCCCCTTACAATATGCATTTAAACATACATGCAAATCACATATATGCACTTCAGATGAGTAGAGTTCAGAGGTATCAATTCAGACAATGCTGATGAGGAATGATTATGCAAACACAGAATTAACTTGCTATGCAACATACTGTCCTACATGCAGACTATGCACCAAGGATACATTAAACAAGTATGCAATCAATTCAGGTTTATGCATCCAATTCATGAGCATTTTTACCCTTTTTCAGATTTTTCAACATATGATGCAGTTCACTGTTTTACATGAAGACTAGACCCATGGTACTAGGCGGAGGACTTGGTCCAAGGACCACCTCACACATGTCAGTAGCATCTAGACATACTCCATATGCCCTTCAACTTGTCCCATTTAATATACCATGATGATCATGTATGACAATGCAACATAAAGCAGTCCTTCATGCATTGAACAGCATCATTGACACATGTAATGACAATCAGTCTATACACAATCAGTCCAAGTGTGCATTCAATAACAAGCATGCAATGCATTAACACAAAACACATGCATGGACGCAGAGTCTGTATAGTGCATCAACCGTATATACTAACGAAGCATTCAAATTCAGTTCAACATATAGTACGAGAAGAGCATCAGATATGCAGAGTTGAATTCAATAGCTGAGTCTGGAATGCAGACTGATCAACTAGACAAGAGAAGATCATACAACAAACAAGTAAATCAACATGGAATTATCATTTTTCATAGTCACAAGTTCAGATAATGAATTTAAAACAGATTTCAGAACTGACCTGAATTGAATCATGGGGTTTTCTTTTTGAGTGCCTTGGTTGACCCCTTTTATTTCTCCTTCCAAGGCACACCTGCAGCAAGTCAATCAAGTTGATCCTGCAGAGACCCAAGCAGTCTTGGGTCCTGCACTACCCCTATCAGGTTTCTTAGCAGGATAGTCATCAAATTCCATCAGATAGCAATTATTCATGGAATGACCAAGCCTTCCACAATATCTACATGACACCGCCGAATTAGCTGAAGTATGATGCCTATGTAGATGAGCATGAGTATTTCTTTGATTATCATGAAAATTTTTCTTTCCATAATTAGCTAGCCAACAGTTGGCAGCTTTGTGGCCTAGCTTACCACATTCAGAACATGTAAAAATCTTTCTTTTATATGCAACTTTATTTCTTCCAAAGTCATTTTTCTTTGTAGGAAATTTAGCATATTTGAAATTCTCATTCCTACCTTGGATATGCCAACAGTCTTTGACTGTGTGGCCATGCTTTCTACAATGAGAACATTGAAGGGAGTTTCTTCTAAACGACCCTGACCAGCATTGTGCAGCAACATGTCCTATTTTTCCACAGTTATAACAATCAATTTTCTTATCCCACGGGACATGCTTTCTAGCCTAATTGTTTTGAGCAGCTGCTAGGTCATCCTTTTCCATCAAATTACAATCATGCATCAAATGTCCGTGTTTGTGACAGTAGTGACAGATCATTTTCTTTCTAGATATATGCGAGTGTGGGTGAGGACTGTGATCAATATGCATAGAGGAGTTCTTTCTATATGTTTTCTGTTTTTCATTCTCTTTCTGATTTTTGTACTGAGGTGAAAATGAGGTAGAGGGCTTTTCTTGTTCTGAACTTTTAACGAAAACAGTCTTCAATTTTTCTCCAAAAGCCTTCTCAGCCTTCTTCATGTCTGGACTGTAACCCAGTCCCTCCTTCTGAAAATTCACATTCGCACCAAGGAGCTTATTCAAATTGTCTCTTCCCTTAACAAATTTTGGCAGGGAGTTTCTTAGATCTTCAATTTCTCTTTCCAAAGACACAATGTGGTCCTCACACAAAATAAGTTGATTTTGCAATTCATCATTCAGACTCTTCAGAGTCTCATTTTCTTGTGTCAATGTGAATTCAATACTCACTTCATTTTCTTTCAGAATAGAATTCCCTCTTTCAACTGTCAGCCATTTTTCAGAAAAAATAGTATTAAGAACCATTAGCTTTTTGTTTTGTTCCTTCAGATGAAGGTTTTCTTCAATCAGCTTATCTTGTAATTTATCGGTTTCCTTCTTCTGACTCAGTAGTGAATCATTTTCTTCCTTCAAGGAAGTGATTAGTTTCTTCTGTATATTATCATTAGAGTCTAAATCTTCAATCAATTCTTTCAAGAATGCACATTCATTGCAAGCAGAATTATCAGAGCATTTTCTTTAAGCCTGAAGTTTTTCACATTGTTTCTTAAGGCATTCATTTTCGGATTTCACAATATCCAATTCAGAGCTAACACATTCAAGTTTTTTCATCAATTTTTCATTCTGGTTTTTATGCATATGGAAATCAGATAAATAGGCGTCATGAGATTTCTGCATATTTGAACAATTTTCACATTGTGGAGTAGAACTACTTCGATCACTTTTATTTTTCAATTTCTTGTATTGTTTTCTTAATTGTTCATGAGACTCGAACAACTCAGCGTATGCATTCTCCCAATCATCTAAAGAGAAGTTTTCGAAGATGTTTACCTCCTCATCATTATCCTCTTCCTGATCATTTGAGCTTGCCTTGACATTATCATCTTCTGGATTATGGCTGTCACTATAGTCTCCTCCATTTCCGACTAAGCATAGTCCACCTTTTTTCGAATGTATGGCTTTCACTTGAGCCATGATTTCTTTTCCTGTTGAGCAACCTGCAATACAAGGAAACATGTCAATATTTACTGAGTCTCTCAGAATATTAAAGACTTCAGTATTCTCTTTAAACTTCCTCATGTCCCTCCTAGACCATCTGGCCTCATCCTGAGGCACTTTGTGTGGGCCCTTTGATATGAGATTCCATAATTTAAGATTAATGGAACTCAGGTGAATGCCAATGCCGCCCAACCAACTGCTGTAATTTGAACCATCAAATATCACGAGAGAAGACATTTAAACAAACAATTTTAGAACAGTAGTTGTTCGATGAGAGATCCAAGCAGCAGGACAGACACACACACAGATAAGAAACTTCACACGATGGCAGGATCCCCTTCAGATCGTTGGATCTGTTTAGCTAGGAACCTGGCTCTGATACCAATTGTTAGGTTCAGTGCAGTATTCAGAGGGGGGGGGGGGTGAATGAAAATAACTCGTTTAAAAAACTTTCACCCAATTGAAAACTAGAATACTAACAAGACTTTCACTCAATATAAAATTTCGCCCAAACTAGAACTATGATGCTAACTAGACAGATTTACCAAATCTGAAAGCTAGTCAACTATTCAGTTCTACCAGTTAGCAAACACATGGAGCGCCCCTATGCATTCATCTAGCGGAAGCACAAATGAACAAATCAAGCCACAATGCACAAGGGCTTTTTAGGTGGTTCGGTCCTCCAGACCTACATCCACCCCAC
The DNA here is from genome assembly GCA_022559845.1 of Amorphophallus konjac. Lineage (NCBI taxonomy): Eukaryota > Viridiplantae > Streptophyta > Magnoliopsida > Alismatales > Araceae > Amorphophallus > Amorphophallus konjac. Next base: position 441,320,582 of record CM040118.1, read on the forward strand.
ACTCAAACCGAGTGTGGCTTCCACTAGCTCACGCTAGAAACAGCAGACTCAGTCTACAACAAGTGCTGCCACACAGCTTGACCAGGGGAACACCCTCCCCTCTTCCTCCCAACCGGAGGGAACCACTAGTGACACCAGTCACTAGTAAACCAGAGACATACGGTCTCTCTTCCTCTGAACCCCAGAGGGAAGCACAACCGGAGATAAATCTCCCTTCCTCCAACCCGGAGGGAAACAACCGATGACACCCTGTCAAAGGCAACCAGAGACGTAAGTCTCTCTTCCTCCACACCGGAGGGTACCAACCACAAGTAGCACCCAGCTACTTGCAAACCGAAGACACAAAGTCTCCCTTCTCCTGAGCCCACAGGAGGAACCCCGACCTCTTTACAGAGGATCGGAAATACAGTAAATGGATAAAAACAAAAACGAAACCAGCAATAGAAAGCTGAAAAGATAAAAACAAATGTGGCTCTCGCAGGAGCTGGCTGGCCTGGATTTGATCCACGGTTCAGCAGGAACAGATCTTCTGTTGAAGCTTCTATCACTCTAGCTCTCTCTTCTTCTCTATTCTTCTTCCTCTTCTTCTCTTCACACTCTGCTATCTCGATCTCTTACTCAATCTCTCTTTCTTTCTCTTTCTCACTCTCTTTCTCTTCTTCTTTTCTTTTTCTTCTTCTCTGTCTGGATCGTGGCTCTCTGTATAGAGTTTTCTTCTCGCCAACTCGATCACCTTCATCTGTGGATGAAGGTCTCATATATATAGCAGCAGCAGCATCATCAGCCATGACGTGTGACCTCCACATTTCCAGCCCTAATTATTAGGACCACGTGGCAGTCTCTCAGTAGGTTTCATTCTAGCCTCGGATCACGTGCCCTCCTTAAGCTTCACGATCAAAGCACCTGTAAAATAGAGTATCGGATAAGTCATCAGTTTAAAGAACAACTCTGTATAGACTTATCAGAAGAACAACGTTTTAGAAGAAACCTGGACGAGGTTAGAACGAAACAACACGAGCTAACAAACGGCAACAACACGGAGACAACATGAAGACAGAATAAGGAAACGACACGAAGTGAAATGACAAAAACCGTCACGAGTTGAAAACAACACGAAGACGAACACAGAAGTTGACACGGGGTTGAACAAGTAGACGTAAAAGATGACACGAGATTCACTGGGAAACGACACGAGGTGGTATACAGAAAGCAACACGAGGTGCTGCAATGTTCTGCACGCAGTGGAACAAAAACGACACGAAGACACAGAAACAACAGTAACCGACACGAAGTAAGTACGACACCAAGACGAGGTTGACACGAAATGAAAACAACACGAAGTGAAGTTGACACGAAGTGAAAACAACACGAAGATGAAACACAAGGAAAATAACACGAAGTCAAAGAAACAACAGTAACCGACACGAAGTACATGAGAGGAAAAACGACACGAAGTCATGAAAACAGAAAAGTAATTTGACACGAAGTCAAAATGACAAGAAGTAAAACGACACGACGTCGTGAACAGAAATCAACACGAAGTGTGATTTCAACATAAGAAAGACACGGACTGATAACGACACGAAGTCGAAACAGTATCTGACACGGGGTAACACTACACGAGGTAAGACGACACGAAGACGAAATACAAAGAGACGACACGAAGTGAAGTTGACACGAAGTGAAAACAACACTAAGTGAAAAACAACATTAAGTGAAACAGTAATCGACACGAAGTGAAAACAACACGACGACAGTGAGAACAACACGAGGTGAAACGACACGAGGTGTAGAAAACCAAGAATCGACACGAAGTGTGGTCAAGGTGAGAAAGACACTAAGTCAAAAACGAAAGACCAACACTAAGACAGAAACATAAAAATAACACGGAGACGTAGACACTAAAACAACACGAAGATGAAAACAAGGGAAACGACACGAAGTCTAACCTCATACAAGCTTTCCTGTCACGTATGGAAATCAACACGAAGTGTTGTAAGCTCATACGACACGAGATCTTTTCGTGTTGGTGAGGGGAAACAACACGAAAACTCAAGTACAGAAACAACACGAAGATGATGTACAATCTGATGTACAGACATGAAGAACAGTCCAAAGTATAGACTTCACGCTGTACAGACTTGGAAGACCAGTGTTGATTGTACTTGACGATGTAAACACTTAGCCTATGCAGACCAATGTACAGACTTTGGCGAAGCAAAAGGCTGTATAGACTTGGAGACCCAAAGCCATTGTATAGACTTTGTCTAAGACAAGGCATGAGCTGACGTTGTATATACTTAGCCAATGCAAACCAGTCCGATGTATAGACTTTAAGGAAATGCATGCTACAGTGCAATGTCTAGACTTGTGATGTGTTCGCCAAATGCACACTACAGTCCAATGTATGGACTTAGACGAATGATGCATGAGACGCTCAATGTATCGACTTTATGTTATTGTGCAGTGAATAGACTTAGGGCATAAACCCCACGAAGCACTGTATAGACTATGCACATAACATAAGTCTAACATAAACAATATATCAGTTGTACCAGTCACAGTCATGATGCAATCATCAAGGCACAATGTCATGAAAACACTATATCATTGCTATCATCAAAATACAATATCAATCATCAAAACCACAGCAATGAATGAATGCTTTATGCATCAGTTTAACATGTAACAAGACTCATCAAAATACAATATCAATCATCAAAACCACAGCAATGAATGAATGCTTTATGCATCAATTTAACATGTAACAAGACTCATCAAAATACAATATCAATCATCAAAACCACAGCAATGAATGAATGCTTTATGCATCAGTTTAACATGTAACAAGACTGAACATCAAATATGTTAATCTAAACTGAGCAGCAAGATGACTGAACATTTGATTAACTCACATCAACAACCAATCATCAAAACCATCATCAAAACCACAGGGGCACAACACAACAATCTCGGGAAAACGCATCTCAAGGACCACGATCACGTCCCGAGAACACAACACCCAAGAAAAAGATACAGAGGAGCAGAGGGTTATCAGCCCACACGCTTCCGCCGCGCACTCATACAACGCACACAGGCATCAGAAATACCTCGGCATCCGCATCTCAGCACACACTCGGCGCCATCGTAATTCACGGAACTGCAATATAACATGCCACGAGTACTGATCCTACGAGCAACCGATCACAAGTCACCTAAGTGCACATCAAGAAGAGTACCAGCTTCAGCACAGAGCAAAAAGAAAGGCTAATCTCAGCTTACCATTATGCCCTGAAGGAATAAATGAGCCTTCACAACACATTGGCCGCTAGACACGGCACAACAAACACGGTGCACAATGGCTCTCAACATAAAGATTAGGTCCAAAGCCAAGCAACCGCAGAACAAAGAGCAGATCAGGCTCAGAATAAATACTATACACACTTAAGCAGACACAAGACAAAGGTCTCACTAAGACTGCAATTCCAATGCTTACCTCGAAAAGACTCCACCAAACGGGATGAGAAGCATCAAGCTCACTAACAGTAGCTCACCAGGAAGGGAAATCCTAGGTTCGCTTTAGCATCTTCTCAATCGAGGCAATAAAGCAACCACTTCAACAGAAGCGAAACACCTCAGGAACTGAACAAACTCAAGCTGGGACGACCAAAACAACGTAAGAACGTGTACGGCCATCACACCAACTCGAAAGGTCACCAGCCACCTGAACAAACCATGGAGAAATCTTGAACAATGTACTGCAGATTCAAGCCTACCGGTGAACTCTGCCGAGTACAGTACGATCGAGACAAACACCACGACGAAAAGGAGCATCCCGTCGCATCCTAACGAGAGCAAAACCATCTTGCGCAGTGCCAACACAGCATGCACAAGACCACTTACGGAAAACAAAGTGACAAGGAATCGCGAAACCTAAGCCAGCGAAAGACTGTACTGGACTTTCAGGACTCTGGACACTGTATATCTCGGATTCCCATGTACTTCACACAACAACGCTCTGATACCACCCGTGACGACCCGGACTCCGGATACCGGATATACCCGATAGGACTACCGAGTAGACCCGATACCACTAGGAACCCGTGAAGCCTCCCAAGAGTTGTAAAGCTCCAAAGGGATAAAAGGATTATTGTGTAGTACATTGAAGTCACAGATATAACAGTAAGCAATTAAATTTTATTAGATCGATTTGCTAAAATAGCAAAAATAAAATTACTTTTTAATTAACAATTTAGATTAACAATTATACCAGAGTCTAGTCTAAAGGAAAGACAAGTACAGTCCAACAGAAAGAAAAACATACACTGAGGTCGGGGGAAGCCCGACGCAGGTACCGTTGGCCACTACAAGCACGCCACAACAGGAACCGCGAAAGAAGCAGAGACGATCACACCTGAAAAGCAGGGGTGAGCCTTGTGTCACTGACTCAGTAGGGGTCACACGGATCCCCACTGAAAAATAACATAGTAACATGGAACAACAATTAAAACAGCAGTAGTAGTAAAGCAGTAAAAGCTAAACTACAACTAGAAAGCTACAAAAGAAAGCCGTAACAGCAGGAGTAGAACAGCTAAAAGAAAAGGGAAAAGTAAAGCCGTAAGGAACGAGAACATGGCTACCGAGCAAAGCACGGCTCCTTAACTAGTCCAAACAATGACAGAAGGGCGAACCCTAATCTCATGATGTCAGGAGTTACCGATTCGTCGGCAGGCACAAGGCCCAAAGCGAAGGTCCTATAAAACTAGGCAAAAACCTTATAAAAAACCAAGACAGACACAGACACTAACGCATACATGACTAGATCATCATGCACGTAACAGAAAGCTATCCTCGGGCAAGGCCGAGAATAGACTAACTCAAAAGGGAGAGCTGATCTTGGACGAAGCCAAGAATAGACTAACTCGGAAGGGGAACACAGACTCTGAGAAACACGAGGGTCACGTGCCAAGTGACGTAAGCACCTCCTCACTAGAAGAACTTCCAGATGCGTCCACTGACGTCTTACACTGCGCCACAGGTATCTCGTTACGGACGTCGAGAACGACGGAGACTGAGATACTCACCGAACTGAAACATGAACTACAGTAACGAGTGGCTAGTCAGGGTCACGCCCGTCGGCGTTCGTCAAAAACGCCCCTGACCACGTGTGCACACACAAGCTCAATGCCTTGAGCCAGGCCTCTAGCTAGTTTTCTCCCCCAGCAGAATGCTACTACAAGGCAAGGGAGCCCACGGAAACTAGCGTACAAACCGTATCTCGGGAACTGCCCCACCACCACTCCCAGGTGGGCCGACACTCGAGGTCATCGGGCTACAACTAGTGGAGACTCACTAGACACAGAGACTCTGAAACACGAGTGCTAAAGTACGGACATGCTAAGCAAGCACTGTCGCACGTACTGCGAAGCACCAAGGCAGTACACCAAACTGCCGACAGACTCAGGACAGGGCAACTAGACCTACCAATGTAACGATCCTTGAGTCTCATGACTCAGAGGCAAGATCGTCGCACAACGGCGGTGACAAGCCGCCAATCAGCCTAATCCTAAGCCGAGGAAAATGACATTGGATCATCGGATCCACAAACCCGTATAAAACAACTCACGGAGACATGAAGGTTCACCAAGACCCTCAACGTATTTGGGCACACAAACCAAGGTAGGACAGTACCTCAAGACATCCAGAACCACTGTCTCGGGCTATCCAGAATAGTCAAGACACACACCAGGTTACTTGTCAACCACTGGGTCTCACCGAGTTGACCAGAACCTAATAACAACTCTGAAGTAGTACGGAAGCCTAACCAATAATAGGGTATGCCTGGCTATCTGATACCTTTGTTATAGCCCTCATAGGACATCAAAAGACGTCCACGGGACAATGGGCAAACCACGAGGTCAAGCCGAGGCACCTGGAAACCAACACATCAGGAAACGACACACAGGAGTTAAACGGAGGAACATACGCTGGCGGTCATAGAATGGGCCGCTAGGGGACTGTAGCAGTCAACAATTAGGCCGCTAAACCCAGTCAACCCTAAACCGACCTATTCGGTCAAACCACCAAAGTGGTCAAATATAGACGCGCTACACGGACTAGGTGGCCTAAGAGTAAACCGTCACACTAACCTCCTTTGTCACGCCCCGAGCGCAGAAGATACCCGGATATGCGCGACGAGTTTATATCAATCATGTCAATCAGAGTGGTCGTGTATTCGACACAAAGACAGAGATGCGTAAAATAGCAAGATAACCCGATCCTTTATTTCATAATAGACTATTACAAATCCAATACTCTGTTTAATAAAAAGAAAAGTACATAGTTGACTCAAGAAAATAGGAAAAGACACTTGAGCAGCTCTATCACTTTCACTCTTGACCATTCCCATCTAATTGACTTCCATCGTCGTCGGACTTACCTGAAAGTAAAAAGGGACAAACGGAATGAGCGAACGCTCAGTAGGAAATTATATCTCAAGTACTAGCAAGGGGTTTAAGTAATTACATTTTCATGAATGCAATGAAGCTATGCATGCTCGCATAAAACGACAAGATAGAGAGACTGTAATATCAAGAAATTAAGATGGACAGATCATGAACTTTCAATAAGATAACAAGACATTTGAGATATTCAAGCAAGTACATTTAACAAGTCATGTCAAGAACTTTGGCTATCATGTAGCAAGCAAGTAAATTACCCTTTTTCGGGCCACGCATTTCATGTCAAGTCAAGTACGATTCAAGTACAAGATTTATGTGGAATGTCCAATCTAGAAAGTAAAGTACTCGGTATAATGCCAGATACCTTATCATTTTAACTCCCATGGGCACAAGTACTTTTGGGTGCTCCTCCCAGGACCAGATCGGGCCCTATATGCGCTGGCATTTATCATGTGTTTTGACATCCACTTTTGTTTACATAGCCAATAAAGAATTTCAATCATCAAGCTTGTAGACCCGTATGACAACTTTGACGGAATAGAGTCCAAAAATATGACAAAGGACATAGAATGGCGATAATAACGGTATAATCACGATATCGAAAAAACTAGGTAGAATATGGTTCCCTTAACTTGGGTACCACGACAAATCAATATGGACATTCTATATATAGAATTTAGGTCCACATGAACAATATATCAAAGGTGAGATACCCTCATTCTTATCTTAGAATTGAGGTTTATAAGAATGACATGATATGGCATGATATCATCATCCCATTAAGAATTTCTTATGATATACTCTTTGTACAATCATAAGGGCCGGTATACCATGTTTCTTTAAATTGACATGGCAAAGATCGTGTAATGGGTTTTTAGGGTACAACCAGCTCAGTCGGCCTTGAGGGAATCCAAGGCTACGAGGAGTCTTACGGAGGTCTCTATGACTAACTCGCTAGTCCAAAGGAACGGAATGTCCAATGGAGAGCTTGTATGTCAATGAGAATTGAGTGTGATCGATAAAACAATCGTGAAACGTGGGACTATACTCACGGAGTGGAGAATAGTGTCGATATATATATTATATAACATATGAAACCATCGGTTAACAGAAACAGTGGAAAATCAGTTTTACAGTAAAGTAACGACTTAAGCAGAGTCGTTTATCAAGTAATTAACGCCTAACAGAAGGGCGTTTACATATATTTCCATTTTGGCAGAATTTTCAATAATTCAGAAATTTATCTAAAACGCGCCCTGGACAGGGGCGTTTCTTTGCAATGAGATGACTAAAGTAGCAGGCGTCTTCTTATTTAAAATATTTTACAGAACATATTTATTTTCAGAAATTATCAAAAACGCGCCCTTGGCAGGGGCGTTAATCATTAAATTCTCATTTTTACAGAATATATTGTTCGGGCTTTTAACAGAAACACGCCCTATGAAGGGGCGTTACTTTTCAATTCACGCCCTGTGATGGGGCGTTAACACATGGAAAACGACCTTGTCTAGGCCGTGAATTCGAGAAATTTCAGAAATTATCATGAACAGGAAGAAATAAATTTCAGGATAACAATCATATCATCATGACAGGAAAATTGGCAGGAATTCACAGGTAGAGTCATGCAGTATATTAGTTTTGATATTCCATAAAAAATAAATTTTTAAACCGTGAACGATTATTAATTTCAGGTAATTTCATGGAATTAACGCTTGTGCTCAGGGCGTCAAATCTAGAATTGACGACCTGGTCAGGGTCGTGTCTTGTAAAATAGCGCCCTTGACAGGGGCGTCTCTTTCAAAATATTGCAGAAACATAATAAAACCATATTAAACCGTATGCATGTCATGTTAATACGTATATAAGTCTTGTCTTAATTTATTTGGGCTACAGTAACTTGAGAAAACCTACCTTGATAGGTTGATCGAGGAGAAGCCTAAAACTCTGAAGCTTCAACTGCAACTCAAGAACAGTAGCAGCAACAGCAAGAAGAAGAACAATCGTTCTTCAGAAATCTTCACTCTACCGTCAACCTGTAGAGGGAAAGAAAGGAAGGAAGATGAAGATACTAATAATCTTCACAGATATAACCGAAGTTAGGAAAACGATGAAGAACATCACCTTGTTCTTTACGTAGGCACTGGATCCCTTCACCTGTATTAGAGGAAAGAAGAGGAAGGACCTATTAGTTCTTCATGAACTACGTTCATAAGAAAAAGAAACAGAAGAAGAAGAACTTGATGTTCTTCACGTACCTTGCAGATTCCGAACGCCAAATAGCATTTAAGGTTCAATCATTAGGTTATTTATAGGGATTTTTGGGAATCATATTAGGGCTAGAGTTTTATTGGGAGTAATATATCCCTAATAGAGTCCTTGCCATAGTAAACACTTACTAGATTAACATAATCCTTCCCTTGATAAGCTCCCGTGTTGAACGGATCTCGAATGGAATTAACGACCTAGGTCAGGGCGTCATTCCTGAATTGACGACCTGGTTCAGGTCGTTTCTTAAGAAGCACCTCATATGAAGGCGTTCTTTGTTTTAAAACACGCCCAAGATAGGGGCGTTTCTTGGCCTTACCGTTTTTGACGTTGGAATTTGACGCCGTGTGGTCAGGGCGTCACTTATTGAATAACGCCTTATCTAGAGGCGTTTCTAATTTAAATAGCGCCTTTATCCGAGACGTTATTTTATATTATTTTATTTATCTATTTATTTGATTTATTTAAAATCTTTATTGTTATTAATATTTTATCAGGGTTGCTACACCCTCCCCCACTAAAAAGAATTTGGTCCCCAAATTCAATTGCATAATATGTATATACGTGGAGAGTGTAGATCATATTCCTCTTAGAATAACTCGGGAAATCGTTTCTTCATAGATTCCTCGGTCTCCCATGTCACTTCGTGTTCAGTATTCTTATTCCATTGCACCTTGAGCATGGGAATAACCTTATTCCTTAGAGCTCGTATTTCTCGATCTAAGATCTTCATAGGCTTCTGTTCATAGGTGAGATCTTTCTGGATCACCAGATCTCCATGTTCAATAATATGAGATGGATCGTGTACATACTTCTTTAACATAGATATGTGAAACACATTATGCACTTCAGATAATTGAGGAGGCAACGCGATGCGATAAGCAACCTGGCCAACTCTTTCGAGTACCTCAAATGGTCCGATGAATCTTGGCGTAAGCTTGCCCTTAACACCAAATCTTCGTATGCCACGTCCAGGTGATATCTTGAGAAATACATGATCTCCAACCTGGAATTCAAGATCTCTTCTTCCTGTATCTGCATAAGCCTTTTGTCTGGTCTGAGCAACTTGCAATCTTTCTCTGATTACTTGTATCTTCTCAGTTGTATCCCTTACCATGTCTGGACCTAACAGTTGTTTCTCTCCAACTTCGTTCCAGCATAAGGGTGATCGGCAACTCCTTCCATATAAAGCTTCGAAAGGTGCCATTTGGATACTAGCTTGGTAGCTATTATTATATGCAAATTCCACTAGTGGCAAATGTTCATGCCAGCTTCCACCAAAGTCAATGATGCAAGCTCTTAGCATATCCTCAACAACTTGATTAGCTCTCTCGGTCTGACCATCCGTTTGTGGGTGAAAAGCAGTACTAAAGTTGAGCCTTGTTCCCAACGAATGTTGTAATCCCTTCCAAAAATGAGAAGTGAAACGGGGATCTCTGTCAGACACGATCGAGACAGGTATACCTTGCAACCTGACTATTTCTTTGATGTATAGTGCAGCTAGCACATCAATTGACCATCGGCTTTTTATTGGCAGGAAATGTGCCGATTTAGTTAATCGGTCAATGATAACCCAGATTCCATCATGTCCTCCTTTAGATTTAGACAAACCCATGATGAAGTCCATACCAATATCCTCCCACTTCCATTTAGGAATGTCTAGAGGATGAAGTTTACCAGCAGGCTTTTGGTGTTCCGCCTTGACTTGTTGGCATGTGAGACAGCGTGATACATAGTCCGCTATTTCTCTTTTCATATTAGGCCACCAAAAGTTCCTCTTTACATCTTGGTACATTTTGGTTGATCCTGGATGAATCGTGTACCTTGATCTGTGAGCTTCATCTAAGATCTTTTTCTTTAATTCCGGACAATCAGGTATACAAGTTCTATCTTTAAACATTAATCTTCCATCAGAAGCTAGTTGAAAATCAGATTGTCCTTCAAATCTGCCTTTGATTTCCACTAATATAGGATCATCATCCTGAAGTGCTGGTATCTCAGATAATAAATCTGACTGTATGCTTACATGAGATAATGTGACAAATTTGGCTTCCTTGTCTAAGCTTATATTGAGCTCGGAGAATTGTTCTAGCAATCTCCATTCTTGTATCATACAATTGGCTATCATTGCTCTCGGCTTTCGACTAAGGGCATCAGCAACATAATTACCCTTTCCGGGATGGTATTGTATATTGAAGTCGAAGTCCTTGAGATATTCTAGCCAGCGCCTTTGTCTCATGTTTAGCTCATTTTGTGAAAATAGATATTTGAGACTTTTGTGATCGGAGTATACAGTAAACTGCACTCCATATAAGTAGTGTCTCCATATCTTTAGGGCAAATACCACCACGGCCAGTTCTAAGTCATGGACGGGGTAATTCTGCTCATGCTTCTTCAGTTGACGTGAAGAGTATGCTATGACCTTTCCTTGTTGCATTAGGACACATCCGAGGCCAATGCCAGAAGCATCTGTGTAGACCTCGAATTTCTCTCCTTCTATTGGTAGAGCTAAGACCGGAGCTGTAGTAAGATGATCCTTGAGAGTTTGGAAGCTTCTTTCACATTCCTCACTCCATTCATATCGGATCTCCTTGCGAGTTAACCTTGTAAGGGGCACGACGATCTTGGAGAAGTCTTTGATGAATCACCGATAATATCCTGCAAGACCTAAGAAACTTCTGATCTCGCTTGCATTAGTAGGTCTTTCCCAGTTTCTTACAGCTTCAACCTTTGACGGATCTACAGATAAACCGTCCTTGGATATGACATGTCCGAGAAAAGCTACTTCTTCAAGCCAGAACTCGCACTTGCTGAGTTTTACATATAATTGATTTGTCCTCAAGACTTGCAATGCAATCCTCAAATGCTCTTCATGTTCTTCCTTAGTCTTGGAATATATCAATATATCATCAATGAAGACTACCACGAATTGATCTAGATAGGGCCTGAATATGCTATTCATTAACTGCATAAAGGCAGCAGGGGCATTTGTTAGTCCAAAAGGCATAACAACGAATTCATAATGGCCATACCTGCTTCTGAATGCGGTCTTATGAATATCTTCATCCTTGATCCTTAACTGATGGTATCCCGATCTAAGATCAATCTTCAAAAAATATTTGGATCCTGAAATTTGATAAAATAACTCATCGATTCTCGGCAGTGGATACTTGTTCTTGATAGTAAGATGATTCAACTGTCGATAGTCGATACACAATCTCATGGATCCATCCTTCTTCTTTACAAATATGACTGGTGCTCCCCACGGGGAAATACTTGGTCTAATAAACCCTTTTCGAATTAATTCCATCAATTGCTCCTTCAACTCTTTGAGTTCCGCAGGGGACATTCTATAGGGTGCCTTTGAAACTGGGCCAGCACCAGGGACTAAGTCAATGGTGAAGGCCACATCCCTTTGAGGGGGTAATCCCGGTAACTCTTCCGGAAATACGTCTGGAAATTCTTGCACTACCTGAATGTCTTCTATTTTACTGTCCTTTGTTTCCTTAACTGTGACAAATGCAAGGAAGGATACACATCCTTTCCTGACGAGCTTGCTAGCTCGGAGAGCCGAAATAAGAGGGGAATTGCTCCGACTCTTGGGGCGAGTAAAGACTAATTCTGGAATATCTTTGAAAGCAATTTGGCTATTGCGGCAATCAACCGTTGCCTGGTATTTGGATAACCAGTCCACTCCTAGTATAACATCATACTCCTTTAGATCGAGGCATATGAGATCTATAGGTAAATTCCTACCTTGAACCATTACCTCACAGTTTTGGTAGTGGTGAGTAATATCATTTTCACTTCCAAGAGGAGTAGTTAAAACTATTTTTATCCATTCTGGTTCTAACGGTAACGGGTCGGCAAACTTCTTAGAAATAATGGAATGCGATGCACCCGTATTAAATAAGACATAAGCACTTTTGGAACAAACTGTTAATGTACCTTCTACCAGTCCACCTTTTTCTTGCTCGGTCTCCTTTATTGCATGAAGTCGAGCGTTCTTTGTCACCGGGCGTTTACCATCACCGGCTTGGTCATTCATTAATGGACACTCGGGAATCCGATGCTCGCGACTCCCACAACGGAGACATGCTCCTAATTTCCTCCAGCATTCTTCGGTCTTGTGACCAGCCTTATCACAATGCTTGCATACTACGTTTGAAGGTGTAGTGGTGATAGAGAAGGGCTTGGATTTCTTGAACTTGGAATCTTGAGAGGAAGAACCTCTATTATTGGGCCTCTTCTTGAAATTGGGTTTGAAAGAACCCGAACCTGTGACTTGCTCCTTCTTGTCTTTTCCACGGATCCTATCAGATAGTTCCGTGGCATCTTCAAGTAATTGAGCTCGGCGCACTATTTCAGAATAAACTTGGATGTCCATAGGCGCCAGTTGAGTAATATAGTGGGGCCTAAGCCCATTAAGAAATCTACGGGCTTTCATCTTCTCCGTGCTAATAAGATGCTTAGCATATCTAGACAACCTGGAGAACTGAGCTTCATAATCTGCTAATGATAAAGATCGTTGCTTTAATGCAGCGAATTCTGCAGCTTTCTTCTCCTGGACTCGGTCCGAGAAATATTTAGCATTGAAGTATTCCACAAATTCTTCCCATGTTACTTGAGTAGGATCGATGGTTGCTTCAATAGACTCCCACCAGCATCTAGCATCCTTTTCTAACTGGAAAGTAGCTAGTAAGACTTTGTCCTGATCCGTGCATTGCATAACATGGAATATACGTTCAGTCTCCCGAACCCAATGCTTGGCATCGTCCGGATCGGTCGATCCCATAAACTTCGGGGGATTCATGCTCTTAAAGGCTTGGTGTAAGCTTCCAGCTCGTGGAGCATCACCCTGTGCTACCTGTTGTAGCACTTGAGTCATCCCTTGGAGGGTACGCTGCATGTTGCGCCATTGAGCACGTTCGGCAGCCATTATCCTACAATTACAATAGCTACGTTAGTATTATATCACTGTGATCTTATTAAAAGACTCGTTGACTCTTAACCCTTGGTTCTACCCACTCTCACTTGGTTAAACGTTCAACTTATTCTTGGACTTGGGTTTTTCCTAGGAATTGAATACCTTAGGCTCTGATACCACAAAAACTGTCACGCCCGAGCGCGGAAGATACCCGGATATGCGCGACGAGTTTATATCAATCATGTCAATCAGAGTGGTCGTGTATTCGACACAAAGACAGAGATGCGCAAAATAGCAAGATAACCCAATCCTTTATTTCATAATAGACTATTACAAATCCAATACTCTGTTTAATAAAAAGAAAAGTACATAGTTGACTCAAGAAAATAGGAAAAGACACTTGAGCAGCTCTATCACTTTCACTCTTGACCATTCCCATCTGATTGACTTCCATCGTCGTCGGACTTACCTGAAAAGTAAAAAGGGACAAACGGAATGAGCGAACGCTCAGTAGGAAATTATATCTCAAGTACTAGTAAGGGGTTTAAGTAATTACATCTTTCATGAATGCAATAAAGCTATGCATGCTCGCATAAAACGACAAGATAGAGAGAATGTAATATCAAGGAATTAAGATGGACAAATCATGAACTTTCAATAAGATAATCAAGACATTTGAGATATTCAAGCAAGTACATTTAACAAGTCATGTCAAGAACTTTGGCTATCATGTAGCAAGCAAGTAAATTACCCTTTTTCGGGCCACGCATTTCATGTCAAGTCAAGTACGATTCAAGTACAAGATTTTGTGTGGAATGTCCAATCAAGCAAGTCAAGTACTCGGTATAATGCCAGATACCTTATCATTTTAACTCCCATGGGCACAAGTACTTTCGGGTGCTCCTCCCAGGACCAGATCGGGCCCTATATGCGCAGGCATTTATCATGTGTTTTGACATCCACTTTTGTTTACATAGCCAATAAAGAATTTCAATCATCAAGCTTGTAGACCCGTATGACAACTTTGACGGAATAGAGTCCAAAAATATGACAAAGGACATAGAATGGCGTTAATAACGGTATAATCACGATATCGAAAAAACTAGGTAGAATATGGTTCCCTTAACTTGGGTACCACGACAAATCAATATGGACATTCTATATATAGAATTTAGGTCCACATGAACAGTATATCAAAGGTGAGATACCCTCATTCTTATCTTAGAATTGAGGTTTACAAGAATGACATGATATGGCATGATATCATCATCCCATTAAGAACTTCTTATGATATACTCTTTGTATAATCATAAGGGCCGGTATACCATGTTTCTTTAAATTGACATGGCAAAGATCGTGTAATGGGTTTTTAGGATACAACCAGCTCAGTCGGCCTTGAGGGAATCCAAGGCTACGAGGAGTCTTACGGAGGTCTCTATGACTAACTCGCTAGTCCAAAGGAACGGAATGTCCAATGGAGAGCTTGTATGTCAATGAGAATTGAGTGTGATCGATAAAACAATCGTGAAACGTGGGACTATACTCACGGAGTGGAGAATAGTGTCGATATATATATTATATAACATATGAAACCATCGGTTAACAGAAATAGTGGAAAATCAATTTTACAGTAAAGTAACGACTTAAGCAGAGTCGTTTATCAAGTAATTAACGCCTAACAGAAGGGCGTTTACATATATTTCCATTTTGGTAGAATTTTTAATAATTCAGAAATTTATCTAAAACGCGCCCTGGACAGGGGCGTTTCTTTGCAATGAGACGACTAAAGTAGCAGGCATCTTCTTATTTACAATATTTTACAGAACATATTTATTTTCAGAAATTATCAAAAACGCGCCCTTGGCAGGGGCGTTAATCATTAAATTCTCATTTTTACAGAATATATTGTTCGGGCTTTTAACAGAAACGCGCCCTATGAAGGGGCGTTACTTTTCAATTCACGCCCTGTGATGGGGCGTTAACACATGGAAAACGACCTTGTCTAGGCCGTGAATTCGAGAAATTTCAGAAATTATCATGAACAGGAAGAAATAAATTTCAGGATAACAATCATATCATCATGACAGGAAAATTGGCAGGAATTCACAGGTAGAGTCATGCAGTATATTAGTTTTGATATTCCATAAAAATGAATTTTTAAACCGTGAACGATTATTAATTTCAGGTAATTTCATGGAATTAACGCCTGTGTTCAGGGCGTCAAATCTAGAATTGACGACCTGGTCAGGGTCGTGTCTTGTAAAATAGCGCCCTTGACAGGGGCGTCTCTTTCAAAATATTGCAGAAACATAATAAAACCATATTAAACCGTATGCATGTCATGTTAATACGTATATAAGTCTTGTCTTAATTTATTTGGGCTACAGTAACTTGAGAAAACCTACCTTGATAGTTTGATCGAGGAGAAGCCTAAAACTCTGAAGCTTCAACTGCAACTCAAGAACAGTAGCAGCAACAGCAAGAAGAAGAACAATCATTCTTCAGAAATCTTCACTCTACTGTCAACCTGTAGAGGGAAAGAAAGGAAGGAAGATGAAGATACTAATAATCTTCACAGATATAACCGAAGTTAGGAAAACGATGAAGAACATCACCTTGTTCTTTACGTACGCACTGGATCCCTTCACCTGTATTAGAGGAAAGAAGAGGAAGGACCTATTAGTTCATCATGAACTACGTTCATAAGAAAAAGAAACATAAGAAGAAGAACTTGATGTTCTTCACGTACCTTGCAGATTCCGAACGCCAAATAGCGTTTAAGGTTCAATCATTAGGTTATTTATAGGGATTTTTGGGAATCCTATTAGGGCTAGAGTTTTATTGGGAGTAATATATCCCTAATAGAGTCCTTGCCCTAGTAAACACTTACTAGATTAACATAATCCTTCCCTGGATAAGCTCCCGTGTCGAACGGATCTCGAATGGAATTAACGACCTAGGTCAGGGCGTCGATTCCTGATTTGACGACCTGGTTCATGTCGTTTCTTAAGAAGCGCCTGATATGAAGGCGTTCTTTGTTTTAAAACACGCCCAAGATAGGGGCGTTTCTTGGCCTTACCGTTTTTGACGTTGGAATTTGACGCCGTGTGGTCAGGGCGTCACTTATTGAATAACGCCTTATCTAGAGGTGTTTCTAATTTAAATAGCACCTTTATCCGAGGCGTTATTTTATATTATTTTATTTATCTATTTATTTGATTTATTTAAAATCTTTATTGTTATTAATATTTTATCAGGGTTGCTACATCCTTGACCTATTGACCTAAGACAACGGACTGTAGCAGCCTAAGAAAAGGGCGCTACAACGAATGGGCGGACAACTACGGTCAAACCCCCAAAATGGTCAACCAATGGGCCGCGAAAGGGTCTAGACGATCTAAGAGAAGGCTGCCCAAGACAAGGAACGGTCAGCAATGACCACTCAAGGACAAGGAATGATATAGAGAAGGACCGCTTCACTAACCGCCATAAAACTATTGACGATGGTCAACAACACTAAGCGGTCTAGCAAAGGGCCGCTCAAGCAAGTTGAATGATTTATCGAAAGACCGCTCAACTGCCACCCAAAACCACATGGCCACCCAAGGGCCGTCCAAAGGAAACACACGGCCACCCAAGGGCCGCCCGAAGGAAATGCACGGCCACTCAAGTGCCGTCCAAAGAAAATGAACGGTCCAGAATGGGCCGTGAAACACATAAAACGGTCAATCGCGCAACTGCGTAGACCCAAACCGACATACATTAAACAGTCAGATGTTGGACAGCGCAATGACCTAAACAGTTATTGTAACGTCCGTTCAGGCGTCACTGTGGGAAAAACATAGGATCGATCGGATCTCGGCCAATCCACACCCCGTTCACTCCGAGACGATGGGGATACAATCATAATGACAACACCGACCTTCCACATTCCGGAAGGGGTCAAAATGACTCACAAATGGCTAGAAGCGGGCAATTCTACCGAATTGACCTAAATGGAATCACATGGGTTCCCGGGCTCCTACCGGTCCCAAATGACCACCAATCACAACGAAATCAGTGGGAATGGAATGCTGGCATTCCAGGGGTTCGAATGACACCAACTGATCTGAAAACCATCATCGTTTTCCAGCGAACTCGACGAACACCCCAATGGCATGATTTTCTCAAACTTGAATGAAACCCACTCGTTCTCGCACCGTTCGGCGTGAAACTACAAGGAAACGTAGAACAAGAGTAGGGCTTCCATCTCCCTACCTCCACCAAAGATTTCGTGCGCCGAAACGACTAAACTGCACTGAAATAATCACGACGATCAAACCACGCCGGCTTTGAATCCACCGAGGGATCGCGCCAACGTACGCTCCATCCGTCACTCCATCGCGTTCCACGATCACTCCATCATGTTCTCGCCTCGCCCAGCTCGCCAACGGTGCGCGCCCCACGGAGAGAGGAGTACAGAGGAGAGAGAACGGGAGAGAGAACGTGAGGTGAGAAATGAGAGGGAGGAGAGAGGAAAGGAAAATAAAAAGGAAAAAAATTAGGAATTTTCCTAATTTCTGAAATTCTGATTTTTGTGCCAAAAATACACTAATTCAAAAAATTATGGAAAAATAGCCGAAGCGATCCTCTCAATGAGTACATCGCAGCTGTACCATCCTCGAGTCGATGAACTGGGAAATAAACTCAACTCAGGACCCACAAAAGTGATCCGAAAGCACTCTGATAAGGATCCGGAAGATCCGATAAGGATCCAGGGCATTACAGCCTCCCCTCCTTTAAGAAATTTCATC
Source organism: Amorphophallus konjac (assembly GCA_022559845.1). Taxonomy (NCBI): domain Eukaryota; kingdom Viridiplantae; phylum Streptophyta; class Magnoliopsida; order Alismatales; family Araceae; genus Amorphophallus; species Amorphophallus konjac. The sequence continues at coordinate 441,339,028 of CM040118.1, forward strand.
CTCAAAATTTAAGGAACTACTAAGGAGAAGCAAATTTCTGTGGAACAGACTGCCTTGTGTGATTTTGAAGGCTTCTCCCCAAGACCACGAGAGTAGGGTTTTGGGTGTGCCGGCCATGAATGGCGAGGGGGGTGAGCCCCCCCCCCCCCCCCCACGCTCGTACATGGAGGGGAACAAGGAAGTAGTAGCTCTTCCATGGGTATTCGCAGGACCTATGCGCAGATGCTGGTTTCGAACCATCACAAAGAGACGACGGGAATCCTTGTGAAAGAGCCATCCTTCACTGACCAAGGAGAGCCGATAGTTTTCTTCTCTAAAGCTAACATCCAAGCATCTCTACAGCCCATGCATTTTGCCATCGTAGCAAAATGCTCATACGGTCGGCCTGCGTTCCCAGAGATTAAAACCTGCTTGTCGCAGAGGATGGGGTTCTCGCTAGACTTTGTCATTCACAAACTGAATCAACGGCACCTCCTCCTACGGATGGGGTGCGAAGAAGATTTTTTGAAGATCCTTTTACAGAAGAATCTCCATGTGAAGGGTTACATGTTCAGATTCTTTAGATGGACACCGGTCTTCAACTTTCAGGTTGACCCTGCTTCGGCTCCGATTTGGATAGGCTTCCCTGGGCTGCCGGCCAATTTATTCCATGAAGACTGCATGAAATCTATAGCTGGAAATTTTGGTCCGGTTCTGAGAATTCATGACAAAACTATTGCGATGTCTGACACTTCGAAGGCCCTTGTTTGTGTCGAACTGGATCTGTCTGCTCCAAAGAAAGAGATGATCTGGATAGATTTGGATGGTGAAGGCTACTGGCAGAATGTGAGCTATCATAGGGTTCCTCATCTATGTGCATTGTGTCATAAACTGGGCCATGTAGAAGCAGAGTGCAAGAAGCAGTTGATAAATTCTAAAAGCTCTCAGCTGCAGAAAGGAGGAGAACATTTGAGCAATAGGAAGGTTTTCATGGCCAGGACTGCAGATCCACGACCTGTTCGACAGGATGCCCCAAAGATCAGCAGAGTTAATGCATTACAGAGAAAGGATGATCCAATGCTGGGAAAATTTGATAGTCCTAAGGACAAGTTGCAAAATACTGGTTAGGGGATCTTAAAGGCCATTGTCATTCCAGACAATGACAATTGTCCTCTGGAGAAAGATGGGAATGGTGTGGTGAAGGATAATTTAGATGGTTTTCACATCTCCTCAATCACCCAGCAGCATACTGCAAAGGAGTTCCATTCAGACCAAAATTTAACAGATATGACAATTCCCAAGAGGAAATTTGGCAGTCAATGCCAGATGGACACTGACAACTCAGCTGTTAACATGGTAATCCAGCAACATGAGGGGGGGAATGGTGATTTGGATAGTGCACTCGGTGTTACTGGGCTCCAATTACCCAGCAGCTCAGGGACTTCAGGCTAGGAGGCTACAAATAAATGCCAGGATGCCGGCCAGGAAGGTGTTACAGGCCATAGGGCTAATAAACAAGCTGAGGACAATGCTGAGACATCCAACTTAAATAATATCAAGCAGCTGTTATCATCTTTCAATCATGGTAGGGTGGATTTTTCTTTGGCCGGACAGTCAAGTGCTGATAACATATTTATGCAGGAAGATTTATTGGTGGATGGTCATGATTTACTGGGACGCAAGGAAAGAGGGTTGAAAGCAACAGACCAAAGAAAGCAGCAACCTTTCACTAGGGCTAAGGCTAAAAATTTAGCTGGTGGTCATCCATCAAGTTCTCTCTCTCAATGATTGGGCCTATGCTAATATGGAACATTCGAGGGATTGGCAATGCTAAGTCAATGCGTAGCCTTAAAAATCATATCAGGAAGAATGGTATAAGTTTGGCCTGTGTTATTGAACCCAAAATCGCTGCTGATAGATTGGATATACATAGACAAAGACTTAAGTTTGACTATGCTTGTGCGAATCAGGATGAGAATGCAAAAATATGGTTGTTCTGGCAACATCAGGTTTCTGTTTCAGTAGTGCAGAGAAGTTCACAATTTATTACAGTCCAGGTTCAGATTGGTGGCAGTGAGGAATGCCTTGTTACTTTCATCTATGCATCATGTATTGTGGCTGGTAGAAGAGACCTGTATGATGATCTCAGTCAATTTGGGACTGCTGTCAACCAACCATGGCTCTTGGGGGGAGATTTCAATGCAATTTTGTCACCTGAGGAAAAGAAGGGAGGGACTATGGGCTTTCTCAACTCAATGACTGTGGACGCATAATTTTATAATTATTTATTTATTTTTGTTTGTTTATTATTTATTAGTTTATTTATTTATTTATTGATTTATTGGCGTGCCAGTCACATGTGTGACGATTTCATTGTGCGCTCGATCTGACTTGGTCAGTCGATTATGAGTGATCGTGTCTGGACCAGAAGCCCGTCATACCATGAACGTTATGACGTTAATTACGTCCTTCCAAGGAAGGACAACCCTTGATTAAACGCTAAAGTAGGTGGCCTTGGGAGGCAAACGGATATTCACATGCTTGATTTTAAACTTCATACCAGGGCCAGAGAGACAGGTAAGATAATAACATCAATCACAGAAACCGACTAGATCATGTGGTTGGCGGTCCAAACAGTTATACTTGGTGGAAACAAGGAGATAGAAGATATTCATCACGGGAAGGCAAAGCCATGGCCATGATATAGGTTTAAAGCTTCGATTAGTATTTCGACGGCCTTTCCTCTTAATCTGGGTTATGCCCAGGGGGAAAGAGGCTATCACCCGCGGAGTATCGGGATGAGTGTCGAGAGCTAGGGAAGCCGAACCTCCCAACCCGTGTACATACGGGCTAGGGGGGGGGCAATGTGTGATTTTCCCTTTGAAAGGGCTAGCGGGATTCATGCAGTGGCAAGACCCCCCGAGCAAAAGGGTTATTTGTAAATCCGTCGCGGTTAGGTGGAACATAGGGGTTATGACTCCCCTTCAATTTTATCCCCGGGACATATCGGGTGATCCACAGATATCCCTTGCGTGGGTTCACTTCGGATGTTGGAATTCATTGGGTGGTAGATCGGGCTGTCGGCACGCTCTGAATGGACACAGACTCTCGGCACGACCCAAAAATGGGAGGGCCAGGGCTTCCGGCATCAAAACAAGAAGGCTGGGGGTTCCCGGCGCCCTGACGAGAGGGCTTGGGTTCCCGGCGCGACGAAGAGGAGCCAAAGGGGAGAGGGCCTTCGGCGCAGGCTTCCCGGCGCGAGGAAGAGATGCTAGAAGAGGGTCTCGGCGCGACGGGGCTGAGGAAGGCTCCCGGCGCGACGCGGCTGCAAAGGGGGGTGGCTCCCGGCGCGCTCAGCCGAAGGAGAGGAAACCTCCCGGCGCGGCCAGCATGCGGGGCTCCCGGCGCGACGGCCAGAGTGCAGGGCTCCCGGCGCGACGGCCAGGAAGCCAAAATTAGGTCTCGGCGCCCGAAGGATGGCGCCGAGAACTATTCATCGCGTTTACTGTAGGTTGATCCGAGAGGTATTTTGGCGCCGGGAACAGAACAGAGCTCACGATACTCTGTTTTAGGTTTTTAATTGATTCAGGCCAAGGGCAGGGGTTTCTTTGGGGTTAAAAATTGGTCAGGGCATCAAAATTGAATTAGATTAGGCTTGGGCTTCATAGGAACATCAGGATCTGGGAGGACTTTGGGAAGGCCTAGGCATAGGGAAACCCTGTCACCAGTGTCATGCAGAATCCCAGGGGCAGTTTAATGTAGGCTTCGTGGTCCTGGGAGAATTTTGACAGCATCTCCCCCGGACTCAGCATTTGCCAGGGAATGATAGACGATCACCCACGGAGCGCTGGGGTGAAAGCCAAATAGAGGGGTATTGGACCCTTGATCATGCACATGCCTGCAGCACTGTTCCGATATCCCTCTAGAGGTCAACGAAGCTTACGCAGTGGCGGAGCTCCATTGCCTCGGAAGGTTATAAAAGCCGATCGAGTCCGGAAAATCTCGTAGAAAAGGGGAGGGTTATCCCCATTAATTGTCGTCCCTGAGGTGCACATTATGGCTCAAGGCACCAGAAGAATGCCGGTGGGTTAGGCTCCCGGCGCATGAACAAAGAGGCAGGTTTCCGACGCGTTGAAGCAAAGGCCAGGAGTTCCCGGTGTGAAGAGGAACTGCCCAGAGTGGGAGGTTCCCGGCGGGATGGCCAAGGGAAAGGGGACCCTCGGCGCAGCGAGGAGGAGACCAGGGAGTAGGACTCCCGGTGCCACGGTCAGAGTGCAGGGCTCCCGGCGCGGCCATGTTAGAACAGTTCTCGGCGCCTGAAGGATGGCGCCGAGAGCTATTCACCTGATTTACTGTACGCGGGGCCGAGAGCTATGAGGACGCCGGGATCAGAACAGGGCTTTACGGTACCCTGTTCTTAGATCTGTTAGGGATTCAGGGGTTTCTTGACGATTCAGGCCGAGGTAAATAGGCCCAGTGAGGTCAAAATGAATCAATTCTTCGGGTTTCAACTGGATTTGGCTTAGGTTTCAAAGAAAGTCCAAGATCAGAGAGGAAACTGGGAGGGAAAAATCAGGGTACAGAGAACCCGTGTCACCACTGCCGTGTAGAGTCCGGGGACAGCTTGATGTCGTCTTTCATCATCCTGAGAGCCAAGAGATGGCTGTCTCTGGACCCAGGGATGATTTTGACAGTGCCAATAGGCAAAAACCATAACATCTAGAACTATAGAAAATCACTAGCAGCGGCCATTGAAAGCATTGCCAATATCGATAGCAGACTACCCCAGAAGCCAAGAGATAATCTGTCTCTGGCCCTGGGGCAAGCCTGGGAGGCTCCCCGCAAGCGACACCGAACGGCCATGGGCATCGGTATAACTAGAGCCACACTTATTCTGCTGAAGACGATTGAATCCGAAGACCCATTAGAGAATCAGGCGCGCTTCAGTCGAGCTAAAACAACGAAAACATGTAAAGGAAAGACATAGCAACATACGGAGAGATAGCTGGCAGATGTTTCAATCACCCAACGCCCAAATGGGCCATTAGAGCATTTCATATCATCAGATCACCCCAGAACTCACATCAATCGCACGGAGGGAATGAGGGAGAAGGAGATGAATAGACATCAGGATATCCCGGTTACATCCAAAATCAAAATCGAGATAAACTCGGCAGGATTACATGAATAAGAAAAAAAAATAAAACCATGGGGGAGGGCGGAGCATTGACTCCTCTCCCTCCCCGGATGCCCACCTGGAGCTTCTTCCCTGGGGAATCGGTCTCTTCTCTCTTTCTTTTTCAGCGGAGGAGGCTCTCTCTCTCCCTCTGGCTTCTTCTTTTTTTTTGATTGATGGTCTCGCTTCCGATCCTCCGCTCGATCCCCTTTTCTTTCAAAAGGGGGGGGGGGTTTATATAGGTCTCATTCTCGTGTGTTCTCGGTGGAGAGCAGTCGGCGCGACCGTCTTCTTAGCCACAGCTCCTGGCGCGTCCAGCGGCCCTTCGTGGAAGCTCCCGGCGCCATGGTCAGAAGCCCAATCAGCCGGCCCATTTAGTGCCCTTTTTTTTAGGCCACATAATTGCCTTGGCTTCCCTTAGTCATTTTGTATTGACTTTTATCAGAACCGAAAGAGGCCACTTTAGTAGTGACACAGCTTTGTTGAGATCATCTCGAGGTTCCATCAGTGAACAAACTGGGGTTTTAATCAGTATTGTCGTCTGAATGACGACAAAACCGGGTATGTTTCATCGGCATCGTCATCCGAACGGTGACAAGACCGGACATCAACTTCAGTCTGACAGACTTCGGCCGGGTGTGTAATCTGTGTAGAGGATTCTTCATTTGTCCTGTCTTTGCCAAAAGCCTTCGTAATCTTCATCTGTCGGCTCCGACTTCTCATCAGAGTGTGCTTGGAGGTCTTATCAGTCGAGTGACTGCGGCTTCATCGGTGCTGCCGTCTGAATGACATCGGCACCGGGCATCAGCTTTGGCCGACAAAGGCTTTAGCCGGGTGAATGGTGGACGGGCTTCATCATTGATCTTTCACTGTTGGTCAGACCCTCTTTTCAATTGTGCTTCCACCCTTGTTCATTTTCCAGGTGTCAACAAATGCCCCCCACCTGCGGGCGGCGTAAGCGCAGAATAAGCGGCACGGGGCCTGCGGGTGACCTTCATGATTCGAGGGTATATTACTCAGTTTCATCCTTGACATTGTCCTTCAGCTTGATCATGTTTCCGTAGTAACATTCTGCATATCCATCTTTCATTTTCATGTTTTCGTCTCTATCTTTTCTAGCTTCATTGTCATCAATTTGGAACCCTTCGTACGAGGGCCGTAAGCTTCTCGGTGTGACCCTCCCGGCGTGCCAGATGTCGGCGCGGGCACCTTCGAGCTTGTCGGCGCGGGCATCAGATGCTTCTCGGCGCGCCCATCGGCCTGGTTGTCGGCGCGGGGGTCCACGGCAGCTTCTTCTCGGCGCGCCCTACGGCCGACAGTGGCTATCAGCCCGGGAGCTGTCGGCGCGCCTTTTGGCCGACGGGAGCTCTCGGCCGAGGAGTTCTCGGCGCGCATTTGGCCGCGCCGAGAGCCTCTCGACTTCGGGCCCTTCTTAAGGTGCCGAAAGCCATGTTCTTCTTCATTCTCTCCTCTTCTTTCTCTTTCTTCATCTCGGTGGTGGCGGTGAGGAGCGAGCTTCCCCCCCCGGGAGCGTCATTTCCCCCCCCTTTTTGCCAATTTTTCGGGGTAGGTTTGCTATATATATGGGATTGAGTCCCATCTTATGCTCGGGATCACTCCCTCTTGGTGGGTGACTCCCTATTCTTTTTTGGGCATACCTCGGACAAGAGGAGGTGCTGCCAAAATTTTGAGAATTTGTTTGTCTTATTGTTTCATGCCCGTTCATCTTTCTGATGCTTCTTTTCTTGTCTTTTTCTGACTGCAGGTGCCGACATGGCTTCCAGTTCTGCTGCTGCATCTTCCGGAGTCGTTGGAACAAGTTCATCGGCTCAACCGGACATATCTCGGGCCAAAGTCAACTGGTTGAATGTATACAGCCTGAGCTTTGGCTATGACCAGATTGCTAGTGTCGACGAATCTTCCGATTCTGAAACTGACACTGTATCGACCGCTGAAGTTTATTCTTCCCTGGAAGGTACTGAATTCAGGAGAGCTGCTGACTATCGCCCGGACTTGCCGAAGGATCGTCATTTGCTGCCGTTTGTTCGGACTTTCACCATACGCGGAATGCGGGATGTTATTATTGCCCGTTCCGTGGAAGCGGCAATACTTGCCGATAGAGACAGCATGAAGGGCTCTGTCTATCGAGCCCGAGCCATATATCTCCCAGGTGAACAGAGGGACTGGAATGCTGTGCTGGGCATTTCTGATTTAGAACCCGAGAAGAAGATGCTGACCCGGGCCCTAGAATTCACCCCTGCAAGGTGGGACCATACAACTGGCCGTGTCCATCGAGAGAAGACTTCGTTCGGGCTCTTTTTGGCGCCTGCGAAGTGGGGTTATAGAGACGAGCCATTTGTTCTTAACTGCCTGGCCGTTCAGTTTAAATATCAGCTGGCTGCCGGCTGGTTCGGAGATGCCAAATTGACAGATGCCCATCTTTTTAGGGTTGGAGCAGTGGAATTCACAGAATATGTTTTGAAGGAATATGCCCCTCTACTGGTTAGAGCTGGGGTATACCACAGTGTGTTTGCCTCCAGGTTCCGCTATCCCGTCTCTCGGGGATTATGTTGCGGCATGCTTGAAGTGTTCTGCCCGCAGTTCAATACATTCTATACGGCGGAAGGCGAGACATCCCTCGACCTCTGGAGTTTATCGCAGCTTTCTGGCCTACCCATGGACGGAGAGCCATATGAGGAGGTCTGCCTGGACGATTCCATCAAGGACGCCTCTAATGGAGAGGGCCGCTATTCCTTTGGCTATGCATATCGATATCTGATGAAAGCTTACCGGTCCATCTGTTTGGCCTACAGTAGGGGGTCCTCCAAAGGCTATCAAGCCAGGGAAAAGAGCAGCCGACTGAGAGTCCGTGTGGGGCAGTGGATACAATATTTCTTCGGGGGTCCCTTGAGGTACGCAGACTTTCCTTCCGTAGGGCTGACTTCCGGTAAACAGGTCAGGGCCCCCCGTTACAAGTCAGCACTGCCAGCTTCATTGCGCCGGACAGACGCGGATGGCCCGAACCCAGCAGGGGTTGATTTCATCACCCATTGTGCAGCCTATTTGACTTTCTGGCTATGCACTTTCGCTCTCCCTCAAGGGGACGAGACGATTATTAGACCAGAGGCTATATATCCGGCATGCCAGATGGCTTGGGGGATGCGATTGTCTTTGTGCCCAGTGGCTCTGTGTTTAATTTACAAATCCTTGGGGGACTTGCATAGACATCGGACTCCCCGCTCTTCGAGGACCGTGGGTCCCTTTCATTTCTTTAATGCCTGGGTTTGCAGCATTTTCCCTGAGCTGGCCCCGAGGACTTTGCAGTCAGACACACTACTCCCTCGTATGATTGAGTTTGCCAGCGCCGAACCAGGTCCTTTCTCGGAACAGTTGTTCAAGATGAGGGGTAGATTAATAAGAGTGCCTGTAGACGCACCCGACAGCATTCACTTTTGGAGCTTGGCAGCAGGTTCAGCTCCCTTGGTGGACCCTCAGAGGGAGTGCAAAATGGAGGAGGTGGAGGCTTATGTCCATCCTGTTTCGGGAGTCGCCGCCACCCGGCCTCTTTTAGAACCAGAATTGGTGAGGTGGGCCATGGCCATACGGCCTAGTGTATTAGTTTTCAGAAAGGGGGGCCTGCTCATTTTGGAGCCCTATTATCCTTTCCGCTTTGGCAGAAATTTTGGTTACGACCAGCATATCCCTCCATCGGCTGCTCAATTTCCTCTGGAGAACCGGGCCAAGCATGGGTCTAGTATTGCCGGCGACGGTCGGGTATGGTGGGATTTCTTTCATCGTCGGGAAGACACAACTTTCAGGGTCCCGACTGTCTCCAATCGTCTCCCTCGGGTCTCATCAGACTATATTAAGTGGTGGAACATACGCACCAATTTTTATAAAGATGGCAGAGGTGCTTTTTGGGATGTGGCCGAGCGCTCCTTTTTGAAGCGACAGTTAGGGCCTGTATTTGATATTGACGAGCTTCATCTGAGGAGGCTTTATTCCCAGCACCAGAGGGAGGCAGAAGCTTATATCGCTGCCCGCCGGTCTTTGAAGGAGGCGGGTGCGGAACTACCCACTCCTGTCTTTTCTGAAATTGATGTGGATACTTTCACCAGAGACTTGAGACAGCTGGGTCAGATAGGGGATACTCATTTGGAGGTGCAGTATCCATTTCCCTCGGAGGAACCACTCTCGAAGGCTACTTCTTGGAGGGGTCCGGCAGACAGGTTTCATCCTTATAGGACCTTTGTGCGGAGGGAGGACCGTACTCAGTCATATTATCAGCACACCTCCTGGCTTTTTATACTGTTAAATGTCCACGGGCTGACAGTGGAGAGCCCGATAGCTGTCATTCTGAATAAGCAGCTTTTTGTTTCTTTCCATTATGTTGACGCCTGGTGCATAGATTACCTCGGCCTATTTCATTGTCTTGATTTCCATGGCCATAAGGACTTGGCCGCCCTGACGGAGAAGTGTCAAACTATTGGCGATGTATGCTGGCTCGTGAAGGAGGCCGCCTCCCGATCAAAGGAGGTAGCTTATATGTATTGGCCGCTTTCCACATTTTATGACGGCCCAGCAGGTGTGCTTCTTGTTTGTTTGATCATGGCTTCTTTCTTCTTATTGTCATGTTTTGCATATGTTGACTATGACTGTCTTTCTCGTGTCTCGCACAGATAGACCGGACATAAAGCGGCAGGGGCTTTACAGGAAGATAATTGCTCAAGCTGAGAAACCTGCCCACTTTGAAATTCCTGAAGCAGCACCTACGACCACTCCCCTGCCTCCTGGTAAGAAGAGGAAGCCTTCTGTGGTGAAGGTTGCAGTCGCCAAGGCCAAGAAGGCCAAGGTTGCTCGGACCCGGAAATCGGCTTCGACTGCGAAGGAAGCTGGAACCCCTCTTCCGGATATCCCTTCATTTGACGCATTCGCATTTCAGAGGGAGACCATACAGGCATCTGCCGAAGGTGACGGTGATAGCTTGTAGCTGGAACTTCCTTTGTCATCTTGACCAATCTCCTAGGGAGTTCTTTGAGGCTGAGCTTCTTTTTTTTTTATCTGATACAGCCCAGGAGCAGGTTGAAGCGCCTGTGGAGACGGACACAAGACTGCCTTCTCCCACCCCGACTGGCGAGGAGGAGGGTAAATGTGCTTTTCTCATTTGTCTCATACTTCCGTTATTTTCTTTGCTATTCCTCTCAGAAATTTTCTTTTCTTGTAGCAGTGGCAGTCGGGGAGCAAGCCGAGGCCATGATAATGACAGAAGAGCTGCCTCGACCACAGGAGGGTCACAAGATTCGGCCAAAGCAGAGTACTATTCCGGCCAGACGCATAATCACTCGATCTACATCCCGCCATACTTTAGAGGTACCGGCCCAGCATATAGCTAGTGTGGAAATATCTTCGGGCAGTTCCCAGGCCGCCTCCCATGAGGAGGAAGTAGATTCCAGCGGCAGCGAAGGGGAGGATATTTCCAAGTCAGAAGCCCCTCCTGCACTTGCAAAAGGTGTTCCGTCTCTTCGACCCGCCAAACTATTGGTGTTATCCTCTGAGGAAGAATTTCAGGAGGAGTTTGCCGAGCTCGATACTGAGATTGACATAACTCCACCACTCGCCATTTCGGCCACGGAGCTTTCTTCTCTTTCACCCCCTTTCGAGGGTGCGGACCCTGCTTCAAAGGTGGGTTGTTCTTCATGTATGCTGCTTCATTTGTTTCTTTTATTTAGTACTGAAGGTCGCTTTGCTTTGGTCTCAGAGTATTGTCGCTGCTACCTCGGCCACCTCCACATCCTTCATGGACATTTCCCTTGTAGATTGGGCTATTGTTCCATTTCTGCCTTCAACTTGCACGGGGGCTCCTGAGATCATTCGCCCAGTGCCAGTGCGGATACAGTCCTCGACAGACTTGGCATCATTAGACTTGGGAGCTGCAGAAGAAAGTGTCATCCCTGCCAGGGTTTCAGATCTTAGAGCCGAAACAGATCCGGCCAGGAGCTCCGCTTTCATACCGGCCGCAGTGATGTCAATTGCGCCCGAGTTAACAATTCCTGCCATAGTGGCTACAGAGTCCGAATTCCTGCCTGCACAATCTAAGGCACCTCCGTCTCCCTCACCGGAAAGAGCAGCTGAAGGTGCAGCTTCCATTGCAGAGATAACCCCACTACTCATTGATTCTCCTCCCGCGGATGTTCAAGGTGTAGCTCCCGAGGCAGCAGCAGAGGAGGAATCTTTAGTCCAGCAGGGGGGTACAGAGGGACAGCGGCTAGCTCTTTCGGCAGATTTGCCTTCTTCGTCCTCCCAAGCGGGCATTGGACTATGGGCAGATATTGACGGAGAGGTGACTTTCGAAGTCGTCGCATCTGCTTCTTTCGGCTTTACTTCTCCTGACAGCTTTGTCTGGCAGCATCTGGACATGTTACGCCAGCTGGTAGAGTCTCAGCCTGGCTTGACATATCTACAGCTGAAGGAAATCGCCAATCGCCTCACTGCTGGGCTGCAAGCCATGGGCTGCCCTTTGGACATATGGGCTCAGCGGGTCTTGCTTTTATTGAAATTCGTGCATCGGAGAGACTTCCTAGCACGAATCATGGTTGACAGGCTGACGGCGTTGAAGTTGCAGAGGTCGGAATGCAAATCCGAGGTGGAAAAGCTAACGCTGACACTTGATGAGCGCCAGGCCGAGCTACAGAGTTTTATTCAGCGGGAGGAGGCTATCCAGAAACGGGTAGCCGTTTTGGAGGCGGAGCTCACTGAACTTCGGGCCGAGCTGCAGCAATTATCTTCTGTTCGGCCACAGTCCACCGAGGAGGTGGCTTCACTGGAGGGTCGGGTGATGTCTTTCCAGGACCTGTCCATGAGGCTTCAGGAGGAGGAAGCGCGCCTTCATGAGTTAGGAGCCGCCCCCTATGTTGGTCTTCTGGCCTTTGAAGATATCTTTCGACGGCCATGAATTATCTTCACTTTCTTTTCTTTTCTTTCTTCTCTTCCCATCTTTTGTTTGTGACACAGCGTCCCCTCGGGGCCCCTCATGTACTCACTTCGTAATGAAATGAAAAGAGATCTTTTGGCTTCATGTGTATCCATCTTATCTTATCATGTGGTTTCATCACTTCGGGAAGTGGGGCAGTAGGTTTTAGCAAACCCTCATGTGAATGGCTCGTACATAGCAGGAGAGCGTCCACCCCTTCAGAGAAAGGATGGGGAACTCGCTCCACTGCGTGACGGGCATCCGAAGAGGTGCTTAAACCGGATTGTGTTGGTATCATCACACGTCCCTCTTGGCGACATGTGCTATGAGGGAGACAATTTGCAGGGATGTGACATAAGGGATTTCATCAGAATAGACGGAAAGTCTAGACTGGGTAGAAGTTATGGCAGGTGGGACATTTGAAGAGGGCATGTAGGTTTCATCAGGGTAGACGTAAGGTCCATCCCGGGAAAGCTTTATCATCGGTGGGGAATAGAGCCAGATGACCGACGGAAGGCTTCATTAGTGAAGGGGAGGTAAAGGTAGCGTGCCGGTTGGCATGGAACTTTTAAATTACCACATTACTGACCCAAGTGCCCTTTCGGGTTTTCACCGGAGCCAGCCCCCTCTTGCTTTTGCCCACGCGCCCTTTCGGGTTTTCACGTGGCGGGGTACCCGATTTTGCCTGCGGTGCTCTTTCGGGTTTTCACCACAGCTGGGTTTTTGGCCATTTTTGCCCTTATCCGGGATGTCCGAACAAGTCTGGCGGGGTATCTCTATTTTTAACCCCATTTTTTTTTTTTACACATATGTTCCCTGAATCGGGACTTCAGCACGGATCAGGCGATGTGCTGCTTTATTAATGCATGCTCTTATCATCGGTATTGAGTATATACCGACGCAAGGATTTTATAGGTTTCATCAGGGTGGACGTAAGGTCCACACTGGGCTGGTTTTATCATTGATCGGACAGGGTGCCGATCGACCAATGGTAGGTTTCATCACGGCGGGACGTAAAGGGATATGCAGATTTGATAGGACGGGTTTCTTTGTTGATCGGGCAGGGTGCCCATTGATCAAAGGTGGGTTTCATCGTCGGTATTGGGTTTATACCAATGCAAGGATTTTTTTTTATAGGTTTCATCAGAGTAGACGAAAAGTCTAGACTGGGTAGGTTTCATCACAGATCGGGCAGTGCGCCAATCAATCAGCAACGGGTTTCATCATCGGTATTGGGTTTATACCAATGCAAGGATCTTATGAATCTTCATCAGAACAGACGTAAGGTCTACCCTGGGCTGGTTTTGTCGTTGATCGGGCAGGGTGCCCATCGACCAACAGGAGGTTTCATCATCGGTATTGGGTTTATATCGATGCAAAGGTTTCATGGGTTTCATCGGGATAGACGTAAGGTCTAAGCCGGACAGGTTTCATTGCTGCTTGGGCGAGTGTGCCCATTAATCAGCAGCAGATTTCATCACGGTGGGACATAGCGAGACTCGTAGCTCTAGTTGGAACAGATGTAAGGTCTAGACCAAACAAATTTCTTCACCGATCGGGCAGGGTGCCCTGTCGACTAAAGATGGGTTTCATCATCGGTATTGGGTTTATACCAATGCAAGGATATCATGGATTTCATCAGGATAGACGTAGGGTCTAAACTGGATAGGTTTTATCGCTGATTGGGCAATGTGCCAATCAATCAACAGCAGGTTTCACCATCGTGGGATTTTGGCAAGGTATGAGGGTTTTATCAGGACAGATGTAGGGTATGAACTGGGCGGGTTTGATCGTTGATTGGACGAGAACGTCTCGGCCGATCGACGAGAAGTTCATGACGGGAGGTGAGGTTTCTTTAGGGTCCCCATATTACTGGCCCAAGCACCCTTTCGGGTTTTCACCGGAGCCAGCCCCCTCTTGCTTTTGCCCACGCGCCCTTCCAGGTTTTCACGTGGCGGGGTACCCGATTTTGCCTGCAGTGCCCTTTCGGGTTTTCACCACAGCTGGGTTTTAGCCATTTTTGCCCTTGCTCAGAAAGCCTGAACAAGACCGGCAGGGTATCTCTATTTTTAACCCCATTTTTTATTTATTTTCATTCTTTTATTCTCTCTTCCCCTCTTTTTGGGAGGGTAACAAGTCGGGCTGTCATCAGATCATGATAAGGGATGGCCCGGCTAGGGCGGAGTGCCGCTAGACCAAGGAAGAAGGGTAGCTTGGTTAGGGCGGAGTGCCGCTAGGCCAAGGAAAAGGGTAGCTCGGTTAGGGCAGAGTGCCGCTAGACCAAGGAAGAAGGGTAGCTTGGTTAGGGCGGAGTGCCGCTAGACCAAGAAAAAGGGTAGCTCGGTTAGGGCAGAGTGCCGCTAGACCGAGGAAGAAGGGTAGCTCGGTTAGGGCGGAGTGCCGCTAGACCACGAAAAAGGGTAGCTCGGTTAGGGCGGAGTGCCGCTAGACCAAGGGAGCAGGGTAGCTTGGTTAGGGCAGAGTGCCGCTAGACCAAGGGAAAGGGTAGCTTGGTTAGGGCAGAGTGCCGCTAGACCACGAAAAAGGGTAGCTCGGTTAGGGCGGAGTGCCGCTAGACCAAGGGAGCAGGGTAGCTTGGTTAGGGCAGAGTGCCGCTAGACCAAGGGAAAGGGTAGCTTGGTTAGGGCAGAGTGCCGCTAGACCACGAAAAAGGGTAGCTCGGTTAGGGCGGAGTGCCGCTAGACCAAGAAAAAGGGTAGCTCGGTTAGGGCGGAGTGCCGCTAGACCAAGGGAGCAGGGTAGCTTGGTTAGGGCAGAGTGCCGCTAGACCAAGGGAAAGGGTAGCTTGGTTAGGGCAGAGTGCCGCTAGACCACGAAAAAGGGTAGCTCGGTTAGGGCGGAGTGCCGCTAGACCAAGAAAAAGGGTAGCTTGGTTAGGGCAGAGTGCCGCTAGACCAAGGGAAAGGGTAGCTTGGTTAGGGCAGAGTGCCGCTAGAC
This sequence comes from Amorphophallus konjac, assembly GCA_022559845.1. Taxonomy (NCBI): domain Eukaryota; kingdom Viridiplantae; phylum Streptophyta; class Magnoliopsida; order Alismatales; family Araceae; genus Amorphophallus; species Amorphophallus konjac. Next base: position 441,354,111 of record CM040118.1, read on the forward strand.
CACGAAAAAGGGTAGCTCGGTTAGGGCGGAGTGCCGCTAGACCAAGAAAAAGGGTAGCTCGGTTAGGGCGGAGTGCCGCTAGACCAAGGGAGCAGGGTAGCTTGGTTAGGGCAGAGTGCCGCTAGACCAAGGGAAAGGGTAGCTTGGTTAGGGCAGAGTGCCGCTAGACCAAGGAAAAGGGTAACTTGGTTAGGACAGAGTGCCACTAGACCAAGGAAGTGGGTGACTTGGTTAGGGCAGAGTGCCGCTAGACCAAGGAAATAGGGTAGCTCTTAGCCTGATTACTCGGGGAACATTGGTTGGGCAGCATGATACAGCTTTAGGTGTTTACCGTTGAGTGGTGAGAATTGAATCTCCCCTCGATGGTTAACAACCATGTAGGCCCCTCCTTCGTAGACCCTATATATCACATAAGGGCCTTCCCAATTAGGATTTAACTTTCCTTTTGGGTTGGACGCCATGACTTCTCTTTTCTTGACCATGACGAGGTCACCTTTCTTAAATTCTCGTCCTTTTACGAGTTTGTTGAACGCAGTGGTCATGCGGGCCTGGTACATCTGGATATTCTTCTGAGCTTGGAGGCGCTTCCCTTCCAATTCAGCCAGTTCTTGTAATCTTCTTTCTGCATTGGTTTGTTCGCCACGGGCCAGGTCATATTGGATTGCCACCCTGAGTGACGGGACTTCCAGCTCCAGTGGAACTACTGCCTCTGAGCCGTATACCAATGAATATGGCGAGCACCCTGTAGGTGTCTTGAAGACAGTGCGATATGCCCATAGAGCTTCATACATCTTTTCTTCCCAGTCCTTCTTATTAGAACTGACGACTTTGGCCAACAAGGCGCATAACGTTTTGTTGAAGGCTTCTGCCAATCCATTTGCCTGTGGATTGTAAGGAGTGGAAGTCCTCCACTCGATCTTATACTTCTCGGCGAGCCGATAGATCTTTTGATTTCTGAAATGACTTCCATTATCGGATATTATTCGGCTGGGGATCCCAAACCGGAAGATAATGTTCTGTTTGATGAATCTGGCAACCAGCTCACCAGTCACTTCTCGTAATGCTATAGCCTCCGCCCATCGGGAGAAGTAATCTGTTATTGCCAGTATGTACTTATGTCCGGCTGAGGAGGTCGGTAGTGGGCCGACTACATCAGTTCCCCATTGTGCAAACGGCCAGCTAGGGATTGTAGGGTGCAGAACGGCAGGTGGCCTTCTAGGCACAACAGCATGCTCCTGACATCTCTGACATGACTTTGCAAACTTGCAGCAATCTTCAAACATGGTGGGCCAATAGTAGCCCAGCTTCTTGATTTCTATCTTCATCTTAGGGCCAGCTTGGTGAGCACCTGCTGTCCCAGCATGTATTTCTTTCATCGCTTGCCAAGCTTCCTCAGTGGACAAGCAGCGGAGCAGAATCTTCTTGCGTGCATCTGCCATTATTCGGAATAGAGTTCCATTTCTGAATTCATAAGAATCTTTGATCCTTAAAAGTTTCATCTTTTCTTCTCTTTTCTGCGGCAGCTGTTGGTGTAAAAACCATTGTAGCAAATGCTGTCTCCAATCAGATGCCTGTTCTGTACTAATCGTGGCGACTTCATTTTCTTCGGGGCAGTCTTCTAGCATGCTGGGGACTTGCCGCCGGTTTATAACAACAATGTTCAGTGTCTCATCCGGTGGGACTGCTATTGAGCTGGCTAGCTTTGCCAATGCATCAGCCTGGGCATTATGTGCACGGCCCACATGCTTGAGCTCAATATGATAGAATTTCGCCATGAGGCGCACAGCCTTTTGGTGGTAGGGGTTCAACTCTGGCTTTCGCACTTCGAACTCACCTTGGATTTGCTTTATTATCAACATTGAATCCCCGAATACCTGAAGCATCTGGATACCCATGTTGAGGCTGATGCGCAACCCGATTATCAGAGCTTCATACTCGGCTTCATTATTAGTGCAGGGCTTGTTTATAGAACAGGAAGTATGTACAACCTCCCCCTCTGGCGATCTTAGCACAATACCGGCCCCGGCCCGTATTCTGGTCTTTCCATTGGAGTCTGTCTCTGTTCTAGATGCTCCATCAAAGAATAGCTGCCACACAGTTGACTGAGCCTGGCAGGCTTCTAATGTTTCATCATCGGGTAACTCAGTCCCCAACATATCAATCTCTGGCACCGGGTGCTCTGCGAAGAAATCAGCCACGGCCTGTCCTTTTATTGCCCTCTGGGGTATATATGTGATATCGAATTCCATCAGAATTACTGCCCATTTGCCCAATCGGCCTTTCAGTACTGGCTGAGTCAATATGTATTTGAGCGGATCTGCTGCAGATATCAATCTGATTTCATGTGACAGCATGTAGTGCCGGAGCTTTTTAACGGCAAAGACTAGTGCCAAGCATGTCTTTTCTATATAGGTGTAGCTTTCTTCAGTTCTAATCAGCCTCCGACTTAGGTAGTATAGAGCCTGCTCTTTGCCTTCTTCATTTATCTGTGCTAGCATTGCCCCCAGGGAACAGTGTGTGGCTGCGATGTATAGTATCAGAGGCTTGCCCTTTATAGGTGCCCCCAGCACTGGAGGGGTCTTGAGATATTCTTTCAGCTTCTCAAAAGCTTCCTGACAGCCATCGTCCCAGAGGAACGGTACATCTTTCATCATGAGCTTGTGAAAAGGGTGGCATCTCCCCGACAGATTTGATATGAATCGTCGGATGTAGGCCAAACGCCCTTGTAGAGATCTCAGCTCGTGGAGATTCCTTGGTGGAGGGAGCTCCTGGATAGCTTTAATCTTGGATGGGTCGATCTCAATGCCCCTATGACGGACGATGAACCCAAGGAATTTTCCACTGGACACGCCGAAGGCACATTTCATAGGATTCATCTTGAGTTCATATCTTCGCAGCCTCTGGAACACTATCCTCAGATCTTGCAGATGATCTTCTCTTCTGCCGGTTTTCACCACCAGGTCATCGATGTAGCACTCCACTTTCTTGAAGAGTAAATCATCAAAGATCTTTGTCATAGCTCTTTGATAAGTAGCGCCGGCATTCTTGAGGCCGAACGGCATCCTTTTATAGTGAAATATCCCCTTCGGGGTGCGGAATGCAGTATGCACTCTGTCTTCTTCAGCAATCCAGATCTGGTTGTATCCGGATGACCCATCCATGAATGACAGAGCTTCATGGCCAGTGGTTGCATCGATCATTACTTCAGTGATTGGCACTGGGAAATCATCTTTCGGGCAAGCCTTATTCAGGTCTCTGAAATCTACACATATTCTGATCTGCCCATTTTTCTTCTTCACAGGCACTATATTGGCCAGCCATGTAGTATATTGGTTTTCTTCAACAAAGCCCACATCGATCAGCTTGTCGACTTCTTTGTTGATCTGATTTATCAGTTCGGGACGCATTCTCCTGGCAGGCTGCTTCACAGGGCTTGCCTCTGGGTTTATCGCCAATCGATGCTGTGCCACATCAGAACTCAGTCCCGGCATCTCATCATATGTCCACGCGAAGCAGTCTCGAAATTCTTTCAGAAACTGAATATACTGTTCTTTGGCAGCTGGCTCCAGCAATGCACTGAGGAACGTAGGCCTTGGCTCATCTACTGACCCCAGATTCACTTCTATCAGCTCATCAACAGTGGCTTGGCCTCCGTCTTCAACTTCGGGTGGGGCTTCTTGCAAATCAATAAAGCCTCCTGGGATATAATCTCCTTCATTTTCATGATTTTCTGTTTCATCAGATTGGTCATCAGCAGATGCTGGTGCATCGTATAAGGCCAATACGGCCGGATTCTGCTCAGTCTGCCCCGCGGACACGACTGGCTCAGCGGAAAACTTCGAAGTGGAGTCTTTCATGCTTAGAGGCTCTTCTGATGTGGGCTCCCCTGAGAGGTCATCATTATGTAGAGCTCGGAATTCTTCTAGAATGCGCCCAAACTCCAGGCACTCTTGCAGCTCTCTGGCTACTTGATCTTCATCCGGGGTTCCTGTATCAAATTGTGCTTCGGCCTGGAACAGATCCTCTTTGCAAGATGGATTCTCCCAGCACCAACCCTTCTTAGTCTCATCAGACATCCTTGCCTCCGGCTGGTTGTCTTGGGCTTCATTGTCTGTTATGGATTGATACATAATTTCTTCATCTTCAAAGGGGTATTGATCATATCCCACTTCAGGGGGATCTTCATTCTGGTAGAAGGCAGAGATGACATCCACCTCGGCTTCATAGTATTCTTGCAGGGTATAACCCAGTCCCGGGTGCTGCGTGATCTTCCTCAGTTCCTTGCTATCTCGAGGCGGATCCCATAGCTCCTTGAATGCTTTCTTCTGAGCAGCAGGCTGCATCGATGGCATTTGCATCTTGGAGAACATTTGTGAAACCCGTTGGATAGTATACTCCAGGCCCGTAATGGGTACCATCAGGTTTGCAGCTTCTTCAGGGGCCATGCAGTCTTGATCATCTTCTTCGACTGCCTCCCCGGTGTAGAATATAATAGGGGGTTCGCCAAAGCGAGGGATTTCCATGGTCTTTAGGGGCAGCACTGTCTGGTATTCTGTGCTGGCTATGGGCTTGACTAGACCCTGAGGAACTTCCACCTGTGTGTATTTTTCTTTCATCTTTTCTTCGGTATCATCTGGGTGTATGCCGGGAGGAGTGATCCGAGCAAAATCACCAGCATAGGAGATGTGAGACACCCCATGCTTTTTAATGTAGCCCTTTGGCGGCGGCGGGGACCAATTTCTGGCTTTCGTCGCCGACTTTTCTTGGCTGACCACAGTTTCTTTTCCTTTATCCCTTTGTGACACCTCGGTGTAATAGGACGCATCGAGCATGTGGCACTCGAACACTTCGAAGGGATGTAGGTCTGCAAACACCCTTTCCTCTTTTCCTTCATGGCAATATTTTATGCATTGGTGTAGCGTGGATGGCACTATCTGATATTCGTGCAGCCACGGTCTTCCCAGCAGGGCCTTATATGTGGTGTTGGAGTCGATTACATAGAATCGTACCACTGTAGTGAGGTCGCCCAGTGTGAGATTGAAATCAGCCACCCCGAGAGGTGTTTCACATTTCTGGTTGAATCCTGCAATTTTCATGTCTCTGACCTTGGTGAGCTGCAGATCAAAGTAATGTTTCTGATAGATGCGGTATGGGAGAATATTCACAGCGGCCCCTGGATCTATCAGTATTCTGCTTATCGGCTGACAGTTCAGGGAACCCCTCATATATAGCGGTCTGTTATGGCCGGAATTTGGGATTAGCATATCATCCTCGGTGAACGTGACTGATGGCCCAGTATTCACCTCTGTCAAGAGTGCTTCACATTGTGCCGGGGACTGCAGGGCATCCACAATCGCTTGGCGAGCTTCTTCACTCAGAGAGAGAATTTCCCAGATGGAGAATCTGGTAGGGAGCTTCTTCAGCATTTTCATGACTCGACTGCCTACCCGGACATTAGACAGTCTCATCTCCTCTGCCCATCGGGGTCTTGGAGGTTCATGTGGTGCCTGTGGCCTTGGCTGCCCAGTCCCAATTTTATCTTCTTCATCGGTCTCCCGGGAGGCTTCTTCTGTAGCGACTGCCCCTGCTTTTGCTAAAGGGTTACATTCTTTATCTTCTTCATGCTGTTTCTGCTTTCCAACCGCTGTCTGCTGGCATTTATTGCTTTTGTCTGGAGCAGTATGAGCCGGCTGCTCATTTTCTAAGCTGGACAGGAACTCCAGGAATGAAGGGGCTTCATCTGCCTTCTTTTTGTCCTGGTACAGACTGGCAGGGGGAGGAACCTGGATACCTCGAATCTCCGGCTCCGGGATTTGATAGGGTTGCTCCCCTCTGAACATGATGTTATGGTTGGCTGGTGGTGGGCGCCCCCATTTTCTCCCAGAACGTGTTGCATGGGCCGAGGTAGAGGCTTCGGCATGGTTAGCCTCTAGCGGAGCGTTGGATGCTTCCGGCTCATCATCCTCCCCGGGCAAGGAGAAGAGTACTGACAGAGTGTTACATTGTACTGTCGTGACCTTCTTTCCTTTCTTGGATTTGGGCCGTTTCTTCTTCTTTTGGGAATTTGACTTTGCTGGCTCCTGCCCCCAGAAGGGCTCATTCTCTACTTTTCCTCGTTCTGTCTCTGGCTGCTCTTTGATTTTTGATTCTTCGAGCTGCTCCCAGAGTATACAGTCCTTCATTAGCAGATGCTTGGGCTTCTTCTGCTCGTACTCATCGAGCTCATTAATGTATTGCTGCAGACGCCTGGCTGCAGGGCTTACTTCTTTATGTGTAGGGAGGGGAGTTTGTCTCCTCCGGTTGTGAGTAGGGATCCGGATGACTGGTCCAGTCTCAGTTGTATGCCATATTGATTTTATCGGAGGCGGCTCAGGCCTTGGTGTAGTACCCCGGATAACTGCTCCGCTGGTACTGGCTACAGGAGTCTCCTTCTTTTTGCTTTTTATGGGTATTATCTGCCATCCTTCCTGATCTTTCTGCGGGGTGAGGAAGCAAGCTTCATAGGTATTCCTGGTGCATTCTTCAACGGCCTCTTTGGGCAGCTGTTGGTAGACTGAGATCATATTGGCAGCCACTCTCCAGGGTGGAGGCTCATGTGGATGAGGCGGCTTTACCTGGTAATCTCCCAACTGCAGCTCACCTTTCTTGACCATTCCTTCCATGATATCTTTGAAGACATAACAATCTTCAATTGCGTGCCCCAGCGCACGGTGGAATGGACAGAACAGCGGATCGTCTTTCTTTGCTGCATCTGCTGGTCTTTTGGGTTCAGGCAATGTTACCTTATTGAACTTGTATGCCCAGTTGAACAGTGCGGCCGTCTTATCCTTTGGAAAGGAATATGCTTTTCTCATCTTGTCTCTCAGAGAGACTTTATCCTTCCTTTCTGCTGTATCTGCCAGCGGGGGAACTTCATCTGCCCCTTTCTTCCCCTTCTGTTGCTCGAAGGTTCTGAAATCGACGGTGTTGGCCTCAGAGTGTGATGGCCGTCGTTCATTGGATTTTCCCTTCGGCATAGTGAGAACATTGGCGGTCGGACGTTTGGACAAGAACGTCTCGACCTCTGCCACTATATTGTTCAGTCGGTCAAATGTTCTGACATCTGCACCGATCATTTTTTCTAGCACCTCCCTCCTGAGGCTCTGCTTGCATATCTGCACCGCATCTTCCTGATGAGGAGGCCTTCGGCATCTCATGGCTAGGTTCCTCCATCTTTTGATGTAATCCAATGCAGTTTCATCTTGTTTCTGCCTGGTAGCATACAATTCTGCTATCGTGATTTCCCTTTCCGTGACATGAAATCTGTCGCGAAATTTTCTTTGCATATCAGGCCAATCAACCACTGACCCAGCTGGCAAGCTTGAGTACCATTCAAAGGCCAACCCAGTGAGGGATGAGCCAAAGAACTTGAGCAGATAAGCTTCATCGACTGCTAGGTCGCCCATGATTGTAGTGTAGTAGGCTATATGCTCCCTAGGGGAGCCTTGGCCATTAAATTTCTCAAACTTCGGCGGCTTACTGACGCCTGGGGGTAGTTTCTTGGCAGCATACTGGGGAGGATAGGGTACTCTGTACACATCATAGGCACCCGCGTCGCCACCGGTCTTTTCTGACAGCTTCATTTCCACAATTCTTTCAATCATCTGCTTGTGGGCCACAGCTGGATCTATCTCTTCTGGGAAGAAGTGAGCTTGTTGCTGGCTGTGAGGAGTTGTCATCACAGTGGCGCGTAAGATGGGCGCGGTAGGCTGTGTCTGGGACACAGAGGGCTGAGCTGCTGTTTGCTGTGGAACAGGTTGGCTCGGTGTCTTGCCCTTATCAGCCAGGATAGTTGTTTCTGTGGAGCTGGATGTCTGCCCTGTAGGTTCAGCTTGCTTCGAGACTGATGTAGCTTCTTGTCTCTCATTGAGCTGTCTTCGGAGAGCGCTGATCTCCTGCTGATATCTTCTGAACATCATCTGGATCATGGGATCCATAGTCGATGGGATTTGTATATCTTCAGAAGTCCCTTCAGCATCATCAACGAAGGGGTTATCTCCATCTTCCGCTGTTACCACATTAACTGTCATAGTGGTAATCCTGTGAGCTTCATCCTCATCTTTCATTTTATCCTTTGCGGCCTGGCCTCTTCTTGTGACGGGACCCGGTCTAGTTGCCAGTCTGAGCAATTCATCTGACTGAGTTGGTAGTGTATCTTGCCCCCTGGCCAGTCCAGCCATGTTGCAGGCGAAGATTTGCATCTTTCCCTTTCGCTTGTAGGCCTTTCTTTTTATTTGACTAGGATATCTGAGCCGGTCAAAGACCGATATTCTTTCTTTGTCCTTTTCCCCGTGCAGGTCTTCTTCATTATATCTGGCCCTGAGGCCTTCTCCATAGTCATTTGAATCGGAGGAGGAGGCTCCGATCATCATTTTTTGGAAGGTTTCTTCTTCTTCATCATCCTTGGTGCCCAAGGCACGGAATAGTCTTCGTTGACCTAGGGCAGAGCTCCCCAGGCAGTAGAAGTAGTCTCGGACTACTTGCTTTGTCTCTTCAGAGTTGTGCCTTTGCGGCTCAGGTTGGAACACCAGTCTTTCCTGGCTTCTTTGTTGATAGGCCAGTCTTGTTATCTGAGCATTCAAATGCTCGGCCTTGGAATATCTGAAGATGTCGGCCTGTCTGGCACAAGCCCTCGATCTTCTTGGGATGGCAACCATGGCTGGTTCACGCATTCCCGCATCGCTATTCCGGCAGCAGTTGGTAGCAACATCATGGTTTTTTCTCTGCCATCTTCTGCCCCCGGCCCTGGGGCGGGTGGCAGCAAGGTCTTCTTTCTTCTCAGGTCTCCTACTCCTCATCATGGGGCGAACGGCAGTCAGTTTTCTTTCTGCAATATTTCTTTCATATCCGCTTCCCCAGACTCTGGGGTGAGCAGCAATAGCATTTCCTGTCTCTTTTCCCTCTCCTCTTTGGCTTCCCGCCTTGAAGTGGGTGACAGCATCATGGGTAACCTTCTCCTCATCTTGAGCTTGAGTCCAGCTCTGCATCTTCTTCGGTCGCCAGACCTGTTTGTATCTTGCCGGCTTGGGCGCCAGCGACTTCCTTCCATCAGCTTCCCAATTGGCCTTCCTGGTGGCCAGAACTTGGAACTTGTTGTCAATTTGGATGGTCGGGACAATCCTGTCCGGCCGGACCTCTCGGGGGCGACCGTCGAGGTTCACCCTAACATCGCCCATCATCATTGTCTTCCCAGAATTTGAAAGACGACGGTTAGCAGCGGCATACCGGCTCCTCCGGTTGGTTGTTTTTCCCTTCTGGGCAGCAGTGGAGACCACGTCCCACCTTTGAACATGGTGCACATAGCAGGCGACGGCTGTCGAGGCCGTCTTCCCCGGTAAGCTAGTCTTCTCATCAGCAGCCATTATCAGGGCACTTGCAGCGGCGCCTTGCTCGTTGTTATCGACCTGCAGAAGGTCTGTGAAGATAAGGCCCAGACAGTTGGGCATCCCGACGGCGGGCGGCATTGATCCGAACGCGAGGGGTACTGCCAGGTAGCCTTCTCGCACGTGCATGTCGATCGGCTGTTGGCCGAAGCAAACGGACATGATTCCGGCTGTCATTGTAGATTCCTGAGAATAAGGAAAGTACACAGAATCAGAGGTTTCAGGGGGGCCCGCCGGGCCTACTACTTTAGCGTAAAGATGAAAGGAGGCTAAGTCCCACCGGGCGTGCCAGACTTGTGGACGCATAATTTTATAATTATTTATTTATTTTTGTTTGTTTATTATTTATTATTTATTTATTGATTTATTGGCGTGCCAGTCACATGTGTGACGATTTCATTGTGCGCTCGATCTGACTTGGTCAGTCGATTATGAGTGATCGTGTCTGGACCAGAAGCCCGTCATACCATGAACGTTATGACGTTAATTACGTCCTTCCAAGGAAGGACAACCCTTGATTAAACGCTAAAGTAGGAGGCCTTGGGAGGCAAACGGATATTCACATGCTTGATTTTAAACTTCATACCAGGGCCAGAGAGACAGGTAAGATAATAACATCAATCACAGAAACCGACTAGATCATGTGGTTGGCGGTCCAAACAGTTATACTTGGTGGAAACAAGGAGATAGAAGATATTCATCACGGGAAGGCAAAGCCATGGCCATGATATAGGTTTAAAGCTTCGATTAGTATTTCGACGGCCTTTCCTCTTAATCTGGGTTATGCCCAGGGGGAAAGAGGCTATCACCCGCGGAGTATCGGGATGAGTGTCGAGAGCTAGGGAAGCCGAACCTCCCAACCCGTGTACATACGGGCTAGGGGGGGGGGCAATGTGTGATTTTCCCTTTGAAAGGGCTAGCGGGATTCATGCAGTGGCAAGACCCCCCGAGCAAAAGGGTTATTTGTAAATCCGTCGCGGTTAGGTGGAACATAGGGGTTATGACTCCCCTTCAATTTTATCCCCGGGACATATCGGGTGATCCACAGATATCCCTTGCGTGGGTTCACTTCGGATGTTGGAATTCATTGGGTGGTAGATCGGGCTCTCGGCACGCTCTGAATGGACACAGACTCTCGGCACGACCCAAAAATGGGAGGGCCAGGGCTTCCGGCATCAAAACAAGAAGGCTGGGGGTTCCCGGCGCCATGACGAGAGGGCTTGGGTTCCCGGCGCGACGAAGAGGAGCCAAAGGGGAGAGGGCCTTCGGCGCAGGCTTCCCGGCGCGAGGAAGAGATGCTAGAAGAGGGTCTCGGCGCGACGGGGCTGAGGAAGGCTCCCGGCGCGACGCGGCTGCAAAGGGGGGTGGCTCCCGGCGCGCTCAGCCGAAGGAGAGGAAACCTCCCGGCGCGGCCAGCATGCGGGGCTCCCGGCGCGACGGCCAGAGTGCAGGGCTCCCGGCGCGACGGCCAGGAAGCCAAAATTAGGTCTCGGCGCCCGAAGGATGGCGCCGAGAACTATTCATCGCGTTTACTGTAGGTTGATCCGAGAGGTATTTTGGCGCCGGGAACAGAACAGAGCTTACGATACTCTGTTTTAGGTTTTTAATTGATTCAGGCCAAGGGCAGGGGTTTCTTTGGGGTTAAAAATTGGTCAGGGCATCAAAATTGAATTAGATTAGGCTTGGGCTTCATAGGAACATCAGGATCTGGGAGGACTTTGGGAAGGCCTAGGCATAGGGAAACCCTGTCACCAGTGTCATGCAGAATCCCAGGGGCAGTTTAATGTAGGCTTCGTGGTCCTGGGAGAATTTTGACAGCATCTCCCCCGGACTCAGCATTTGCCAGGGAATGATAGACGATCACCCACGGAGCGCTGGGGTGAAAGCCAAATAGAGGGGTATTGGACCCTTGATCATGCACATGCCTGCAGCACTGTTCCGATATCCCTCTAGAGGTCAACGAAGCTTACGCAGTGGCGGAGCTCCATTGCCTCGGAAGGTTATAAAAGCCGATCGAGTCCGGAAAATCTCGTAGAAAAGGGGAGGGTTATCCCCATTAATTGTCGTCCCTGAGGTGCACATTATGGCTCAAGGCACCAGAAGAATGCCGGTGGGTTAGGCTCCCGGCGCATGAACAAAGAGGCAGGTTTCCGACGCGTTGAAGCAAAGGCCAGGAGTTCCCGGTGTGAAGAGGAACTGCCCAGAGTGGGAGGTTCCCGGCGGGATGGCCAAGGGAAAGGGGACCCTCGGCGCAGCGAGGAGGAGACCAGGGAGTAGGACTCCCGGCGCCACGGTCAGAGTGCAGGGCTCCCGGCGCGGCCATGTTAGAACAGTTCTCGGCGCCTGAAGGATGGCGCCGAGAGCTATTCACCTGATTTACTGTACGCGGGGCCGAGAGCTATGAGGACGCCGGGATCAGAACAGGGCTTTACGGTACCCTGTTCTTAGATCTGTTAGGGATTCAGGGGTTTCTTGACGATTCAGGCCGAGGTAAATAGGCCCAGTGAGGTCAAAATGAATCAATTCTTCGGGTTTCAACTGGATTTGGCTTAGGTTTCAAAGAAAGTCCAAGATCAGAGAGGAAACTGGGAGGGAAAAATCAGGGTACAGAGAACCCGTGTCACCACTGCCGTGTAGAGTCCGGGGACAGCTTGATGTCGTCTTTCATCATCCTGAGAGCCAAGAGATGGCTGTCTCTGGACCCAGGGATGATTTTGACAGTGCCAATAGGCAAAAACCATAACATCTAGAACTATAGAAAATCACTAGCAGCGGCCATTGAAAGCATTGCCAATATCGATAGCAGACTGCCCCAGAAGCCAAGAGATAATCTGTCTCTGGCCCTGGGGCAAGCCTGGGAGGCTCCCCGCAAGCGACACCGAACGGCCATGGGCATCGGTATAACTAGAGCCACACTTATTCTGCTGAAGACGATTGAATCCGAAGACCCATTAGAGAATCAGACGCGCTTCAGTCGAGCTAAAACAACGAAAACATGTAAAGGAAAGACATAGCAACATACGGAGAGATAGCTGGCAGATGTTTCAATCACCCAACGCCCAAACGGGCCATTAGAGCATTTCATATCATCAGATCACCCCAGAACTCACATCAATCGCACGGAGGGAATGAGGGAGAAGGAGATGAATAGACATCAGGATATCCCGGTTACATCCAAAATCAAAATCGAGATAAACTCGGCAGGATTACATGAATAAGAAAAAATAAAACCATGGGGGAGGGCGGAGCATTGACTCCTCTCCCTCCCCGGATGCCCACCTGGAGCTTCTTCCCTGGGGAATCGGTCTCTTCTCTCTTTCTTTTTCAGCGGAGGAGGCTCTCTCTCTCCCTCTGGCTTCTTCTTTTTTTTTTTGATTGATGGTCTCGCTTCCGATCCTCCGCTCGATCCCCTTTTCTTTCAAAAGGGGGGGGGGGTTTATATAGGTCTCATTCTCGTGTGTTCTCGGTGGAGAGCAGTCGGCGCGACCGTCTTCTTAGCCACAGCTCCTGGCGCGTCCAGCGGCCCTTCGTGGAAGCTCCCGGCGCCATGGTCAGAAGCCCAATCAGCCGGCCCATTTAGTGCCCTTTTTTTTAGGCCACATAATTGCCTTGGCTTCCCTTAGTCATTTTGTATTGACTTTTATCAGAACCGAAAGAGGCCACTTTAGTAGTGACACAGCTTTGTTGAGATCATCTCGAGGTTCCATCAGTGAACAAACTGGGGTTTTAATCAGTATTGTCGTCTGAATGACGACAAAACCGGGTATGTTTCATCGGCATCGTCATCCGAACGGTGACAAGACCAGACATCAACTTCAGTCTGACAGACTTCGGCCGGGTGTGTAATCTGTGTAGAGGATTCTTCATTTGTCCTGTCTTTGCCAAAAGCCTTCGTAATCTTCATCTGTCGGCTCCGACTTCTCATCAGAGTGTGCTTGGAGGTCTTATCAGTCGAGTGACTGCGGCTTCATCGGTGCTGCCGTCTGAATGACATCGGCACCGGGCATCAGCTTTGGCTGACAAAGGCTTTAGCCGGGTGAATGGTGGACGGGCTTCATCATTGATCTTTCACTGTTGGTCAGACCCTCTTTTCAATTGTGCTTCCACCCTTGTTCATTTTCCAGGTGTCAACAATGATTGACTTTCAGGGTTTTGCTGTAGTGAACGGATTTATGGATGCTGGATTTGTTGGTAGTTCATTTACTTGGTCTAATAATCAAACAGGGAAGAGGAATATCAAGGCTAGGCTGGACAGAGTTATCTATAACGATTGCTGGGCAGAGAAAGCAAGAGCTATCACTGTTAAACACCTAATGAGAGAGCCATCAGATCATTCTCCCTTGCTGATCTATCACCCTCAATTGAGCTCTGGCCCTAGCAGATTTGTTCTCCAAAATATGTGGCTTGAAAATGCGAATTTCAAATCTGTAGTGAGGAATGCATGGGATCAAGCCTCATTTGATCACTACAACCCATCCTACATTCTGCAGCATAAACTTAAATCGGTCAAAGCTGTGATTAAGCAGTGGAACAGGGATCACTTTGGCAATTTTTTTGAACATAAAACAAAAGTAGAGGAGGAAGTATTGATGGCAGAAGCTGCTTTTGATACTGATCCAAATGAGCACAACAGAACTTCATTACAAAAGGCTCAAGCTGAGCTCCGAAAATGACTCCATTTGGAGGAAATCTTTTGGGGCCAGAAAGCTAGAACCAACTGACTGTAACTGGGTGATAGAAACACTAAGTTCTATCATCTTCATGTTAGGCAAAGAAGAGCTAGAATGACCATTCATAGAATGAAATTGGAGAGTGGTGAATGGTGTGAAGAGGAATCAGTTTTGAAGGAGGAAGCTGTTAAGTTTTTCCAGAAGCAATTTACCTCTGTTGAGCATCATATCAACCCAAATATACTGGAACACATTCTATGCCTCATTTCAGCAGAAGATAATAATGTCCTCACTGCCATACCTGAAGAGGAGGAAGTGCATAATGCTATCCATTCACTGTCTGCAGACAGTGCCCCTGGTCCTGACAGTTATACATGTAAGTTTTTTACAGCATGTTGGGATATTATCTCAGCGGATGTCATCAAAGCTGTGCAGGGGTTCTTTAAAGGGCTTCCCCTTCTGAAGGGTATCACCTCCTCTTTGATTGCCATGATCCCTAAAGTGGCCGCCCCCAGTTCATTCACTGACATGAGGCCTATTAGCCTCTGCAATTTCACTTACAAAATAATCTCCAGAATAATTAGCACCAGGATGGTGGATATTCTACCTCAAATCATTTCAGATAATCAATGGGCCTTTGTCAAAGGGAGGAACATAACAGACACCATCTCTCTTGCCTCCGAACTGATGACAGATCTGAGCAGGAAAGTCAAGGGTAACAATATTATACTCAAGTTAGATATGGCTAAAGCATACGACATATTGGAGTGGGATTTTTTGATTGTTGTCATGAAAGCTTTTGGCTTCTCTAGTAGGTTTTGTTCCTTAATATCAATGATGCTATGTAACTGCTGGTTTTCTATCTTGGTTAATGGGACTCCCACTGGTTTCTTTAAGTCCTCCAGGGGGGTTAGACAGGGTGACCCTCTCGCACCTGCCTTGTTCATCATTGCAGAGGAAGCACTTAGTAGGGGAATCACTAGACTTTTCTACAGTGGGCAGGTTCAGTTTTTTAAGGTGCCCAGAGGATGCCAACAGATAACCCATCTTCTCTACGCTGATGATACTCTGGTATTTCTTAATGGAATGGCAAAACATATTAAGGGCCTGCTGGATTTCATAAGGGTGTATGAGGAATCCTCCGGTCAAAAAGTTAATAGCAGTAAAAGTAGTTTTATTGTATCAAACAAAGCATCACTTGTTGTGATTAGAAGACTTTCTGGCAGTACATGTTTTCATCATAAGAATGGGTTGCATTCTTACCTTGGAGTTCCACTTTACGAAGGAAGAAAGAAAATATCACATTATAAATACATGATTAACAAGATCTGTTCCAAGTTAGAGTGCTGGCAGTCAAAATACTTATCTCAAGCCGGCAGAAGAAGTCTCATAAACTCTGTGCTCCAATCTATCCCAATCTATACCGCCAGTGCATCTTGCTTTCCTGCCACTCTCATTGACATCATAAATAAGCTGTGTGCTAGATTTTTATGGAGTGGTAAAGAGATCTTAAAGAGACATTGGGTGTCTTGGTCCAATATAACCAAACAATTTGAAGAAGGTAGGCTTGGCATTAAAAGCTTGCAACATATTCAAGTCACTATGGTCATCAAACAGATCTGGAGAATTATTCATGGCACATCTCTATGGTCAAAGTTTGCATCCACTAAGTATGTTAAGGGTCATCTCAACACCATAGAGAAGCCCTTCCCTGCTGGTATCCGAAAGAATGTATTCAACTAGGCCAAGCAAGTGGTGCTCTCCAACACTCGGTGGATCCCCATGGATGGGAACTCTATTGACATTCTCAAGGATAATTGGTATGGATTTGTTCTGGCTCCTCATGCTAACTGTCCAAAAGTCACGTTGAGGGAAGCAGTTGATGATCCCAATCATATGGTATGGTCCCATATACCACCTAGCATTTCTATCAACAGTGGTAACATTCGGCTTCATCAACAACCTGATAAGTGTGTATGGGCCGTGAGCATTGATGGTATCTTCACCAGCAAATCTACCTACAATGCCATTAGACCGTAGGGCAACAGAAGGAAAGCCTTAAGGAAGATCTGGGGAGCTCATGTTCCCCCGAGAGCATCAATGTTTTGCTGGCAGATTCTAAATCTGGCAGTCCCGGTTGACAGTTCAGTTAAACACAGTGGTATTTGCCTCCCGTCCAAGTGTGCATGCTGTAAGAGCAATAATCATGAGGAAAACTTGAATCATTTGTTTGGAGACAGTCAAATTGCTTAGCCTCTATGGAGGATGTTCAGACCTTTCTTTGCTTCTAGCTGCAGATCCCTGAACACTCTCACATGATTTTGCTGGGACGTCTTATGTTCAGCTGACAACAAAGGTCCTGCAGGTTATGTAGCCATCACTGCTATGATTTTCATTGTATGGGAAACTTGGAAAGCTCGATGCAAACTCAGATATGAAGGTAAGGGCACCTCAAGTAGAGTGCTACAGCAGTGGATTATGAGGTAAATTGAATTCTCTTTGAGCAATGTGCGATTCAGTAAATCTCCCACTGCCAATGAAAAAAGGGTGCTGGCACATTTCAATATTCTCTACAGTTGCAAAGAGAATCTCCCAAAGCTGATCAAATGGTCCTGCCCCAATCAGGGATATGCCTTTAATGTAGATGGGGCTGCCAAAGGTAACCCGGGTCATGCAGGTGAAGGTGGTTGCATTAGGGGTAGCAGAGGGGAACTGATTCATGGCTTTTCTTACTATTATGGCGCGGGGAGTAATATGGTGGCTGAGGCCAGAGCACTTTTAGATGGGTTGAGAATTTTGGTCAAGGCTGGGATTCCAGTGGCTGTCATCTATTCGGATTCTAAAGCTCTTGTTACCATGTTGCAATCTAGTCAACAACCTCCTTGGAGGATCTGCAGGTGGTGGGAAGATATCAAGGACATCATTAATAAAAAAGAATGGAGCATTCAACATATTAATCGAGAAGGAAACACTGTTGCGGATGCCTTGGCATCATTAGCCTGCACAGCTTGCATCAACCAGGATTTTACATGTTGGAAGGAGCTCCCTAGAAGAGCGCGTGGTTGTGCCATAGTAGATGCAGCCGGTCTCCCTAGTTGGAGGAGATGAGGATCTTTGGCATTTTTTCATTTCATTTACTCTTCCTTTTGTTTCATACCCAGGGGTATGCCCCACGGTACAATTGTAAAGCTTTTCATCATTATCAATTACATTTTGGCCGGAGACCTTTGGTGGAACTAGCACAAACAGTGCTTTCCCCCAAGAGTTCTCTCTTGTCTCGTTTATAAAAAAAAACTAAGGAGAAGCAGGGAAGAACAAACCCAAACATCTGGACTCGGAACAACACAAATCTCAAAAAACACAGTTCAGAGGGACACCGCCAGACCATCATCACAAGCACACGCTCTAGATCTCAGGGCAAATCGATCCACAGAACGAGCATGGCACACAAGTGAACGCAAGTCTGACACCTCCGAAACAAGGCAACGTCGCTTCCGTCTCACAAGAGAGGAGACACGACTCATGCCACGACAACAGCAATCAGGGAAACAAAACGATAGACACGGCATGCATTAGCTTAAACAAGGAAGCATAGTCCTCTCATCTGACACTCCACAACATCATCGGCTCCAGTCCCATAAGCAACCATGAAAGCCTGGCACATAGGACGCCAATGACAACACTGGACCACAAGCACAATCAAGTCAGTCCTCACTCAGACATTATATCTGATCGAGTCGCAAGCTAACTCCACCAAGAAAGAAGAGTACATCACAACCCACTACTCAAAATAGCTACACTACCCACTGCTCTTTTTCTCTTCGATGGCTTCCTTTCTCTCTTTTGTTTTCAGGGAATGCTGCACTTTCTTGTTCTGATCGGATGATTATATAGCCGAGAATTTATTTTCCTCAAGGAATTTATCCATGGCTGAAATAGCTCATTGGTCTTGGTGGCGACAAATATTCTATCCATATGAATCTTCTAGTGACTCAGCCACGTGGATTGAATTGCGCGCCAAAAGGCTTGAG
Organism: Amorphophallus konjac; assembly: GCA_022559845.1. Lineage (NCBI taxonomy): Eukaryota > Viridiplantae > Streptophyta > Magnoliopsida > Alismatales > Araceae > Amorphophallus > Amorphophallus konjac. Next base: position 441,372,234 of record CM040118.1, read on the forward strand.
GTCGCTCTCACGTGATTCTCTAAAGATCTCACGAGCCCTAATATGAATCAGACTTATAGATCCATCTGACATGCAAGGCAGTCTGAGTTATCAACCTTAATCACCCTTAATAATCCATTAAGCCTTAATGCTTTTTAAGTTCGATGCCCGTTCAAAAATCTTGCCAGAATCGGTCGACCGTTCAACCTATTTCGGTTGGCTGAAATAACCAACATCAGAAGCTTTTGTCAAGAGGTCGAGGCCGCCTTGGATGCATTGACGTGATGACTTCCGATTGCTTTTTCTGTTCTAAGTACGTGGAGGTACTTTATAGATGTGTCGGTGCTTTGAACATGAGATTCTTGGACTTAACGCTTGAGACTGGCTTTTACCTTGATGCGTCGATGTATTGCATCGCTAGGTTGCGGCAGAGTGCAATAACTCATCAGTTGATGATAGATGCATTGAATCAATGACGTGCTGCTTCTTCGACCATGTTGTCTTCCATTTGCTGGTTTGAGCTAAGTGCGTCAATTGCACTCTTCAGATGTATCGTGGCAGTGAAGTTGAAACCCTTTGGATGGACAGTTTCATATGCTGGCTTTTGACTCGGTGTATTGGTGTAACTCTTTGGTGCATCGACGCAGTTGCATTGATTTTTCTAGTCCAGGGTTGATGCGTCGGTGCAGTAGCTTGGTGCGTCGAGGCACCATCAGATCTGCTTCAAACTCTTGTTACAACTAGTTCTTGATGCATCGAGGCATGACGCCTCTTCTTTGACCTGACTCTTTATGAAGCCATTCTGTTCCATCGATGCGGTCGATAAGTGCATCGACCTGATTATCGATACAACACTTGTGTGTCTTGATGCATCGATGCATGAAGCTTCTACTCTGACCCGACTTCTTCATGAAACCTTCTGTTGCGTCGACCTGCTGACCTTAACAAATCTAGATGCATCGACTTCCTTCTTTAGCGGATGTTCTGTCAGACCACAAATCAACTTCTGAAACCTCTCAAGTCGACTTTCTCTTCATGAATGAACCATAATGGCTTCTGTCAAACTTTTTCTAAACTACTTTTACCTTTCCTTTTATCCACAAATTACATCACTGCCATCGCTTCACTCCAAGCTTGAATTCTACTTATCTGACTCCACTGACACCTCTTCTTTTTAGCACACAGACATATGCTTCTACACATAATAAGACCATGAAGAGTCAATTGCATTAAGTTTTATAACATTAAAAATAATGCACCAAAATCAATGCACCATTGACACATATGACATTATCATTCCATTCTCATACAGACTTATGACCATTAACACATATGACATCATCATTCCATTCTCATGCAGACTCATGACCATTAACACATGTGACATCATCATTCCATTCTTATACAGACTCATGATGAGTCATAGTGTTTGTCATCATCAAAATCACAGAGATATAGACAACAATCTCCCCCTTTTTGATGATAGAAACACTATGAGTCATAAAACATCATGCTGACTCATATCAAACTATTCTCCCCTTTTGACTTCATCAAAAAGATAACATAGTTTGATGTACTCAGTGGAGATAATTCTCCCCCTTTGACAGAGCAGAAAGGTTGGAGTGGTAGTGTAAAATCTCGAAACGATTAAAGCAAGAAAGGAGTTGTGAAAACAGCAAAAATACAGAGAGAATTTGATATCAAGAATTAACAACCCAGGGTATGAGAAAAAACACTTCAAGAGGTGGTTCAGTCCAAGGTGAACATCAATCTAAAATTTCAGCAGATCTTATTCCTGAACACAAGAGTTCCAACGAAGTTCCAACTGGAAAAATTCAATAAGGTTTTCAATGAGATACTAATTTCATAAATCTAAAAATAAAGATGTTTCAGACTCTTCCATTATAGGGTCTTATGAAATGACCTTTATTAGATAGCATGGTTTAAATATGATGTATGCAAAGTTTATCCATAAAAGTTTCTGTACTCATATCTGAAATCAAATTTTAAAAATGAACCAAGCCCTCATATTTACCTCTTGTTTAACCTCCCTTCATCTTACTCACGATTTCAATGACTTCTTTAGGAAGGACATTCATTAGTATTGAGGTTGAACAATCATGAGTACATATCATTTTGTCCAGGGTTTCATCGATTTTACTTTTGCAAACATTTCTCAGATTTTTCTTTTATTCAGCAACAATTTTCATACCAAATTTTTCAGGAGCAATTGAGTTTAGTACACACCTTGTAACTAGAGGATACATGTTGTTTAGATGCCCGTATCCCTAAGCACTTGGTATGACTAACTGTCATGCTTCATAATGAACATAGTTAACAATAGTAGAGGCTTTTGACGTGAGGCACAACACGTCTTAGGTGAAGTGACCCAGTTACTCACCTCACAGTGTCATTGCTCTGCCATAGTTAACAATAGTAGTTAACAATAGTAGAGGCTTTTCAACTGAGATAACTATGGCACTTCATGACACAATCTATTTTTAGACATGGTTTCTCTGTGACCAAAGTCATTGCTCTGACCATATTCCCTTTAGACACTTTTCAGAGCATTCAGATGTTTAAAAACAATACTTACTTCATGTATCTCAACCAAAGAAGGGTCACAATTTCAAAATTTTCAGATTTCAGGTGATTTTACATGACACAACATGAAGCAACTAGTTAAGGTTTATTAAAGTTGACTTAGATATTTTCAAGATATTCACATTCAAACTTAATGAATACATTAAACAGAAACCACCTGAATCTTTTAGACATTCATAATCCTATATAATAGAAGATTCCTAAATAAAATGGTTTTCAGATTTATGATCAAGGTATACAAATTGAAATCTTCCTAAAATTTCAAGTCAAGGATTTTAGAAGCAGCCACTTTCCAGCACACATGATGGTGACTTTCAAGAGGAAGCATTAGTTCGGGCAGACTCAAGAGAATTTTTAGTGTGTAGTAAGATAAGTATCAAGTTTGATAGATATTTTCAATAGGAAATGCACCAGTGGACATACTGCATGTATGTGAGCAACTTGAAAACATTTAGCTGGAGTTGTGACAGGAAGGTACAAAGTTTTGCAGTCAAGGAGAGGACTAGAGCACATAGTGTTCCACAGTTGTGGAGACACTTGAGCAGCCAACAATTTTTTTTGAAGGATTCCAGGTGATACTAAGAGTTGAATAGAATTACCAAAATCAGATAAAGAATGAAGGTCGGAACTAGCATAATGTTGAAGAATGACATGTAGTTCGGTCGACCAATTGGCTTGGTTCGGTCAACCGAAAATGCCAGAATCAGATAAGCATTAAAGGATGAGTTCAATAAGCAGAACATGGAATTGGTACCCTGAAGCAATTTCAGATCAAAGAGCATTTCAGATTAGACTCCACTATCACAAATGTAGGAGTCTACTCCCCCTAAGTGTATGCATGAGTTCAACAAGATATGTAACACATTTTGAATGCATAATGTGCATGAGAGTAAGCATATGCGAGCATTGACTCCCCCACGTTAAATGCAGACTATGCACGAGGGAAATGCTAATCAAATGAGACACTTACTCCCCCTATGTAAATGCATGAGAACAATAAATGCACATGACTGAACTGTGAAATACATGGATTCCACCTATCTATGGGCATGCATGTTTAAGCAATCATTTGACATTTTTGTTAATAATGATGTGCAGGTGAGTCAGAAAACATCGTGCACATGAACAACCTATAAAATGCAGGAACTCCCCTCATCTGAATGCACTTGAAACATCAAATATGACATGAAGCCCATGTAGGGAGATGTTGAAATATGCTCATGAACATCTAGACTGCTCTATATGCACTGTATGACTGAATTTTTCATATAGTATATGTAGGAAATTAGACATGATTAAGAAAAATGTAAGACCCTAGACATACAATTGACCCATAGTACTTGGCGAAGGACCAGCCTCTACGCATAGCGTGGATTTCCAAACAAAAATGATCTACCCTTCTCCCAACATGCCATTTTATATGCCAGAGAGGTCATGCATGACAATGTAGTACAAATGCAGTCCTATGTGCATCTCAAATTTTTAAATGACTATTGTCTAAGCACATATGTATGCAGAGGAAAATTATATGCAACAGATTTTCAGTGATTGTGTAAGATATGCATTATGATACATGCAGGCATCAATCACATGCAATTCAGATTTTCAATCTGCAAACTGAATTTTCATCACTTCCCAAGTTTATGAATTCCTCTTCAATCATTCACTCAGTTGGAATCGATTAAGCAAGATGAACAACTGAGTTTAATCTGACAGTTTTTTAGACTATGAAATGCAATTCATTCTCAACTTAACGTATGCTCAAATAACTCAACATATACATTGAGAGACTCATCAAAAGCAATGCAAATGTCAAATGCGGATGTAAACATGTATTCACTGGATTTTCACTGACAGATAAAGCATGATATGCAGCCAATTGAAAGGAGTTATTGAAGGCTCAAATATCTAAACCAGTAAAATGCAGAAATGGGGTTTTACCAACCATGGGTGCCTTGACTTATTGAACCCCTCTTTCTTTCTTGGTCCCAAGGCACACCTACAAAATAATTCTTCATTTTTCATTTTTAGGTACCCAAGTCTTATTGGGTCCTGAAGTGTTAGTAGCATCTCTGAAGGATGCTCTCCACAACCTTTGACCTTCAAATCATCAAACTTCATTAAATGGCAAGCAGTCATAGAATGCCCAATTTGACCACAATAATGACATGAGGCATAAGGCTTTTTGTTCTTTTTATGCATATTAGCATGAACATGGAATTTATATGCATGAACATGAATGTTTCTACTTTTAACATGAACATTTTGTCTTTTGTGACTGGCCAACCAGCAGTCCGAGGCTCGATGGCCTGGTTTCCCGCACTCAAAACATGCAAGAGATTTTCTTTTAAAAACATATTTATTTCTACCAAAGGTATTTTCTTTTACAAGGAATTTAACAGATTTAAAATTAAATTTTCTCCTCTGGACATGTCAACATTGAGCAGTAATGTGGCCTATTTTGCCACAACGAAAACATTGATTTTTTTTTTCTGAAATGCATGACTTCTAAGATGTGATTTCCTAGCATGCATTGTATGAGCATTCAGATCATCTTGTTCCATCAATCTACACTCATGCATTAAATGACCAATCTTATGTTAGTAATGACATGACATTTCCTTTTTGTGTGCATATGTGTGTGTGTTCGAGTTGTGTACAACATGCACAGCTCTAGCATGAAAGTTTCTTGGCTTTTCCTGCAAGTGATCATTCTTTATCAGTTTTTCAGTTTGTTTCTGAATTCTCTAGATAGTGGGTTGTTTAACCTTTGAGGCGGTGGCTACATTGGATGCTTTGACAAAAGATGTCTTCAATTTATTTTCAAAAGATTTTTTATTAATCGGATTGTAGCCCAACCCCTCTTTTCTATAATTAACCTTTGTTCCCAACAGTTTGTCCAAATTTTCTTCGCCACTTACAAATTTTGATAATGAATATTTCAAGTCCTGAATCTTATTTTCTAAAGGGGCAATCAACAATTCTGAGTTCAGGGTCTCCTCTTCAAATTCGGCTACTCTAATTCTCAAGACTTCACTAACAGACTCATAATCTTCAATTTATTTTTCCAGATTATGCAATTTTTCAGGCTCATTTATACAAGCAGATTTCCCTTTCTCCAAGATAAGAAGTCTCTTTGACATAGCAGTGTTCAGTTGCTTCAACTTCTCATTTTCTTTTATCAGATCAGCATTTTGAATTAATTCATCAATTAAGGATTGATCAATAGAATTGACTCCTTGTTTCTGTTCAATTTTAGCCTTTTCAAGGTTCTTCTACAGTTCCACGTTAACTGCTTTAATGGCCTCAAAATTTTCAGATATTATATTATTTTCCTCTTGAAGTCTTTTGAATTCTTCTTCGTTATCTCCAATCTACTTTCTGTGAAATTTATTTTGAGACTTCAGTTCATTCAATTCTGACTTAGTACTTCCACAAACTTCCAATTATTTTCTCAGACAATTATTTTCATTTTTCAAAGCTTCTAAGTCCTCATTCTCTAAGCACGTGTTCATGCCAGTATTCAGTTTCTTTTTCAACTTTTTGTATTGTTTTCTTAATTTTTTGTGGGTTTCAAGTAAACCAGTATATGCATCATGCCAATCAGCCATCATGCAACTGTCTTAATTTTTTGTCAGTCTCATCATCATTTTGGTAGCTGCTTTGATCGCTTCCATCAGCCATCATGCAACTGTCTTCCTTTTCTCCATTTGTAGTCTTCAGTTTATCCAAGATGTCTTTGGCAGATCTACATTCAGTAAAACAAGGAAGCAGAGCAATGTCAACAGCAGCCTTCATTAAGTTCAGTGCTCTAAGATTTTCAGTGTTCCTAGATCTATGAGTGTCTGTCCATATAGATCTGTCCCTTGGCAATTTATGTGGACCGTGTGTGATAAGATTCCATAGACTAGGATTAACAGTCTTAGCAAACTTATGTAGGTTGCGAAACCATGAATCAAAATTAGAACCATGAAAAACCGGTGGACAATCCATCGAGCTAAAATTAAACTAACACGGCACTATAGAAGCAGGATCTTCTCTACAGATCACTGGATCTGATCAACCAGAGAACCTGCTCTGATACCAATTGTTGGGTGCGCAGCTGGGATCTAGAAGGGGGGGTTGAATAGATCCCTTATAAAAACTATGCTCAATTGAAAACGACACTCACTTCAAATCAAGCTGAGCTGGAATGGTAATAGTGCAAGCAGCCAATGATGTAAGTATTGCTCTCAACAAAAGATTTAAACAATGCTAGAGATTCATTCCTAGCAAAGACCTTGCTTAGTCAATTAAATCCACGGCTATCACACATTTGTATTTAACTATTCTATCAAGCAGCAATCCTCAAAGTAATTGATTATTCAGATATAGTTACAAGTTAGAAACCCATTCAACGATGATGCTTGATTAGAACTAGTATCAAATAGTCAGTAGTTCACACTGAATATGCAACTCAAACACTAAACAAATACTCTATCTCTAAATACTGAACTCAGAGGAAGGCAGCTGTATAAACTAACTAAAACAATTCAGCACTTAACAGATGATGGTTAAGCTGATCAGATATGGAATTAAATTCAAGTGCCATTCGTCAGTTTGATTCACACTGGTACTAGGCAGAGAGTTGAGTCCAGAAACTCTCCTCTTGCAAGATGTGAGACCACATCTTTTGATATACTAGAACAAAACTAATTAAATCATCCTGTGGTTCATTCAGAAATAGTCTCGAACAAACAAGCTACTATCATATACTTAATAGCATCAATCCAATTTAGATGCAGCAGAGAAGTATTCTAAAAAATGCAATGTCGAGCACTCAACACACAACATTTTGTAGTGAAGATGCATCAAGCGAAAGCAAACGATATCCAAGGGTTCAGACAGAATCAAAATCAAACATATAGCGGTATGCTAAAGCTAAACAAACGCTAACCTTGGCATACACTAACCTGCGAATGGGAGGTAGAGGAGAAGGATCAGTCTCATGAATCAAACCAAAGACTAAAAAGATTTTTAGGTGGTTCAATCTACCACTGCAGATCTACATCCACCCCTCACTCAAACCAGAGTGAGGCTTCATGCTGGTACACAGCTTAGCTGCTGATCGACAGCTTCGGGGAATGAATGCCTACAGACTGCTGATCCACAGCTTGGGGAACTAATCCCAGACTATTGAGCCTCACAACTTGCTTAACCAAGGAACAAATCCTCACTGCAGAGCAACACAACTTGCTGTACGAGGAATCAATCCTCACCAAGAGCAACACAGCTTGCTGAATGTAACCAAAAGAAATAAGGAGCAAAAAGACAAAGGATCACGAAAGCAAAGGAAACAATATAGCTCCTCAGTGCACAGTGGCTTTTGGATTTGATCCAACAAGCCAGACTTTGAACATATCTTCAATATAAGCTCGAGGCTACTCTCAATCTCTTCTTTCTTTCTTCTTCTTCTCTAAAACTCACTCTCAGATTCTTCTCTGAATTCTCTCTCACAGATTCTTAGAGCCTTCTCTCTTTTTCCCCTCTATCTTCTCTGGTCGAAACACCTACATTGCCCGCTACTCTTTTTCTCTTTGATGGCTTCCTTTCTCTCTTTTGTTTTCACGGAATGTCGCACTTTCTTGTTTTGATCGGCTGATTATATAGCTGAGAATTTATTTTCCTCAAGGAATTTATCCATGGCTGAAATAGCTCATTGGTCCAGGTGGTGAAGAATATTCTATCCATCTGAATCTTCTAGTGACTCAGCCAAGTGGATTGAATTGCACGCCAAAAGGCTTGAGGTCGCTCTCATGTGATTCTCTAAAGATCTCATGAGCCCTAATATGAATCAGACTTATAGATCCATCTGACATGCAAGGCAGTCTGAGTTATCAACCTTAATCACCCTTAATAATCCATTAAGCCTTAATGCTTTTTAAGTTCGATGCCCGTTCAAAAATCTTGCCGGAATCGGTCGACCGTTCAACCTATTTCGGTTGGCTGAAATAACCAACATCAGAAGCTTTTGTCAAGAGGTCGATGCAGCCTTGGATGCGTTGACGTGATGACTTCCGATTGCTTGTTCTGTTCTAAGTATGTGGAGGCACTTCATAGATGTGTCAGTGCTTTGAACATGAGATTGTTGGACTTAAGGCATGAGACTAGATTTTACCTTGATGCGTCGATGCATTGCATCGCCAGGTTGCGGCAGAGTGCAACAACTCATCAGTTGACGATGGATGCATTGAATCAATGATGTGCTGCTTCTTTGACCATGTTGTCTTCCATTTGCTAGTTTGAGCTAAGTGCGTCAATTGCACTCTTCAGATGTATCGTGGCAGTGAAGTTGAAACCCTTTAGACGGACGGTTTCATATGTTGGCTTCTGACTCAGTGTGTCGATGTAACTCTTTGGTGCATCGACGCCGTTGCATTGATTTTTCTAGTCTAGGGTTGTTGCGTCGGTGCAGTAGCTTGGTGCATCGAGGCACCGTCAGATCTACTTCAAACTCTTGTTGCAACTAGTTCTTGATGCATCGAGGCATGACGCCTCTGCTTTGACATGACTCTTTATGAAGCCATTATGTTGCGTCGATGCGGCCGATAAGTGCATCAACCTAATTATCGATACAACACTTGAGTGTCTTGATGCATCGAGGCATGAAGCTTCTGCTCTGACCTGACTTCTTCATGAAACCTTCTGTTGCGTTGACCTGCTGACCGTAACAAATCTGGATGCACTGACTTCCTTCTTTAGTAGATGTTCTGTCAGACCACAAAATGACTTCTGAAACTTCTCAAGTCAACTTTCTCTTCATGAATGAACCATAATGGCTTATGTCAGACTTTTGCTGAACTGCTTTTACCTTTCCTTTTATCCATAGATTACATCATTGCCATGGCTTCACTCCAAGCTTTAATTCTACTTATTTGACTCCACTGACACCTGTTCTTTTTAGCCAATAGGCATATGCTTCTACACATAATAAGACCATGAAGAGTCAATTGCATTAAGTTTTATAACATTAAAAACAATGCACCAAAATCAATGCACCATTGACACATATGACATTATCATTCCATTCTCATGCAAACTCATGACCATTAACACATATGACATCATCATTCCATTCTCATGCAGACTCATGACCATTAACACATGTGACATCATCATTCCATTCTTATGTAGACTCATGATGAGTCATAGTGTTTGTCATCATCAAAACCACAGAGATATACACAATAGCAAGGTCTGATAAACGGCCTGAAGCTGGGCCGGATCCAGCTGGGCCATCATTTGAAGAATGTGATTGGTGGAATCATGGGTAGGAGGATTTGAAAGATAGGGCTGACCGCCCTCAATAGCAGCAGATGGTGGAGGAGGGGTGAACCTTTCTCCATACTGGACAGCCATGACCCTGGACGGGTCTCCTAGAAGCCCCTGGGTGAGGGAGTCCTCATGGGAGTGGGAGAAGTCATAGGATGACATGGTGGAATCAAATAAGGCATTGAAGTAAGAGATGGTGGAGGAATTGCCCCTAGGAGAAGAACCTATGGACTTGAAGCAACTCCACCTGCAATGTAGCACCTATCAACGAAGAAGACTACAACAACCAATAAGCACACTAAACGGGATGACTAGCAGAGATGCAGAAACAAAGAGGGGATGAGAAGCAACCAAGATCAACCACGTTATAATGATGCGCAAAATTTTATTTGTTTTCCCTTTTAGAACCTTAGTGATTTAAGCAAAATGTCCTCTCCAATCAAAGTAGGTTCCTAATGGGAATGGGTAGTGGGGACTTGGTTGACTCTAGGTTTGAACTCCCTCTCATGGATGAAACCTAGACACGGAGTGGTAAAGGTAGAACCGGCCCGACGTCCGTGTGGGAATCCATGGCTCGTGGGGGCTTACGGAGGTCCCGGATAAGATCACCTAGTCGACCCCAAGGAATATGGAGGCGAGAGGATCACTTTCCAAGGTAGGTATGCAACTACGATGTAATGTACGATCCTATGTGCACCGGAGTGCATGCAATATCTAGCCTAGATACTAGCAAACAATGTGCAATCAATGATATAAGTATGAACAGTAGCCAGGGAGGAGGACAAATACCACCGCAAAACCAATGTGAAGCAGCATAAAATGAACAACAGTAGTAAACATCGGGATGCGTACCTGGGAAGTAGTAGCAGTCGCCAAATGACCGCTATATAGATAAGATGGTCCTGGGAAGAACGCTTTATAATGGAGATGGTCCAGAGGGGACCGCTATCAGTCAGGGAACAGAAAATAGCAAAGAATGAAAGGGGAAATCTGAGAAAACCACAGGGAACACTGAGGAAAACAAATAAAAGCAAGTCAAATAGCACTCAACACGATTGGCAATAGTTGTCCTACCTTGATCGCCAAAAAACTAGGGTGTATATAGATGAATGTCCCACTCTCAAGATAAGCAATGAAATGAACTCTAAAGCATGTGGGTATATCACCTCAGGAATGAACAGCAAAGCAGTAAAATGGATAAACTAACACACGCCATGGGCGTGGAGGAAAGATGTAAATGATGTAAAGGAAAACACACATCGTGGGCATGGGGCAACTAAAAAGAAAAGCAATAAACAACTAATGGAGAGGTGATGAATACCCAACAGCAGATATTGTGATAGCCACCAAAGTCTATAATGTAGAGAAAACCGCAGTACGTACCTTGGAAAAGAGCTGAGTGAAGGAATACTTGCAAGCGGGAGAGAAATCTAGGTGCAGAGGATAAAACTGTCCGGGGTTGGCCGCTTCCCGAATAAGATGGCCTCAGGATGGCCTTTACTGCGAACAGAGAAGAAGCCCAGTGCAAGACTGTAAATGGTCTCTAGAAAGGCCTCTACTGCAATGGGACGGTGATGTGATGGCTGCTACCTCAAGAAACGGTCCGCGTATGACCGCTAAAAACACCCAGACCGTGAAATGTGGGAACTTGATCCTCCCTCCCTTCTGGCCGGCCAGAGGGGAAGGGCCTCGTGTGGTGAGTACTATAGACCTGCAAGAGAAAGTAGAACACAGAAGAAACAACCCGATTAGACCAGGGGACGTGCAATACCCATAAACCAACGATGATCTATGTACATAAAATGAAGGGCCAATACTTGGGGGTTGGTGGTTTTTTAACCCCTGTGAGGCGTGGAAACAGTAGGAGGATGTATATGGAAGTAATGTGAATGCAAAAGAACGTGGAGGAAGGAAAGAAATAGATGCTATGCTGACTGAAAAACTGACAAAAAGAAATATGAAAGAAGACACAAAACACTAATAGAACTGGCTACTCCTTGAACCAAATGACTTAATGGAGCAACCCAGATAAAAGATAGGAACAAAATTTCCTAAACAAATAGAACCTCCAATTAAATAGACAAGGGAGCCAAAATTAAACAAATTATAAAACCCAAGTGATGAAGCCAAAATGCCTTAACCTTTATATAGGCCTTAATTACTTAAACCCTCCTATGAAACCTTAACCCATATATATATGGGGCCTAATAAAAAAAAGCCCAAAAACACTTTAAATTATAATAAGGCTTTTGCTTTATCGCGGTCGAGGGAGCTGCATGTAGAATTGGGGTTTGGAACCCCAATAAGGATAGCTGCTGCAGTTTTAGATAGAGAGGGACTGCATGAGAAACTTAAAACTCACTAGGATTGCTACGTGGGAAACTTTGAATCCCATTAGGTTTAAACCCTCGTAGTATTCCTCAAACTTTATATACATGACCTCCTCCTGGACATGCAAAGGCTACTGCCTCTGGGTTCCTATCGACGTCTTCATCTTCCTGCTGAGGGTACGTGAGGATGTGAAGGGTTTTCCTTCTTCCTCTGTCTATTCTGTTCGAAGGGGGGGTTGCAGTATTGCCGTTGTTGTAGTTGTTTCTTCCTTTTGTTGTTGCCTCTGCAGTAAAGAGGCCACTGCTTGTTCTTCTCTCCTCGATTATGAAAGAAGGGGGGAAGCTCTCTCTTCTACATTTATCTACTGCTTGCTACGGTTGCCGTTGCTGCCGTTCGATCGTGTGCTACTGCTTCTTTCTTTAGTTGCTATGGACATCGTGGGATTTCCTCTGCTATCACGGTTGCTGCTGAAGGAGCAAGCTTCATCTTCCTATCGTAGCTGCTATAGCTACAGTTGATATAATTCTCTCACGTTCGTTGTTCCTCGTCAACCCAAAAGGTAGGTGTTCTCAAGATACGAAGCCCAACATGTTAATCACAGTAAATCCATGCATATAGGCCATTTAGAGTTTATTCCATGGTTTCTATTTTAGTTTATGAAGGTTTACTAAGTTACAATAAATAGCGGCCAGGTGAAGGGCGCCTATTGAATGAACGCCCACGCGAGCTGTCGCCAATTCTTTTGAAATAGCGACAGTAGTTAGGGCGTTGTTTAATGAACGACCCTTTGTCAATCCGCTATTTCTTTTAAGCATTTAATAAATAGCACATGCTAAAAAAATTAATATCTATAAAACCTGACGTTAAAATTATTGCATGAGCATGTTTCTGGAACCTATATATTTTTCTCTATCCATTCATGTCTTTACTTTCCTGATTAGGTGAACTCCAGTTTTATGAATAGTGTTATGCGTTTAATTGTGCACCTGCCCAATGTGTTGCATCAGACAAAGAATGGGCGACAGTAACCCAGTCGCTAATTAAAGAATGAACGCCCTTATACGGTGGCGCTATTTTGTAAAATCCAGTAAATAGAATTTTATATTGAAATTCATGAATAAGCGACCTAAATCATGACGTCATTTAAAGAATGAACGCCATCTTACACAGTCGCTATTTATAATGATAAATATTAAAATTCTGGAAAATTCTAGAATTAACGCCCGTATGCAGTGTCGTTAATTCTTATTGGTTACTTGGACAACTCTGTTATAATTAAGATTGAGCGACCCTCTAGAGAGCCGCTATATTCTGATATAGTGACCTCTGATAAGGTGCCAATTCTTATCTCTCTAAATTTTATCGCGTTTCTCAACCCAAATCGCGGGTTTATTTGGCACTCTCATCTCACATCCGTAGATGGAGTCCCTGTTTTGATTCTATCGATCACACACTAACTCTCGGTGATGTTTGAACCCTCCGCGGGATATTCCTTCCTTCGGACTGGTGATTTCATCATAGAGATCTCAGCAAGTCTACGCTAGCCTTGGATTCCCTTAAGGCAGCTGAGCAGGTTGTACCCTAAAAACCCATGACCCGTGTCTCGTCACGTCACTCTGAAGAAACGTGATGCTTTAGCCCTCATAGAGCGTTGTTTCTGGCCTCTAGTGAGAAGTCTGTTCTGTCAGCAAATGGTGACACTGACTTGGGTGCCAGAAGGAATTGGCGACCTATCTAGTGGCGTTATTTTCCTGATATAGCGACCTGAGCCTAGACGCTATTTCATCGAGCCTATAATGTTCACAGGAATGGGCGACCACGCATGTGGGTGCTATTTCTATAATTGGTGGGGACTGAGTGGGCGCCAATTACCCAGATTCATGACTTGTCTTGGTTTTTGTGTTGTTTAACGGTGAGTCATACTTGTTCAAAGGTCTGCCCTTGAACTCCTTCATTCGTAAAATCCACCGTATCATCCTACAATGGTTATTCCTTTGGAAATCTATATTGGCTATAACTATAGTGGATGTCTAGAATATAGATGACCCAATTCCTGCGCATATAGGGCCCAATCTGGTCCTAGGAGGAGCACCCGAAAGTACTTGTGCCCATGGGAGTTGATTGATCACGGTGTGGTATTGCACCAAAGTTCATGACTAGCTTGATTTATGGCATTCCACGACTCGTACTTGACTTGACATGACATGATTTGCGTGGCCCAGAATGGGTATTTACTTGCTTGATATTATAATAGCCAATTCATGTGACATGACTTGATATATTTACATGCTTGACCATCTTGGTACAACTTTCATGATTATCTTGAAATCTTGCTAGTTCATCTCTATTAACTCTTGATACTCTCTCTCTCTCTCGTTGTTTTCATACGTACATGCATAGATAGACTTGCATTCATGTAACATATAATTACTTAAAGCAAGCTTGTACTTGAGATATAATTCCTATTGAGCGTTCGCTCACCTAGTGTTTTCCCCTATTTTTTTCAGGTAACTCCGATGATGAGAATCAATCGGATAGGAATGGGAACGAGTAAAGAGCGTAGAGTTGTTCCAACTATCGATGCTGTAGAGTTTTTTCCTATTTCTTGGGTCTATCATTGTAATTTTCTTTTATTGAGTCAAGATTGTCCTTTAGTACTTTTTCTAAAGAGGAGATTATGTAATATATTTATCTTAATGGTTATTATGAATAAGTTGGATTTGGTTATCTTGCAATGTGTGCATCTCTGTATATAAGGTTGAATTCCTTATGCCCTGATTGACATGAATGATATAAACTCGTCACGCGTACTGAGTTCCTTCCATGCTCGGGGCATGACAGTTTTTATGGTATCAGAGCCTAGGATATTCAATTTCTAGGAAACCAAGTCTAAGGATAGGTTTATACCTTTATCCGGTGAGATTGGGTAGAGCCATGGGTTAAGTTAACTTAGGGACTTAGACTCTTGGTTAATCACATATTAATATAGTTACTAAATTCTTGTAGGATCATGGCCGCCGAACATGCTCAATGGCGTGACATGCAACGTACTGTCCAAAGTCTTACCCAAGCGCTACAACAAGTGGCGCAGGGCGAAGCCAATCGTGGAGCAGGAGATCTCCACCGGAGTTTTCACAACATGAACTCACCAAAGTTCATTGGCTCGACCGTCCCCGATGATGCCAAGCATTGGATTAGGGAAATTGAACGTATATTCTGTGTCATGCAATGCACGAATGAAGAAAATGTCATACTAGCAACTTTTCAACTAGAACGGGATGCGCGATACTGGTGGGAGTCGGTAGAAGCTTCATTACCCCATGAACACATCACGTGGGGCGAGTTCGTTGAATATTTCAATAGCAAGTATTTCTCGGACCGGATACAAGAGAAGAAGGCTGCGGGGTTTGCCATGCTTAAACAACGGGCTCTATATGTGGCCGAGTACGAGGCCCAATTTTCCCGTCTGTCAAGGTATGCACCCCACTTGGTGTGTACCGAGAAAATGAAGGCGAGAAGATTTCTTAATGGGCTTCGACCCCAATATATCACTCAACTGGCGCCAATGGACATTCAAGTCTATCCGGAGATGATAAGGTGAGCCCAGCTGTTATAAGACGCCACGGAGCTATCTGACCAAATCCGTGGAAAGGATAAGAAGGAGCATGTCACAAGCTCCGACATTTTTAAACCTACCTTCAATAAGAAGAGGTCAATCAATGGAGGAGATTCCTCCCAAGAGAAGAAGCTCAAGAAGAATAACAAGCCCTTCTCTATCACTACCACACCTTCCAAAGAGGTGTGCAAACATTGTTACAAGGCCGGCCATAAGGTCAAAGAATGCTGGAGGAGATTGGGAGCTTGCCTTCGTTGCTGGAGCCGTGATCATCGGATTTTCGACTGCCCCTTGCTTAATGACCAAGTCGGGGACGAGAAGCCCGGTGAAGAAGCAAGCACGTCTCCAAGCTCTTCAAGAGGCAGAGCAAGATGAAGGCGAACTGGTGAAAGGTATATTAAAGATTTGTTCCAAGTCTCCTCATGTCTTGTTTGATACCGGCGCGTCACATTCTTTTGTTTCCAAGAAGTTTGTTGATCCATTACCTATGGAACCGGAGTGGATAGATCTAGTTATTTCGACTCCTATCGAAAATGAATCCGAGATCACACATCATTATCTGAATTGTGAAGTTATGGTGAAAGGGAAAAATGTACCTGCCAATTTAATATGCCTAGACATGAAGGATTATGATGTTATACTAGGAGCCGATTGGATATCCACACACAAGGCAGTTGTAGATTGCCGTAACAGCAAGGTAACTTTTAAAGAAATCCCAGAACTTGTCTACACTAGTCCTCGGAGTCGAAACAAGTCACCCCTTATTTCGGCCATCCAAGCTAGTAAGCTAATAAGGAAAGGTTGCGTATCCTTCCTTGCTTTTGTCACCACAAGAGAGACTAAGGAGTCCAAGATAGAAGACATCCGCGTAGTTCGGGAGTTTCCCGATGTGTTCCCGGAAGATTTCCCCGGATTACCCCCACAAAGAGAATTGGCCTTCACCATCGACCTGGTCCCTTGTGCTGGCCCAGTTTCTAAGGCACCTTATAGGATGTTCCTTGCCGAGCTCAATGAATTGAAAGAGCAATTGATGGAGCTCTTGAAGAAAGGATTTATCCAGCCGAGCACTTCCCCGTGGGGAGCGCCCATACTATTTGTAAAGAAGAAGGATGGATCGATAAGACTCTGCATCGACTATCGGTAGTTGAACCATCTTACTATCAAGAACAAATATCCACTGCCAATGATCGATGAGCTATTTGATCAAATACTTGGATCCAAATATTTCTGAAAGATTGATCTCAGGTCACGATACCACCAACTGAGGATCAAGGATGAGAACATTCGTAAGACCGTGGAGAGGGAGATTTTTGTAGCCCAGTTAAGAGCAGCCGAACTAGGCCCCTGAGGGCCCAACAAGGCTCAACTCAGCCAAGTGACAGCCCCCTGGGGACCACTTAGGCGAGAAAGCCCAATAAAAGTTTCACTCGAGGATACTACCTTCCTAGGCGGCCTCTAGGCTCGGAAGGCCCGAGCGTCGGTCAGGTCACAGGAAAGGTCCATGCCCGAGCCATCTCTCCGCCCAGGGGAAGAAGGCGCATGTCGACGAATCCGACCCATCTTCGTCCGAGCTAAGCCTACCGCCCGGATAGGGCTGGCCTCTCTAAGCTTGGAACGGCCGACGATTGCTTATCCATGCAGCCGTTAAGAGTCCTCTATGGCCAGGAATTTATAAAGGTGAGGGACTCCAGCTCCCCAAGGTGATAACGCTCCCACGATAAGGTAATAAAAGCCCACATCGAGGACGTAACCCCCACCTGAAATCCCTCGACTTACAGGACTCCAGAAGATGGCGCACTATTTAACCCAGGGATACCCTCCAACGAAATGTAAGGGCAATCACACGCTCAAAACTCCTGAGCAGGAACCACTTCATCCTTCTGGTGGAGAGGGATCTCGCGCAGATGCTACTTCCTCCCTATATTGCTCCCACCATAGCTCTACTGACTTAAGCATCGGAGGGTTTTCCCCAGGGACTCACCCTGGGCCCCCTGATCCGTTCCCCTTTCTTGCAGTTCACTATCCGGTGATCCACTGCCCACTCAGGACCAGCGCGAGATCTTGCCTCTTCATCTGGCGTCGTCTGTGGGAAACGTACAAGAAGCCAGTATGGTGCGAAGGAGCTTAGGGAGGAGGTCCGCCGGTGACAGGGGAAAGGCCATGGTAGCGGCAGGGGATGGCCCCTCTCGGGCCTCACAGAACCCTCCCTCCAACACCAGCACCCCCGCCGACGAACCACCACCGCCTCCTGTGGCAGTAGGGCTACCGCTCAATGGTGGCGCCGAAGCCTTCCAGGCCCTCAACGTGAAACTGGATGTCCTCGTGGAACTCATGAGGACCCAGGCGGCTAGGGATAGAAGGTCCCATGCCCCGTCAGGGAGCCCTCCCCACGAGAATTCATCCCAGCACACCGTCGGAGGCCGCTTCACTCTCCGCGGCCAGCAGATCATCGGCAACAGGATTGGAGGACCCTCGCAGGCTCCGCCTCCGGAGCAAGAGGCTTCCTCTACACCAAGGCGGGGAGGGGCGCGCCGTCCGAACCCGGAGACCGATGTTCCTAGGGATCACCAAGACGCTCCTCCCAGCCCCATGGCACGACAACAGCCGGAGTTATCCCTCTGACTGCGAGATTTTGAGAGGCATTTCGCAGAGCAGGAGCGCGCCCTCCGCACCCTGCAGAAGACATCTTTCCCGGATGATGAGGAGAAATCCCCGTTCTTCGAATACATCTTGAAGGCAGAGGTGTCTCCCAGAACCTCCATCCCAACCTTCAAGCTCTACGACGGCCAGGGCGACCCGGCCGATCACTACGACAGCTTCGATGCTTTGATGACCTTTCATGGAGCGTCGGACGCCATCAAGTGCCGAGCCTTCGCGACCACCCTGGTCCAGGGCTCCCAGGCGTGGTTCCGGGCCCTCGCCCCCGGATCCATCCGAGACTTCAAGCAATTTGGGTGAGTCTTCAAAGAGAGTTTCACCGGAAGTGCCCCCCCAAGGTCGGTAGTGGGGCTCCTGGCCCTCAAACAGGCACAAGGGGAAAGACTCCGGACTTATATTCACTGATTCAAGTCGGAAGCCCTGAGAATCCCCCGCCTGGACGTGGCCTCAGCCATAACCACGCTGACTGGGGGCACCCGGGACAAGAATCTCCGCCGCGAACTTGTCCTCCACCCTCCCTCGACCCTTGCCGAGCTAGTGACTCTGGCATTACGCCATGCTGAGTGCGAAGAGGTACTCAGCGCTTGCCGAGACGCAACCGGCTCGAGTCGGGAAGGGGACAAGAAGCGGGCTTCCGAGCCAAGCTTAGGTTTGGGGAAAAGGCGGAACCGCGACGGGGAATGCAAGGAACCGTCATGAAAGTACGAGTGGTACACCCCACTAGCCACGCCGGTCTACGAGATCTACGAAGGCATCAAGGACTCGGGCCTCCTCCGCCAACCCGAGCCAATGAGATCGAAGAACCGTAATCGCAACAAGCACTGCTTGTTCCACAGCGATCAAGGGCACCACACCGGCGACTGCCACCAGCTCTAGAATGAGATCGAGCGCCTCATCCGTCAGGGACATCTAGCTCGGTTCATAGCTGAGCGTAAAGAAGACTGAGGTGCCCCAGCGGAGATCGACAATGCCCCCCGCGGGGTACACATCAATGTCATCTCCGGAAGAGCAGCATCAGGCGGCGACAACAGCCGAGGAAGGAAGTGTCATGCCGAGCGGGTGAGCCGAGCCATATAGTCTCCCAAGGCCCCGCCGAGTGAGCCCCAGGTCATAGTCTTCTCCGACCGAGACCTGGAAGGGCTGAGCACCCCGCATGACGACGCCCTCATGATTTCGGCTACAATAAACCATTGTAACGTAGATAGGATTCTAGTTGACAATGGGAGTGCCCCTGATGTACTGTCTTATGATTGTTTCTTTAAGATGGGGGAGGAACCATCCAAACTCTGCCCGATCCGAACCCCTCTCTGCGGGTTCAATGGCCTGGCCACCTATCCCGAGGGAGCCCTAAGCCTGCCGGTTACCCTCGGCACCCCACCCAAAACCGTTACGGTCATGGTGGACTTCATAGTGATTAAAGGTATGATAGCATACAACGCCATCTTTGACCGGGGAATCCTCAACCGAATAAAAGCGGCGCCGTCTACCTATCACCAGAAAATGAAGTTCCCCACCAAAAATGGGTTGGGGGAAGTCCGAGGTAACCAGGCCGCTGCCAGAAGGTGCTACAATATCTCGGTAGAGGCCACAAGGCCGGACGAGAAGGACAAGGGCCCCCGGGGAGTCGAGGATAAATCCGCAACCACCGAACCTGGTGGCGAATTGCTGGCAGTTTTCCTAAACGATGACCCGGCCCTAGGAGTAAAGATCGAAGCCGACCTACCGTCTGAGGTTCAACAGCAATATAAAAAGTTCCTTTCTGAGTACATCCGAGTTTTTGCATGGGCTGATGATCAACTCTCTGGGATTTCAGAAGAGACCGTAATGGACAAGCTCAACCTCGACCCCGCCGTGAAGCCCGTACAGCAGTGCAGGAGGACGCATGCACTAGAGAAACAGGCGATCATCAAGGCGCAGGTCACCAAGGGGCAAGAGACTGGCCTTTTTAGGCCGGTCCTGTACCCGACGTGGCTAGCCAACGTCGTCCTGGTACCGAAAGCTTTGGGCAAGTGGCGGATGTGCATGGATTTCACCGACCTAAATAAGGCCACCCCTAAGGACTGTTATCTGTTGCCGAGCATCTACCAATTGGTTGACTCAACCTCGGGCAACTAGATACTCAGCTTCCTAGACGCCTATTCAGGTTACCACTAGATCAGAATGGATCCAGAAGATGTCGAGAAGACCGCCTTCATCACCGACTACGGCGTATACTGCTACACCCGGATGCCTTTTGGGTTGAAAAACGCCAGAGCCACGTACCAGAGGCTGGTCAACCACATGTTTGAAGGGCAGCTAGGTCGGAACGTCGAGGCCTACATCGACGATATGCTCGTCAAGACCCCCAAGGCCGAAGACCACTTCACCGACCTCGCTGAGACCTTCGACACCCTCCTGAGGTACAACATGAAGCTCAATCCTGCCAAGTGTACCTTCGGAGTGAGATCCGAGAAGTTCCTTGGTTTCCTAGTCACTCAGCGTGGGATCGAGGCCAACCCTGACAAAGTCCAGGTCATCCTGGACATGCGCCCGCCCACCTGCATCAAGGACGTCCAACGCCTAACTGGGCGTGTCGCCGCTCTCAGCCGGTTCCTGTCCCGTGCGGCCGTACGATGCTTGCCCTTCTTCAAGCTATTGAGGGGGCCCAAATTGGCATCTGCTACGTTCGCATGGGATGAGGAATGCCAGAGAGCGTTCGCAGAGCTCAAGGAGTTCTTGGCCTCGCCCCCGGTGCTCTCCAAGCCCGTTCCGGGTGAAGTCTTGCTGCTCTATCTCTCGAAAACACCATCTACGGTTAGCTCGGTCCTAGTCAGAAATGACTCGGGAGTTGAGAGGCCGATCTACTACACCAGCAAGGTGCTCAACGAGGCTGAAAGGAGGTACCCCGCAACCAAGAAACTCGTGCTAGCGTTGGTTACCTCCGCCAAGCACCTCCGGCCCTATTTCCAGGGTCACCCCATCACCGTGCTAACCGGTGAACCATTGAAGAAGATCCTGGCCCACCCCGAAGCCTCGGGACGACTCGTCAAATGGGCCATCATGCATGGGGCCTATGATATATCCTATCGGCCGTGCTCAGCTGTGAAAGGCCAAGCGCTCGCCGACTTCATGGCCAAAAGCACCATCCCGACTGAAGAAAGAGCCCCGTCCGCTCCCGGGCCGACCTGGGAATTATTCGTTGATGGATCCTCCAACTCGGTCGGTAGTGGTGCCAGAATCCTCCTGAAGTCCCCCGAAGGAGCAGAACTGTAATACACCTTGAAGTTCAGCTTTCAGGCATCCAACAACACTTCCGAGTACGAGGCCCTTATCTCGGGAGTGTGCATGGCCCGACGGTTAGGGGCTAAGCGGGTCAAAATCCATACTGACTCCTAGCTGGTCGCTAGCCAAGTCAATGGTGAGTACGAAGCTCGAGAGGCACCAATGATCAAATACCTCCAACTGGTCAGAGACCTGGCCCAACAGTTTGAGAGATTCCAGGTAGTCCGAATAGCACGGGAGGAAAACTCCCGAGCGGATGCCCCCTCTCGGCTGGCCTCCTCTCTCGACCCCGAAGGTACCCGATTGGTCCTCCTTGAAGAGCTAGAGCGCCCGAGCATTGACTCGGAGCTCCTTGCTGTTGACTCAGCCATTCCGAGGGACTGGCACACCCCCTACCTGTCGTGGCTCCGGGACTCTCAGGAGCCTTCCGACCCTCGAGAGGCCAGCAGATTGAAGTACCAAGCCCGGCGCTTCGTCGTTCTAGACGACACTCTCTACCGGAGATCTTTCTCCGGTCCCCTCCTGAAGTGTCTCGGCCTCGACGAAGCCAACCGAGCTATCCAAGATATTCATGACGGCCTGTGCGGAGCACACTCAGGAGGAAGGTCACTCACCCAGATCCTGCTATGGCAGGGTTACTGGTGGCCCACTCTGCAGCGCGACTGCATGGCCTACGTACAACAGTGCGACCAATGCCAGCGATTCGACCACTTAGTCCATCAGCCGGCTACGGAGCTCGTCATCCTGACCGAGCCATACCCCTTCGCTCGGTGGGGGATCGACATTCTTGGGCCGTTCTCTACGGATCAGGCCCAGAAGAAGTTCATCATCGTCACCATCGACTACTTTACCAAGTGGATCGAGGCCGAAGCCACGGCGAGGATCACCGAGACAGTCATTTGGAGTTTCGTCTGGAAGTCGATCATTTGTCATTACGGCATCCCCCGGGTGATAGTGATCGATAACAGTCGGCAATTTGACTCTCGTTATTTTCGAGACAGATGTGCCGACCTAGGTATTCGCAACCACTTCACTTCGGTCGCCCACCCTCAGGCCAACGGGCTAGTCGAGAATGCCAATAAGACTATCTTAAAAGGCATAAAGACTAGACTCGGCAAGGCCAAGGGCAACTGGCTCGAGGAACTGCCTAGCATACTTTGGTCCCATAGAACGACTCCTAGAACGGTAACCGGTGAGAGTCCTTTCCAGTTGGTATATGGCACCGAGGCCGTCATTTCGTTGGAGATTGCCAATCCCTCCCTCCGAGTCATCTGCTTCTCGCCCGAGGTAAACGAGCAAAAATTACTCGAGAACCTCGACCTAGCAGATGAACTCCGAGAGATTGCCAGCATCCGAGCAACGGAGTACAATCGTCGCCTCACTCGATACTACAACGCCAAAGTCCGAGACAGGCACTTCCAACCGGGAGACTTCATCCTCAGGAAAGTCGAAGCCTCCCGACCATTAGAGGCGGCGGGCAAGCTATCCCCTAACTGGGAAGGCCCCTACCGAGTGGTCGAGACGCTCGGGAAAGGAGCATGCCGGCTATCTACAATGGAAGGGGAACCCATCCCTCGGACATGGAATGCAGCCACACTACGCAAGTTCTACTTTTGAAGTTCGTGCAAATAATTTGAGTGAAATAAAATTTTCTCCTTTTCATTCAGACGATTGTTGGTACATCAGAAAGGCAAAAGCCAATACATTACACAACAGAAAGCAAAAAATCCATCTAGCACCACTGCAAGAGGCCATTGCTCGGCTGACTCGGTTGATCTCCTTGCGTCCAGCCACAGACTCTGCCTCGCGTAGAAACTGGCTCGGATAAAAGGTTGTCAACCCAGTTGGCTCGGGTGCCCCATGACAAAGGTGACAGAAGGGACTGCGGAGGGGAAGGCTACCTTCCAAGTTGACAGAGGCTGGGGAAGAGGGAACGCCTATGAAGGCCTCCTTTCTTCCAACCTGCCAACTCTTTGGAACGTACAGAGAGCAAGCACCCTCCGAAGAGTGAAAGAAAGGATGAGCAGAAGAGGGAAAAAGAGGCTGCCAGAAAGAAAAAGAAACCAGCATAGCTAGACGAGGAGGCAGGGGAAGGCTCAGAAAGGAGGGAGCTTAATTTGCTTCTCCCCCCATCCCTAAAGCGAGCAGAGAGGGAAGGGCGGCGGAGATGCCGGATGCCCCCATCCGTCTTCCATCTCGCCCCCCTCCGGGAAGCCTCGCCGGAACCGATAGAGGAAATGGCGTGATTTTTTGGTCAAAATCCTCTCCAGATCCGCGCGACGACCATCAGACCCGCTTCAAACCCGCGCGACGACCGTCGGCCCTGCTCAAAACCTGAAGCGGCAAAAACCTGCCGCCCTCCATCATCGGCAACATCGTCTTCCGAAGGATCCTCCATGCTCCGAATGCAACGGCACAACGCAACGTGAAGAAGGGGCGAGGAAAGACTGTTAGGGAAAATCATAAGCGATGGATAGGAAGGGACGCCCTTCAGTCTTTTTATAGGCAAAGGGAGGTTACTCGCCTTAAACGACTCCCTCCTCGAAAACACGCCAAAGGAATTTCCACCTATGAACGGTCACCTAAAACCTCTCGTCTTCCGCCCCAGCAGGACACACGAAGCGGCCAGGCATTTAAAGCATGAGAACGCGGAAAGGCACCCTGTCAGACGCTCACCCAACCATCATGCGAGATCTGCGCAGAAAGTATCGGTCCTTTCCAACTACTACAGATATGCTGATCAAATCACGGCAAGGATAGCATGAAGCAAGTAAGATTTTATTTATTGCCTTACAAAAAGTGGAAGTCCTTTTTTGAAAAAAGAAAGAGACAAACAAAGAAGGAGGCAAAATAGGACGATACATCAGGCCTAGGGCCAACTTTGAAGCTCGAAAGTGGAAGGTGCAGGTGTTTCACCCCCGGCGCCCTCGGTGACGGCCGGCCCTGGCACTGACCCCGCCTACGCGGGAACTGCCTCGGTCGCGAGCCCTTACGAGGCAACCGGAGTTGGCGACCCCTCACGAGAAGAGCCCTCTGGATCTTCCCCGCCCGACGCAGAGGAGCTGGAAGGTGACATGTCCGAGTCATAGCACTGGCCAGAGGGGAAGTCGATCCCAGAATCTTGTTCCCCGGCATAAGCTACTGCCCGGCGGAAACCTTGCTTAAACCCCTTGCGGATGGCTCGGCGAAGAGCTGACTCATAGTAGGGAAGGGCAGCTTCTTGTAGGTCGGCCCGGTAGGCCTCTGAGCCCTTGTATTGCTCGATCACCTCCGCCCCGGCCAGTCCCATCCTGTTGGCAAGCTCGGCCTTCTCCCGCTCTTCCTCGGCAGCCCGCTCCTCGGCCTCCACCGATCGTTTCTCTGCCTCGGCCGACTTCCATTTTGCCTCGGCCGCCCACTCCTCGACCTTGACCGATCGCCTCTCCGCCTCAGCTCGGTCGGCCTCGGCCTCCAAACGGAGGCGCCCCGTTGCCTCCGCCCGGTCCACCAACTCGGCGCGCTCGGCCTCCCAACGGCCATCCAGCTCGAGACGAAGGAGGCGCTCCTCTTCAAGGAGTTTACTTTTCCTCTCGAGTGATTCCCCGGCCTTGGTTAGTTGCTCGATCAGCACTCCGACCTCCAGCTGGCTCGACCGCGACAACTCCCTGATCGCGGAGAACTCCCGTCAGAGCCCCTCATGCGCCTCATTGAGTCGAGCTAGTTTCCTCTCACACCCTCCGAGGGTCCAAGCAAGATTCGACCGCTCTGACTTCGACCGGGCATAAGTCTCCGCCATTGTGGCCCCCATCTGGGCCATGACCAGGCCACCCTCCATAATGATGTCAAGGACCCTGGGTGGAGAATGACGCTTGACTCCCCCTTTCATCCTCGCGGACACCTCACGGCAAAGCTGGTATAAAGTGCTCGAGATGCTGAGCATTTCCAAAGCCACTGGCATGGGAATCCTTTCCGCACCTGGCGCCTCGCCAAAAGGCCAAAGTCGAGCTGCGGGATCGGCCGCCTTACGCACTGTGGTCGGTTGGGGTTGTGACGCCTCCGTAGGCGAACCCCTGACCTCGACCGACGCTGCGAGCCTGGCCGCTCCGTGCACCACGGTAGTTTGGGGCTACGACGCCTCTATCAGTGAACCCCCGACCTCAACCGTCGCGGCCCGCACGTCGCCGCCTGAGATATCGCCCACCTCGACTGGCGCCCCTGCCTCGGTCGCGGTTGTTTCAACTTCGGCCCCCTCTGTTCCCAACGAAGGGAGAGCCGACCCGTCACCGTCACCCCCCGGGGTGCCCCTGGTCTCCTCGGCCCCCTCTTGCTCAGCAAATGGGAGAGGTGGATTGGTAGGGTCGGCCCTATCTTGCCCCAGAGAGGGGAGCATCGCCGAGCCAGAATTGCCCCCAGCGGCGGGGACGGCCCCGGCCTTCCTGGCCCGTTTCTTGGCCTTCATGGCCTCCTGCAACCTCCCCTCCATGGGATCCTTGCGCTTCGCCCCGCACGACTGAGAAGTCCCCTTGGAGGCCGCCCCTTTGCCCTTGTCCCGGGCTTGGGAGCGACCCACAGGGGCGCCCGACTCATCAGCCGCCGTGTCGTTGCCAAGGTCAATGATCTCAGCGGCCTCTTCCAGAGGCTCCCGCCTGGTGTCTGCACGAAGAAGAAGGCGTGATCAGGAAAAGAAAGATGACCCCCACATCCGAAGGAGGATCTAAGTTGTGGCACCTGATGGCTTCAGTCGCGTAAGAAGACACCGCTCGATATTGTCCGGCGTCACCAGCTCTTCGGTAGACTGGCGATGTTTCAGCAAACTAGCAGCATACTCCTCCACATGTGGGGGGAACTCCTCCTGCCGGGGAGGGATATTCGGATGGAAATTGGGCATTACTTGGCACCTCCAAGTCTCCTCCACCGAGTTAATCCCCGCCCAGAAAAATTGGGTCTTCTACCCTTTATGCGAAGAATCCTTCATCGCCAGTGAAATATAGCTCCTATTCCTCCTCGCCTGGATGAAGTAAAAACCCTTCCCCGCCGACGAGTGTGCCTTCAACTCGAAGAAATAGTGAAAGAGGTCCAAGGAAGGAGGAACCCCGCTCTGACGATAGAGGATTCGGAAAGCGGAGAGGAGAAGGTACGAGTTGGCTACCAACTGAATGGGTGCCAACTGGAAAAAGTTGAGAAGCATGAGGACGAAGGGCTCGAAGGGGAGGTGAAACCCGCTCTTCCACGCTAGAAGAAAGATACAGATGTGGCCCGTGCGAGAATCTAGGCTCATCTCATACGGGGCAACAACAGCAAAGCTATACTTGTGAGGCAGGCGAAACTGATGCTCCAGCCTCTTCACCTCGGCTTCCCCCAACTCGCTGCAGTTCTGGACCGGCACTCTCACCATCGGTTCGTCGCCCCATCCCTCGGCACCCGAACACTGGCCCATCATAGATTCCGAGGAAGAACTTGAAGAAGAATTCTCTCGAGACCTCGAAGATTCTGGGGGAGGAGGAAGCTACCGGACCGCCTCCGCAGTTATCTTCGCCAACTCCTCAAACGACGCCGCAAGTTTTTACTCCTCCGCTGTGTTCTCACGGCGCATCAAAGAGCCCCAAAAGTAAAGAAGCGAAGGAAAGCCAAAACCCTAACAACGGAAAGAGTCTGGGATGGCAACCAGTGCCCAACGCCTATAAACCCACACGGGAGGCGGCGCATCGTTCCGACCTCCGAGAAAAGGGGGCCCCTTCATTTCAAATCTGTCAGGATTGCAATTATTACGGGCCCAGGTGACCACGACATGTGGCTTCATAACTGATGCGGGACAATATGCTCTGATACCAAACTTGATGCGGGACCGACTGACTCGCAAGCTAACCTAGGACGCTAAAGAGTGCGACCAGCACGCGCACGTGACAAGGCAAGCCGGCGTGACCGACTAACGTGAATTCCCTCCGGGTGGAGGCGTCTCTCAACAGAACTCCGAACACGGCCGGCCCAAGGAGGGAGGCGCGACGAGGTCACAACGGGCGAGAAGCCGCTGGACGACACGGGATCTAGTCCGAGCTCGGTGCTCGACTAGGGCCAAGGGGAATGGGCGCTCTCGTCTCTCGAACCAGCAATGATAAGTAGAAACTAGCTAAGTCCTACACTCATGCGCGGCACAATCAACCGTATACGTGATAAGCAAGAACCACGAATGAGAGCGAGATGCGTACCTCCACGCCTAGGCGTGGGGAAGGGACCCCGGCCATGCCACACACCCACCGGTACATCAAACAAACAATATTACATAACCAAATGGTGCCCACTCCTCGCAGGGAGGTAACGGGCTACAAGCTCAATCCGGTAGCGTGCGGCGTGGGGTGACGGGTACCGGGTCGGGGCAGCTCGATGTCCACAGGTCCGCCTCGGGCTGCTGCAAGGAAGGAGTCTTCCGGCGCCTCGCTGTAATAGGGGACGCTCCTCCGGGAAGAAGAGGTACGTCGCTGGGCCCGGAGACGCGTCGGGAGTGCACTTGGGAAGGGGGCAACTAGCTGGCCACCCTGCGCAGGTTCTGTCCAGCAGCTGGATGGCGACACCGATAGGTCCCCTTAATCACGTCCGGGACCTGCAAAACTCGGCGGGGGCGCTGATGGGGATACCCCAGGGGCGCCCGTGGAAGGAGAGCCGCTGCTGAGGCCGCTGGTGGCTGTGGCGATTCGTCGAACACCTGGCGTGCAGTCGACCGGCCTGTCTGCTCACAGTGATAGAGGCCGCGAGAACGGCCGGTACGTGACCCTCCGGACAGCAAATGTGGCAGGGTCTTCTCTGGTAGATGGCTGACAGGGGAGGCTAATGGTGGGTTGTGGTGGCCGGTGGGGTACCGTGGGACTTTCGGGCGTGGGTGGCGAAGGAGGTTGGGGTCACAGTCTGCAATTCAGGGCAGTAAGAACTGTGACTCCCGGAAGGGCAGTAATGGCGAGGGGTTGTATGAGGATTCCGGGTCTGTGGCGATTACTGGAGATGGGGTATGGTGTGAGGGGGTGGCCTACCAAATTTCAGGGCAATCAGAGGTGGCTAGAGGGTGGTCCCTTTGGAGGTCCCTGCTGACTGGTCCCACACGGGTACTGTAGCAGAGAACTGCGCACAGAAAGTGTGTACAAAGGGAACTCTCAGCCCCGATGGAAATTTGAGGCGAGACCAGAGGGGCTGGATTCGTGACTGGGAGGGGAACAAATGTTATGAAGGGACTGGTGATGTTCGGGGGCAGGAGAGGCATGCAAACGGGGACCCAAGTCGGTTCGGGTCACAGGCGAGACTGCCAGGGAGGCAGTCAGCGCGACGAAAGTGTCTGTGAAGACAACTTTCTGTGACGAACGAGTTTTGGGGCGAGGTCAGAGGGGTTGGAAAGCTAACAGGCAAAGGCACAAAAACCTAGAAGACACTCCTGGGGTTTGCTGTCAGGAACTGGGCATACCGTTCGCAACTTCGGGCCCCTAGTGTGCAGGTCGGACAGGTACTCCGGGGTCGAGCAGCACGCCTCCACGATCGCCGTCACCTCGTCGACCGGATCGCCCGTGGACGTGGGGAAGAAGACCGCTGGCGTGGAATCCCTGGAGAAGGTCTCCTACCCCTGGGCGTCGCACCCAAGGACTGGAGAGGGGGTGAGGGCGTCGCACCCTCAAGGAGGAAGAAGAAGGGATCGCCCCTTTCACAATGTGGCACTCCACAATGAACACTCAAAACATCAATTTTTTCATTACCCTTCTGAAAAGAAAATACAATGTCTTTTATATGGGATGGGGAAAGGCTAGGTTTAAACCCTAGCCAAGGGGGAAAGGGAGGAGGGGTGCGGCCACACCTAGGGAAGGAATTTCAAACTTCCTAGAATCTAGGAGTGAATGGGGGGGGGGGCGGCCAAAAGAGAGGGGGGGGCAAGTGGGGAAGGCGGCTGCCATTCTCTCCAAGAGGAGGAGGGAGTGGTCCGCCCCCCCAACCCTAACCCTAGGGTGGGCACGGATCCCAAGGTGGGCCCAGGGGTGGTGGAAAGTGGGCAGCCCTATTGGGCCAGGGATGTGAACCAAGAAGTGGCCCAATAACCCCCGTAGCCTCTAGCAAGCCTACAAAACACAAATAAAGCCTAATTGGCCTCAAAAAAGGTCCATGACTGAAAGAAAATTGTCCACACACGGACTAAACCAAGGCCCAACATGGCCCAAAGCATAAAATAAGTGATGATAGCTCCGCTAATCTGTCAACTGGTCGCCGAGCCAAAGGGATGCCGGCGAGATCCGTGTACTCCGTCGTAAAGTGTGACGCGTGTCCTCACCAATAACACTGCCAGATCTCCACCCACCTGAGCCACGCTGGTCCAAAACCCCAAACGACTACTCCTCCGAGCTTATTAAAACTCGGGAGTAGGAGGGGGACAAGTGGAGAGGGGGATTTCTATAACCCAATTAAGAGCAGCAGAACTAGGTCCCTCAGGGCCCAATAAGGCTCAGCTCAGCCAAGTGACAGCCCCCTGGGGCCCACTTAGGCGAGAAAGCCTAATAAAAGTTTTGCTCGAGGATACTACCTTCATAGGCGGCCTCTAGGCTCGGAAGGCCCGAGCGCCGGTCAGGTCATAGGAAAGGTCCATGCCTGAGCCATCTCTCCGCCCAGGGGAAGAAGGCGCATGTTGACCAATCCGACCCATCTTCATCCGAGCTAAGCCTACCGCCCGGATAGGGCTGGCCTCTCTGAGCTCGGAACGGTCGATGATTGCTTATCCATGCAGCCGTTAAGAGTCCTCTGTGGGCAGAAATTTATAAAGGTGAGGGACTCCAGCACCCCAAGGTGATAACGCTCCCACGATAAGGCAATAAAAACCCACGTCGAGGACGTAACCCCCACCTGAAATCCCTCGACTTACAGGACTCTAGAAGATGGCGCACTATTTAACCCAGGGATACCCTACGGCGAAAGGTAAGGGCAATCATACGCTCAAAACTCCTGAGTAGGAACCACTTCACCCTTCTGGTGGAGAGGGATCTCGCGTAGAAGCTACTTCCTCCCTATATTGCTCCCACCATAGCTCTACTGACTTAAGCATCGGAGGGTTTTCCCTGGGGACTCATCCCTGGGCCCCCTGATCCATTTCCCTTTCTTGCAGTTCACTATCCGGTGATCCACTGCCCGCTCAGGACCAGCGCGAGATCTTGCCTCTTCAGACCGTATTCCGGAGCAGGTATGGGCACTACGAATTTGTTGTTATGCCTTTTGGACTAATGAATGTCCCTGCAGCCTTTATGCAGTTGATGAATAGCATATTCAGGCCTCACCTGGATCAATTTGTAGTGGTCTTCATTGATGACATATTGATATATTCAAAGACTGAAGAAGATCATGAAGAACACTTAAGGATGTCATTACAAATATTGAGGAATAATCAACTTTACGTCAAGCTTAGCAAGTGCGACTTCTGGTTCGGGGAAGTGTCTTTCTTAGGGCATGTGATCTCGAAGGATGGGATTTTTGTTGACCCGTCAAAAGTCGAGGCTGTGAAGAATTGGGAAAGGCCGACCAATTCAACCGAGATCCGTAGTTTCTTGGGTCTAGTTGGCTATTACAGGTGATTCATCAAGGACTTCTCCAAGATCGTTGTTCCTCTTACTAGGCTGACCGCAAGGAGATTCCTTACAAGTGGGATGTAGAATGCGAGAAGAGCTTTCAATCCTTGAAGGATCATCTAACAACCGCCCCGGTCTTAGCCTTACCAACTAAAGGGGAGAAATTTGAGGTATGTACCGATGCGTCTGGCATTGGCCTCGGATGTGTGTTAATGCAACAAGGGAGAGTCATTGCTTACTCATCTTGACAATTAAAGAAGCATGAGGAGAACTACCTAGTGCACGACTTAGAGTTGGTCGTGGTAGTATTTGCTTTAAAGATCTAAAGACACTATCTCTACAGAGAGTAATTCACCGTGTACTCCGATCTCAAGAGTCTCAAGTATCTATTTTCTTAAAAAGAATTGAATATGAGACAAAGGCGTTGGCTAGAGTATCTCAAGGACTTTGACTTCACAATACAATACCATCCTGGAAAGGGTAATCCCGTAGCCGATGCCCTCAGTCGAAAGTCAAGAGCGCTATTAGCTAACTGCATGATCCAAGAATGGTAGTTACTGGAGTAATTCACTAAGCTTAACATAAGCATGGACAAGGAGAAAGGGTGTATCGCCCTATCGCACATGAGGATACAACCGGATCCACTCTCTGAAATCCAAGGACTTCAAGACAATGACCCAGTGCTGGTAGAAGTTAAAGGTAAGCTGGAAGAACAACCCGATTTCAAGCTAGCATCAGATGAAAGATCATTATTCCGAGAAAGGACTTATGTGCCGAATTGTCCAGAATTGAAGAAGAAAATTTTTGAAGAAGCTCACCAATCAAGGTACACGATTCATCCAGGATCTACCAAGATGTACCAAGACTTGAAACGGACCTTTTGGTGGTCCAACATGAAAAGGGAGGTAGCATACTTTCTTTCTCACTGTCTCACATGCCAACAAGTCAAGGCGGAACACCAAAAGACTGTCGGTAAGCTACATCCTCTGGATATTCCCAAGTGGAAGTGGGAGGATATTGGCATGGACTTTATTATGGGTTTGTCATAAATCTAAAGGTGGACATAAAGGAATATCGGTCATCATAGATCGATTGACTAAGTCAGCTCACTTCTTACCTATAAAGAGCCGATGATCAGTTGATGTTCTTGCTACCTTGTACATCAAAGAAGTTGTCAGACTGCATGGAGTTCTTGTTTCGATCGTGTCTGACCGAAACACGCTTTTCACTTCTCATTTTTGGAAGGGTCTATAGTATTCGTTGGGGACAAGACTCAACTTTAGTACTACTTTTCATCCTCAAACGGATGGTCAGATCGAGAGAACGAATCAAGTCGTGGAAGACATGCTACGAGTTTGCATCATTCATTTCGATGGAAGCTGGCACGATCACTTATCCCTGGTCGAGTTTGCATATAACAACAGTTACCAAGCCAATATTTAAATAGCACCTTTCGAAGCATTATACAGAAGGAGTTGCCGCTCACCCTTATGCTAG
The DNA here is from genome assembly GCA_022559845.1 of Amorphophallus konjac. Classification (NCBI taxonomy): domain Eukaryota; kingdom Viridiplantae; phylum Streptophyta; class Magnoliopsida; order Alismatales; family Araceae; genus Amorphophallus; species Amorphophallus konjac. The sequence continues at coordinate 441,405,051 of CM040118.1, forward strand.
GATGAAGTTGGCGAAAAGCAACTACTAGGCCCGGAGATGGTAAGGGATACCACCGAGAATATTCAACTCATTAGAGAGAGACTCCAAATGGCTCAGTCTAGACAGAAGACTTATGCCGATACTAGAAGGAGAGACCTCGAGTTCCAAGTAGGAGACCAAGTCTTCCTTAAGGTTTCCCCAGGCCGAGGCATTAGAAGATTTGGTGTTAAGGGCAAGCTTACACCAAGATATATCGGTCCCTTCGAAGTGTTAGAAAGAGTTGGCAAGGTTGCCAATCGGATCGCCTTGCCTCTGCAACTATCCGAAGTGCACAATATTTTCCATATTTCTATGCTCAAGAAGTATGTTCATGATCCATCCCACATAATAGATCAGGGCGACTTGGTGATACAAAAGGATCTCACATATGAATAAAAGCCTTTGAAGATCCTTGATCACGAGGTTTGGGTACTAAGGAATAAAACAATCCCTATGGTGAAGATTCAATGGAGCAAGTGCTCAGAACAAGAGGCCACATGGGAGACTGAAGAATCTATGAAGAAAAGATTCCCGAACTTGTTTCAAGATTGTAAGTACTCTGCACCTTCCATGACTATAGAGAATTGAATTTGGGGACCAAATTCTTTTAAGTAGGGGAGGGTGTAGCAACTCAGATAAAAGATAGGAACAAAAATTCCTAAACAAATAAAACCTCCAATTAAATCGTCAAGGGGGCCCAAATTAAATAAATTATAAAACCCAAGTGATGAAGCCAAAAGGCCTTAACCTTTATATAGGCCTTAATTACTTAAACCCTCCTACGAAACCTTAAACCATATATATATGGGCCCTAATAAACAAAAGCCCAAAAACACTTTAAATTATAATAAGGCTTTTGCTTTATCGCGATCGAGGGAGCTGCATGAAGAATTAGGGTTTGGAACCCCATTAAGGATAGCGGCTGTAGTTTTAGATAGAGAGGGACTGCATGGGAAACTTAAAACTCACTAGGATTGCTACGTGGGAAACTTTGAATCCTATTAGGTTTAAACCCCTGTAGGATTCCTCAAACTCTATATATATGACCTCCTCCTGGACATGCAAAGGCTACTACCTCTGGGTTCCTATCGACGTCTTCATCTTCCTACTGAGGGTACGCGAGGACGTGAAGGGTTTTCCTTCTTCTTCTGTCTATTCTGTTCGAAGGGGGGGTTGTAGTACTGCCGCTGCTGCAGTTGTTTCTTCCTTCTGTTGTTGCCTCTACGGTAAAGGGGCCACTGCTTGTTCTTCTCTCCTCGATTGTGAAAAAAGGGGGGAAGCTCTCTCTTCTATGTTTATCTACTGCTCGCTACAGTTGCCGTTGCTGCCGTTCGATCGTGTGCTACTGCTTCTTCCTTTAGTTACTGTGAACGCCGTGGGATTTCCTTTGCTACCACGGTTGCTGCTGAAGGAGCAAGCTTCATCTTCCTGTCGTAGCTGCTATAGCAGTAGTTGATATAATTCTCTCACGGTCGTTGTTCCTCATTAACCAAAAAGGTAGGTGTTCTCAAGATACGAAGCCCAACATGTTAATCATAGTAAATCCATGCATATAGGTCATTTAGTGTTTATTCCATTATTTCTATTTTAGTTTTATGAAGGTTTACTAAGTTATAGTAAATAGCGGCCAGGTCAAGGGCGCCTATTGAATGAACGCCCGCGCGAGCTGTCGCCAATTCTTTTGAAATAGCGACAGTAGTCAGGGCGTCGTTTAATGAACGACCCTTTGTCAATCCACTATTTCTTTAAAGCATTTAATAAATAGCACATGCTAAAAATATAATATCTATAAAACCTAACGTTAAAATTATTGCATGAGCATGTTTCTGGAACCTATATATTTTTCTCTATCCATTCATGTCTTTACTTTCCTGATTATGTGAACTCCAATTTTATGAATAGTGTTATGTGTCTAATAGCGTACCTGCCCGATGCGTAGCATTAGACAAAGAATGGGCGATAGTAACCTAGTCACTAATTAAAAAATGAACTCCCCTATACGGTGGCGTTGTTTTGTAAAATCCAGTAAATACAATTTGGAGAGGGGAAATCTCGTCGCCCGCACGGAGAGGCCAAAAGAGGTCCAACCAAACCGAACGAGGCCCAACTCCTCGAAGTGGCAGCCGTCAGGCCCACTTAGTATAAGCACAAAAACTGACTCGAAATAAGCTCTTCCTAGGCTGCCTTTAGGTTGGGAAGTTCGTGCATCACTTCGATCGGGAAAGCTCCCTTGGAGCCCCCTATTCCCTGTCCCGACCATGCACTCATCGCTCAGGAGACCACTCCTGGGCAAGTGCCTAACGCTCGAGCTCACTGATGGAAGCTTATTGATTACAGCCATTGCGAGTCCCTTAATGGCAGGAAGCTCAGGAGGATAGGGGAAACTGTCACGCCCCGAGCGCGGAAGATACCCGGAGACGCGTGACGAGTTTATATCAATCATGTCAATCAGAGTGGTCGTGTATTCGACACAAAGACAGAGATGCGCAAAATAGCAAGATAACCCAATCCTTTATTTCATAATGGATAGACTATTACAAATCCAATACTCTGTTTAATAAAAAGGAAAAGTACATAGTTGACTCAAGAAAATAGGAAAAAGACTAGATGACACTTGAGCAGCTCTATCACTTTCACTCTTGACCATTCCCATCCGATTGACTTCCATCGTCGTCGGACTTACCTGAAAAGTAAAAAGGGACAAACGGAATGAGCGAACGCTCAGTAGGAAATTATATCTCAAGTACTAGCAAGGGGTTTAAGTAATTACATCTTTCATGAATGCAATAAAGCTATGCATGCTCGCATAAAACGACAAGATAGAGAGAATGTAATATCAAGGAATTAAGATGGACAAATCATGAACTTTCAATAAGATAATCAAGACATTTGAGATATTCAAGCAAGTACATTTAACAAGTCATGTCAAGACCTTTGGCTATCATGTAGCAAGCAAGTAAATTACCCTTTTTCGGGCCACGCATTTCATGTCAAGTCAAGTACGATTCAAGTACAAGATTTTGTGTGGAATGTCCAATCAAGCAAGTCAAGTACTCGGTATAATGCTAGATACCTTATCATTTTAACTCCCATGGGCACAAGTACTTTCGGGTGCTCCTCCCAGGACCAGATCGGGCCCTATATGCGCAGGCATTTATCATGTATTTTGACATCCACTTTTGTTTACATAGCCAATAAAGAATTTCAATAATCAAGCTTGTAGACATGTATGACAACTTTGATAGAATGGCGTCCAAAAATATGACAAAGAACATAGAATGGCGATAATAACGGTATAATCACGATATCGATAAAACTAGGTAGAATATGGTTCCCTTAACTTGGGTACCATGACAAATCAATATGGACATTCCTTATATAGATTTGAAGTCCACATGAACAGTATATCAAAGGTAAGATACCCTCATTCTTATCATAGAATTGAGGTTTACAAGAATGACATGATATGGCATGATATCATCATCCCATTAAGAATTTCTTATGATATACTCTTTGTATAACATAAGGGCCGGTATACCATGTTTCTTTAGATTGACATGGCAAGGATCGTGTAATGGGTTTTTAGGGTACAACCAGCTCAGTCGGCCTTGAGGGAATCTAAGGCTACGAGGAGTCTTACGGAGGTCTCTATGACTAACTCGCTAGTACAAAGGAACGAAATGTCCAATGGAGAGCTTGTATGTCAATGAGAATTGAGTGTGATCGATAAAACAATCGTGAAACGTGGGACTATACTCACGGAATGGAGAATAGTGCCGATATATATATTATATAACATATGAAACCAACGGTTAACAGAATCAGGATAAAAATATCAGTTTACAGAAAATAACGACTTAGGTAAAGTCGTTTCTCAAGTAATTAACGCCTAACAGAGGGGCGTTTACATATGTTTCCATTTTGGGAGAATTTTCAATAATTCAGAAATTTATCTAAAACGCGCCCTGGACAGGGCCGTTTCTTTGCAATGAGACGACTGCAGTAGCAGGCGTCTTTTTATTTACAATATTTTACAGAACATATTTATTGTCAGAAATTATCAAAAACGCGCCCTTGGTAGGGGCGTTAATCATTAAATTCTTATTTTTACAGAATATATTGTTCAGGATTTTAACAGAAACGCGCCCTAGTAAGGGGCATTTATTTTCAATTCACGCCCTGTGATGGGGCGTTAACACATGGAAAACGACCTAGGCTAGGTCGTGAATTCAAGAAATACCATGAATTTTCATGGGCAGTAACAATTTCAGGATAATAGAATTCATGGAGAACGAATGTATGGTCATGACAATAAAATTAACAGGTTTGAAGACATATGATCATGCATTATTGTAGAATCATGATTTCATAGATAATCAATTCTTAACATGGGTCATTAATGATTAAATGAAATTAACGCCTGTGTACAGGGCGTCAAATATGAAATTGACGACCTGGGCAGGGTCGTGTTTTGTAAATTAGCGCCCTTGACAGGGGCGTCTCTTTCAAAATATTGCAGAAACGTATTAAAATTATAATAAACCAAATGCATGTCATGCTTATATATATGTATATCTTGCATTAATTTTGTTTGGGCTACCATAACTTGAGAAAACCTACCTTATTTGATATCTGGAGAGGGGACACGTGAATAACTTGATAAGAACACACTGAAGCTTCTAATACCCTTGATAGCAGCAGTATGCAGATCGGACAGGAAGAAGAAGAAAAATTTAGTTGATGAAGATGATGGAGATGGGGACATAACCGTAGTTAGGAAAAGTTTTAGAAGAACCTTACCTATGTTCTTCACAACGTGTGCTCTCTTCGACCTGTAAGAAGAGAAGGAGATGAAGAACGTTAGTTCTTCATACACTCGAAACAGAGAAAGAAAAGAATAAGAAGAACAGTTCTGTTCTTCACTTACCGTCGTAGAGGCTTGAATCAAATAGGTTTAGGGTTTGTTCGATCAAGACTATTTATAGGATTTTGGACGTCCTGTTAGGGTTAGTGTTCTAGTGGAAGTAATATATCCCTAATAGAGTCCTTGCCCTAGTAAACACTTACTAGATTAACATAATCCTTCCCTGGATAAGCTCCCGTGTCGAACGGAACTCCAATGGAATTAACGACCTAGGTCAGGGCGTCGATTCCTGAATTGACGACCTGGTTCAGGTCGTTTCTTAAGAAGTGCCTTTCGTTAGGGCGTTCCTTTGTTTAAAACACGCCCAAGATAGGGGCGTTTCTTGGCCTTACCCTTTTTGACGTTGGAATTTGACGCCGTGTGGTGAGGGCGTCACTTATTGAATAACGCCTTATCTAGAGGCGTTTCTAATTTGAATAGCACCTTTATCCGAGGCGTTATTTTATATTGTTTTATTTATCTATTTATTTGATTTATTTTAAAATCTTTATTGTTATTAATATTTTATCAGGGTTGCTACAGAAACTAAGAGTTCGCGTGCTATAAAGAAGCCCACATGAAGGACGTAAACCCCTCTAAAACCCCTCAACTTACTGGGATCAGTCACACGACGGGCCACTATTTAAAATTGGATAAGCCCTAATACAAGAGGTAAGCCAGGCAAGAGCCAAAAACCCTGAGCATGAACCACTTCACCTTTTGGTGGAGAGGGATCTCGCGCTCTTATCTTCCTCCTAGCTCTTCCCTTTGCATCCGAGCTCTACTACTTTGCTGACTTAAGCTTCGGAGGGTCTTCCCTAGGGTTCAATCCCTGGGCACCTCTGACTCATTTCCCTTCTTGTAGTTCACACTTCAAGTGTACGTGGTCATCTTCTTCCCCGCTCAGGAGTAGTGCGAGATAGCCCCTCTTCATCTGGCACCGTCTGTGGGAAACGAACAAAGAGCGATCATGGTGCAAAGAAATTATGGCAGGAGGACTACCAGTGACTTAGGGAAAGTCCTAGTGACGGAAGAAGGTGCACCTTCTCTCCTCATAGAGAATTCCCCGTCAGGCAACAATGCCAACGAGATACCTCCGTCGGTGACGGGGTAACAGCTTCCCAGCGGGAGCACCGACGCCCTCCAAACCCTCAACGTAAAATTGGATGTCCTCGTGGATCTCATGAGGGCCCAGGTGGCCAGGGAGGAGAAGTCACAGTTCTCCCGGAAGAACCCCCCACGCGGAGATGCCTCTCAGCAAACCGCTGGAGGCCATTTTACCCTCTGGGGGCGGCGACTCATTCGCAACCTGTCAGGAGGACCATCGCATGCCCCTCCCCCGGAGCAGGAAGCCTCCTCAACCCTGAGGAGGGAGAAGACCAGAGCACGCCGACCATTTCTGGAAGCCGAGGCCCCCGAGGAGCGTCGGGACAGCATGCAAGTGCGCCCCCCCAGCCCCTCGGGCCAGCGACAACCGGAGCTGTCTCTCCGGCTGCGAGACTTTGAGAGGCGTTTCACGGAGCAAGAGCGCACCCTCCGCGCCTTGCAGAAGACCTCTCATGTAAAGGACAAGGAGCGATCCCCCTTCTCCTACTATATTTTGAAGGCAGAGATATCCCCCAGGATCTCACTCCCGACCTTCAAGTCGTACGACGGCCAAGGAGACCCAGCTGACCACTACGATAGCTTCGGTTCCCTTAATGGCCATGCATGGTGAGTCCGACGTAATCAAGTGCTGAGCATTCATGACCACTCTGGTCCAGGGTGCTCAGGCTTGGTTTAGGGCCCTCGCCCCTGGCAGCATCCACAACTTCAAGTAATTCGGGCGAGTGTTCAAGGAAAGCTTTACCGGCAGCGGTCCACCCCCGTCAATGGTGGGATTACTGGCCCTCAAGTAGGAACAGGGGGAGAAGTTGTGGGCTTATATCAACCGATTCTAATCGGAAGCCCTGCGCATCCCCCGCATGGATGTGGCCTCTGCCATCACCGCATTGACCGGGGCTACCCGTGACGAGAACCTGCAGCGCGAGCTAGTGCTTCATCCTCCCACCTCCCTTACCAAGCTAGTGACCCTGGCCTTGCGCCATGCAGAGTGCAAGGAAGTCCTCCACGCTTACCGAGGCACGACAGGCTTGGGTCGGGAGGGGGACAAGAAGCGATCATCCAAGCAAGGCACGAGCCAAAGAAAAAGGAAGAACTAGGACAGAGATCGAAAAGAGCCGTCCCAGAAGTACGAGCGGTATACCCCCCTTACCGCTCCCGTCTATGAAATTTATGAAGACATCAAAGGCTCGGGCCTCCCCAGCCAACCCGAGCCTATGAAAGCCAAGCATCGCAATCACCGCAAGTATTACTTGTTCCACAGCGATCACGGGCACCACACCAACGATTGCCATCAACTTCAAGATGAGATCGAGAGCCTCATCTGCCAGGGACACCTATCCCATGTCCGGGCAAAGGGAAGATCGAGGTGCCCTTGAAGAGATCGACAATGCCCCCCGCGGAGTCCACATCAACGTCATCGCGGGTGGTGAGACATCAGGCGGAGATAGCAGCCGAGGAAGAAAATGTCACGCCGAGCGGGCGAGTCGAGCCTCCATTGAGCACTCTACGGCCCTGCAGGCGAGCGAATCGCAGGCCCTGGTATTCTTCAACCAGGACCTGGAAGGGTTAACCACCCCGCACGATGACGCTCTCGTTGTATCAGCTACAATAAACCATTGTAACATAGATAGGATCTTGGTTGACAATGGTAGTGCCCCTGATATATTACCCTATGAATGTTTCCTCAAGTTGGGAGAGAATCCATCTAAACTCCGCCTGATCTGAACCCCCCTCTATGGGTTCAACGGCAAGGAAACTTATCTCGAGGGAGCCCTGAGACTGCCAGTTACTATCGGCACCCCGCCCAAAACCGTTACGGTTATGGTAGACTTCATCGTGATTAAGGGGATGACGGCATATAACGCAATCTTCGGCTGAGGCATTCTCAGCCGAATGAAAGCGGTGCCCTCTACCTTTCACAAAAAAATGAAGTTCCCAACCAAACATGGCGTGGGGGAAATCTGAGGTAACCAGGCATTGGCTAGATGGTGCTATATAATCTCGGTCGAAGTCACTAGGCCGGAAGGGAAAAAAGGAGTAAAGGTAGCCGAAGAGGGACCCACAACATCTGAGCCTGGTGACGAGTTGCTAACGGTTTTCCTTAACGGTGACCCGACTCTAGGAGTAAAGATTGGAGCCGATCTACCACTTGAGGTACAGGAAAAATATAAGGATTTCCTTACCCAGTATATCCGAGTCTTTGCATGGTCTGATGAGCACCTTCCTGGGATCCCGGGAGATGTGGTGATGCACAAGCTCAACCTCGACCCAACGGTGAAGCCAGTCCAGCAACGCAGAAGAAAGTATGCCCAGAGAAGCAAGCGGTCATCAAAGAGCAAGTCATCAAGGGGCAGAAGACTGGCCTTTTTCGACCGGTCCTATACCCTACTTGGTTCTCCAACGTCGTCCTTGTACCAAAGGCTTCTGGGAAATGGCGAATGTGTATGGACTTCACCGACCTCAACCGGGCTACCCCGAAGGACTGCTACCCATTGTCGAGCATTGATCAACTGGTCGACTCAACCTCTGACAACGAGCTGCTCAGCTTCCTGGACGCCTACTCCGGCTACCATCAGATCAAGATGGACCCGGAGGACATCGAGAAGACCGCCTCCATCACCGACTTCGGCGTACACTGCTACACCCGGATGCCGTTCGGGCTAAAGAACGTCGGAGCAACATATCAGAGACTGATCAACCACATCTTAGAAGGATAGCTCAGTCGGAACGTCGAGGCCTACATTAATGACATGCTCGTCAAAATGCCGAAGTCCGAAGACCACCTCACCGACTTAGCCGAAACCTTCGACACCCTCCTGAAGTGCAGCATGAAGCTCAACCCTGCCAAATGTGCCTTCGGAGTCAGATCCGGGATGTTCCTAGGCTTCCTGGTAACTCAGCGTGGAATTGAGGCCAACCCCGACAAGGTCCAGGCCATCCTAGACATGCGGCCGCCCACCTGCATCAAGGACGTCCAATGCCTTACGGGGCACATTGCTGCGCTCAACCGTTTCCTATCCCGGGCGGATGAACGGTGCTTACCCTTCTTTAAATTATTGAGGGGACCCAAAATGGCATCTACTATGTTCGCCTGGGATGAGGAATGTCAGAAGGCGTTCGCTAAACTCAAGGAATTATTGGCCTCGCCCCCGGTACTGTCCAAGCCGGTCCAAGGCAAAGCCCTATACCTCTATCTCTCGGTGACTCCTTCTATAGTGAGCTCGGTCCTGGTCAGAAATGACACAGGGATCGAGAGACCAGTTTACTATACCAGCAAGGTGCTTAATGAGGCCGAGAAAAGGTACCCCGCAACCGGGAAACTCGTGCTAGCGTTGGTTACCTCAGCCAAGCGCCTCCGACCCTACTTTTAAGGGCACTCCATCGTCGTATTAACAGGCGAACCTCTGAAGAAGATTTTCTTTCACCCTGAAGCATCGGGACGCCTCGTCAAATGGGCCATCATGCTTGGGGCCTACGATATCTCGTATCGCCCCCGTTCGGCCATCAAGGGATAGGCTCTCGCAAACTTCATCACTGAAAGCACGGTCCCGATTGAAGAAGTACCTCCACCAGCGCCCGGTCCCACTTGAGATATGTTCATCGACGGGTCCTCCAACTTGGTCGGATGCGGTGCCGGTGTCCTCCTCAAATCCCCTGAAGGAGTAGAGCTGTGGTACGCCCTGAAGTTCAACTTCCAGGCATCCAACAACGCCTCCGAGTACGAAGCCCATATCTCAGGGGCTAGGATGGCTCGACGACTGGGGGCCGAGTGGGTCAGAATCCACAATGACTCCCAATTGGTCGCCAGCTAGGTCAACGGTGATTACGAAGCTCGGGAAGGACAAATGGTCAAGTACCTCCAAGCGGTCAAGAGGATGGCCCAACTCTTCGAGAGCTTTGAGGTAGTCTGGATAGCTCGGGAGGAAAACTCCCGAGCGGACGCCCTCTCTCCACTGGCCTCCTTCGCTCGACACCGCAGGTACACGATCAGTCTTTCTCGAAGAGCTCGGGCGACCGAGCATTGAGTCTGAGCTTATGACCGTTGACCCGGCATCCCCGAGCGACTGGCGGACCCCCTACATATCCTTGCTCTGGGATTCTCAAGTGCCCACCGACCCTCGGGAGGCTCGAAAGCTGAAGTACCAAGCTCGGCGTTTCATCATGCTACATGAGGCCCTGTACCGCAGATCTTTCTCTGGTCCCCTCCTCAAGTGCATCAGCGCCGACGAAGCCAGCCGAGCTATTTAAGAAGTACACGAAGGCACCTGCGGAGCGCACCAAGGAGGAAGATCGCTCGCCAGGATCCTGCTTCGGTAGGGTTACTGGTGGCCCACTCTCCAGCGCGACTAAATGACCTACGTACAGAAGTGTGACCGATGTCAAGGCTTCGACCACCTGATCCATCAGCCCGCCGCGGAGCTCATCACCCTTACCGAGCCATACCCTTTCGCTCGGTGGGGGATCGACATCCTGGGGCCATTCCCCATGGCCCAAGCTCAGAAGAAGTTCATCATCGTCACCATTGACTATTTCACCAAGTGAATCGAGTCCGAAGCCACGACCAGGATCACCGAGTCAGTCGTATGGAGTTTTGTTTGGAAGTCGATCATCTGTCGCTACGGTGTCCCCCGAGTGATCGTGAGTGATAACAGTCGGCAGTTTGATTCTCATTACTTCAGAGACAGGTGTCGACCTAAACATTCACAACCACTTCACTTTGGTAGCCCACCCCCAGGCTAACGGACTGGTTGAAAATGCCAATAAGACTATCTTAAAAGGCATCAAAACCAGGCTCGGCAAGGCCAAGGGTAGCTGGCTCAAGGAATTATCGAGCGTACTATGGTCGCACTGAACTACTCCGAGGACGGCCACCGGTGAAACACCTTTTCAACTGGTGTATGGCACGGAAGCCGTAATTCTGTTGGAGGTCGGCAATCCCTCTCTCCGAGTCATCCACTTCAAACCCAAGGTAAACGAGCAGAAACTGCGAGAGAACCTCGACCTAGCAGACGAAATCCAAGAGATTGCAAAGATCCGAGTAATGGAATACCAATGGTGCATCACTCGATACTACAACTCTAGAGTTTGAGATAGACACTTCCAACTGGGAGATTTCGTCCTGAGAAAAGCCGACGCATCTCGACCACTAGAGGCGGGGGGGGGAAGCTGGCCCCTACCTGGGAAGGCCCCTACCGAGTGGTCAAGACGCTCGGGAAAGGAGCATACCGACTATCCACCATGGAAGGAACACCCGTCCCTCGGACATGGAACATGACAAATCTTCGCAAGTTCTACTTTTGATCATTTGGCAAGGATACACATGTAAAGAAAATATAATAAACGGCATTCTTCTCTTCTTATTAAAATTTGATGTACATCAAGTAGGCCGTAGCCAATACAATATGCATGTACAAAAATTACACCCTCTGGCACTATTACGCGAGCAAAACGCTCGGCCAACCCGGTAAGCTCTCCTACATCCAGCCACTGACTCTGCCTTGTGCGGAAACTGGCTCGGACAAAGGATTGCCGGCCTCGTTGGTTTGAGAAAGCTCGGAGGAAAGATGCCAAAAGGATTGGAAGGACAACAAAAAAGAAAACTGCAGAGATGGACGAGGAGGCAGGGGGAGACCAGAAAGGAGGGAGCTTAATTAGCTCCTCCCCTCCCCTCAGGATGGCATCGGTGGGTCAGGGACAGGAGGGCCACATGCTCCGACATGACGAACCCTCTCCCAGAGTGACCCCCGACTGACGAACCCTCTTCCAGACTGAAGTAGCGGGAGCTTCCCTCCTACCATCATCTGCATCGTCATCTTCTGAAGCGCCTTCCATGCCCCGCCAAGACCGACAGCACAATGCCTCGCGGAAGGGAAAGAAGGAAAAATCGCCAGGGATGGCCTTAAGCGATGAAAGGAAAAGGAGACGCCCCTCAGACCTTTTATAGGCCGAAGGGGTAGCTGATCGCCTTAAATGACTCTCCCCTTACAAAACACGCTAAAAGGGCTTTCCCTGAGATGGTTACCTCATTTCTCAAAACATCCCGCTAGCGGGACGCGTGAAGCGACGAGTCATTAAGGGTGGTATGGAAAAATGTAAAGGTGCCAGCGCCATGTCAGTTATTTGACATATCGGCACGCGTGATATCTGCAGAGAAAATCGACGCCATCTCCAACGACTACAAATCCGGTAGTCAAATCACACCAAAAGTGGTAAGAAGTAGTCAATTCAGCATTTAGTACTGCCGCTATTACATTTCTAAAAAAAGCCTTACCCGGCTACATAAGGGAAAAAGAAAAGAAAGATAGAGCTATTACATCAGGCCTCAGGCCCATCTTCAGGCTCAGCAGGCAAGGCCTCCTCAACACCAGACGATCTGCCCCTAGTATTCTCGGCGACGGCCGACCTAGGCACTGACCCCACTTATGTGGGAACTGTCTCGGTCGTGCGCCCTCCCGAGGCTGCTGGAGTTGGCAGTCGCTCGGACGAGGACGAGGATGAGGACTCCCGACCCTCCTCTTCGCTCGATGTATAATGGGAAGAGTTGGTCAAACCCTAGTCCGAGTCATAGCGTTGCCCGGAAGGAAAAATGAGCTTAGACGCCTGGGCCTCTGCCTCTATGACAGCCATGGGAGAAGCCCTTCTGAAGGCCCCGGTGGTAGCCCGACTCATAGTAAGGGAAGGTAGCCTAGAGAAGAGCCGCGTGGTAGGCCTCTGAGCTCCTCCACCCTGGCCAACTCCGCCTGCCTCTCGAACTAGGCTATCCTCTGTTCTGACTTGGACAGCCTTCTCTCGGCCTCAGTCAATGCATCCTTGGCCCCCCGGACTCGGCCCTCGAGCGCCTCCCGCTCGGCCTTCCACTGCTCACCGCGCTCGACCTGAATCAAACGCTCCGCCTCTAGGAGCTCATTCTTCCGATCGACCATACGACGGGCCTGGGCTAGCTGCTCTGCCAACGTCCGAGCCTCCGCTTGGCTCGACTGCGCCTGAGCCCGTAGCCGGCCCACCTCCCGACAAAGGTCACCAATATCAAGGATCAGACGCTCAATCTTCCGATCAAGCGCACCACGGGCCCACGAGAGAGCCTCCCGCTTCGACTCCACCCGAGCATACGCGCCTACTGCCTCAGCCCCAAGCTGGGCCAAGATCAGGCTGCCTTCCATAAGTTGCTCGAAAATTGTGGAGGGGGGACCCCTCTGGAGCTTCTAACGCACAACCCCCAAAGCAATAGAATGGCACCTCCGGTACAGGGGGGCCCGGCCGCTGAAGGAACTGGTCGAGGGAAGGGAAACTCTATCCAGAGCAGCCGGGATTGGGGCACCTTCCCCAAGCAACCCTGCCTCGGGGTACCCACTGGTTCGCTCGGGATGAGCAGCCCCGCCGTGTACCTCTCCGACCTCGGTCGGCTGCGATTGAGTCGCTGCATCCTGTGACCCTCCAGCCTCGACCGGTTAGGACCGGGCTCCTTCATCTGGTGCCCCCTCTGCTTCGCTCAGTGCCCCAACATCGGCCACGATCCCTTCGTCATTTGCCCCCTCTTGCACCGTAGGAGGAGGCGATAGGGGAACCTCATCAACCGGGCGGACTGTCTCCGCCTTCCTCGCCCACTTCTTCTCAGCAGACTGAGCCTACATCGAAGACCACAACAACTTCGCCACGGGATCCTTCTGCTTGACCCCCCGACGTTCAGAAGCATCATCCCGGGTGACCCCCTTGCCCTTTTCACAGGCGCGGGACGAGCCCTCTGAAGCTAGGAGATCGCTCGGAGCCGACGTATCATCCACATTGATGACCTCCAGCTCGACGGACAGTGCCTCCTCCTCCTCCTCCTTGGCCGCTCGCAGCAGATCTACTTGAATAAGAGCAAATTGAGAAGAGGAAAGCACTTGCTTGAGAGAGGACAAGTCCCTGAGAACCTTACCCATCGGCAACAGCAGTCGAGAAAGATACTCCTCGATGTTAGAAGCAGTCAACAACTCAGCAGTCCACAGGCGGTCCTGCTGAAGGATAGCAGCATCCCTCTCCACCTCCGGAGAGACCTCTGTTTGCTTCGGAGGGATGTTCGGGTGAAAGTTGGGCGCTGTCGGGAAATCCCAGACCACGCCGACCGCCGACGGGCCCACCCAGAAACATTAGGTCTTCCACCCTGTAATGCCCCAGAATTCTATAATTTATTTCTAGGAATTTTTTTGGAATTTACAAAGGCCCAAATGAATTAATAAATTAATCATTATTAAGGCCCAATTACGAGGAACAATTAACCTAGCCTATTTAAATAAAGCCCAAAGGATTTAAGGACCAAGCCCATGAAGTTTGGCCCATATTCTAGAAGGTTAATTAATTTATTCACGGAATATAAAGATAAATACCCATTAATCGGATAATGGGGTGGATAATAGAATAAACGAGTTTGAAGCAATTCAAATTCGGCGCCTACGATCTGTGGCGGTCTATCGTGCAACCGCTACATCCAAGAAAGCGGCCCATTATTCGACCGCTACATTCTGTCAGTTCCATGAATTGAAGAAAGAGCAAAAAGATTGGATTTTTATGGCTCTATCACCTAGGGATCGAGATGGGAAGGCTAGTAAACATGCTCAGGACTCTCAGAAGTCTATATAGTACCAACTAAGGACTCTAGAACTGATCTAATCCTCAAACCCTAGCCCAACCCTATAAGTAGAACCAAGATTTTACCTGCACGACCCTTACATTTGGCTCGCGTGGAATCAAGGTAAGGAGGTATTATTTTGGGTTAGTTCTTTAGAAGCTTTTATTCTCAATACATAGGACTAACATCTCTTAAAAGTTCGTGCTAGAAGATCAAGCACACAAGGAGATAGAAGCCTACAAAGTTGTTGGTTCCACATTAGCGACCCCGGAAACTGTGCGAAAGTCCGGTGACGATCAAGGGATTAGAGAACCAAATCGAGGTAATTAACATTAGTGCCTTTAGAACTTTTTATTCCCCGTAGTATCTACTTCTTACCCTCCAAGTTTCACGTCATTAGGTCAAGTGGATCAAGAGATATTAGGACGTGAAGCTACTGATTTACAACAGGAAGTGCAGTCTTAAGGGTCGACTTCCAACATCAAATTCCAAGCCTAAAAGCCTTAGCAGAGGTAGGTCATCTCATAAATGGCTGAAATCTCATTCTAGGGATTAAAGCCCTCTTATTTCACTTGATTTCATGCTTTATAGACTGAGAATTTCATGTTTTATGCATATAGTATACATTCATGCATATTCTTAGCCCTAAATAAGTTAAGAGGAACTTTCTTGTTGATTCATAGAAAACCCATGCATATTGTTAGCTTAACCTTCATTCTATCATGATAGGGAAGTTTATACATGTTGATTTCCAGACATGATGTGTTTTAGACATAGTTCTTATTTTAGTTTTACTGTCAGACGTTCTCTAGCGGCCTAGTCTTTGACCACAAGCCTTGTGTAGCGGCCCTACGATAAACCACTAGACACTCTATAAATTTGATTTTTATGAAATCTCTGACGGACCATAGATAGACCGTTAAAGTCCATCTGGCGGCCTTACGATAAACCGCCAAGCTGTATGTAACGACTCTATATTAGACTGCCAGTGTTCTATTTTCTGTCAACCCGAGATAGATTTAAGAACAGTCCATTAACTTTTAAGTAAGCCTAGTTAACTATGTTCTAACATATTTTAATGGTATTTCATTACTCTGAGTTTTTAATTACTGATTCATGATAGTGATCGCATGTTCTTTATCATACTTGAGATTATTTTAAAGCTTATGCTAATTTCATGCCAAAACTTATACTTTGTATTAAATAGATCTTTTAAGGGTGATAATAAACGTGGTTCACTGATTGGTTCATCACTGTTACAGATCCTCTTCTTATCTCAGAGTCATTTCTATAAGTACATGGCATATATTCCGGTATATGACCATTAGTTACACTTTTACACTATAGGAACATAATCTTGGACTTGATGACATCTCCTTTGGATATTCCTTCCAAGGGACTAGGAAATCTTGTTCCAAGGCCTCCGTAATTCTCCACAAGCCTGGGTTCCCATTAGGACGTCAAGTTGGTTGTACCATTAAAGCCCAAATTGTCTAGAAAGCACTACCGATGTTTTCTAAATTCTGTCCTGTAACGGTTCAATACTCTACCGCTAAGGCCCCTTAACGATCCAGTATCTGACCGCCAAGTTCTCTAAGTCCAAACTGATTTCTTTCTGGATTTATCCCACTCTAGAGGCCCAATATCAGACCGCCATATCAATATAGCGGCCCAGTTATAGACCGCTAAGTTTTCTGAATACTGTTGACCCAAGGTTTCACCCAAGGGTTAATATTCCTATAATCCTAGACTGACTAATGATAGTCTGGGACTTGTAACCTTATTCAAAGACATCTAAGATTAAGAATTTACCGTTATGCTGTCGAATTTTCTCCAAGGCTTAACTTAGTTATTAATGCATTTCTTGAACTCATAAATCTATATTTGGTGCATTCTTATTATTGACATTGAGTCTTGAACACTTATTAAACTTATTACAAGCGTGGCCAACTTTATTACTATATACGTGGAAGTAACTTGATTTATACTTGAAGATGCGGTTCGAGCACTGATTGTGTTCAAGGGCTCTATGCTAGTCCCCTCGGTTGATTGTCGAAAATATACTATTATAAACCATGGGGTATGATGCTACTAGTGGCACATTGTGCTTGGAGTACTTTCTTTATAAATAAGTGAAATTATCCACGGCTTGTGAAGTGAAATTATCCACAGAAATTCACAAAGTACTTGTTACTAAGTGAAGAGTACATTCTTGCTTGACTTTCTAGTACATTCTCGTTACCTTCTTATTCATGAAAGGCCATAATTACATTCTTACTTGATCATGCTTGCTCAATCATATCTTAACTTGATCATGTCTTGTTACTTTGGTTTATTCACGTGATTTATCGCATTCGCCTGATTTTACTTTATTCTCTAGAGCCCAAAATGCTAATCACTTTAATATTACCTTCATGTTGATGCGAAGATACCTACTAGGCAAGTGTGCTCATTACCTATTTTTCAATCTTTCCAGGAGATGCAAGTAGTTCGGATTCGGATTCGAGTTATTCAAGTGATGGGTCCGAGAGCGAATGAAGGTCACATAAGATTGAGAGAAGACTTCTTGTCAATGATGTCTCGATCGAGTTCATGTAATTTTCTCTTTATTGAGTCACATAGTTGAATTTTTGATGTATGTGGATCATTGTTACTATTAATAAAAGTGAAGGTTTGAGTAAATTATTGTGCAATTACTTTATCTGATTGTTATTGCGCTCTGATTATTCTTGCTTGCAAGAGGCTTACCATGCCGGTTGTTCACGTTTCTCGAGATTGTCTTCCGCTGTATTAAAGGCTTGGTACGTGACAGTTAAGTTGGTATCAGAGCCTAAGTCCAAGGACTTAGGGAGAAAAGTCATGTCATAGGATAAGTCCAAAGTTATAGGACCCATACCTATGAACTAAGGAAGAAATTCCCCACCTATGTGAGACATTGGGTAGAGCCCGGGGATAAGATAGTAAATTAGCTCTAGCTTAAACCCACTCATTCCAGGGGAATTAACAAATTCATTATTCTTCTCAGGTACCTTATTCTTATTGTAATGGCTCATCGCATAGACTGGAATGGTATGCAAGAGACCGTTGCGGGTCTAACACAAGCGTTGCAAACCATGGCGCAAGTAGGCGCAGGAGCAAGAGCTGGAGACCTACATCGTAACTTTTAGAGTCTAAACCCTCCACAATTCTATGGTTCTTCTAATCTGGACGAGGCCAAGAACTGGATCGATGAAATGAACCAGATATTTGACGTCATACAATGTACAGACCAGGAAAAAGTGCGCCTTGCTACTTTTCAACTCAACAAGGATGCACGCACATGGTGGAAGTCAGTACCGGCACCTCCAGCTGACGCACCACACACGTGGGAAGGTTTTCTTACCTTATTTCGTGCCAAGTACTTTTCTGAGCATATTAAGGAGCGGAAGGCTATGGAGTTCGCTTCTCTACGCCAGGGCATGTTGTTAGTGGCAGAATATGAACTTAAATTTTCCCGACTGGCACCCTATGCTCCTCATCTGATTAGCACTGACTTGCTGAAGGCTAATCGATTTTTGGATGGATTAAGGCCCGGATATATTCAACAACTGGGGACCCAGAATATCAGTACAAACGCGGAAATGGTCCAGCTAGCACACCTATGTGAAAGGACCTTAGAGAAGGTCGAGAAATTAAAAGGTAAGGGCGAAGAATCAAGTCGAAGATTAGATCGGCGTGATAAGAAAAGCAAGTTCAGCATCACGGAACCCTACAAATCCCATGATAGTAAGAAAAGATCCCGAAATGGGAGTGGTAGTGGCTACCACAAGAACACGAAAGTCAAGGAAGAAGATAAGCAGGTCGCCACGGCCTATACCTTTTGTGAGAAGTTTGGTCATTCGGCCGAAGAATGCAGGAAGCGCCTTGGCGCTTGTCTACGTTTTGGCAGCAAGGAGCACCGCATGCTGGATTGCCCTCTTATGAAGGAGCTATCTTCTAGAGGTGGACATAAGAGACAGGCTCGTCTCAATGTCGTTTTAGATGATGAAGCGCCCAGGGATGATGGGCTTATGGAAGGTACCATTCACATCTATTCACATCCTGCATTCCTATTATTTGATACTGGTATTTCTCATTCTTTTATATCTACTTCCTTCGCAAGAACTTTACCTCTTTCATCAGTTCCTTTACCTACGGACCTGGCTATTACTACACATTTAGGTCCCGGAACCAAACTCACAAACTATTATCCTGATAGTGAGGTAATAGTAGAAGGACACAATCTTCTTACAAACCTCGTATGCCTTGATATGGAGGGCTACAGTGCTATTTTAGGGGTAGATTAGCTTGTAGATCATGATGCCTACATCAATTGCCGCAACCGGATTATTTCTTTTCGGAGACCTGGTCTTCCAAGATTTTCCTTCCTTGGTATCAAGTATAGGAAACATCCTACCATCATTTCTTCTCTTCACGCTTGCAAACTGATTTCGTATGGATGTGAAGCTTTCCTTACTTCTGTGATTGTTACCGAGTCTAAGGAGATAATCTTAGCAGACGTCCCCATCATAAATGAGTTTCCTGATGTATTCCCATTAGATTTACCCAGTTTACCACCTGAAAAGGAAGTAAATTTCTCTATTAAACTCATCCCTGGAGCATCACCTGTTTCAATAGCCCCCTACTGGATGTCCCCCACAGAACTTAAGGAACCGAAGAGGCAACTTCAGGAGTTATTAGACAAGGGTTTCATTCGACCTGGCACATCCCCTTGGGGTGCGCCAGTTCTTTTTGTCAAGAAGAAGGATGGATCGCTCAGGCTCTGTATTGACTATTGGCGACTGAATCAACTCACAACTAAGAACAAATATCCGTTCCCGCATATTGATGAGCTCTTTGATCAGCTCTCGGGAGCAGAATACTTCTCCAAGATAGACCTCAGGTCAGGATATCACCAGCTCAGGATTAAGGATGAAGACATATTCAAAACTACTTTTCGAAGCCATTATGGTCATTATGAGTTTGTTGTAATGCCGTTTGGGTTAACCAATGCCCCAACAGCATTTATACAACTTATGAACAAAGTTTTCCAGCCTTATCTGGACCAGTTTGTGGTCATCTTTATTGATGACATTCTTATTTACTTCAAGACAAAGGAGGAACATGAAGAACATTTGAAAATAGCCTTGCAGACTTTAAGAGAACACAAACTCTATGCAAAGCTCAGTAAGTGCGAGTTCTGGTTAAAGGAAGTCTCGTTCCTCGGCCATATTATTTCAGAGGAAGGTATCGCAGTTGACCCTTCTAAGGTGAAAGCAGTTAAGAACTGGAGTCGACCAACGACCGTGTCAGAAGTAAGAAGCTTTCTAGGTCTGGTTGGGCATTACAAAAGGTTTATTAAGGATTTTTCTAAGATTGTTGTTCCTTTGACAAGACTTACAAGAAAAGAAAATCCTTTCATATGGTCGAAGGAATGCGAAGAGGGTTTCTTAACTCTTAAAGATCATCTAACTACAGCCCCTATATTATCATTGTCCGTTGAGGGTGGTGGATTTGAAGTTTATACGGATGCATCTGGCATTAGCCTAGGGTGCGTTCTTATGCAAAATGGGAAAGTAATTGGCTATTCTTCAAGACAGTTGAAGCGTCACGAGGAGAATTATCCCGTACATGATTTAGAATTGACGGATGTTATATTTGCCTTAAAAATTTGGCATCACTACCTTTACGGAGAAAAAATCACTGTCTACTCAGACCACAAAAGCTTGAAATATTTGTTCTCCCAAAAGGAACTGAATATGAGGCAAAGAAGATGGTTGGAATACTTAAAGGACTTTGATTTTACTATCCAATATCATCCTGGCAAGGCTAATGCTGTGGCAGATGCACTCAGCAGAAAACCAATGGGAAAACTATCAACTCTCATGATTAGTATGACTAATCTCATCTCTCAATTTGCTCAGTTGAACTTAGATATTGACATGAAGAAGGAAGATTGTTTTATAGCCAATATCCGAACTCAACCCACATTAATAGAAGATCTGCTCAAGCTACAAAACAATGACCTAGTATTACTGAAGATTAAAGCTAATATTGAGCAAAGGCCAGATTTCTTTATTGCCAATGATGGAAGGTTGCTATTCAAGGGCCAGATTTGTACACCGGATCACGTTGATACTAAGAAACTGATCCTGGAAGAAGCTCATAGTTCCAAGTACACCATTCACCCTGGTGGTACTAAAATGTATCAAGATCTTAAAAGGAACTTCTGGTGGCCTAACATGAAAAGAGAAATAGTAGATTTCATGTCTCGCTGTCTCACTTGTCAACAAGTAAAGGCAGAACATTTAAGACCCGCAAATAAATTACACCCCTTGAATATTCTCGAATAGAAATGGGAAGGTATAGGGATGGATTTCATTGTGGGTTTACCTAAAACAAGAGGAGGACACGATGGTATATGTGTAATCATAGACCGATAGACTAAGTCTGCATATTTTCTGATAATAAAAAGTTGGTGGTCTATGGATATTCTAGCGGCATTATACATAAGAAAAATCGCCAAATTACATGGTGTCCCTGTCACTATCATTTTTGATCGAGATCCTCGATTCACATCACAGTTCTGGAAGAGTCTACAACATTCTTTAGGTACCCGACTGAACTTTAGCACGGCATTCCATTCACAAACCGATGGTCAAACTGAAAGGACAAATCAAGTGGTGGAAGATATGCTCAGGGCTTGTGCTATTGATTTTAGAGGAAGTTGGCATGATCACTTGCCTCTAGTAGAATTTGCATACAATAATAGCTACCAAGCTAGCATTCAAATGGCACCATTTGAAGCTCTATATGGAAGAAGCTGTCGTTCCCCTATTTGTTGGAATGAAGAAGGAGAAAGGTAATTTCTCGGTTTTGACATTATTAGGGATACTACCGAGAAGATTAAATTTATTCGAGAAAGACTCCAGATGGCACAAGACTGGTAGAAATCTTATGCTGATAATCGAAGACGCGACTTGGAGTTCCAAGTGGGAGATCATGTGTATCTTAAAGTTTCTCCGAGTCATGGTATTCGAAGATTTGGCATTAAAGGCAAGCTTACCCCAAGATTCATTGGCCAATTTAAAATTCTAGAAAGGGTCGGTGAAGTGGCTTATCGACTGGCTTTGCCTCCACAACTAGCAGGAGTTCATGACGTATTCCATGTTTCTATGTTGAAGAAAAATGTTTATGACCCTTTCCATGTCATCACCTATGACAATCTGGAGATTAAGAAGGATTTGACATATGAGCAAAAGCCAATCACGAACCTTGAACGGGAGGTATGTCAACTTCGGAATAAAAGTATTCATGTGGTCAAGATCTAGTGGACAAAGTCAGGAGAAACATGGGAGACGGAGGAAGCTATGCGCAAGAAATATCCAGAGTTATTTAATTGTAAGTACACTCTCCATATAATCCATGTATTGAATTTGGGGATCAAATTCTCTTAAGTGGGGGAGGGTGTAATGCCCCAGAATTTTGTAATGTATTTCTAGGAATTTTTTGGAATTTACAAAGACCCAAATGAATTAATAAATTAATCATTATTAAGGCCCAATTATGAGAAACAATTAACCTAGCCTATTTAAATAAAGCCCAAAGGATTTAAGGACCAAGCCCATGAAGTTTGGCCCATATTCTAGAAGGTTAATTAATTTATTCACGGAATATAAAGATAAGTACCCATTAATTGGATAATGGGGTGGATAATAGAATAAAAGAGTTTGAAGCAATTCAAATTCGGTGCCTAAGATCTGTGGCAGTCTATCGTGCAACCGCTACATCCAAGAAAATGGCCCATTATTCGACCGCAACATTCTTTCAGTTCCGTGAATTGAAGAAAGAGCAAAAAGATTAGATTTTTAAGGCTCTATCACCTAGGGATCGAGATGGGAAGGCTAGTAAACATGTTAAAGACTCTCAGAAGTATGTATAGTATCAACTAAGTACTATAGAACCGATCTAATCTTCAAACCCTAGCCGAACCCTATAAATAGAACCAAGATTTTACCTGTACGACCCTTACATTTGGCTCGCGTGGAATCATGGTAAGGAGATATTATTTTGGGTTAGTTATTTAGAAGTTTTTATTCTCAATACATAGGACTAACATCTCTCAGAATTTCGTGCTAGGAGATCAAGCACACAAGGAGATAGAAGCCTGCAAAGTTGCTGGTTCCACATTAGCGACCCCGAAAACTGTGTGAAAGTCCGGTGAAGATCAAGGGATTAGAGAACCAATTCGAGGTAATTAGCATTAGTGCCTTTAGAACTTTTTGTTCTTCTTAGTATCTACTTCTTACCCTCCAAGTTTCATGTCATTAGGTCAAGTGGATCAAGAGATATTAGGACGTGAAGTTACTGATTTACAACAGGAAGTGTAGTCTTAAGGGTCGACTTCCAACATCAAATTCCAAGCCTAAAAGCATTAGCAGAGGTAGGCCATCTCATGAACGGCTGAAATATCATTCTAGAAATAAAAGCCCTCTTATTTCACGAGATTTCATGCTTTATAGATCGAGAATTTCATGTTTTATCCATATAGTATACATTCATGCATATTCTTAGCCCTAAATAAGTTAAGAGGAACTTTCTTGTTGATTCACAGAAAACCCATGCATATTGTTAGCTTAACCTTTGTTCTATCATGATAGGGAAGTTTATACATGTTGATTTCTAGACATGATGTGTTTTAGACATAGTTCTTCTTATTTTAGTTTTACTGTCAGACGTTCTCTAGTGGCCTAGTCTTTGACCGCAAACCTTGTGTAGCAGCCCTACGATAAACCGCTAGACACTCCGTAAATTTGATTTTTATCAAATCTCTGACGGACCATAGATAGACCGTTAAAGTCCATCTGGCGGACTTACAATAAACCGCCAAGCTGTATGTAACGGCTCTATATTAGACCGCTAGTGTTCTATTTTCTGTCAACCCGAGATAGATTTAAGAACAGTCCATTAACTTATAAGTAAGCCTAGTTAACTATGTTCTAACCTATTTTAATGGTATTTCATTACTCTGAGTTTTAAATTACTGATTCATGACAGTGATCGCATGTTCTTTATCATACTTGGGATTATTTTAAAGCTTATGCTAATTTCATGCCAAAACTTATACTTTGTATTAAATACATCTTTTAAGGGTGATAATACATGTGGTTCATCGATTTGTTCATCACTGTTATAGATTCTCTTCTTATCTCAGAGTCATTTCTATAAGTACATTGTATATATTCCGGTATATGACCATTAGTTACACTTTTGCACTATAGGAACATAATCTTGGACTTGATGACCTCTCCTTTGGATATTCCTTCCAATGGACTAGGAAATCTTATTTCAAGGCCTCTGTAATTCTCCGCGAGCCTGGGATTCCCACTAGGACACCGAGTTGGTTGTACCATTAAAGCCCAAATTGTCTAGAAAGCATTACCGATGTTTTATGAATTCTATCTTATAAAGGTTCAATACTCGACCGCTAAGGCTCCTTAATGGTCCAGTATCTGACTGCCAAGTTCTCTGAGTCCAAACTGATTTCTTTCTGGATTCAGCCCACTCTAGTGGCCCAATATCAGACCGCCATATCAATATAGCGGCCCAGTTATAGACCGCTAAGTTTTTTGAATACTGTTGACCTAAGGTTTGACCCAAGGGTTAATATTCCTTTAATTCTAGACTGACTAATGATAGTCCGAGACTTGTAACCTTATTCAAAGACATCTAAGATAAATTATGAAAGATAAAGAATATACCGTTATGCTGTCGAATTTTCTCCAAGGCATAACTTAGTTATTAATGCATTTCTTGAACTCATAAATCTATATTTGGTGCATTCTTATTATTGACATTGAGTCTTGAACACTTATTAAACTTATTACAAGCGTGGCCAACTTTATTACTATATACGTGGAAGTAACTTGATTTATACTTGAAGATGCGGTTCGAGCACTGATTGTGTTCAAGGGCTCTATGCTAGTCCCCTCGGTTGATTGTCGAAAATATACTATTATAAACCATGGGGTATGATGCTACTAGTGGCACATTGTGCTTGGAGTACTTTCTTTATAAATAAGTGAAATTATCCACGGCTTGTGAAGTGAAATTATCCACAGAAATTCACAAAGTACTTGTTACTAAGTGAAGAGTACATTCTTGCTTGACTTTCTAGTACATTCTCGTTACCTTCTTATTCATGAAAGGCCATAATTACATTCTTACTTGATCATGCTTGCTCAATCATATCTTAACTTGATCATGTCTTGTTACTTTGGTTTGTTCACGTGATTTATCGCATTCGCCTGATTTTACTTTATTCTCTAGAGCCCAAAATGCTAATCACTTTAATATTACCTTCATGTTGATGCAAAGATACCTACTGGGCAAGTGTGCTCATTACCTATTTTCCAATCTTTCCAAGAGATGCAAGTAGTTCAGATTCGGATTCGAGTTATTCAAGTGATGGGTCCGAGAGCGAATGAAGGTCACATAAGATTGAGAGAAGACTTAGGAAGTCAATGATGTTTAGATCGAGTTCATGTAATTTTCTCTTTATTGAGTCACATAGTTGAATAGTTGATGTATGTGGATCATTCTTATTATTAATAAAAGTGAAGGTTTAAGTAAATTATTGTGCAATTACTTTATGTGATTGTTATTACGCTCTGATTATTCTTGCTTGCAAGAGGCTTACCATACCAGTTGTTCACGTTTCCCGAGATTATCTTCCGCTGTATTAAAGGCTCGGGGCGTGACACACCCCTTATGAGAATAATCCTTCACAGAAAGGGACACACAACTCCTTCCCCGCCTCGCCTGAATGAAGAAGAAGCCCTTCCCGACAAAAGGATTGTCCTTCAACTCAAAAAAATAGTGGAAGAGGTCCAGTGAGGTGCGCACCCCTCTCTTGCCACAGAGGAAGATGAAGGAAAAGATGAGAGTGTAAGAGTTGGAGACTAGCTGGACAGGAGCCAGCCAGCAGAACCAAAGCAACTCGGCAACAAAAGGTTGGAGGGGCAGCTGAAAGCCGCACTTCCAAGCCAGGAGGAAAGAACAAAAGAGACCAGAATGAGCAACCAGACTGGATTCATGTGGCTCAGGTGCGAGGAACTTGAATCGCCATGGAAGCCCATACCGATTCTCTAGCCGCTTCACGTCCGCCTCACCCAGCTCGCTGCGGAGAGGCTTCGGTGGCACCAAAAAAGTCCTCGAGGCCCGTTCTCCCTCTCGGCTCTCGGCCCCTGGATTTTGGTCCGCCATGGAACGGATAGAAGAACTGGGAGAAGAAGGGGAAAGCTCTGACTCTGAAGACTTCGGAGGAGAAGGAAATTGATGGATCGCCGCCGCGGTAACCCTTGCCAGCTCCTCAATGGCCACGGCGATTCTCCGTTCTTCCAAGTTACTCTCACGGCACTAGGGCCCCCCTCAAATATAAATTGAAAGAGAGGCAAAACCCTAAGCCCCCCTAGCGAAGGGAGAGAGTGTTAGAGAGAGAAGCTCTGCATCTCCCGCGTTGGTTTCCTTTGTTCCTCCGGTGTGCTCCCCGCCCTGCCGACGATGGCTGGTGTGGCTGGGGAGGTTTCTGCTCCTCTGCTAACGAAGGAAGTTTGCTCCTCTGAGACGATACAGGTTGACTCGAAGATCTTATGCTCAGATGGTCATGGAAGTCCATCGTCGTCCTGTTCCTTCTCTTCAGGTGAAATCCCCTGCGTTCACAGATAAGGGTGAGCCGGCTGTGTTTTTCTCTCAAAATGAAGTTCAGGCCTCCTGCTCCTCACTCCAGAATGCTATAATTGCCAAGTGCTCGTATGGCCGGCCTACTATACCGGAGATTAAGCTGTGTCTTGCACAACGGCTCCACCTGAGATCTGAATTTATCATTAGTAGACTTAATGCCAGACATGTTTTGGTCAGATTGGGTTCGGAGGAGGATTTCCTTCGTGTTCTTCTGCAAAAAAATCTTTATATCAAAGGTTTCCTGTTTAGATTCTTTAGATGGTCCCTTGATTTCGACTTTAATGCGGATCCATCTACTATCCCGGTATGGATAGGTTTTCCTTCTATTCCTGTTAATTTTTACCATGAGGACATGCTCCGATCGATTGCAGGCAATATTGGTCCAGTTCTTCGAATACATGATGCCACTATAGCTATGACGAACACATCTGAAGCCTTAGTTTGTGTTGAAATGGATCTAGATTTACAGAGGAAAGACAGGATTTGGATCAGTATTGACAATGCAGGATTCTGGCAGCCGATTAACTATGATCGGGTGCCTCATCTATGCTCATCCTGCCACAAGATTGGGCACCTGGAAAAGGAATGTAAAAAGAATCGAGGTACAAATATGCCTCGGGTGAATTTGACAGGAAAAACAAATCGCCCGGAGGTTAAGCATGTCTCCTGGCAAAACATTAAGTCAAGGTCGGTAATGTCAAATCCTCCTTTGGTTGCAGAGACAGGGAATAGATTTTCAGTTTTTAATCAAGTTCTGGAGAGTTCGGAGGTGATTGATGGTGTTGCTCAGAGCAAGGAAACTACAGAGATTAACTCGGTCTGTGATCCTGCGGATAACTATCGGATCTCAGATGCATTGGAGAATAAAGAAAATCCTGGTCCCTCACATGTTGCTTGTAGTAATGCTCCTTCGGGAATAACTTTAGAGAAACCTCCCCATAATACAGAGGCTTCGGATTCTGTTGAGCTGCCTTCAATTCAAAGTTATTATGAGACTACTCAGGGGATTTCAAATTCTTTCTGTTCAGACAAATTGGTAATAAATACAGAGAATTCAGAGCTTATTTCTAAAATATCGAAGGATGAGAATGTCAAAATGTTTGGGGGTCAGACACAAAAAGGAAAGGAGCTGCTTCAAGTATCAAAACCAATTGAAGTTTCAATTTTTCCAGGTGTCTTATTCAGTGATGCCCGGTTGACAAGGGCTAAAGCCAAAAGCCTGATCACTAAACCAATGCTTTTATAACCCATGTTAAACTCTGCATTAATTTGGAATGTCAGGGGTATTGGAAATAAAGCTACTCAAATGAGTTTGGCTCATCATATTAGTGTCAACAAAGCAGGTTTGGTGGCTATCTCTGAACCTCGGATTAACTTTAATAGAGCTCACACAATAGCCTGGAAGATCAATATGCAGTCCTTTGTTGGAAATGACGGGGATGCCTCCAAGATATGGATTCTGTACAAATCAAATATATGTTTAGATATTGTTGAGTCTCATCCACAATATCTAACTGTTGGAATAAAGGACAATGATAAGGTAATTCTGTTCTTCACTGCAGTATATGCCTCCTGCAATGTTAGCGAACGCAGAATTCTTTTTGATGCTTTAATGGAGTTTAGTCGAGATGTTAATATCCCTTGGTTACTAGGGGGTGATTTTAACTGCATTGCATCTCCGGATGAAAAATGTGGTGGTTCTTTTTCTTCCATGACTGCCATGACTGAATTTCAAGGTTTCTTAGCAGCGGCTGGCTTAGTAGATGCAGGCTTTTCTGGCTCATTATACACTTGGTCAAATAATCAAATTGGCTCTTCCTCCATCAAAGCTCGGTTGGACAGGATTTTACTTAACTCATACTGGGTTAGCTCACCTAATTCTCTTTCAGTTAAACATTTAGTCCGTGGCCGTTCAGATCATGCCCCGTTATTGATGACTATGAAGTCCACTCAATATTCTCATGGGAAATTTATGTATCAACATATGTGGCACTCTCATGAGAATTTCTTAGACTTTGTAAAAGATAGTTGGAATAAATATTCACATACAGATGTTCACCCTTTTGTTACTCTTCAGTACAAATTAAAATGTTTGAAGGCTGACTTACAAAAATGGAACAAAGAAATCTTTGGCAACATATTTCAGGCTAAGAGCAGAGTTGAGGCTTTTGTTACACATGCTCAAATAAATTTTGATTCTGATCCATCTGTGAACAACCGAATTCAGATGCAGAAAGCTAATGCTGATTTGCGTCTTATTCTATTCAGAGAAGAGATGTATTGGTATCAAAAGTCTAGGGTGGAATGGATCTCTTGTGGTGATCGTAACACCCAATTTTTCCATCATTACACTCAAGTTAAAAGGCAAAGGAACTTCATTCACAAGTTAAAAATTAATGAGGAGTGGGTGGATGATCAAATTGTTCTAGCTGATGGTGCAGTGGACTTCTTTAAGTCCCTTCTGTCCTCTGAACCTCATACAATTGAAGATAGAATTTTTGAAGCAATTCCTCCTTTGATTAATAATGAGCAGAATTCTTCTTTGTGTTTAATTCCTTCAGCAGATAAGGTGAAGAAAGCTACATTTTCTTTATCTGGAAACAGCTCCTCTGGCCCAGATGGATTCTCTGGGGGATTTTTCTCCCATTGCTGGGATATAGTTGCAGATGAGGTGGTTAAAGCTGTCCAAAGCTTCTTCCAAGGGTGGGGACTACCTCAAGGCATCACTTCTACTATTATCTGCCTAGTCCCTAAGAAGAAAAGTCCCACTACATATGCTGATTTCAGGCCAATTAGTTTGTGCAATTTTACTTATAAAATTGTTTCAAAAATCATATGTGAGAGGTTGAGTCCAATTCTTCCAATGATTATTTCAAAGGAGTAAAGTGGATTTGTGTATGGCAGACACCTTGCTGACAATTTTCTGATGGCCAAGGAGATGATTATAGATATTGATAAGCCTGTGCAGGGTCATAATATAATCATGCAACTTGATATGGCTAAAGCTTATGATCGTTTGGAATGGGATTTTCTGTTCAAGGTCCTTAGGAGCTTTGGTTTCTGCAACATATTTATTTCTTTGATTTCTCAATTACTGGTAAACTGCTGGTTTTCTATCTCCTTCAATGGTCAAATCAAAGGTTACTTTAAGTCTACCAAAGGTGTTCGTCAAGGAGATCCCCTTGCTCCATCTTTATTCATTATTGCTGAAGAGGTCATGAGTAGGGGCCTTGCACAGCTTTTCCTATCTGGTCGATGTAAATATTTTCATCTCTCTAGAAGGGTTCAGCCCATAACCCATTTACTTTATGCTGATGACTCTTTGATATTCATTAATGGTGGTATGGCCTCTATAAAGCAGTTAATGTTGTTCCTGGGGAGATATCAAGCTGCATCCGGTCAATGCATTAATGCTCACAAAAGCTATTTCCTAACTGCTAAGAAAATGCCTCAATGTTCTATTGCTCGGATAACTCAATTGACAGGATACTGCTTAAGGAATGGCAGCATCACTTACCTTGGCATTCCTCTCTTTAAGGGTCATGTGAAGACTTCTCACTTCAAGTATCTCATTGATAAAATTAATATCAGATTGGCTGGTTGGCAAAGCAAGATGTTATCACAGGCAGGCAGACTGGTTCTAATTAGGACAGTTTTATCTGCTATTCCAGTATACACAGCAAATGCAGCATCAATCCCATACACTATCGTAAAACAGATTGGAAGTATCTGCTCTAATTTTTTCTGGCAGGGCTATGAAAATTCCCACAGGAAGCATTGGGTTTCATGGGAAAGAATCTGCTGTCTGATAGAAGAAGGAGGTCTTGGAATCAGAAGCTTGAAGGAAATTCAGCAATGCTTTTATGTGAAATTGATTTGCAGGCTATAAATAGTAATTCCCCTGGGCTATGTTTGTTAGAAGAAAATACCTAAATGGTCGGCATATTTCAGAATGTAAAGTTCCTTTCTTAGCAGGGATTAAGAAACAAGACTTTGAGAAGGCTAAAACCATCTACATGGCAGGCTCTAGAATGATTATCCAGGATGGGGCCAACACAAATTTTCTCAAGGATTGCTGGTGCAAAGACACATCCCTGGCCAATCTTTTTTCTCTGCAGACTGACTCAGACTCCTTAAATTGCTCTGTTCAAGAGGCTCTAGCCAATCACCTACACCCAGTTTGGGATAAAGTTGAAGACCAGCAACTGAAAGACCAACTTCAAGCGATGGTTTTACATAGAGGGGAAGACATCCCTGTTTGGACACTTTCAAGCACAGGTAAATTTAGTTTTAAAACTGCGTTCAGCATATGCAGAAATCAAACTCCTCGGCTGGATGCAAAGTTTAGAAATCTTTCACAGAATTTCCTCTCTCCCCGAGCTTCTATATTTTGTTGGAAAGTTTTGTGCCAAGCTGTTCCTATTGATACTTTAATTCAGAAGAGTGGAATAAGTCTGGCCTCCTACTACAACTGCTGCTCTTCTGTCCAGAATACTGAAGATATGGACCACCTATTTGTTAATAGTGACATAGCTACTTTTCTTTGGAGTATATTTGGATCCTTGATCAATGCTAGCTGTCTGGAACTTAGCAATATAACAAGTAGGCTGAAGTCTGCTATAAATAAGGCTGCTCTTCATAAACCAAAAGCATTTATATCTCTATTGCTTATCATTCTGATAATCTGGGAGACCTGGAAATACAGATGCAGAGTAAGATATGAAGGCAAATATCTTAGTTTTTTTAACACTACAGATCATATAATTGCAGAGGTTGCATATGCTGTCAGCAAGATAAAATTTAAGCAAGGGGTCAACATAGATTATCTGGGAATCCTGCAAGAATTTGGCATTGCTATCAACCATTCCTACCCAAATGTCCTAAGTGTTCGATGGGTTGCTCCTGCTGAAGGTTTGGCTTTAAATGTGGATGGTGCAAGTAAGGGGAACCTAGGTTTAGCAGGAGGGGGTAGCTATTTCAGAGACAAAAGTGGGAAGCTCTTCATGGGTTTTGCTTTCTTCTATGGCTCTGGAACAAATATGGCTGCAGAAGGTCGTGCTTTGTTGGATGGTTTAAAGCTGGCAAAAGTTCATGGCATCTCTTTGGCTGTGATATATACTGATTCAATGGCTTTAATTGATATGCTGGCTTCTAAAAGAGACCCCCCGTGGACTCTTCTTCCCTGGTGGCAGGATCTTCTTCAATTGTTTCCAACATTTAACTGCCCTATTGTTCATTCCTATAGAGAGGCTAACCAAGTGGTAGATGCATTAGCTAATTATGCAGTTGCTAAGGGTAGTAGCTATGTATTTTCTTGTATTTGGGAGTTGCCATTGCTAGCCAAGGGGTATGTTTTAGCTGATGCTTGGGGTTTGCCAAACATCTGCATTAAGCTTGTATAGGAGTTTCTTCATTTCACATACAAGAGGTTCTATCCTCTATTGATGATGTAACCACATTCTGATAGCAATAAAATGAGCATCTAGTAGGTGATTGGTGGAGTGAGAACATTCCCGTCCTTTGGATGGGGGTGCACTCTCCCTATTCTCTTCCTAGATGACTGGCTTTATAAAAAAAAAAAAACCCTAAGCCCCAGAGATAAAGGGACGCAAAAATGCGCAATGCTTAAACCGAAGGCGGCGCGACGATCTGATCTCCCTGGGAGGGGCCTTCTCTTATTCATCATGATGGGCGTATTTTCAAATGTAAGCCGCATCACGTGGCCCCTACTAGAGAGAGATCTATACCCAACTAGAGCCATAAAAAGTCCAGCCCAAATGCTACTCGTCCGAGCCTAATTTTGGCTCGGGAGTAGGAGGGGGACAAGTGGAGAGGTGAAATCTCGTCGCCTTCATGGAGAGGCCAAAAGAGGTCCAACCAAACCGAATGAGGCCCAACTCCTCGAAGTGGCAGCCTTTGGGCCCACTTAGTATAAGCCCAAAAACTCACTCTGAATAAGCGCTTCCTAGGCGGCCTTCAGGTTGGGAAGTCCGAGCATCAGTTCAATCGGGAAAGCTCCCTTGGAGCACCCTATTCCCTATCTCGACCATGCACTCATCGCTCGGGAGACCACTCCTGGGCAAGTGCCTAACGCTCGGGCTCACTGATTGAAGCTTATTGATTACGGCCGTTGCGAGTCCCTTAATGGCAGGAAGCTTAGGAGGATAGGGGAAACCAAGAGTCCGCGTGCTATAAAGGAGCCCGCATGAAGGACGTAACCCCCTCTGAAACCCCTCGGCTTACTGGGATCAGTCGCACGATGGGACACTATTTAAAACTGGATAAGCCCTACTACAAGAGGTAAGCCAGGCAAGAGCCAAAAACCCTGAGCATGAACCACTTCACCTTTTGGTGGAGAGGGATCTCACGCTCCCATCTTCCTCCTAGCTCTTCCCTTTGCATCCGAGCACTACTACTTTGCTGACTTAAGCATCGGAGGGTCTTCCCCGGGGATCAATCCCTGGGCATCTTGACTCGTTTCCCTTCTTGCAGTTCACACTTCAAGTGTACGTGGTCATCCTCTTCCCCACTCAAGAGTAGTGCGAGATAGCCCCTCTTCAGAATTTTATATTGAAATTCATGAATAAGCGACCTAAATCATGACGTCTTTTAATGAATGAACGCCATCTTACACAGTCGCTATTTACAATGATAAATATTAAGATTTTGGAATATTCTAGAATTAACGCATGTATGTAGTGTCGTTAATTCTTATTGGTTACTTGGAAAACTCTGTTATAATTAAGATTGAGCGACCCTCCAGAGAGCCGCTATATTCTGATATAGCGACCTCTGATAAGGCACCAATTCTTCTCTCTCTCAATTTTATCACGTTTCTCAACCCATATCGCCGGTTTATTTGGCACTCTCATCTCACATCCGTAGATGGAGTCCCTGTTTTGATTCTATCAATCACACACTAACTCTCGGTGATGTTTGAACTCTCCGCAGGATATTCCTTCCTTCGGACTAGTGATTTCATCATAGAGACCTCCGTAAGTCTACACTAGCCTTGGATTCCCTCAAGACAGCCGAGTAGGTTGTACCCTTAAAACCCATGACCCGTGTCTTGTCACGTCACTCTGAAGAAACGTGATGCTTTAGCACTCATAGAGCGTTGTTTCTGGCCTCTAATGAGAAGTCTATTCTGCCAGCAAATGGCGACACTGACTTGGGCGCCAGAAGGAATTGGTGACCAGTCCAGTGGCGTTATTTCCCTGATATAGTAACCTAAGCCTTGGTGCTATTTCATCGAGCATGTACTATTCACAAGAATGGACGACCACGCATGCGGGCGCTATTTATGTAATTGGTGACGATTGAGTGGGCACCAATTATCCAGATTCATGACTTGTCTTGGTTTTTATGTAGTTTAACGGTGACTCATGCTTGTTCAAAGTTCTGCCCTTGGACTCCTTCATTCGTAAAATCTACCTTATCATCCTATAATGGTTATTCCTTTGGAACTCTATATTGGTTATAACTATAGTGGATGTCTAGAATATACATGACCCAATGCCTACGTATATAGGGCCCAATCTGGCCCTGGGAGGAGCACCCGAAAGTACTTGTGTCCATGGGAGTTGATTGATCACAGTGTGACATTGCACCGAAGTGCATTACTAGCTTGATTTATGACATTCCACTACTCGTACTTGACTTGACATGACATGACTTGTTTGGCCCGGAATGGGTATTTACTTGCTTGATATTATAATAGCCAATTCATGTGACATGACTTGATATATTTACCTACTTGACCATCTTGGTACATTTTTCATGATTATCTTGAAATCTTGCTAGTTCATTTCTATTAACTCTTGATACACACTCTCTCTCATCATTTTCATGCGTACATGCATGACTAGAATTGCATTCATGTAACATGTAATTACTTAAAGCAAGTTTGTACTTGAGATATAATTCCTACTGAGCGTTCGCTCACTTAGTGTTTTCCCCTATTTTTTTCAGGTAACTCCGATGACGAGAATCAATCGGATGGGAATGGAAACGAGTAAAGAGTGTAGAGCCATTTCAACTATCGATGCCGTTATCTAGTCGTGTCTTTTTCCTATTTCTTGGGTCTATCATTGTAATTTTCTTTTATTGAGTCAAGATTATCCTTTAGTACTTTTTCTAAAGAGGAGATTATGTAATTGATTTATCTTAATGGTTATTATGAATAAGTTAAATTTGGTTATCTTGCAATGTGCGCATCTCTATATATAAGGTCGAATTCCTTATGCTCTGATTGACATGAATGATATCAACTCGTCACGCATACCGGGTTCCTTCCGCGCTCGAGATGTGACACTTAAGGACGTTAAAGACCGGCTCTACCTGGTTAAGACTCGCTCCAGAATCCGACAGCACTTCATCACAAGCTCCAAAAAGCTCCTTCTCCAGCCATGAAGTCAAGGGTTCTATTTATAGATCCCCAAAACCCTAGCCTGAGTTGAAGGGATAATAGCGAGAAAAGAGCCCTGAGACCTGATAAATCTCGTAGATAATATTCCCATGAGTCTCCAGAACTGATCAGAACCTCACGAGAATCAAAATATGGAGAGAAAATGCTAGACCAAGGACTCTGTTCGACTACGGATAGAGAGAGAAAAGCCAGGCTGGGTAGGACTCTCGGTCCAGAGAGGCGGTCTCGCGATAGGCCGCCACCGTAAAGTAGCGGTCTATCGCATGACTGCTATTCTGGTAGCCATTTTTTAAAAAAATAAAAAAAATATAAATATGCGTATTTATCCCAAGATCAAGCCTTACACAGGCCCATTAAGCCCAAATCACGACTCATGCAAGAAAATGAGCCCAACCAGGGAGAAAAATCGATAAAAGTAGGCCCAAAACCAGTCCAAAATGACCCAATAAGTAGGGAATAACCTGGGACATCATAACTGTGGATAAGAGAATGACACAACTCGTAGGCATAAAACGGGTGTCAACAGGCCTTAGGGTCATGTCTGTGCTTGTTGTTTGGGCCTGTAGTGGTTGGCTTCTGTCCAACTTTGTGTGACGGATTGAGGCCGTGTTGTATTGGGGTTTGAATGCATACGTGGACACTCCGATGGTTTCATGTGAGACTACGGGTTTAGTGTTTTATCGTAGCACTGCCTTGAGGGCATATCGAGGATGGACCAAGCAAGGATAGCCTAGTATGCGCAGCGCTCATAGAGCAGAGGGGAGGATAGCCTAGAGCGTAAGCGCCTTGGTTAGGGCAAGTGTACATTGCTATTGGGTGCAGTGGTGCATACCCCGTGTCAGGTTGTAGGACATGGCTGTGCTGTGGGGCACAGAGGCACGGAACCTAGCCAGTCCCATGGAGAGGTGTGTTTGTGTGTCTCACTACCCCACTCGAGGATAGAGTGTAGGCCCTGTGCGTGAGTCTTGTGTATATGAGGGTCGAGTGATGCCATGTTGAGGGAGCTTACCTACAGCATTGTCGTAACCCTCTTGGCACACTAGCCGGTGTTTTCTACAATGGCAAGGTCGTGGCTTTCTGACAGAGTTGTCAAGATTTTCTTTCCTTTCAAGACTGAGGTTTTCCCCGTCATTGAGGCCATAGTTCTCTCAAGGGTGGCTATAGTGTTCTTAACTGCGTGGTCTGGGCTGTGGTTTTCATCAGTGAGGACATGTCTTCACGACAAAGGTGTTGTGGGTTTTCTCGATAGCATAGCCATGGTTTTGCCCTATGGTTCAATGGTTCTGTCTATGGGGTTGAGGTTTTCCCGTTGTACATAGGAGTAGCTTACAGTATTGTGTTCTACTGGCTATTGTATCTAGTGATGTCCTTGCTACTGTTGTTGCTCCTATTGTTGTTACTATTGCTTTTCATGCTGCTATTATTGTTAGAGTAATGCTTGGTACCCATCTTGGGTGTTTACCCGTTCGGGACAAGATTGGCTCATGGGGGTGGGTGCAATGCACATGCCCCCATGTGGCCAATCCCATCTCGAATGGGTAACCACCCAAGACGAGGATTAAGTGTTTATTTTATTGTTGTTGTTTATTACCGTCGTGTGGTGGTAGGAATCCACATAACCCCTACTGAGATAATGAGATGAGGCTCACCCCTTGTTTTTAAGTGCGACAGCTCCTCCATAAGATACGGAGGATTGGTACAGTAGTTCTTAGTGCTAGCTTGTCAGAGCACGACGTATGCCTTGTGTCAGTGTATACTTCATTTCTTGTTAACTATGCATGTGGACTAGACTATGTAGTATGTTTGTTTAATTATAAAATGTTAATTTTAGTTTAATTATTTAATTAATAAATTATGTAGTTAATTACTGCATTTATTTTACGTTCAGATGCACTCCCGCAACATTAAGAATAACCCTTCTGAGTCCCGCGACTCGTGGGTAGCGGGCTGAGATTCGGGTTACGTCGGCTCCTTTCCGGTACTCGGATCTTAGGTCGTGACACCAACGACCCTCCACACTCTAGCAGCAACTCCGATAGTCAGTGACGGCTCAGCTTAGCTCAAGCATCGATGGGATAAATTTTATCAGGCATCTCCCCTTTGATTTCTGCAATTTTTCCTTTTATTTATGTATTTTTTCTTTATTAAGTTAGTTATTTAGGTCTAGGTACCTAGGTTTGCAGTTGGATCATGGCCACCTTATGTTCACCCCTCCCTGAGACAGCATGGTCTTTTATCGTTTGTAAAGGGGAAATTTGGTCTTGTATTCACCCCTGATCTCACCTATATAAGGAGGCCCAGGGCGCTCCCATCCACAATAGAATTCATTTTGGAAAAGAAAACTCCCAAGTTCCCTTGTGACTCTCTCCCTCTCTCTCTAGTTCTCTCTTCACTATCCCTCTAGCTCTTTCTCTCTATCCCGCCCTCCTTTCTCTGTCTATCTCGTCCTACGCACCCCCTCTCCTCCACCTCTTAACCACCTTGGCAATGCCCTTAGCCACCTCATCCCCTCCCCTCCTACTTGGGAATCCACCAAGGATTGCCTTTCCTAGCCTAGTTCCCCAAATCACTCCCTCCCCCTTATTTTCCCTTTACTTTCCCACTAAATCTTCCATCATTCCAGCCCTCCCTTCCCTTCTTCAAACCCTCCCTTTCCTTTCCCACAACCCTAATTCAAATCCCTCCCTTATTCTCCATCCACTACCATCTCCACCTAGGGAAAACTTTCCCTCCTCTCCACCCTCCCAGAACTGGCCGCCCTATCCCTTCCAACCCAGACTGCAGCCCCCATCTCCTCCCCTCCCTCTGGCCAAGCAGCAACACCCTCCCACTCCCTCTAGACCCCCACCCCCCTTCACCCCTAGCCCCCTCGGTTGGGCATGTGTAGAACATGTTTGATTCTATTGTTGTTTTAATGATGTCTGACTATGATGCATTGATGAGCCTTATATGGATTTGATAATGCCAACATGTATAAGTTTTATATCAAAGTCAGCATAACCATGTGAAGATAAAAAAAGATATAATGAGATATGATGCATTGAACCAAATGAGCTTCAGCGGTGTCGACCTCGCGAAGCTATGTGTCGACCTCACGAAGCTGTATGGTATGAATAAGGCCAGCCAAGTCAAGGTGCAAAGGCATAGGTATGCACAGAATCCAAGGAGCTATGCATATGGTGGAACTTAGTTAAAGTTGAGCAGAATTCAGATAAGAAGTGCAATCTCTTAAAGGACAGGTCGACCTCACAGTCTAGCTGCCTCGACCTCAGAAAGAAGAAACTCCAAGCAGTTCTTTGATGCTCCAACCTTACAACGTTGCTGCTCCGACCTCAAGTCTTCACAGTAGGTAGAAAATCCCAAACGAGCTTCAGTGGTGTCGACCTCACGAAGCTGTAGTGTCGACCTCACTAGATGCAACAGCCATCCGTCTAAAGAAATCTCTAAGGGTAGTGTCGACCTGATACTCTCAGGAGGTCGACCTCAGAACCTCACAAAAAGCGTTATAAACGCTCCTCTTCATGGCTGCCTCGACCTCGTCATGCGGAGCATCAACCTCACTAGCTTCAAACCACTGGCAGACAGGTCAACACCGTAAGAAGTGTTGACCTCACTCTATCAGGAGGTCGACCTCAGGGCTCTTCCAGAAAGCATTATAAATGTCCTTTTATAAAGTAGTGTTGACCTCACTATCTCAGCATGTCGACCTCATGGTGCTTCCAGAAGCCGTTGAAGATAGGACTTTACAAAGCAGTGTCAACCTCACCTCTCAGCAGGTCGACCTCACTAAAGAAGAATCTCAAAATATTTTGACAGATCTATCCTTTCAAAAATGGTACGGAGGGTAGAAAGGTCCAACGTAAACCTTTAAAATGCACAGATTTTGAGGTTTGGAGAAGACTTCTAGGACACACAAAGGTCCTTGTCAGTATAAGTGTCCATGGTAACTTCTTACTCCAAATATCTGTTAGTACCAAACCATGGAAAAGGGTCTCTCACTGCCAACTCTGTCACCTGCGCCAGCTTGCAAGTAGTGTGACTGAAAGGGAAAATATCCATGAAAAAAAGACGCCCTCTCTGCTAATAGAAAGAAAGGTTTTGAAGGTTTCATTGGTCAAACCCCTTTGTTTATTTCACATATTCAAATCTACAAGGGAAATGAAGGGAAAATCGTCTGCCTTTTGTAGCCTATAAAAATGGACGGCCTTCCCTTGCATGAACGTGCTGCTGGAGTTCCAAGTTAGCCTACTGAAAGAGCAAATCGTGGGAAAGAGAGAAAATAGAAGAGAAAGGAGAAGGATCTAGCCAGTCAACCAGCCAGCCCTGGTTCCTTTATAAAGAAAAGAAAGGAGTGTGGAAGAGCAGCCCAGTCCTAGTTCGAGTTCAACCAGTGGTGAGAAAGGAAGAAGAAACTGAAAGGAGTGCAGCCCCTCCTTACAGCCGGCCTGAGTTTGATAGAGCTTCAAGACTTTGATCTGAAGCCACCGTTGCCTTTTCCCCGTATTAGCTTTTCTGGTTTTACTTTTGTATTTGCAATCTTTAAACTATGGGGGTCCAGTGCCCTTGTGAGAGACCGGAAGTGTGGTTGCTGCACTTACAGCTTGTTGTTTTGTTTTGTTGATCTTATCCTTGTGTGTGCATGCGTGTGTGTGTGTGTGTGTGTGGTGTATCTCATCCTCGTGTGTGTGTGTGTGTGCGTATGTGTGGGGGGCGGGGGGGGGTTGAAGATTTCATCCTCGTGTGTGGGTTGAGGACTTCATCCTCCTGTGGAGAAAGCCTCACCGGATTTGGTGAGGGGTGGACGTAGGTCTGCGGCTTTGTAGACTGAACCACCTTAAAAATTTCTTGTGCAATGGGGTGTGCCTTGTGTGATTTATCCATTTCTTCTTTCCCCCATTCACAGGACGGGCAGCATAAAGTGTTCTTGGAGTGCTTTATCAGCACTGACTTATGCATTTGTAGTTGCTTTTCCAACACACTCTATTACACTTACTTTACTCATGTAGGTAGCCTATTCATTCATCTGGTTTGAATCTTGTGAGATCTCTACAGACCAGTGCTGCAGATCTCCCTTGGCTCTGAACTTGCTCTAATGGAGTGCCGACCTCACTATATAGTGGTGTTGATCTCGGCTATAAGTGCATTGTGCTTTGCCATTTCCATTTGAGGTATTCCCTTTTGTTCCGCTGTGCATTGTGTCTAAAGTAGTCCATTTGTATTACAAGCAGTGGGTTCTTTTTTATGTAGCTAAGATTTTAATTGGGCCATTGTTTTAGAAATGATCTATTCAACCCCCCCTTCTAGATCCATTGTACCCCTTGGGATCCAACAATTGGTATCAGAGCCAAGCTCTGTGTTACCCAGATCCAACGATCTCCACAGAAAAATCTCGGTGCGCTTGTCGTTGTTTAATTCCTTGAACCATGTTTGTGGATTGCTTACCGATGTTTGATGGCTCCAACTTCTCTATCTAGTGAGGTAGAATGTGCAAGTTTGTGATTGCTGCTGATCCAAACCTATGGACCTTAATTTCTCATGGGCCATATAAATTGCCTAAGGAGAAGTCCAAATGGACTAAGGATCATAAATTGAAAAACAGAGATAATATCATGGTTCTAGAAATGATGAAAGCTGCCGTGAATTTTACTATCCTTCCTTCCTTATCTTCATGCAGCTCTGCCAAAGAAATCTTGGATGATCTAACTACCATCTATCAAAAGGAGAATTACAAATGCATGATGGCCAAAGGAAGTGATCAAACGAGCGATGGAGAATGTGAAGAGGTAAGCTCTATGTTTGAGAACTTCTCCGTAGAAGATTGGCAAAATACTTATGCTGAATTGCTTGACATGTATGAAAAAT
The DNA here is from genome assembly GCA_022559845.1 of Amorphophallus konjac. Taxonomy (NCBI): domain Eukaryota; kingdom Viridiplantae; phylum Streptophyta; class Magnoliopsida; order Alismatales; family Araceae; genus Amorphophallus; species Amorphophallus konjac. Next base: position 441,445,734 of record CM040118.1, read on the forward strand.
CAATAAAATAGAATAAATCTTTCAACAAGAAGTTAAATAATTCAGCTCATATTGATTTTGACAATGAAGGCTTGAAAGCCTTGAAATCTGAAAATGAAGATCTTAGAAATCAAATTGAAAAAGCAAAAAAGAAATTTAAAAATCTTGAGGAAGAAAACAATTTGATTCTTGAAAAATTGGAAGCTGTTGAGGTTGTAAATGCTGAACTTCAAGAATATCTTGAAAAATCTGAAACTCAAAACATGAAACTAAGAAAAAAGGGTGAACGCACATGTTCTCATAATTCTAGTTGTTTTGAGTGTTCTTTTGTGAAGGAATTGAATGAAGATCTTCACTCAGATCTTGAATGGCAGAATAACCTAATTGCTTCCTTAAGAGAAGAAAATAAAGACTTGCTGGAAAAGAAAATAGAACTTGAACAAGTTGAGGAGGAGCTCAAAGAGAAATTAAGTTCAACACCCAATGTTGAAAAATATGTTGAGGAAATTGAAAATCTGAAAGAACAAAACATGAAGCTCATTGAACTGAACACGGCCATGGCCGATAGATTGCTCTCTCTTGAGAAAGGAAATATGTCCTGGATAAAGCAGACTCAAAAAAATTGGAAACATTAGAAAGTGAGATGGAAAGTTTTAAAATTGTCAATAAAATGTTGAATGAGAAGGTTGTTTCTCATGAAGAAGAAATAGCCAGCTATGAGCTTCACATTTTAAACCTTGAGTCTGAAAATTTTGAATTAAACAACTCCCTAGCTGAATTTGTAAGTAGAAAGGATAGCTTAGATAAACTTCTGTGGAGTAAGGTGAACCTCCAAAGAGAGGGACTAGGCTACTATCCAGTGAATAAAAAGAGTTTTGAAAATAAACTCTACACATCTTTTGTGTGTAGTTTTGAATCAACCAGTAGATCAAACCCATCCTTGTTTCAGTTCACTGCCAAGAAAGGTCAAAAGCAACCTGCTACTCCGAAGAATGAGAACCAAACTGAAAAACTGAAAAAGGGTAATAATTTGTAGAACAAGCCCAAGAATTTTTCTACTACCACTGTACATCCTGTGCACAAATCTCCTGGACATTCACATGCACACACCAAGAGAATTTCCTATCATTATTTTGGTAAAATTGGGCATATAATGCATAACTGTCGTGCCTTGAAGAATGATGAATTGAGAGCAGGAAAGAACATGAGAAATAATGTAGGAAGCACTAGCCAGGGAAAAGTCTACGTTGGGAAGCAGCATGTTTAGCACACACCTGTTCAGAAGCTAAGAGATGGCCTGATGCGTCGACGCACCCCTCAGGACAGGTCGACACATTCCATGACCGCAAGAAGAAAAACTCCTCCCTGCTACTTCCACTGTGAAAAGTTTGGCCATACTGTTGAGTCTTGTTGAATCTTTACATGTTTTGATGATGACAACACTATAAGTCTTAGTGGTGTTCAAAAATATGTCTCTGTGAAAAATTAACAAAAATATTTTTCTGTGAAAGTGAACAAAGAATATTTCTTTATGAAGAATAAACCTTCATTTCACTTCAGGTATTTTTCAGGGACTATATTCGTGTTGGTTGGCACTTCGTCTTGTTTGTGTATAACACCTCGTGTTGTACTGATTGTCTTCATGTCGTTTTCGTTTTAGTACTGTTTGTGTTTTCATTACGCCGTGTCGTCCTCTCGTACCTCGTGTTGTTCCTCTACTTCCACTATTTCTTCTCGTGTTGTTGAAGACATGTCTAACTCATGACTTCGTGTCATGGTTGCTAGACCTCGTGACCTTGTCGCTTTGTGACTTCACCTCGTGTCAATTCTTGTGTTTCATCTTCGTGTTGTTTTAGTGTCTATGTCTTCGTGTTGTGTTTACGTCTTCGTGTTGGTCTGTCTTCGTGTCGTGGTCAGCCCGTGTCGTTTCACCTCGTGCTGTTCTCACTGACTTCGTGTTATTTTCAACTCGTGTCAGTTACTGTTTCATCTTCGTGTTGTTTTCAACTCGTGTCGGTTACTGTTTCGTCTTCGTGTTGTTTTCAACTCGTGCCGGTTCTATTTTTGTCTTCGTGTCTTCATGTTGTTTTTGTTTTCGTGTCTCCATGTTGTTTTTGTCTTCGTGTCTTCGTGTTGTTTTTGTATTCGTGATTTCGTGTTGCTTTTGTATTCGTAACTTCGTAGTGTTTGTTGTTACAGTGACACTTCGTGTCGTTCTCGTTTTACTTCGTGATGTTTTTTCATCTGACCTTGTGTCATGCTCTCCCTATCTCGTACTATAGTAATCTTGTCTACTTCGTGTCGTCCTTTTTCTACTTTGTGCTGTTCTCCTTCTACTTCGTGTTGTTTTCTTTCTACCTCGTGTCGTTCTCTTAGTAGTGTTCATTGTGTCACCACTGTATCTCATGTCGTTCTCTGTTTAGTGCACCTCTTGTCGTGTCCACTTACCTCATGCAGTTCTAGTTCTTGTGGCACTCAAGGTTAATGATTCTTACCTCTTTGCAGGTCCGAGGTAGAACATTCATCGGTGTCTGGGTGCACATGATCCGATACTGAAGGAACAAATACGAAAGGGGCACGTGGCAGGAAGGTTCTGGATCAAGCGTGTGAAGCATACGCACTCTGTACCCCATCCTCCTGCTGGCTGCTGATATAAAAAGAACAAAGGCTGGTCGAGCAAGAGTGAGCATTGAAGCCAAAAAGAAAAAGAGAGAGCAGAGAGAAAAAGAGGAAGAGAGCAGAGGAGAAAGAAAGAGAGATAGAAAGAGAGAGAGAGAGAGCTCGTGGAGAAGAAGGAAGAAGCTGCTTGAAGATCAGTCTTCACTGGACCGTGAATCAGATCCAGGCCAGTCAGCTCCGTTGGGAGCCACATTGTGTATTTCATTTTTCAGCATTCTGTTTGCTGAAGTTACTTTCATTTCGTGTTTTTGTTTTCTTCCATTTTCATCTGGTTATCTTGTTCTTCCGATAGCCCTGTTGGGGATCGGGTTCCTCCTGTTGGTTCAGGAGAAGGGAGATCTGATCTCCGGGTTGTAAGTGACAGGTTGTCACTTGTGGGTTGCCCTCTAGTTAGAGGAAGGGAGGCTAGTCCTCCGGTTCTGGGCTTGTGGTTGCAAGTCCAGTGGTCCCTCCTGGTCTGGAGGAAGAGAGGTCTTCGACCTCTAGTTTCCAAGTGGCTGGGAGTCACTTGGGTGTCCCTCCGGTTGGGAGGAAGAGGGGAGGCTGTTCCCCTGGTCAAGCTGTGTGGCAGCAACTGTTTGCAGACTGAGTCTGCTGGGTTCTAGCGTTTGCTAGTGAAGCCTCACTCCGGTTGGGAGTGAGGGGTGGATGTAGGTCTGAAGGACCGAACCACCTAAAAATCTATTGAGCAGTGGTTTGTTTGTCTGATTTGCTTCCGCTAGATGCTTGAATAGGCGCGCTCCATGTGTTTGTATTTGAGCTGAATCGAATTGGTTCTATTCTGTGTCTTTATCTAGCATCCTAGTTTTAATTTGGCCATTATTCGTAGAAGGATTCATTCACCCCCCCTCTGTATCCTGGCCAAGCACCCTAACAGTTGGTATCAGAGCGGGTGTCTGCATATAAGGTCCAGCGACCTGCAGATTCGATCTTGCGGTCTTAGGTGCTTATTTGTCTTTAGTGCATCTATATTCCTGTTGCATTGAATTTATTTGCTATTTGGTTCAATGGCTTGTCCACCCGTCTTCAGTGGTTTTGATTACAACCAGTGGCACAGTGCTTTACGTGCTTATGTTAAATCTGTTGATCCAGACCTGTGGAAAGTGATTTCACATGGTCCTCATAAATTACCAAAGAAAAGGTCCAAATGGACTGATAGTCACGAATCAATGTATGAGGAGAATCAAACATCTATAAATTTGATGAAAGCAGCCACTGACAAAGCCTTTCAGTCATGTTTCTTTGATTGCAGATCTGCAAGGGATATGTTGGAAATGATGAAGAGAGCCGGGAAAGGAAATCAAACAAGCTGCATGATGGCCAACAGAAGCGATCAAGGCAGCAATCAAACTGAAGAAGATGATGATGATGAGGTAAATCTCTTTGAGAATTTCTCTCTAGAAGATTGGGAGAATGCTTATGCTGAACTAATTGAATCTCATGAACTGTTAAGAAAATAGTATAAAAAATTGAAGAAGGGTACTGGTTTAGATTGCTCAAGTTTTCCTTGTAGAAATTGTGCTGAACTGAAAAATGCTCTTGATGCTAGTATGTCTGATAATCTGATGCTGAAAGAATTTGAACGCGTTAAATCTGACTTAAACAAGCTGAAAAATGAGAATGACTCTCTCAGAAAGCTCTCTAAAGAAAATGAAGAACAATTAGAGAAACTTAAACGAGAAAATGATTTGCTGATTGAAAAGTTTAATGCCATAAAATCTGTAAACATAGAACTACAGAAAGATTTTGAAAAACAACAAAAGGAATTGAGGGAGTTTGAAGCTAGGAGAGAAGGCATGGTTGACTCAGAAGATCAGCTTCTAATAAATGAGTTAATTCAAAATGATAAGCTTAAAGAAGAAGTTGAAAAATTAAAATTGTTAAACAGTGCCATGTCTGAAAGACTTCTCACATTGGAGAAAGGAAAAGTCATTTGTACAAACGAAACTGATGAAGTAGATGAGCTGAGAAAGGAAATTGAAGAATACAAAACAGCTAATAAGGTTTTGAATGAAACTGTCAATTGTAGTGAACAAGAGATCGCTAGTTATGAAATACACATTGCATCTCTTGATAATGAAATTCAGGATCTGAGAAGCTCCTTGTCAAAGTTTATGAGTGGTCAAGAAAATCTGGACAGGTTGTTAGGAATTAAGGTAAATACTCAAAAGGAAGGGTTGGGCTACAACAATGTCAATAAAAAGGTTTTTGAAAACAAGCTGACGACATCCTTTGTCAAAGCTTCTGATATAGCCACAACCTCAGAAAGTAAACAACCAAATGTTCAGAAGAATCAGAAACAAACTGAAAAGTTGAAAAAGGGTGATGGATCCAAGCTAAGAACTGTTTTCATTAAATCTTCTGAACAGGAAAAGCCTACCACTTCATCTCCAATTCAGTACAAGGCTAAGAAAACAGGAAAATAAGATAAAAATCAGAAAAGAACTGAAAATCAGAAAATAAATAAAGAGGGTCCATCAGCATTTGCTGATCATAGTCCTCACACACACTCACATGCATCTAAAAGGAAGAATATCTGTCACTACTGTCATAAAGTTGGACATCTGATGCATGAGTGTAAGTTGATGGAGAAGGATGATAAGAATGCTAGGAGATCTTATGATAAAAATCCATCACCTCAGAAAAGAAATGTCACATGCTCTAATTGTGGCAAATTAGGACACTCTATTGCTCATTGCTGGTTTGCTAGTGGTAAGAAAACCTTTTATTCATATCATGCTAAATTCCCTACAAACCAATATGTTTTTAATAAAAACAAATATGTTTCAATGAGCCAGCATATCATTTGTTTTAACTGCAACAAAATGGGTCACAGGGCCTCTGAATGCTGGTCAGGTCCTTTTAGAAGAAATTCTCTCATTTGCTCTCACTGTAGAAAGCATGGCCATACAGTCAAGGACTGTTGGCATATTCAGGGTAGAAATGTGAATTTCAAACATGCTAAATTCCCTGTAAGACAATTTGCAAAACTTTCATGTCATCATTGTGGGAAGCCAGGTCACAGGACTGCAATCTGTTGGCTGGCAGGATATCAAAACCAAACCAGTTTTGGTAAACAGAATTTTTACCCTGTTAACAGAAAATCTCATGTGTATGCACATAGAATTCATGCTAATAAGAATGTGCATAAATCAGATCTGAAAACTACTTCTGGAAATGTGCTGAGAAAACCTGCTAGAAATAATAATGTCATGTCAGGACCCAAGACCTCTTGGGTACCTGTTTGTGCAAAATAAACTTTGTTTTGCAGGTGTGCCTTGGGATTGGAATAAAAGGGGTAATGATCCAAGGCACTCAAGAATGAAAACCCCATTCTCACACTGTTCAGGTAATCTCTCTGCATGTCCCATTTTGAAACCTATTGCATATCTGGTTCGATGTATTCTTGCTTATCCTGCTCTTAGTTTTATCTAGTGCATGCATAGTGAATCTGTTCTTGCATATTCATTCATCATCTGCAAGTTGCATTATTTTCTGAACATGCACTCTGAAAATTCTGAAAATCTGAACTGAATGTGAATGCTAGTTGAAAATTGTATGTTGCATAATTCATGAAAATCTGAATTGCTTATAGGACTATTGAGCTTACGCTGTTATTCATGACCTCTATGGTATATCAAATGGTAAGCTACCAAAGGCAGGGAAATCTGTCCGGAGGTCCTTACTATGTGTGAGATGGTCTTTCAGACCAAATGCTCCGCCTAGTACCATGAGTCATTCTGATGATCAGGGGAGCCTGTTTGTGCATAACTCAAACTCACATGTTTAATTTTCATGGCAATCACTGCATTCAATAATTAATTAATACCTCCAAGAGTCATGTGTGAGATGTCCTTGAGTGGGCTGAAAAGGAGCTTGACAGGCCATTTGGTTTCTGAGGAATTGTGTCAGCCGATGCAGTTTATGTGGTGTTTAGATCTGTCATCTCATGAGGTTGCGTTTTGTTGCCCAAGAGCTTCTCTGGATGTGAGACAGAACTTCTTCAAGAATACTATATTTGGATGTGTCCTTAGTGCCTAATGTATTGAGTGATCTCTCACTTATTGGCTTACTGATAGGAGTGCTGCTCATCTCATCTCATCTCTCTCTATTCGGTCAGCCACCTTCTTATCTCTCTCCTATCACTCTTGGTTCAGATATTCTCTCGAAGAAATTGTGTTTTCAGTCTTCTTGCTCTTATCAGATGTGTTCTGTATACCTTAAACCACCCAATATCTAGTGTAACAACTTACACCTGTTAATAAAGAACTTCAATGTTTGGGGGTTATATTTGGTCCTTGATCCTTCTAAGTTATCCTCTCAAGTGTTGGTCAACATATTATAAAACTTCCTGTTAAATGAGTAAAACTTGTTGAGGATCTCGACTTAACTGAAACTTATGTGGAGAGAGCTCTGAGATAAAAAATTGTGTTAAGTAAGATATCTGTCTTTTGTCTAAAATCATGAGAAGTGCTACCAGGGAATACGCCATTATTTATGGCAGAGCAATGGCTTTTGTGGAGAAATAGACACTCTAGATCAGAGAAGTTCAGAGTTTCTGTCATGATACAATTAGCTATCTCTGTGTAGAAATGTTAAAAAAAAGGGGGGGCGAAAAGTCCTCAAAGAAAATTTCATTGGCTTTGATTGGCATAAAGGTAGTCTGTCCTGAGTAACCAGGGTTTCTGGTGTCTGATAAACATGTCTCCTTGTGTAAAAACGGACTATTCTACCTTATGCTCAACAAATTGGTTGACCCTGTATGCCTTCTCTTGTCCATTAAATGAAGAAATGAAATCTGCTTGACATCGATGTGTTATTTCGTTGCTTGACAAACATAAGGAGCAATTTAATCGTGACTCTCTCTAGTTTAAGCAACTTTAACAGCTAATTTTGTGATTATGCTGATTTAATATCTTGAGTTAACTGACCTTGGAATTTGGAAGAATATAACCCGTCCACATATTGAAGGGCTAACTTTAACAGGCAGTAGCTGCGTTACATCATGACTAAGGGTAATTTGGGTATTTCCAGAAAAAGTTTGATAAGAGTAAAAAGCAACCCGACAAAACCCTTCTTGTTTCACACGCCTTCAACCTCAAACCCTCATTTCCCCTTGCCGCTTCCTATTCATCCTCGTGCCGCTCCACCTTGAGCGTTTTTTCTTCAAACTCATCTCCATCTCTTCCCGCTCACTTTCTTTCCCCACAGAGGTCTCTTCCTCTCTTGGGTCTAGCTTCACTTCCAATAGCAGCCTGCAAGAGAGAGTTGATACTCTGGAAGTTACGGCAGATGGATCAGCAAAGGTCAGCAGCTCCTGGTGAAAGGAAGAGGAAGGGAAAAGATATAGTTGAAGAGCCTTCATCTAAGCAACAGAGATGTCTTGAGCCAGAACCTGCTGCGGAAGTATCTTCAGAACAAGGTACCAGGATTTCTCATTCTACCGTGTTCTTAGAAAGTGGGAAAATCATTCCTCCTAGAATAATAGATTTCGGAGATGAAACCATGGTCTCGAAGTTTCCAGAACTGTTGAAAATCTTTGAGTTTCAGGAGTGGAGAAATTTTTTAGAAAATCACCGTGTCTATTACCCTAGGCCGGTAATGGAATTTTACAATAATTTGTCCTTCAGCCAAGACAAGTCTGCCTTGTTATCATCTGTTAAAGGGGTCGAGATAACTGTTACATGTGACTCCCTTCACAAAGCCCTCGGTGTTCCAGATAAAGGGGAGGTAGAGGGAAGCTTTCGATATAGTCTCCATGAAGCTTTCTCAGTCATTACTGGTAAACCCAGTAATATTCATGATAAGGGACAGTTGAAGCTAAAAGCTTATCAGACGTCGTCATTTCCTCCTCTTCATAAGCTCCTTCAGAACGTCATTGCTTCCAATATCACCCCACAGACTGGGGCTAGAGGAAGAATTACAGACACACAAAGATTTCTACTGTTTTGTCTGATTCAAAATGTAAAGATATGTCTGCCAGAGATCATTTTTACTGTCATGAAGGGATGCATTGGATCCAAGAGACACCTTCCCTATGCCGCCCATCTGACAGACATCTTCAAGCATTCAGAGATTTGCTTGGATGGAGAGGCCGCATCTGAAGTTAAAGCCCGAAACATATTTAATATGAATTTTGTTTCAGTGTTTTTGGGCTTAGAGGGCTCTTCTATGGTGGGGCAAGTTAAGGCCCAAAAGGTCAGGGAATCACATACTCAGGGGGAGCATTTGGAACAATTTCAAGACTTAGCCCAAACTGGTGTGCAATTAGTTTCTGAGATTGCTCAACAGGAAACACCAGCTGAACAACCAGAGTCTATTTTGCCAGCTGCACCCACCGAAGTACCTTTTTCCTTTCAGAGGCTAGTCGAGGTTGCATCTGAGGAAATCAGGTTGTCTGACGAAAGCATTCAGACTGATCTAGATGCAAATATTGCTGGTCTATTTGATTCTTTTGGGAAGACATCTGAAGAGGTAATAGTGCCTGAGGAACAGCCAGCTAAAGAGCAAGACAGTACTGATCAAGAACTTGCTGTTTTTGTTAATGAAATTTTAAGAGAAACTGTAGAGAGAAGCTTGGAAGAGGCTACCAACTTGGTTACTTCTGAAAGCCTTGAACAGGCACCTGTTGAAAGTCCTGCAGTTCAGAATCTCATGGAAGATATAGTGGATGAGTGTCAGAGAAAGCTCCTGTCATAGAACTAGATACAGAATCTTCAAGTGAAGAAGAGGCACCTGAAGGTGAAATTCCTCAGAAAGAAACTCAAGCTGAAGATGAAGATCAGGTCCCAGCTGAGAGTAGTCAAATGCCAGTACAAGAGGAAGCAGCTGAGAGAACTGTACTTGACAGTGAATTTTTTGGTACACCTCTAGGTCCACCTAGACTTCTATCTGCACAGGCGCCCAACATTGAATCTGCTCGGGTGCCCAACATTGAAGAACTTCTTATAAACCTGACTCAGCAGATGCAGAAACAAGATAAGAAATTAGATGACCTGCTCACATATGTCACCCTCAACATAAATCAGGTACATTCCAGGCTACTGAAGCTCGAGATATCTCTCCTCACTGAATGGAAACGATTCCTTCTCAACAAAAAGGCTTCAGATGATGCCAACAGATCCCTGATGCAAGGTTTGCAGGAGGTGTGTTCAAAGATAGCTAAAGCGCTGAGTGAGTTGCAAGATGTTCAAATTTCCTCCTTCAAAATGTCTACCAACATTATAGATCACTGCTATGAGATCAGAACATCTTTAGAACTTTTGAAGAAGTCATCCAGTGCCCTAGGTCCAGGTATTCAGCAGGTCTATGATAAATTGGCCGCCTTCTTAACAGAAATGACACTTCTGACTAACAAATATGAAACTGTCAATGTTCGCCAAGACGACATCATTTCTGAAGTGGCACATGTCAGAAGCTCTGTGGTGTATTGGCTAGCTAAACTGTCAAATGACCTAAAGGAATTTCAGTCTACCTTGGGTTCAGCACCTGGTCAAGCTTCTTCCAGCAGAACTCCACCTCAAGAATATTCTTCTGCTTCTCCAAGGGGGAGACCACCTCATGGCAGGCCGCGTGGCCCTTCTAGCAGACAAGCCAGATATTTTTCTTGAACAGTCAATACTCTGTATCTTGTTGCCCATTTTGAGGCTTTCTCTCTCACACTCTTGGACTTATTAATTAAAACTCATATCATTTGCATTGTTGCATTCTTATTGTTTCATTATTTTTGATGATGTCAAAGGGGGAGAAATTAGGCCTTTGCTAGCTCGTTGAAAATGTTTAATGTTTGTTATTCACTGAAAATGGCTATTTCAGCCTTGAAGAAATCAGGCTTTTGCTAGCTCGTTGAGAATGTTTAATGTTTGTTTTTCATTGAGAATGGCTATTTAGTGCTTTTCTCTCTCTGCAAAGACTCAAGACTCATAGTGTTGCGATCCATCAAAAAGGGGGAGATTGTTGAGTCTTGTTGAATCTTTACATGTTTTGATGATGACAACACTATAAGTCTTAGTGGTGTTCAAAAATATGTCTTTGTGAAAAATTAACAAAAATATTTTTCTGTGAAAGTGAACAAAGAATATTTCTTTATGAAGAATAAACCTTCATTTCACTTCAGGTATTTTTCAGGGACTATATTCGTGTTGGTTGGCACTTCGTCTTGTTTGTGTATAACACCTCGTGTTGTACTGATTGTCTTCGTGTCGTTTTCGTTTTAGTACTGTTTGTGTTTTCATTACGCCGTGTCGTCCTCTCGTACCTCGTGTTGTTCCTCTGCTTCCACTATTTCTTCTCGTGTTGTTGAAGACATGTCTAACTCATGACTTCGTGTCATGGTTGCTAGACCTCGTGACCTTGTCGCTTTGTGACTTCACCTCGTGTCAATTCTTGTGTTTCATCTTCGTGTTGTTTTAGTGTCTATGTCTTCGTGTTGTGTTTACGTCTTCGTGTTGGTCTGTCTTCGTGTCGTGGTTAGCCCGTGTCGTTTCACCTCGTGCTGTTCTCACTGACTTCGTGTTGTTTTCAACTCGTGTCGGTTACTGTTTCATCTTCGTGTTGTTTTCAACTCGTGTCGGTTACTGTTTCATCTTCGTGTTGTTTTCAACTCGTGCCGGTTCTGTTTTTGTCTTCGTGTCTTCATGTTGTTTTTGTTTTCGTGTCTCCGTGTTGTTTTTGTCTTCGTGTCTTCGTGTTGTTTTTGTATTCGTGATTTCGTGTTGCTTTTGTATTCGTAACTTCGTAGTGTTTGTTGTTACAGTGACACTTCGTGTCGTTCTCATTTTACTTCGTGATGTTTTTTCATCTGACCTTGTGTCATGCTCTCCCTATCTCGTACTGTAGTAATCTTGTCTACTTCGTGTCATCCTTTTTCTACTTTGTGCTGTTCTCCTTCTACTTTGTGTTGTTTTCTTTCTACCTCGTGTCGTTCTCTTAGTAGTGTTCATTGTGTCACCACTGTATCTCGTGTCGTTCTCTGTTTAGTGCACCTCTTGTCGTGTCCACTTACCTCATGCAGTTCTAGTTCTTGTGGCACTCAAGGTTAATGATTCTTACCTCTTTGCAGGTCTGAGGAAGAACATTCATCAGTGTCTGGGTGCACATGATCCGATACTGAAGGAACAAATACGAAAGGGTCACGTGGCAGGAAGGTTCTGGATCAAGCGTGTGAAGCACACGCACTCTGTACCCCATCCTCCTGCTGGCTGCTGATATAAAAAGAACAAAGGCTGGTCGAGCAAGAGTGAGCATTGAAGCCAAAAAGAAAAAGAGAGAGCAGAGAGAAAAAGAGGAAGAGAGCAGAGGAGAAAGAAAGAGAGAGAGAGAGCTCGTGGAGAAGAAGGAAGAAGCTGCTTGAAGATCAGTCTTCACTGGACCGTGGATCAGATCCAGGCCAGTCAGCTCCGTTGGGAGCCACATTGTGCATTTCATTTTTCAGCGTTCTGTTTGCTGAAGTTACTTTCATTTCGTGTTTTTGTTTTCTTCCATTTTCATCTGGTTATCTTGTTCTTCCGATAGCCCTGTTGGGGATCGGGTTCCTCCTGTTGGTTCAGGAGAAGGGAGATCTGATCTCCGGGTTGCAAGTGACAGGTTGTCACTTGTGGGTTGCCCTCTGGTTAGAGGAAGGGAGGCTAGTCCTCCGGTTCTGGGCTTGTGGTTGCAAGTCCAGTGGTCCCTCCTAGTCTGGAGGAAGAGAGGTCTTCGACCTCTAGTTTCCAAGTGGCTGAGAGTGACTTGGGTGTCCCTCCGGTTGGGAGGAAGAGGGGAGGCGGTTCCCCTGATCAAGCTGTGTGGCAGCAACTGTTTGCAGACTGAGTCTGCTGGGTTCTAGCGTTTGCTAGTGAAGCCTCACTCCGGTTGGGAGTGAGGGGTGGATGTAGGTCTGAAGGACCGAACCACCTAAAAATCTATTGAGCAGTGGTTTGTTTGTCTGATTTGCTTCTGCTAGATGCTTGAATAGGCACGCTCCATGTGTTTGTATTTGAGCTGAATCGAATTGGTTCTATTCTATGTCTTTATCTAGCATCCTAGTTTTAATTTGGCCATTATTCGTAGAAGGATTCATTCACCCCCCCTCTGTATCCTGGCCAAGCACCCTAACACATACTGTCAAGGACTGTTGGCATCTGAAAAAAAGAACCCACTCTCATGTCAATGAAGGTAACCTCCATGGTCATTCCCGAAAGCTCAATGCCCATGCACACAAGAGAAATGGCAATTGTCATGTGTGCTGCTTCTATTGTAGTGAGTATGGTCATTATGCATGACAACTATCATTGGGTGAGAAGTGATGAACTGATTGCAGCAAAGAAAAGGAACTCAAATGTCAAAAGTGCTGCTAACCATCAAGGACCCAAGGCACACTACAAGAAAAGGCGGGATTTGGGACGGAAATTTGGGACAAAAATTTGGGACGGAATTTTCGTCCCAAATTTGGGACGGAATATTTTCCGTCTGAAATTCCGTCCCAAATATGGAACTACACACGGAATTTGGGACGGAATTTCGGACGGAAAATATTCCGTCCCAAATTTGAGACGGAATTTGTGACGGATTTTTAGAACTGTCTGAAATTTATGACCAAGAAAATGTGACGGACCGACTCCGTCGGAAATCCGTCTCAAAATCCGTCGTAAAACACCTTGCGACGGATTTCACAAGGGCCGCCATTGTGAAATCCGTCGCAAAGGTGTTTTGCGACGGATTTTCGACGGAGTCGGTCCGTCACATTTTCTTGGTCAAAAATTTCAGGCAGTTCTAAAAATCCGTCACAAATTCTGTCCCAAATTTGGGACAGAATATTTTTCGTCCCAAATTCCGTCCCAAATTCCGTGTGTAGTTCCATATTTGGGACGAAATTTCAGATGGAAAATATTCCGTCCCAAATTTGGGACGGAAATTCCGTACCAAATTTTCGTCCCAAATTTTCGTCCCAAATCTCGCCTTTTCTTGTAGTGGCAACTTGGGTACCTAAAAATTCCAAATGAAAATTTGGGTGCAGGGTCCTTGGAGCTGAACAAAAGATCAGTTGAAAATGAAAGCTCAAGGCACAGGTTTGTAAATAAATTTTTGGTTGATGTTAATTTTGCATGTTAGATTCTTTGGATAGTTGTAGTAGTTAAGTCTTTTCTTTGCCTACAATAAATTCTGCACACTCGGAAGATTCCTTTTCGGTTTGTTGTAAACCTCTTCTTGATAGATCATGAAGAATCTGCTATGATGAGAGGATGTAGAGAGTAATGAGTTGCCTATAAGTCTGTGCTACTTCCAGTTTTGCAGCCAAATGGATTTCCTGTTTATCATTGCTAAGCATTGTTTTGATGATACTTGTCATGGTTGCATTTGATCCAACTCATCATTCATGTGGACACACAACCTGCTATTTGGTTGTCATAACTTTCAAAGGCATTGGACAAAGGAGGAGTCTAAGAGTCTGCACTTCAAAGTGTTTGCACCTCTGTTTAAGAACACATTGTAATCATCTTGATTCTGCATCTGATTGTGTATTTTGAATATCATCGTGTGGTCTCATGCATTTCAATGCATATCATGTTAAAGGACCCAACAACTGGCTCCTTGCTCTGCATAGTAGAATTTGCTCAACCATCATGTCATGACCCCTTGGTATATAAAATGGTGATTTGTGGAAAGTTGGATCAAGTCCAACGTGAAACTATCACTATGTGTGAGAGCATCCTTGGATCATGTTCTCCACCCGGTATCATGGGTCAAACGTACATGAAGGTCCTAGGCTGCATACTCCATTGTCATGTCTCATAAGGCATTTAGAAATCCTATGCACAAGTTAAGGGGGAGTCATCATGCTTACTTAATTTGAAATGTATAAATCTTTTGAAATCTCCCTTGTTGTTGTTTAGGTCGACCTTAGATCAACTCAGGTCGACACCATGGTTGATTCATCTTGAAAATTACTTTATGTCTGAGCTTAGTGCCTCGACACCATGAGATGCCAATGTCGACACTCCTTCATATGTAGGTGATATTCACTTATCCTGTCTGAGCTCACTGCATATCCTCAGGGGGAGTGTTCAGTGCCTACTTCCATTCATCTACCCAAGTGCATTCCATGCCTTCTTCATCCCCCGCATCATGATTATGAATTGATGTGTCTCATTTTGGGTCTGAAATGCCTTGATTTCTCTAAACCTTCCAAGATGTCTGAAACTCTTCCATCCTTGAATGATCACATGTCTGATCCTTGATTCCTTGAATGCCTTGAACTCCTTGGAGGATTTTTTTTATCTATCATAGAGTTCACTTATCAGAGTAAATCCTTAAGAGGAATTTTCCTTTATAGAGTTCTACAATACTGCCTTGAACATGAAAGCTATTGGTTTAAATTTAATGATTTCTTGAACTTTAAAGTTTAATGGTCTTGAAAGTGGCTGCATTCAGACTTAATGGACCTAAACCAATTTTTCATGTTTTGACTTGCTACGCCTTATTAAATCTGAATGTTTATTTTAAGTACAAAGGCTTCCTTGATTGAGAAACTTCATTCTAGTATTGTTTTTGAACATTCGTCAAATATGAAGTTTTTTAAAAAAAAGGGCTACAATGAAAGCAATGAACTTTAGCCATGCTGAGTAACTGGGGATATTGGCATCTGATAAACGTATATTCTTATGTAAAAAGGTGTGTGTTGAGTTCAGTGCTCTAAGGTAGAGCAATGGCATTGGATTCACCGAGAAACTGAGTCCCTTCACCAAAGAAGTGGAGATGTGACGACCCGGATCCCGGATATCGGATATACCCGATAGGACTACCGAGTAAACCTGATACCGTTTGGAACCCGTGAAGCCTCCCAAGAGCTATAAAGCTCTGAAGGGATAGAAGGATTATCGTGTGGTACATTGAAGCCGCAGAGATATAACCGTAAGCAATTAAATTTCATTAGATCAGTTTGCTAAAGTAGCAGAAATAAAATTACTTTTTAATTAACAGTTTAAGTTTAACAATTATACCAGAGTCCAGTCCAAAGGAAAGATAAGTAGTACAGTCAACATAAAAGAAGGACATACACTGAGGTCAGGAAAGACCCGACGCAGGTACTACTGGCAGCTACGGACACGCCACACCAGGAACCGTGGAAGCATAACGACGCCACCCACCTTAAAAGTAGGGGTGAGCCTCGTGTCACTGGCTCAGTAGGGGTCACGCGGATACCCACTGAAAAACAACGCAGTAACATGCTAAAACAGCAGGTAAATAGTAGGAGTAGTGAAGCAGGAAAATTAAACTGCAAAGCTGTAAAAGAAAATCGGAATAGAAGGAGTAGGAACAGCTAAAAGAAAAGGGAAAAGCTGTGGCAAACAAGTGCGGCTGCCGAACTAGTCTCCGCTCCCTGAACAACTCCGAGCAGCAACAGGAAGGCGAACCCTGATCTGACAAAGTCAGGAGTTGCCGATCTGTCGGGCCCACAAAGACAGGCAAAAAGCCTAGAAAAGACCTAGACAGACATAGACGCCCTAAAGCATACATGACTCGATTGCCGTGCACACTCTTCTAGACACGACCACACACACACACGACTAGAACATCGTGCACATGACACAACACTGACCTCGGGCAAGACCACGAGAGGGCTAACCTAGAAAGGTCACGACGCATGAGAAATGCGAGAGTCACGTGTCACGTGACGGAAGCACCTCCTCACTAGAAGAACAGCCAGCTGCATCCACTAATGTCTTATGCTGCGCCTACAAGTGTCTGTCTATGATACCTACACGACGACAGAGACTAAGACACTGTCAGAACCAGAACCAGGAACTATAGTCGCGAGTGACTAGTCAGGGTCACGCCCGTTGGTGCAAGTCCAAAGCCCCTGACCATGTGTGCATACACAGGCTCGTGCCTAGAGCCAGGCCTCTAGCTAGCCCCCCCCCCCCCCCCCCCCCCCCCCCGCAGGACGCTATGGTGAAGAGCCGAGGGCCCACGGAACTAGCTTAAAAACCGTATCTTGGGAACTATCCCGCCACTTGGGCCGACACGCCGTAACGTGTCGTAAGGCTACGACTAGTGGAGGGTCACTAGACACAGACTCTAAAACACGAGTGCTGGAGAACAGACAGGTAAAGAAGCACTGTCGCACGTACTACGAAGCATCGAGGCAACAAGACAACTGTCGACAGACTCAGGACAAGGCAACTAGACCTACTACTACAACGACCCTTGAGTCTCACGACTCAGACTCAAGATCATTGCGCAAAGCGGAACAAGCCGCCAATCGGTCTAATCCTAAGCCAGAGGAAACGACACAGTCGCGTAAAATGACACACGGAGACCTGAGGGATCAACAAGACCCTCAGCACACTTGGACACACAAACCGAGCTAAAACGATACCTCGAGGCATCCAGAACCATGTCTCGGAATGGACGAAACCACCGAGACACACACAAGGTTACCTGTCAACCACTGGGTCACCCCGAGTTGACCGAAACCAGACAATGACGATTGTATAGTAGGAAAGAGAATCCTACTTCAAGCAAGAAAACTCCTGGCTATCTCATAACGTGGCCATAGCCCTCATAGGACATCAATAGATATCAACGGGAACGGAAAACCAGAAGGTCAAGCCGAGGCACTTGTAAACCAACACATCGAAAAATGACACGTAGGAATTTAGCGGAGGAACATAATCTGGCGGTCATAGAATGAGCCGCTAGGGGACTGTAGCGGTCAAGGATTAAGCCGCTAAACGCAGTCAACCCTGAACCGACCTATTCGGACAAACCACCAAAGCGGTCTAATATAGACTCGCCACACGGACTAGGGGGTTCAAGAGACAACCGCCACACTAACCGCCCTAAGACAAAGACCTAAGTCAAACGACATGTAGCGGCCTAAGAAAGGCGTGCTATAGCGAAGAAACGCATGAAGGTTGGGCCGCCAAGGCCAACCGACTTAAATTCTTGACTAGGTCTAAAACCATGGTAACGTGAATACCGAGGTAGACCACAAGCCGCTGAGACCATCCACTCCAGATGGGAACTCAGGAGAGGCACTCACATGCGGGGGAACCCCACCGCACTCACACCGATACACGGTGACTCGATCGAGCGTAACACAAAGCCCGGGACACACATCCCTACGGGCAGGCTAATCGAAGAAACACTACACCTCTCGACACCCCAGAAACATGGACATGGAACCCACAGGGTGTCAGGGACACTCGCGAGGCCATAGGTCGGTCATTCGGTCTCAACCGGACACACCAGGACTCAAAACGAACAAAAATAGAGAATTCTGGTCCACCAGGCCCCTGGGGTCAGTCGAACTGAATGGGTCGGTCGACAGGACCTATGGGGTCGGTCGACCGGACCAACAGTCGAACCCAACACGGTCCGTGGGCAACCGCCGGTCGACCGGCCCATCAGGTCTGGTCGACCGGTCACGGCGAAAAACCAGCCAGACCCTAATCTCCGGAAATGAGTCACTGGGGTTCCCGGGCTCGTATCGGCCCCAAATGACAACCAATCGACATGAAAACAGTGGATCTGGAACGCTGGCATTCCAGGGTTTCGATTGATACCAACTGATCTAAAAATCGGCACCATTTTTTGGCGAAGCCTGCGAACACCACAAAAGCATAATTTTACCCCAACAAGACAAAACCCACTCGTATGCTCACCGTTCGGCGTAAAACTTCTTGGGGACATAGAGGAGAAGTAGAGCTTACGTCTCCGTACCTCCACTGATGATTCCGTGCACCATAGTGACTAAACAGTGCCGAAAATGCCAAATCAACGAACCACGCCGTCTCGAAATCCACCGAGGGATCACGCCTCGCCACGC
The DNA here is from genome assembly GCA_022559845.1 of Amorphophallus konjac. Taxonomy (NCBI): domain Eukaryota; kingdom Viridiplantae; phylum Streptophyta; class Magnoliopsida; order Alismatales; family Araceae; genus Amorphophallus; species Amorphophallus konjac. The sequence goes on from CM040118.1 coordinate 441,464,203, forward strand.
TCAAACTGTCACCCCATTCCGCGTCCCGATCACTCCATCGCATCCCCACCTTGGCCAGCTCTCCACGGTCGCGCGCCCCGCGTCGAACAGCCCAAAGACGAGAGAGAACGAGAGAGAGAAAGAGATGAGAGAAATGAGGGAGGAGAGAGGGGGTTGAGTGATAAATAGAAGAAATTAGGATTTTCTTAATTTTTAAAAAGTCTGATTTTTGTGCCAAAAATCCACTAATTCAGAAAAATATGCAAAAATAGCCGAAACGATCCTCTCAAAGAGTACATCGCTGCTGTAACATCCTCGAGTCGATGAACTAAGAAATAAACTCACCGCAGGGTTCCGTAACTTGTACGAGAGAAAAACCCACACGGATCGTAAAACTCAACTCAGGACCCATAAAAGCGATTCGAAACCCTCCAATAAGGATCCGAAAGACCTAATAAGAATTCGATAAGAATCCAGGGCATTACATCCTCCCCTCCTTTAAGAAATTTCATCCTCAAAATTTAAGGAACGAACAAGAAGAAGCAGGGACGAACAAACCCCAAGACACAATTTGAAATAGCATGAATCTTGAAAAATACCATTCAGAGGAACACTTGTCAGACCATAATCACAAGCACATGTTCTGGATCTCAAGGCAGACAGATCCATCGAATGAGCATGATACACAAGTGAACTCAAGTCTGACACCTCTGAAACAAGGCAATGTCGCTTACGTCTCACAGGAAAGGAGACACGACCCATGCCATGCCGATAGATATCGATAAAACAAAATGACAGACACGGCAAGCATCAGCTTAAACAAGGAAGCATAGTCCTCTTAGCTGACAACTCGACATCATCGGCTCCAGTGCCACGGGCAACCACGAAAGCCTGGCACACAAGACGCCAACGATAGCACCGGACCACAAACACAATCAAGGCAGTCCTCATTCAGATATTACATCTGATCGAGTCGCATGCTAACTCTATTAGGAGAGAAGTGTACATCAAAGCTAACCAACAAGACCTGGTCTACACATTGTCAAGACACATACACAAAATCATAGAAAAACAGTGATAAAACGACAACAACGGCAACACTTGCAGGATCTCGGCTCTGCACTGATCACAGAACCACGGAACACAACCGCAAGCTGGGTCACATCAAGGCATAATAACAGCTGAACACATGACTACAAAGGACTAGCCATGCGTCGAGCATCTTACCATGAAAGACCCACAACAACAAGGACAACAATCTCAAGAAAATGCATCTCAAGGACCACGATCACGTCCCAAGAACACAACAACCAAGAAAGAATTACAGAGCAAAGGGTACTCAACCAGCAGAAATGCCGACAGATTCCCCAATACTCGCAAATGCCAGTGCCAACACCATAATGCCCCCAAGAATAATGGCACAGCAACAGATAACATCAAGGCACAGGAAGCCAAGATGAAATCACATCAAGAAAAGCAATTCTCTCGACCAGTCAGAATCTTACAACCAACGATCCTCGACCTGTGGGTTATCAGCCCACACGCTTCCGCTGCGCACTCAAACAACGCACATAGGCATCAGAAAGTATCTCGATATCCGCATCTCAGCACACACTCGGCACCATCGCAATTCATGAAAATCGCAATATACCACGCCACGAGTACTAATCCTGCTAACAACCGATCACAAGCAGCCTAAGTACAAACCAAGAAGAGCACCAGCTTCAGCACAAAGCACAAAGAGAGGCTAATCTCATATTACCATCACGTTCTGGATGAATAAATGAGCCTTCACAACACATCGGCCGCTAGACACGGCACGAAGAAACACGGTGCACCACGGCTCTCGACACAAAGATAGGTCAAAAGCCAAGTAACTGCAGAACAAAGAGCAGATCAGGCTCAGAATAAACACTATCCGCACTTTAGCAGACACAGGACAACAGTCTCACTAAGACAGCACTTCTAAGGCTCACCTCAAAAAGACTCCAGCAAACAGGATGAAGAGAATCAAGCTCACTAACAGTAGCTCACCATGAAGGAAAATCCTAGGCTCGCTCGAGCATCTTCTCAATCAAGGAATCTAATCGACCCCTTCGACAGAAGTGAAACGCATCAGGAGCTGAACAGACTTAAGCTGGGATGATCAAAACAACGTAAGAATGTGCATGGTCATCAGGCCAACGCTAAAAGTTATCAGCCACCTGAACATGCCGCGGAAAAATCTCGAACAACGTACTACAGATTTAAGTCTTCCGGCGAACTCTGCCAAGTACAACATGATCAAGATGAATACCACGACGAAAAAGGAGCATCCTATCACATCCTGACGAGAGTAAAACCATAACACAGCATGCATAAAATGACACACGGAAAACAAAGCAACAAAGAATCATGAACCTAATGCCAGCTGAAGACTATACTGGACTTTTAGGACTCTGGAAATTGTATATCTTAGATTCCCATGTACTTTACACAACAACGCTCTGATACCAGCTGTGACGAACCGGATCCCGGATATCGGATATACCCGATAGGACTACCGAATAAACCCGATATCGCTTGGAACCCGTGAAGCCTCCCAAGAGCTGTAAAGCTCCGAAGGGATAGAAGGATTGTCGTGTAGTATATTGAAGCCGCAGAGATATAACAGTAAGTAATTAAATTTCATTAGATCGATTTGCTAAAGTAGCATAAATAAAATTACTTTTTAATTAGCTGTTTAAGTTTAACAATTATACCAGAGTCCAGTCCAAAGAAAAGATAAGCAGTACAGTCAATAGAAAAGAAGGACGTACACTGAGGTTGGGGGAGGCCCGACGCAGGTACCGCTGGCAACTACGGACACGTCACACCAGGAACCGCGGAAGTAGAACAACGCCACCCACCTGAAAAGTAGGGGTGAGCCTCGTGTCACTGGCTTAGTAGGGGTCACACAGATCCCCACTGAAAAACAACGCAGTAACACGCTAAAACAGCAGGTAAACAGCAGGAGTAGTAAAGCAGGAAAACTAAACTATAAAGCTGTAAAAGAAAACTGGAACGGAAGGAGTAGGAGCAGCTAAAAGAAAAGGGAAAAGCCATGGCGAACAAGCGCGGCTGCCGAACTAGTCTCGGCTCCCTGAACTACTCCGGGCAGCGATAGGAAGGCGAACCCTGATCTGACAAAGTCAGGAGTTGCCGATCTGTCGGGCCCACAAAGACAGGCAAAAAGCCTAGAAAAGACTTAGATAGACACAGACGCCCTAAAGCATACACGACTCGATTATCGTGCACACTCTTTTAGACACGACCACACACACACACACGACTAGAACGTCGTGCACACGACACAACACTAACCTCGGGCAAGGCCACAAGAGGGCTAACCCGGAAAGGTCACGACACACGATAAACGTGAGAGTCACGTGTCACGTGACAGAAGCACCTCCTCACTAGAAGAACAGCCAGCTGCGTACACTGACGTCTTATGATGCGCCTACAAGTGTCTGTCTACGATGCCTACAAGATGACAGAGACTAAGACACTGTCAGAACCAGAACCAGGAACTACAGTCGTGAGTGACTAGTCAGGGTCACGCCCGTCGGCACAAGTCCAAAGCCCCTGACCACATGTGCACGCACAGGCTCGTGCCTAGAGCCAGGCCTCTAGCTAGTTCCCCCCCCCCCCCGCAGGACGCTATGGTGAAGAGCCAGGGGCCCACGGAACTAGCTTAAAAATCGTATCTCGGGAACTGCCCCGCCACATGGGCCGACACGTCGTAACATGTCATAAGGCTGCAACTAATGGAGGCTCGCTAGACACAGACACCAAAACACGAGTGCTAGAGGACATACAGGCAAAGAAGCACAATCGCACGTACAATGAAGCATCGAGGTAGCAAGACAACTACCGACAGACTCAAGACAAGGCAACTAGACCTACTACTACAACGATCCTTAAGTCTCACGACTCGGAGTCAAGATCATTGCGCAAAGCGGAACAAGCCGCCAATCGATCTAATCCTAAGCCTGAGAAAACGATACATCCGCGTAAAATGACACACGGAGACCTGAGGGATCAACAAGACCCTCAGCACACCTGGACACGTAAACTGAGGTAAGATGATACCTCGAGCCATCCAGAACCATGTCTCAGACTGGACGAAACCGCCGAGACACACACAAGGTTACCTGTCAACCACTGGGTCACCCCGGGTTTGTTGTGCATCCCTTTAGTTTTGATGATGACAAAGGATATGTGTGATTAATCTATTTTAATAACACAACACATGCAAGATTGATTGATTGCGTCTTCACATGATGGATGTGTCCAATTCAATGCAAATCTGATAGTTCAAGTTATTTCAGGTTTACTGAAGTACTAATGAAATCAACAAATCAGAAGAAATGTCAAAGGTTGCTTGTCGACCAGAGAAGTGGTCATTGTCGACCAACGAATCCAATCAAACACAGCTCAAGTCATTTTTCCTCTGTACGCGCTCTGGTTGTCGACCAGAGCCCTGCTCGTTGTCGACCACGGAACAGACAGAGCATCAGATAGAACTGCCAGTCATCTGGACATTGCCCCTTGTCGACCAGCGACAGGGCTATTGTCAACAATGAGCGATACGAGCATCAGCCTGAAGAACCAGCCGTCTGGACACTGCTCATTGTCGACCAGAGACAGGGTCGTTGTCGACCACAAGCGGTATAGTGTCCAGAACCGAATTCCAACTGAATTCAGTTTCGGTTCCTTGAAACCTGCAGGTTGTTGTTGCAGGTTGTTGGGCTGTTCAGAGGATAAGATTCCGCACGGGATTCAAGGAGAGAATCTTGTTAAGAACCGGTCAAACCTTTTTAAGATTCTATTTAATCTTCTCCCTGGTTTTTAGCGAGTAACCCAACAGGTTTGCACTTGCGCGGGAAACAGCTCCGGGTTTGATAAGAACTGGTGCAAAAAGGAGAAGAAGACAGGGAACTGAATAGGGGAACACAGAGTAGAAGAAAAATAAAGGATACACTCACGAAGATACTCTGAAAAAGGAAAGAAGGAGTGGCTCTTCAGAAATCACAAAGACTGCACAAGACTGAAGGCATCTTCATTGCTGCAGAAGAAAAGACCGACTCAAGACAAGCAAGACTCCAGCAGCGTCGCAGCTGAAGGCAATCGTCTGGAAGTTCCACAGGGAGTCTATTCTTGTTATCTGCAGTCCCAGGCTGAACTCTTTTCTTTGATTCAAATGCTCCTGTTCAGTCCTGTTGCATTTTTTGTTCTTTTCATTACATCAAGTGTCAAGCTGTGAGGCAGCGGGTACAAGCTGTGTGTCAGCAGGAAGAAGCTGTGTATCAGCGGTGTATTGGTTGAGATCAGGAGTTCTCATTTAGTGAATCCTTGCTCAAGTTGAGCAAGGGGTGGACGTAAGTCTCGGGAAGAGACTGAACCACCTAAAAATCCTATCTTGTGGTTTTGCTTGTGGTGTGTGTTCTTCTTATTGCTTGCTGTCACGGTAGTTATCAGTTTTATCTTTGCAACCCATAGTTTGCTTAAGGTCTAGTCGATCTTTGGTTTATAAATCGAAAAAGGGGCTAGATCTATTCACCCCCCCTCTAGATCTATTCAGTCTGTACTCAACACGTGGTATCAGAGCTAGACTCTCCGAAAATGTGGTCTAACAACTAGGAGAGACCTAGCGGACTGAACTCTAGAAGTCTAATGGCTGAGGGACACTCAGTAACTAGACCACCATACTTTGATGGAAATGATTACTCATACTGGAAAAATCGTATGCAGGTGTTCTTGAGAGCACAAGATCATGAGATGTGGAGAGTAGTGAGCCGCGGACCCTATGATCTGCCCGAAGACGAGGATACCTGGACCAGAGAACAGGTCAGAAAATCAACCATCAACTGGGGAGCTATGAACGTAATGCAATGCGCACTTCACCCCACGGAGTTCTCAAGAGTCTCACAATGTGCAACAGCCAAGGAGATGTGGGATCGACTCAAGGTCATCTATGAAGATACTTCAGAGGTAAGAGAGTCCAAAGCAAATATGCTAGTCTCAAAATATGAAATGTTTAGAATGAAAACTGACGAAAGCATTTCTGAGATGTATGCCAGACTAGTACAACTAACAAATAGCTTAAAGAGTCTAGGGAAGACCTACAAAGAGCAGGAGCTTGTGAGGAAAATCTTACGGTCCCTCACACCTATGTGGCATACCAAGGCCACAGTAATTGAGGACTCAAAAGACCTCACAACTATGACTGTGGATGAACTGGTAGGTTCCCTAATGGCCTATGAGGTCAATCTAAAGAGAAAGGAAGATGAGGGCAAGAAAAAGAAGCAGCTCGCCCTGAAGACTAAAATAGGCACCTCTGAATTATCTGACACTGATAACTCATCTAGCACAGGTGAGGAAATTGGCGAGCTAGCCATGCTAACAAGAAAGTTCAGAAGGTTCCTGCGGAAGGAAGGTAGGGGATTTAAAAATCCTAAGGGCACGGTAAGGAAATCATCCCAGTTTAAGTTTGACAAAAACAAAGCTTCATCTAACAAGCTTGTTTGCTACAACTGCAGGAAACCAGGACACATGAAGGCTGAATGTCCAGAGGCTCCTAAGAAATCAAGATTCAAGTGGAAAGGCAAGAAACCAAAGGCAATGATAAGCACATGGAGCGAGGAGGAGGAAAGCAGCGAAGAGGAAACAACTTCCGAGGAAGAAGAAGGAAACACATGTCTAATGGCCAAAGGAGACAGCAACGATTTTGAGGTAACCTCCCCTTGTCAAGACTTTTCTAGCTCAGATTGGGAAGAAGCCTATTCAGATTTACTTGATACATATGAAAGAATAAGAAAGGAAAATAAAAGTTTGAAGAAGAAGGTTAATCAGTTCAATAATGACAGCAACTCAATTGCCAACAGAACTGAACTAGAATTGGAAATCACCACCTTGCAAAATAAACTGAATCAACGCGAGATAGATGAAGAAAACGTCAAAGGGATATTAGAAGAAAATGAAGTACTGAAAAACACAATTGACGAGTTAAAAATAAAGACTCAAGAATATGAACAGGAAACTAAGCTAACTCAAGAAAGAAACAACTCACTCAAGGAAGAAAACTGTCAACTTCTGAAAGAAATAGAAAGAATCCAAAGTGAACTGAAAAACAAACAGGAAACGTTGGAAAAAATGACTAAGGGTGAAGAAAACTTGAACGCGGTGTTGGGAATAAAAGTAAACTTTCAGAAAGAGGGTTTAGGGTACAACCCATCAGCTAAAAAGGAATTCCAACTAAAAACGTTAAATGAAAAAGCTGACACAAAAGGAAAAGGCCCCTTGATAAACCTATATCAAAACAAACAAAAGGACATAGCTGAAAGTTCCTCTAAACAGACTAATGTCACCTTGGAAGAGAGGAACTCTAAAGGGAAAATGGTCAATCTACATCAGCTTAAAAACAACAGCCATATCAGACGAGAAGGTCAAATTCACAGAAGTAACCAGACAAACAGAGCATTAAATCATGTTAATAAACCCAAACCTGTAAAACAAGGTGTCTGGAAACAGGCTGGTCGACAACAGACTCCTCCTATGTCGACCAGAGGATCTGCCAGAACAGGTGCTGGCTTCTGGAGAAACCCTGGTCGACCACAGACATACCAGATGTCGACCAGACACACAAACAGAACTCACAACTTCTCTCAGCTGAAACAGAATGGAAATTGGAATTTAAGAAAATGGACTCAAAATAGAGGAACATTAAATCAAAAGGAACACAACCTGAACAAGTTAAGAAACGAAAAGACAAACTGTTCTAACAAAATTTGGGTTCCCAAGATGTTGTTACAGCAGTTTCATGATTTCACAAGCTATCTTGGACCCGGGTACCAATGGGGTCCAAAAGTTTCTGTGTAATTCGTGATGCAGGAATGTCTGGCAGCCATGCACAACAAGTGGTACTTAGATAGTGGTTGCTCAAGACACATGACAGGAGACAAGACCAAGTTCTCCCAGCTAAGCTCAAAAGATGGAGGTTATGTGACGTTTGGAGGAAATAACAAAGGCAAGATTATCGGAAGAGGTAAGATAGGTAAGAAACCTTCAAACTGTATTGACAATGTTTTGCTGGTGGATGGACTGGAATATAATTTATTGAGCATCAGTCAACTATGCGACAAAGGCCATAAAGTAGTATTTGACTCCAAGACCTGCAAGATTATTGAACCAAATTCAGATGCAGTCAAGTTTATGGGTGAGAGAGTGAACAATGTCTACATGATAGACTTGGATGATCCAGCCCACTCCAACTTGTGCCTAACCGCCAAGAAGGAGGACTTGACCTGGTTGTGGCACCGAAGGCTAGGGCATGTTAGCTATAGGATGCTGCACAAACTTGTGAAAAATAAAATGGTTCTTGGTTTGCCTAAAATTTCGTTTGCTCAAAATGTCAAAGTATGTAAAGCGTGCACCCAAGGAAAGCAAACAAGAAAATCATTCAAAGGTAGAACTGAAAGTCAGTCATCTAGACCCCTAGAACTTGTACACATGGACCTTTTTGGCCCAACAAGAATTGCCAGTCTTAGTGGTAAGAAATATGGTTATGTTCTAGTGGATGATTTTTCCAGATTTACATGGGTAATGTTCTTATCACATAAAAGTTATGCTTTTCATGAATTTCAGGAATTTTACAAAAGAATGAAGCAGGATGGTAAGTCCAAAGTGTGTACAATCATATCTGACCATGGGGGGGAGTTTGAAAATTCTGATTTTGATGTATTCTGCAGAAACAAGGGCATAACCCACAGATTCTCCTCACCAAGGACACCGGAGCAAAATGGAGTTGTAGAGAGAAGGAACCGCACTCTTGTCGAGATGGCTAGAACCATGTTGGTTGAAGCTAATCTTCCAAGGAAGTTTTGGGCTAAGGCGGTCAACACAGCATGCTACATTGTAAACCGGGCAATGGTAAGACCATCTAGTGCAAAAACTCCATATGAAATGCTCAAAGGTAAGAAACCATCTCTAGCTCATCTTAGAATCTTTGGTGCAAGATGTTTCATTCATAACAATGATAAGAGAGTCTTGGACAAATTTGAACCAAAGAGTGACTCAGGAATATTCTTGGGCTATTCTGACCGATCAAGAGCCTATCGGGTTTTTAACACCAAAGATCAAATTGTTGAAGAATCCCCTCATATCTCATTTGATGAAGTTAATGATCTTATTAAAAATGAACAGGTCAGCAAGGAAGAAGAAGATGGAGAATTTCTGAAAGACAAAGAAGAACCGATGGAGAATGAAGAAGCATAGAATCAAGAAAGAAACCAAGGTAATTCCAATGATCAGACCGAAGGAGAGATCATCTCAGGTAACAATCTTGAAAACTTGAGACTTCTTAGAGATCATCCCTTAGATAACATTATTGGTGGAATACATGATCCTAGGAAGACTAGATCTCAGATTAAGGCCATTAATGAACTGGATCAACTTGCTCTTGTGTCCCAAATAGAGCCCAAATCTGTAGAGGAAGCCTTAAAAGATGAATCATGGATAAATGCTATGCATGAAGAACTAAATCAGTTTGAAAGAAATCAGGTGTGGAGACTTGTCCCTAGACCTTCATCTCACCCTGTAATTGGAACCAAATGGGTATATAAAAACAAGTTGAATGAAGAAGGGGTTGTAATGAGAAACAAGGCTCGGCTGGTGGCTAAAGGGTACAACCAGGAACTTGGAGTTGACTTTGAAGAATCATATGCTCCAGTTGCTAGATTAGAAGCCATCAGGATATTATTAGCCTTTGCATCTTCTCATGGAATTAAACTACAACAAATGGATGTAAAAAATGCATTTCTAAATGGTATTATGAAAGAAGAGGTCTATGTGGAACAACCCCCTGGTTTTGAAAATGATGAACTTACTAATCATGTGTTCAAATTGCATAAAGCTTTGTATGGATTAAAGCAGGCTCCTCGGGCTTGGTACGAAAGGTTGAGCTCCTTCCTCACTAAAAAGGGATACACAAGAGGTAAAATTGATCAAACATTATTTTCCAAGACTCATGGTAAGGATATACTGATTGTACAAATCTATGTGGATGATATCGTGTTTGGATCTACTGAAACCTCTTTGTGTACTGAATTTGCAAATTTAATGACTAATGAGTTTGAAATGAGCCTAATGGGTGATTTACAATTCTTTCTTGGATTGCAGATCTCACAATGCAGAGAAGGATATTTCATAAATCAATCCAAGTACATAAAAGAAATGTTTAAGAAATTTGGCATGGAAAGCTGCAAGCCAATCGAGTCACCCATGGGTACAAGTGCAACCTTGGAAGCAGATATAAAAGGTAACATGGTAGATGCCAAGAAATACAGAGGTATGATCGGATCCCTACTATACTTAACTGCATCAAGGCCAGATATTCAGTTCAGTGTATGCATGTGTGCTAGATATCAGTCTAGTCCTAGGGAATCATATTTAGGAGCTGTCAAGCGTATCTTTCGATACCTTGCCGGCACCCAAGAATTGGGTTTGTGGTATCCTACATATTGCAAACTAGATCTGATCTCATATTCGGATGCTGATTATGCTGGTTGCAAAATTGATAGGAAGAGTACTAGTGGATATTGTCAATTCTTAGGTGGATGTTTAATTTCATGGGCTTCTAAAAAGCAACATTCTGTAGCACTCTCCACTGCTGAGGCTGAGTATGTCACAGTAGGGAGTTGTGGTACACAAGTTCTTTGGATAAAACATCAACTCCAAGACTACAATGTAGATCTTGGCTGTGCACCCATTTTATGTGACAACACTAGTGCTATTAACTTGTCTAAAAACCCCATTCAACATTCTAGGACAAAACACATTGAGATCCGTCATCATTTTCTGAGAGATGAGGTATCCAAAGGAAATTTCATGCTTCAATTTGTAGAAACTGAAAAACAATTGGCAGATATTTTCACTAAACCCCTTAACAATGACAGATTTTCAACTCTAAGAAGGGAGTTGGGGATATGTAGAATATCTCTTGAAAATTCTTGAAATGCTCATATTCATGTGTTCTCTGTATAGCTTTCTGTCATTTCTGTAATTAGATATGTCAGTTAGATCTCTGGTACTGATTGTGTTTGGAAGCTCTGGTGTCGGCTGTTACTCAAGCAACTTTCTGCAAATTCCTGGCAATGCTACTGGTTAGCTCTGGTGGTCGACCCAAGACAGGGCACTGGTCGACCAAGGCATCAAGGCAGGAAACTGTTTGGTTCTGTGACTACGCAGATGTCGACAATAGACAGTCCCATAGTCGACAATAGATTTATAAGAAAGCAGATGTCAACATCAGGCAGGGTCTGTGACTGCGCAGATGTCGACCAGAGACAGCTCCATGGTCGACAATGGATCTGTAAGGAAGCAAATGTCCACTTTAAACAGGTTCCTGGTTAACACTAGTTCTGGTAGGAAATCTTCTGGATTGTTTAAACTGTTTGAGCTCAGATTCATCTTCACTCATTCACCATCATCCATACTTCCCATTCCCTGTGTCTTTCTATCTCATCCTGGCCAACATTACTTCTTAATTCAGCATGGATTATCAAATTGAGGGGGAGAAAAAGTGTAAACTCATTACTTGATAAAACATTGAATAACCTAACCATATCTTCCTATAAAATCACCAATGTATTCAATAAGAGTAGAGGTTGAGTGTAGTAATGAGGATTTGGACTGTACTACTTCAATAAATTCAAACCATAACTATGATTCTGTCACATGATTTTGGAGACTTATGATTGTTAGTAGTAAGTCGGTTTCCCTATATGTGCCCGTTCTGAACAGTTAATATAAATCCAAAAATATAGCATGAATGCACATGGAATACGCCATAACTCTGTCTTCATGGTAGAGCAATGGATTGGATTCTGAGAAACTACTGCCTCCCATCTTAAGAAAAAATGGATGAAAAATAAGTGAGAGGCATGTGTGTCATGAAGAATCAATCTATCTCTGCTACTATCAAAAATTATTGAAACTGGGCATACTGAGTAACTGGGGATATTGGCGTCTGATAAACGTATATCCTCACGGATCAAAGGTGTGTCCCAATTAAAAGTGGAATGGTTAGGCATGCTAAGTAGCCGAGGTTTCTGGCGTGTAAAAAGCGTGTCTCCTCGTGTAGAAAAGCATGTGATAAACCTGACCACAGCTTTCAAAATGATTCCAAAAGGAAACACTCAAAATTATCTAAAAGGCAGAGGAAAATGGTTGACCAAAGGTATGGCATGCAAAGAAAAGTTGAAAACACTGTTCAGCAAGCACAGCTATTAAAATCATCTCATGAAATCTATTATAAGTTTAAGAGGTCATGTGGAGGAAATTAGATATGGGGCGTAAGCTTATTGGTGCAATACTTTCAAATTCAAGTGAATCACTAAGCCCACTCTACTAGTTTACAAGGTGGTCTTTGCATAAGGGTGGAGAGGTTACATAAATGCTTCATTAAGGAACGGATGTACACTTCAATAAATCCCCCAAATTTAATTCGGCTGATTTAATCCTGGCCCTTCGTTTTCAGCATTGCGCTGGTTCCACTACCCTAGAATCTATGACCCAGATCTCATTCACTAATATCCTGCCCTATAAATTGAACCGACTGGGTCCCTACTCTTCTCACCCTCGCCGTTTTCACCCTTCACGGTCGTCCTCCATCTCTAGTCCCCTTTCGACCCCTTGTGCATCCCTCTCTCTCGCCTCAACACACTCTCTCGCTACCTTCCACCATGAATCCGTCGCGTGCTCAGAGGTCATCCAAGCGAGCAAGGGATCAGGTTCCTGCCGAAGCGTCGCCGCCGTCCAAGTACTCCAAGCAGAAGGCCACGCAGGGTCAGCCATCGACCACTCGGCGGTCGACAACGGATAAGACAGCAACCTTAGATATGCCCATCGTCCATCCAGTCTCTGGATCACTGAAGCCCCGGACCATCCTGTCCCCAAGAATAGTAAATTTCTCCGATCAGAAGCTGATGGAGATGTTCCCAGAACTGCTGGAAGTTTTGGACGCCCAAGGCTGGACAGAGTTTGTCTCTGCACATACTATGTATTCCCCACAGCTTGTGCAAGAGTTCTACCACAACCTGCAAGTCGTGGATGACAAGGTCTATACAGTAGTTCAGGGTGTCGTCGTCAGCCTTGACTTCAAGCTACTCCACAAGGCACTGAATATTTCCCGGCATGGTACTGCCTTCAATCCTGAGGATTTTGACTTCAAAGCTGCATACGCCGTGGTCACTGGCCAACCAGTCCCTGAGGTCCTTCCAAAATCCCTCAATGCCAACACTTTCCCTCCTCTTCATCGATTGCTCCATCACCTTCTTACCACTATAATCCAACCAAGAGGAGGCGCCAGGGAACATGTAAGTCGACTTCACCTATTTCTTCTCCATGGCCTCATCACACGCCAACCCATGTGCCTTCCCAAGCTCATGCAGAATACTTTCAAAACCCTCTTGCATTATCCCCTGAACTCTCTTCCATATGCTACCCACATAACTGCCATTTTGGAAGCAGCCACTATACCCATTCCTCACGCTCCGCGCGTTGTCATTCCCAAACGGCACGTATACTCGTTCCATTACATGACCACATTTTTGGGCTATAAGAAGGTAGGAGATCAAGTCCAGCGCACCCTACCATCCAAGGGTAAATCCAAAGCACCGTTGCCTCCCTCTTCTCCACCACAGACACCAATTCATGTTAGCCCTGCTGCAACCCCTCCACCTGTGGTGATTCCCACTCACACTCCCACTTTTACCACCACTGCTACCCATCCTCCACCTTCACTCGCTATTGTGCCATGGCAACCAGGCACTGCAGCCACTCATGTTCCATCTACGTCTGTTCCACCTCCGTCTACTTCTGCTCCACCACCTCCTTCCACCTCCAACACTGAGTCTCACGGAGTGCTTCTCCAGATAGCATCTCAGCTGACCTCACTCACAACTCAATTCCAATCCTTTCAAGAAAGTATGAATGCTGCAACCGGGCGCTTGGAGCTGAAAGTCCAAAGACTAGAGCAGCAGATGGAGACCAGGTTCATCAAGCAATAGGAACATGTTTAGTGTGTATTTTTATCATTTAAGTCATGAGTATGTGCATTTTATGAGCTTAATTGATATTAAATATACACTTCTCACACTTATTATTGATTTTGTATCAAATGTTTAATTTTTTGAAATTAAATAAATTTTTATGATAATTTTTACGTATTTATGCAGGCACGTAGTTCGAGGAAAACTCCAAGAAAAAGAAAATAAAAGAAAATAAAAATTATATTTTGAATGGGCCAAAAGCTCGAGGATTGGTTCAAAAAGAAAAGAAAAAAATTTTAGAACAAAAAATAAAATTATTTGCTATTTTTTGGAATTTTCTAAGTATATATAGATATATATATAGTTATATAGATATATATATTTATATAATATATATATATATATTAAAATTAAAAAAAATAAAAATTTCAAACCCGCCCCGCCCCCTTCCCGCCTTCGCCGCCCGGCACGGGCGACGAGGCCGGGCGAAGGCGGGCGAGGGGGGGTGCGTGGCGCGCGACGCGGAGGGGGGGGGTCGTGGCGGTTCGAGGGCGAAGGCACGCGGAGAGGGGCCGGCACACGCGGCAGGCGGAGGGCACGCGGGCGCAGCGTGCGCCACGCGCACACGCGGCAGGCGCAGGGCGAGTGGGCGCACGGCGGGCCCACGACAGGCGGCCGAACCCGCCTAACCGGTCGGCGCAACACGCCGGCAGAGAGAGAAAATGAGAGAAAGAGAGAAGAAAAGGCCAAACAAAAATACCAAACAAATTCAGAAAAATCCGAAAAAAATGGCAAAGTGGGCAGAACCTACCTGCCTACCATTTTAGGCTAAAATTGGGTACACTTGTTTGGAGTGTTTTTGTAACCCCTATATAAAGGGTGCATTGGTCTTGAATGAGGAGTTAGCAAGTTAGTTAGCAAGTAGAATTAGCAAAATGGCAAGAAGGATGAGTAGGGGGAGAGCTAGCTTTGGTCACTTGTAATGTAAGTTGTTCTTTACATTTCTGAAGTTGTTGAGTGCATCAAGTTGTATTTTCAAAGCTTTTGAAGTCAAAGTTGTAAGTTGTTCTTATTTCAATAAAAGTTTCATTTTTGAATTCAGCCTGTTCTTAGCCTTATTTCGCATGGTTGTAATCTTTATTTCAATTTGCTTTCTTCACAAATGTTGTTTATTTACAAGTCTTCTTCAACTTCTCTGTTTATCATTTCCTCAAATTCTTCCTATTTCATAGAGTTCTGGTCCGTTTTCTTAAGTGCTGTCCTGTGCATTTACTGTTCATCCGTGGTGATACCTTCTTCCATTTATTCATTTTGAACTCTTTCTAGTCCTCAAATAACTCTGAGTTCTTCATAAGAGTTGTTCCTCTCTTGTATATCTAAGTTTTATTTTTCTTGCACTTTGTCAAATTCCTCTTCTTTTGAGCTTTAGAATTAAGTTTTCAAGGTGCTGGTTTTCTGTCAATTACTGTTCATCCGAACCAATAGATCATAGTTTTTCAAGTTTTTCCTTATCTTCCTTTCATTTTCTGTTTCTGTGTTCTTCATAAAAGTTCTTCCTTTTTCAATTCTCTACAACTTTCATGTTTTACACTTCTTCTCATTCTGTCTATATTTGAAGTTATGCATTTTCTTCCAACCCCTATTTTCACTTGAATTCTGTTATGTTTTCCAATTTAAGTTTTCATAATCGCACTCCAAATTCCAACAATTGATTTTTCAAAACACAAGAATATTTTCCAACTAAGAAAAATAACCAAATTCCTTCCCCGTGGGATCGACCCGTACTTACCATTATACTCATGTTTTCAAATCCATAAGTGAGTGAGTGCGGTTATAAATAT
Organism: Amorphophallus konjac; assembly: GCA_022559845.1. NCBI lineage: Eukaryota > Viridiplantae > Streptophyta > Magnoliopsida > Alismatales > Araceae > Amorphophallus > Amorphophallus konjac. Next base: position 441,480,092 of record CM040118.1, read on the forward strand.
TTGAAATTTGTGTGGCACGGCAATTTTAACAACGACTGTTGAGCAGCATCAAATTTTTGGCGCCGTTGCCGGGGATGGAGATACTTTTCATAGTTGGATACTCTTGTGTTTACTTTGTATATTTGTATATTAATTTTTGCTTTCTTTACTTGTGCAGGAAAACGAAGAAAAATTTTTGAAAAACAAAGAAAGAGGAAGATCGAATCTGAAATTCCAAGGATAGGAAACGTTGTTGAAAGCCCGGCAGCATTGCTAAAGGACTGAAATCAAGAAACAGGTTCTATCTTTCCACTTTCTGAAAATTTTTTACAAAAATCTGAAAATTTCTTGAAAACTCTATAAAAATAAAAAACAATCAAAACAAAAGAAAAATTTTCATGCTGGTTAGTTAGGTTCATTAACTAAAAACAAAAAACAAAAAAAAATCTTCATTTGTACCAAATAAAAGACCTCATTGCAAGAGTAGAAACTACACTTTCATGCTCTAGGTCATGCATCATTTAGCTTAGAATTTGTCTTTGTTTAATTTCTGCATTGCATTTTGAAGATCGCGAGGGGCAAGGTACGTTATACTGATCCCAGTCTGGCATTCATTTTTGCATAAAGAACCCCTTGTTTGAAATTGTGGTGTGCATTTCATTTCAAAATATTTTAAGGGCAACACCCCTAACAAGATAAGGTGGGGATTTCATCACCCTCCCTTAGCCCGAAAACCACAATTTCCTTGCATCTCTGCATTACCTAGGCCTTAATAAAAGCCAGTAGACGTTGGCCCTAGGATCACACTGTGATTCCTGTGATACTTAGGTTTATCCTCTTATGAAAACTGGTGTCTAAGACAAGACGGTCGGATGGCAAACGCCTTAAGCGGGATTGTGGTTTTGTATAATAAGGTCCCTACGAAAGTAGGGGGAACCTCCCACTTCCCCACCCCTTACCTGGCCGGTGGACATACTGAGGGTGAATTTAAGTTCATTTTAATCACTTTGTGAAACCACAGTTGTAGGTCTGAGTCGCATCTAGGTCATTAGGATAATTTGTGTTAACTTGTTTGTGTTTGCATAAAAAAAGTTTTGAAAAATTGAAAAAAAATATATATATGATTTGAAATACTAAAAAAAATGTAAAAAAAAAAATTCATTTTATGGCCATTCATCTTGGAGGGAAACCCACGCCTATGAAGGAGCATTTTTATCCTTCTTCTTACAAGCCCTCCACCTGTATTCAACTCCCCGATATTCACGTTGATCAATATGAGATTCGCCCTAGTCTCATCCAGATGCTCCCATCTTTTTATGGGAATCTCAATGAAAATCCTTATAAGCATTTAGATGATTTTCTAGAAGTTTGCTCACTGATCAAAATTCAGAATTTTAATGATGATGCCCTTAAATTAATTTTATTTCCATTCTCGTTAAAAGATAAAGCAAAATGTTGGTTAAGGAGTTTTCGCAAGATTATCAAGACTTGGGAAGATATGCAGTCAGAATTTTTAAAAAAAATTTACCCCATAGGCCAAACCAACATGATGAGAAGGGCGATTACAGGATTTACTTAATGTCCGGGAGAGCAACTTCATGAATCTTGGGTGAGATTAAAGGAGCTAGTGAGTCAATGTCCACATCATGGGTTGCCCAGATGGCAAATTATCTTTACATTTTATGAGGGGTTATCCAATTTTGATAGGCAGATGGTGGACATATATTGTGGAGGGGCATTTTTAAGTAAAAGTGAAGATGAGGCATATGATCTATTTGAGATTTTGAGTGAAAATTCAATAAATCGTGCCTCCATCTCATCTCATCAACAACTTGTAGGACATGTCAAACAGGCGGAAAACCCAATCCACACTTTCATGGAAGTGTGTGAATTCTGTGCCAGTCTCACTCACCATGTGAGTGAATGCCCTACTATAGCCCGACTCTCTCCCGTCATCCAAGCACAGGTCCAAAATTCCCTAGGATTCTCTCAGCTCAAGCATGTTGCAGATGATGATAATCTTGGCTGGAGTAATCACACAAATTTGCCTTGGATGGATTCAACAATCCAAACCCATTTGTCTACACCTCTACCCCAAGCAATTCACGAGCAGCCCATGTATACTCAACTTCATCTCAACTCATCTCACCCCGATTTCGGACTCAATGTCAATACTAAGGGTGATTCACCGGGCCACTACTTTGAAGCTCAAAGCGTGTACTCTCAGTCTACTTACCATGACCCTTCGTCAATATTCAACCAACCCTCTCGATACGTGAATGATGATGATGATGATCCGATGCTTGGCATTTTGGCTCAAGATATCATTATTGGGAGTGAGGGGGAGTGCGCAAGCCATACCATGATGAAGGAAGGGACGGAATTAGGGGATGAATTAAAGAACACAAATGAACCTATTGATATCATCACCCCATTCTATGAATGTTTTGAGATTGAGAATATCACTGAGAAAATTAGTGGCCCAAACAACTTAATTGAGGATCTACATGTCGAGGAGGATTGCTTTATGATTAATAATCATGTTGATTTAGTGGAACTTAATTCTCCTCCCTTGGAAGAACTTGATGATGGGGCCTTGTTCGAAAAGTTTATATTTCCTCTATCAACCCCATTGTTGGAAAATTTGATTAAGAATCTTCAGGTGAGTGATGAGTATGATGAAAGCTCCGTCTTTGAAAAATTCCCATTTGATCTTACCTTTGATGAAGGGGCCGAGCTGGAACAATTTACATTTGATCTTCCCACTTCATTATTGGGAAATTTGATTCACAATTTTCGATTAAATGATGAATGTGATAAAGGGGTTTTATTAGAAACTTTCAAATTTGATCTACCCATTGAGCCCGATCCCCTCATGTTTGAATCATTGGATCAATTTGATTCTGGGCTCGTGCTACCCCTGCCAGATGAGCCTCTTCCATATGACATTCTGGGACCTGAGGGGGATGGATCAACAATATTCACTTTTGATTTAACTCCCCATCAGGAAGACAAGTTGATTGGTACCCTTCTAACACATGAGGCTGTTACTGGGAAGACTGTGGCTAATCATGACACTCTTATCCCTAAGCCACCGTTTGATGACCAAGTTCCCAAGGAGGAACCAGTCAATAAAGAGGTCATCAGGAGGGACGATACAGGTAAAAGGGACCGATGGATTGATATTATGAAAGGGTTATACCTTGATCTTGACAAATTATTGGCCACAGATCATTTTTTGATATCTAAAGCAGAAAACTGGATCGCACACAGGGTTAATGTTACAAACAATCATGTGCGAGTCCTGCCTCTTTCTAGCCCCGGTCCATACATGTCTACTCTTGTCTTCCAATGGATTAAGGGCTGGAATTTGAAGGAAGACAAGATCACGTGGTGGCTCATTCTGAATGCCACGCGTTGGTTAATGAGCTAATGAGCTACATGGTGTCTGGCTGACGACATAAAAGTTAGCGCTTCTTAGGAGGCAACCTAAGTGATTTTTGTGTGGTAATAAATTGTTGTGGGAAATTAGCTGTGTTTAGGGATTCGAGAGATAAGGACAACGGAGAGCCAAGCAAAAAGTATTTTATTACACACAAAAGCAAACAAAGAGATTACATCGGAATCCACCTTCTTTCTTCACATTACTTGTCTTGCCGCTCTCTGGGGCAAGATTCTCTAGAGGGTATTCCCAAGCCGAGATCAGCGGTATTACTACCGCACTAAGGACGCCGATCTGAGGGGGCAGCAAAGAAGCTACTGACACGAAAGCCACGCTCTCGTGCTCTTCGATAGCGTTCTTCGCCATCCTTCAGCCATTGCTCGGCTAGGCCGAGACTAGTCCTCAATTCAAAAAGTTGGGCCTCCAGGGCCCTCTTCTCCTCTTTCTCGGTCGATCTCTTGGCTTTCTCTCTGTCTCTGTCCTGTTCTCTCTCAGCCCGTTCTCTCTCTCTATCTTCTCTTTCTAATTGAAGGGTGATTCTCAACTCCACAGCGTCCCTTGAAGAATCCTCATCTGGACGACACTGTAGTTCTTCTTCCAGCTCAGTTATTCTATCTTCCTTCTGAGTGGCATTTACAAGTGCCTCTTGTGTTTCTTTCTCCTGCCACACATTTCATCTCAGGCAAATAACAATACTTGAATAAGGGATGTTAAATGGTGAAATCCTCACCTGTACAGAAAGCATCCCCTCTGCCTCTGCAGCCCGTTGTGTGGCATGAGCAAGTTGCTCGTGGAGTTGATCCAGCTCGGATGTGGGAATCCATAGACTGGAAGAAACACCATCTGCTCCCATCGCCGAAGAAACTGCATCAAGCTGAGCACGCTGCACATGTGGTGACATTAAGTGGTTAGCGCCCTGAATCTCAAAGCCTACCCGGAATATGTATTGAAATACTTACTGATGAACCTAGAGCCGCTCTGGTATCACTCAGCTCTTGCTCCGTGTCCGCCAGACGAGCTCGTAAGTTCGTTATTATAGTATCACGAACATCCTACAGTTATGGCTTTTGAGTTCACAAACAAAGAAAAAAAAAATTTTAAAAACAACAAAATGTAGAAGATACAAACATGGTTTCCTTACCTCTACAAGCCCTCCGGGCTGGAGCCTTTCTGCATACATTGCTCTGTAGAGGCGTAGGTAATCATCGCTATCTTGTGCTTGAGATTCCACGAGTGTGCCTCCCCGTTGCCAATCTTCATATTGTTCAGGGAAGCGCACTCTCCAATCAACACAGGTGGCTGGTCCATGCATCTGCCTTTCGACACTAGGTGACATGGTCATATCCACCCATTCTTGAGCCAGCCCTAAGGTCCGCATAGCTAATCGCAGCCTGAGGGGCTCGATTTCATTTAAGCAATGGAGCCAGAGGTCCCGTCCAAACCGGGCGCGGCTTCCAATTACCCAAGGCTGGTCAACATCGACCATGTTCATAAAAGGCCTCCAGTTTACCTTTAAGAGGTTGCACGTATCTTCTCAGTTAAAAAAAAATTGAAATAAATGAAAAAAAAATTGAGAAAATAATTATCCTACCATCGTTGCAGGGAACTCTTGCAACTCTCGCCTGAACACCATCAGTTGGTAGGGTAAAGGTACAGTGCTCATGATGGGTTGCCACCGTCTCGCTAGAGGGACCGTCAGTGGTCGACAGTGTCGAGCCCTCCCCATTGGAAGGTAATAGTAGCTCCACAGCTACACCATCATGTGTCATTGATGAAAACACAAACAAAAATCAGAAAATAAAAAAATAAAAAAATAAAATAAAAATTTTCATTATCTGGATTAAAGGCGTAAACCCATTTAGTGTCATCTCTTTGTCTGTCCTTTGCGACAGACTTGTAAACAGATGTGCCAGCACAGCAGCTCCCCAGGCGTATTGTCCTACTCTTTCCAAGTCTACAAGCAGTTCTAAGAAATGACAGTGGATACTGTCTCCCTTGGACCCCAGCAACAACTTGTCTAAGAGAAAGAGGAGGAACCTCCTTAGATCCATATTGGTCCGCTCCCAATTGCTGGTATCCATACAATACATAGCACGGGCACTTCTTTCTGCCCTTTCCATAAATTCTTCTATGGACTCATCATCACGCGGACGCATGTCAGTAAGCCCTAAAGCTTCCATGATCGATGCCCTGGCTACTGACCTGTTCTTCCGACTATCTAACTCCATCCCCAACAAGTTATGGGCACCTTCACGGTAATCCGCATAGGTGACACCAGTCACTGCTTCCCCATCCACTTTGAGGCCCGTGATTCGGACCACATCTTCCAAGCTGGGTACCATATGCCCCCACGGCATCAGGAATGCTCTACTTACCGGGTCCCATCTTTCACGTAGAGCTTGGATCATTGCAAGGTCGATCTTGAGTGGCTCAATTCTGAGAAAGGGCCCGAATCCCATCACATCCAACCTCGCTTTCTGGAAGTCCGGTAGCCCTCGATATGCAGCCACGACCAGCTCCCACGAGATGTGTGACTTCATCACACTCTGCACATACGCCAGAAATGAGAAATGGGAAGCTTTCCCAAGAAAGAACAGAGAAGAAGAAAGGAATGAAAGGAATCACTTACAAGCTGTGGTAGAGTCCTTTCACTCAAAAGTCCTTCAACTTCAGAGAATCTCCTGGCACTACTACCCGATCTACTCCTCTTCGAGGAGCGAGACGACTCCCCTTCAGCTCTAATGCTTGATTCACCCCCCATTCTGAACTTTGAGCAACACTCACTACTTCCCTTTCACTCGACTCTACTCTCACAACTTCGATGTTCTCCGGTCGAGTGAAAAGGGGGGTATTTATAAGATTGACGAGGAGTGATCAGCATCTCGCACCATCGCATCTAGCCATAGCCTTTGCGACACGTCATCCTCCCGTTAATCTCGCACCCACTCTACCATATAGAGTGGTCAAGTCGGAGACGTGCTTTATTGACTTTTTCTCTCTTTTCGGTCCAAAGATTCGTTGTGTTTCTTGTCCCGTTGTAACCACCTTTCGCCCAAAACACGCAATAGGGGGACATTTCTGCGGGAAATCCGGCTCCGTAACTCACGTTGCCATCATTGGTCGATTCCTTTTGAAATACATGAACATTGGGTCCCACTCCTTGTGTTAATTCCTGGCTTCTGATATGATTTCTTGTTTTAGTATGTTTATTTTTCAGTTGTCAGGCCAAGCTGCACCGACGCCCTCGTCATTTTACCCCGCCATCAGGTTGTATCCTTCCATCCCAACTATATTATCTCTTTACATGTCCTCTGATCTTTCTACTATTTATGCCATTGAGGACAATGTCATTTAAGTTGGGGGGGGAGATATTCAAAAAAAAAATTCAATTTTTTTTTTAAACTTTCAACAATTTTTTTTTTACTTTCTTGAATTGTCATGTGAAACAACAGTTTTTCCCGAGTTGAATTTCGTGATTCATGTCGCATGAAAAGTGATTCTAGAATGGAAATGACTAGAGACTCGGATGATGGATAATTTATTTACTCTAGCCATGGAAAACTGATTTAAAGAATCTCTTTAAAAGTTCAGATGCACTTTCAAAGAAAAGAAAAATCACGTTGCACGCTAATGAAACAAGAAGGACAAGCCTTCTGTTATTTGAGACAGACTGTCTGATATTCTGCATTTTCTGAAGAAGAAATATGTTAGAAGCTTTCTGCCATAGAAAAGTATGAGAAAAAAAATAAAGCACCATGAAAAATGCTCCGATTCTGAGTAACTGGGCCTACTTCACCTAAGACGTGTTGAGGTTCGCGTCAAAAGGAAAAGGGAACTTGGATCTGTGGAACCGAGCCTACTTCACCTAAGACGTGTTGAGGTTCGCGTAAAACAGTGAAGGGTAGTGCAGCATCATGTGTGTAAAGAAAAAAAAAGGGAAAAAGAAAGTAGAAAAGAAAAATATATATATAGTGATCCCAAAAGGGACATATCAATAAGGCAGACAAAAAGCTAATGTGCATTGAACGCTCTAAGTAAGAAGTGCAGAATTGAAAGGCATTTGTTCAGAATAGCAAGTGGAGGATGCAATTGTCTTCACTATGGACTTAGCATTACACATGCACAAGTGCTACTGAATTTTGATTAGATTCTTGATCATGTACCTGAATTTCCGATATAAGGCTAGTTTGTGGTAATTACTCCAGAGTCCTGATCTTTAGTTAACTCTATGAAAGATGAACTGCAAATGAGGCCTGAATATCTTTAAACTCTTGTTAGTTCTAAATTTTTTTCATTATGTGCATTGCTAAGGGACTAGCAATGAGTAAGTTGGGGGGTGTGATTAATGTGTATTTTTATTATTTAATTCATGAGTATATGCATTTTATGAGCTTAATTGATATTAAATATACACTTCTCACACTTATTATTGATTTTGTATCAAATGTTTAATTCTTTGAAATTAAATAAATTTTTATGATAATTTTTACGTATTTATGCAGGCACACAGTTCGAGGAAAACTCCAAGAAAAAGAAAATAAAAGAAAATAAAAATTATATTTTGAATGGGCCAAAAGCTCGAGGATTGGTTCAAAAAGAAAAGAAAAAAATTTTAGAACAAAAAATAAAATTATTTGCTATTTTTTTGGAATTTTCTAAGTATATATAGATATATATATAGTTATATAGATATATATATTTATATAATATATATATATATATAAATATATATATATATATTAAAATTAAAAAAAATAAAAATTTCAAACCCGCCCCGCCCCCTTCCCGCCTTCGCCGCCCGGCACGGGCGACGAGGCCGGACGAAGGCGGGCGAGGGGGGGTGCGTGGCGCGCGACGCGGAGGGGGGGGGGCCGTGGCGGTTCGAGGGCGAAGGCACGCGGAGGGGGGCCGGCACACGCGGCAGGCGGAGGGCACGCGGGCGCAGCGTGCGCCACGCGCACACGCGGCAGGCGCAGGGCGAGTGGGCGCACGGCGGGCCCACGGCAGGCGGCCGAACCCGCCTAACCAGTCGGCGCAACACGCCGGCAGAGAGAGAAAATGAGAGAAAGAGAGAAGAAAAGGCCAAACAAAAATACCAAACAAATTCAGAAAAATCCGAAAAAAATGGCAAAGTTGGCAGAACCTACCTGCCTACCATTTTAGGCTAAAATTTGGTACACTTGTTTGGAGTGTTTTTGTAACCCCTATATAAAGGGTGCATTGGTCTTGAATGAGGAGTTAGCAAGTTAGTTAGCAAGTAGAATTAGCAAAATGGCAAGAAGGATGAGTAGGGGGAGAGCTAGCTTTGGTCACTTGTAATGTAAGTTGTTCTTTACATTTCTGAAGTTGTTGAGTGCATCAAGTTGTATTTTCAAAGCTTTTGAAGTCAAAGTTGTAAGTTGTTCTTATTTCAATAAAAGTTTCATTTTTGAATTCAGCCTGCTCTTAGCCTTATTTCGCATGGTTGTAATCTTTATTTCAATTTACTTTCTTCACAAAAGTTGTTTATTTACAAGTCTTCTTCAACTTCTCTGTTTATCATTTCCTCAAATTCTTCCTATTTCATAGAGTTCTGGTCCGTTTTCTTAAGTGCTGTCCTGTGCATTTACTGTTCATCCGTGGTGATACCTTCTTCCATTTATTCATTTTGAACTCTTTCTAGTCCTCAAATAACTTTGAGTTCTTCATAAGAGTTGTTCCTCTCTTATATATCTAAGTTTTATTCTTCTTGCACTTTGTCAAATTCCTCTTCTTTTGAGCTTTAGAATTAAGTTTTCAAGGTGCTGGTTTTCTGTCAATTACTGTTCATCCGAACCAATAGATCATAGTTTTTCAAGTTTTTCCTTATCTTCCTTTCATTTTCTGTTTCTGTGTTCTTCATAAAAGTTCTTCCTTTTTCAATTCTCTACAACTTTCATGTTTTACACTTCTTCTCATTCTGTCTATATTTGAAGTTATGCATTTTCTTCCAACCCCTATTTTCACTTGAATTCTGTTATGTTTTCCAATTTAAGTTTTCATAATCGCACTCCAAATTCCAACAATTGATTTTTCAAAACACAAGAATATTTTCCAACTAAGAAAAATAACCAAATTCCTTCCCCGTGGGATCGACCCGTACTTACCATTATACTCATGTTTTCAAATCCATAAGTGAGTGAGTGCGGTTATAAATATTTGAAATTTGTGTGGCACGGCAATTTTAACAACGACTGTCGAGCAGCATCAGAACACTCAGAACATGCTAGCTCTCGGTTTAACAGACTGGTTGCCACATTAGCTGAAGTGTCAGCAGAGATGGGTACACGCATTGAGTTCACAAACCAGCAGATTAAACAGAATCACCATGCTACTATCTCCGAGATCCAGAAGCTAAGGCTTTCTTATGCACACATAGTTGACAAGCTGGATCGGATGGCAGAGAACGTGAAGCCCGAGACTTCTTCGTCCTCCTCGGAGTGAATGTCTGGATACTCCTCTTTTTGCTGTTGACAAAGGGGGAGAGAGTCTATGTGTGTCATTGTCTGTCTAGGTGTGTCTAGATGTCAAGTCTTTGCCTTTGTTTTCATTCATGTAACTCGTGTTATGATACTTTTGAAAGGCATATCAAATGAATTTTCTGGCTGAAAACTGTGATAATGATATATGTTATGATAGTTTCTGAATGGCATATCAAATGCATTTTCTGGTTGAAATAATCTCCTGATTGTCACAATGACTCATGGTTGTCATCATCAAAAAGGGGGAGAATGTTGTGCATCCCTTTAGTTTTGATGATGACAAAGGATATGTGTGATTAATCTATTTTAATAACACAACACATGCAAGATTGATTGATTGCGTCTTCACATGATGGATGTGTCCAATTCAATGCAAATCTGATAGTTCAAGTTATTTCAGGTTTACTGAAGTACTAATGAAATCAACAAATCAGAAGAAATGTCAAAGGTTGCTTGTCGACCAGAGAAGTGGTCATTGTCGACCAACGAATCCAATCAAACACAGCTCAAGTCATTTTTCCTCTGTACGCGCTCTGGTTGTCGACCAGAGCCCTGCTCGTTGTCGACCACGGAACAGACAGAGCATCAGACAGAACTGCCAGTCATCTGGACATTGCCCCTTGTCGACCAGCGACAGGGCTATTGTCAACAATGAGCGATACGAGCATCAGCCTAAAGAACTAGCCGTCTGGACACTGCTCATTGTCGACCAGAGACAGGGTCGTTGTCGACCATAAGCGGTATAGCGTCCAGAACCGAATTCCAACCGAATTCAGTTTCGGTTCCTTGAAACCTGCAGGTTGTTGTTGCAGGTTGTTGGGCTGTTCAGAGGATAAGATTCCGCACGGGATTCAAGGAGAGAATCTTGCTAAGAACCGGTCAAACCTTTTTAAGATTCTATTTAATCTTCTCCCTGGTTTTTAGCGAGTAACCCAACAGGTTTGCACTTGCGCGGGAAACAGCTCCGGGTTTGATAAGAACTGGTGCAAAAAGGAGAAGAAGACAGGGAACTGAATAGGGGAACACAGAGTAGAAGAAAAAGAAAGGATACACTCACGAAGATACTCTGAAAAAGGAAAGAAGGAGTGGCTCTTCAGAAATCACAAAGACTGCACAAGACCGAAGGCATCTTCATTGCTGCAGAAGAAAAGACCGACTCAAGACAAGCAAGACTCCAGCAGCGTCGCAGCTGAAGGCAATCGTCTGGAAGTTCAACAGGGAGTCTATTCTTGTTATCTGCAGTCCCAGGCTGAACTCTTTTCTTTGATTCAAACGCTCTTGTTCAGTCCTGTTGCATTTTTTATTCTTTTCATTACATCAAGTGTCAAGCTGTGAGGCAGCGGGTACAAGCTGTGTGTCAGCAGGAAGAAGCTGTGTATCAGCGGTGTATTGGTTGAGATCAGGAGTTCTCATTTAGTGAAGCCTTGCTCAAGTTGAGCAAGGGGTGGACGTAAGTCTCGGGAAGAGACTGAACCACCTAAAAATCCTGTCTTGTGGTTTTGCTTGTGGTGTGTGTTCTTCTTATTGCTTGCTGTCACGGTAGTTATCAGTTTTATCTTTGCAACCCATAGTTTGCTTAAGGTCTAGTCGATCTTTGGTTTATAAATCTAAAAAGGGGCTAGATCTATTCACCCCCCCTCTAGATCTATTCAGTCCGTACTCAACAGGGTTGACTGGAACAAGACAACGACGATTCTACAGTAGGAAAGAGAATCCTACTTCAAGCAAGAAAACTCATGGCTATCTCATAACATGGCTGATGTGACACCACCTTGGGGGTGATAGTCACAAGACCGAAGACCCCTCGGACCTAGCAAGCAAGCAATGCAACAGACCGGCAACTTCACTCGAGCGGACTCACCCGCTTGGCGTGCACCCGGGTCCGTAGGTGGACCGGCCATGGGGATGAGGGTCCGAGGTTGGACCTTGAGATTCCAGGGGGTTGGCTAGCTTAAGATTGAACCCCCAAGGGTCCCGAGATGCCCACTCTCGCAGGCGGCCAGCATGCTGAGGGTGTGGGATATAATGGCTCTCTCACAACTTGCCCGCGGTAGTCGCTCAATTATAAGCAAATTCTGGTATCGGGCACTCTCTTACTGCCGACGGAGCAACCAAAAACAATAATAAACTAAGAAATTAAGGGCCAGCAATGAGAAGTGTTTTGAAGCTCACCTGATCGGCGTGAATACACCGATCCCGGTCGGAGACGAGGGCGAGCGGGGAAGCGTGGGCTTTCCCGCACGCCGCGCCGATGAAACTTCAACCTGAAATATAGTGGGTTACAACACTACACCTCCCGCAGGAGGGGGATCTCGGGGTGGGGGTTAAGAGATTTACAATCAAATACTACCTCCACACAGGGAGGGGCGCTAAGCCGGCCATGCGGGGTGGGGAAACTATGATAGAAAAACTAAGTTGCCGAGCTTCGTCGGTTCTGCCGGCTTCAAGAACAGCTTGACAGGTAGTTGATGTCGGCGCCTCCATGGGCTCAGCTGAGTTCCAAATTCTTCAAAAGAGGTGCCAAAACTTTCCAGACTGACTCAGGATGTCGCCTGAATTTTCTTGGAATTTCGTGACGATGTCTCTGGCCGGGGCAAAGCCTGGAACAGGGCTGGTCTTTGCTGGTTCTGGTTGCTCTCAGGGTGATGCTACTGGAAGATGGGGGAGCCACGAACTCTCCTGTACTCTGTTAGAGGCAAGACGAGTACCGTTGCGATCGTGGTCGAGTCTTCTTTCCGTCGAGACCAACGGCGCCGTCGGCAAATGTTGGAACTGATCGTGAGGGCCCGAGCAATAGGGATGTGTCGGTTCTGGCTTGGGAAAATTGACCTAACGCACATTGAATGGAAAATTTGTAACTTTTGATGCCGAGGTCCAAACTTAGCTCTGCTTCTTGGGGATGGGATAAGACTTGAATGAGAATCCCTCAGCCAAGTTTCATGCCCAGATCTGCAAGGGAGTGGCCATGGATGAACTTGATCTGGAGCTCTAGTTCTCTGCCTGAGTGATTCTGCGCAGTCGCGGAAGAATTGCTCTCACGGGTAACTCGGTGCTTGGACGAAGATGAAACCACCTTGGCTGCGAAGCTGACTAGACGACAAGTCCAACGGTATATGGTATGCCTCCTAAAGCTTCTTTGTGATGACATGGCTGCCTCATAAATTCTCTGGTACTCTGCTGCCTACGAGCTGGGAATAGGCTGATGGTGTAGGGTTGTGTGTATGAGAGTGGGATGGCCAAGGGAAGCAATGGGAAATGGGGAGGGAGACCAGGGTAGGAAGGGGGTGTTGGGGAGGGGTGAGGGGCAGCCAGCAAGGGAGAGAGATTCAAATTTGGTCTAGGGTTTGAGCCCCTTCAGCCTTGGGGAGATGGAAGGGTGCTTGGGAAAGGGTAGTGGGTGGTTGGGGGTTGGAGGGTGGCTTGGATATTGGTGGGTTCTACCTTGGGGGTTGGGGGGACTTGAATGAGTGTATGGGGAAGGGGGGATATTAATGAAGAGTGAATGGAGAGGAGAGAGAAGCAATTTCAAAATTTGGGGGTGGGAAGAGAGAGAGAGATAGTGTGTGTGAGAGAGAGGGGAATCCACCCCTTACAGAGAGAGAGGGAGAGAGAGAAGGAGAATACACTCCAATTGCACTAGAACACTCAATTTTTGATTGACCAAAAGATTACATATGAGGGAGTGGGGTGGCCTATTTATAGGCACTCATATTTTCTTAGGACTAAAATGACCCTGACTAATCAACTAATGACCAAAGTAGTCCAAGGTAGTGTGCCCCTTAGACTGCTTAATTAATCACATGACTCAAGACTTAGGTAAATGACCCTTATACCTAGGTACCGGACTCAAATAAAGAGAAAATTACATAGTTTATGACTCAAATAAAATATGAAAATTACATGGATTGACTCAAAAAAATATGGAGAACATAATGGAGCAAACCGATGATCCATCAGAGCTTCGCAAAAAGTGGAGGGGTAAGTGATGCCCCCATCATACCCCCGGGGTGGGGAGAACTCGACCCCATCGAGTATGGGTCCACCGGGGAAGTGGTACACCAAATGCAGCCCCGAGTGAGCCACGATCTCCAAACTCAACCCCGCGTCCATGGCCGGGGGATGGCACTTCAGCTTCACAAAGTGGCATTGACACACCCTCATGCTGGCAATGATACCTTGCTTGCCTAGTATTGCCTCCGTGTGCACACGTCGGGCTCTTAGGCTGATTTATGGTAGCTCTCCGGGGGTGTCCCTCTTAAAGGAAGGTATACGCTCAAAGCACTCACTAGGATCCACCGCGGTGCCCATATTGGGTGTCGGATCTGCCATGTGGGAAATGGGGTAAATCCCAAAACCCATCGGTAAGTCCAACCCGTAAGCCGGGTTGCCAAAGCCACTCAGAACTTGGCAAGGTCCAAGTCCTCGTGCCCTCAAATTGGAGGTGACCCTAGGGTAGAGCCACTCCAAAGTCATTATCGCCAAGTTGCCAACTTGAAATTCCAAGTGGTGCTCGTGACCTTTTGCCCACTTCTTGTGATTCTCACCGCTCGTTGCTTGATGTTTGCTTGGATGCATATGACATGCACTATGATGCAGTGTGAGTGGGAAATGTGTGGTATGCAAAGGTGGTCCAGGACAACCACATATAGACCTATCGTGCATTGATGTTATGAAGACTTTGAATGATTTGGGAGGACCGGGGCATCCATAGGTGTCCCTCTTATGCGTGGGTGTGATAAATGCTGGAGGACCCGGACATCCATGAAAGCTCCTAGCATACATAAGACCAATGCTGAATCGGGGAGGACCGTTACACCCAAATAGGGACCACTCATGCTTCCTTCTTGACATGTGGGTGATGTGAATGAATGGACCCGACTTTCTAATCATGCCAAGTGGTGTGTTGTGCCAAGACTTATGCACTCATATTCCAAAGAAGACTTCCATGGGTATAGGTGTAGGACGGCCTTTGAACTTCCATGTGAAAGGGTCGAAGGGGACTAGGAAGGTGGGAATTATGGAGAGGGGCTCTTCCTTGCTTCCTAGGCGTATGTTGCCTATGGCGACGGTTCCCTTGGTGTGGCTCGAGTCTTTGAAGAGGTGGACTTGGTCCAACATGGTTGGTTGGGGTAGGGAAAGGTAGGTTGTGGGTAAGGTGGGTGGGTCACATGGGTAATTTGGCTCCCATTGGAAGGGATCAAAGGGGTAGTGGATTGGGATTCCTAGGGAGAAGTGCTCTATGTCCTCAAGGTCTTCACAAGGTGGGTCATCCTTATCTATTGGGATGATTGGGCCGATGTAGTGAGCGGGTGGGTTGGCCAATGTCCTTGGCATCTCAATGGTAGGGGAGTGGACCGAGATGGGTTCTTCCACCATGGGGAGAAGGAAAAGGAGGTCGCTAGTGTAGCAACCAGTAGTGCAAACCGAGGTGATAGACCCGACACATGGGTAGATGAGGTCAAGGCTCTCGGGTCGGTCCACCCATAGGGTCAATAAGCAAGTTAGCTCAAGCTGCCATTGTAGGCCTTTGATGAGATCATCAAAACCCTCTACCTCATAGTAGGTTTGGATTGTGGTGTGATAGGAGTGGATGGGCACATTTTGGGATTGGTGTCCCAAGGGTGAGAGATGTGGGGGTGAGCTAGGAATGGTGGGTCCTATTTTGAGCCTTTGGAGTATGGACTCATTCATGGTGAGGGTGTGTGGCTCTTGAGGATCTGGACTAGGAGGGGTGGGTGAGATGCGTGGTTCTTGGATTTTCTTTATGGTGGGCGGTGGATCTGGATTGGCATCCATCTCCGCTTGGTTGGGTGTATGGGCCATGCGTTCCTCTACCAAAGGGTTGGGATGGTCATTTGGGGTTGGGGTGGTGGTGGCCGGCGCATGGTGCACCCGAGATGGTGAGCAAGGTTGAACTTGGGTTGGGTTTGGTAGGGGAAGTAGCGGAGGCCTTGGTTGGGGTTGGATTGGAGTAGGGAGAGGGAGATGGGTGGGTTGAGGGGGTTTGAGGGAATTGGCCTTGGGAGGATTGTCCCTTTTGGGGGACATTGTAAGGGTAGTGGTGGCCGGGGTGGGAGCGGTTTCAACCACTATGGGCATCGAAGGATGCTTCTTAGTGGGGCATTGCCTGGCGATGTGTCCCAATTGGTGACACCTATAACATTCTGGCTCGTACTCACCCGTGGTTGTCTCATTCACTTCTATCTCCATAGGGCCTTTTCCTTTTTGAGAAGGGGTAAGGTGAGGGGTGGAGGTGGAGGTGGGGGCCAAAGGGGCTTGAGTAAGGTGGGTTGTGGAATTGGGTTTTGGTTGCATTGTGGGTAATTGGGGAATTGGAGTCTTGGGTTGGCCGAGTGGGGATGGTGGAGTTGAAGTGCTCCTTGGGTTTTGGTGATCCGAGTAGAAGGGAGAAGGTCGGGGAGTGTAGACTTTCCTAAGTTCGACTTTCATATTTTCCCATGTGTTAATAGGCTCTTGCCTCATCACCTTCCTTAATCGTTCAACGAGCTGCCACCTATCCTCGGCATGGCGCACAAGCCGACTCTTGGCAAGGTAGATTCTCATGGGTTCAGTCATTGGAGTCCTCCTAAATTATTTGTCCATGTTTTCTTCCCACTCTAGATATGCACTACGGTGGTACCCGTCAAAGATAAGGTCCTCAAATAGGACAATGTACAAAGGGGTGTCAATCGGACCCTTGTGGAGGGTTGAGTGGGACAGATGTGACCAATATGAAGTAGCCATGCTAGTGGGCAAGGTTGATGCACCGGGAGATGAATGCAAATGCGCCCTAGGACCAACTTATGGAGAGACAAGTTATGAATTTGCTATAATACCACTTGATGTGACACCACCTTGGGGGTGATAGTCACAAGACCGAAGACGCCTCAGACCTAGGAAGCAAGCAATGCAACGGACCGGCAACTTCACTCGAGTCGACTCACCCGCTTGGCGCGCACCCGGGTCCGTAGGTGGACTGGCTATGGGGATGAGGGTCCGAAGTTGGACCTTGAGATTCTTAAGATTGAACTCCCAAGGGTCCCGGGATGCCCACTCTTGCAGGCGGCAAGCACGTCGAGGGCGTGGGATATAATGGCTCTCTCGCAACTTGCCCACGGTAGTCACTCAAATATAAGTAAATTCGGGATCGGGCACTCTCTTACCGCCGACGGAGCAACCAAAAACAATACTAAACTAAGCAAGTAAGGGCCAGAAATGAGAAGTGTTCTGAAGCTCACCTGATCGGCGTGAATACACCGATCCCGGTCGGAGACGAGGGCGAGCAGGGAAGTGTGGGCTTGCCCACACGCCACACCGATAAAGCTTCAACCTGAAATATAGTGAGTTACAACACTACACCTCTCGCAGGAGGGGGATCTCGGGGTGGGGGTTAAGAGATTTACAATCAAATACTACCTCTACGTAGAGAGGGACTGTAAGCCGGCCAGGCGGGGTGGGGAAACTACGATAGAAAAACCGAGTTGCTGAGCTTTGTCGGTTCTACCGGCTTCAGGAACAGCTTGACATGTAGTTGATGTCGGTACCTCCATGGGCTCAGCTGAGTTCTGAACTAGTCAAAACAGGTGCCAAAACTTTCTAGACTGACCTAGGATGTCGCCTTAATTTTCTTGGAATTTTGTGACGATGTCGCTGGCCGGGGCAAAGCCTGGAACAGGGCTGGTCTTCGCTGGTTCTGGTTGCTCTCGAGGTGATGCTGCTGGAAGATGGGGGTGCCACGAACTGTCCCGTACTCTGTTGGAGGAAAGATGGGTGCCGTTACGATCATGGTCGAGTCTTCATTCCGTCTAGACCAACGGCACCGTCGGCAGATGTCGGAGCTGATCGTGAGGGCCCGAACAACAGGGATGTGTCAGTTCTGGCTTGGGAAAACTAACCTGACGCACTTGGAATGGAAAATTTGTAACTTTTGATGCCGCGGTCCAAACTTAGCTCTGCTTCTTGGGGATGGAAGAGGACTTGAAAGAAAAGCCCTCAGCCAAGTTTCGCGCCCAGATCTGCAAGGGAGTGGCCGTGGTCAAACTTGATCTGGAGCTCTGGTTCTCTGCCTGAGTGGTTCAGCGCAGTCAAGGAACAATCGCTCTCACAGGCAGCTCGGTGCTTGGATGAAGATGAACTACATCGGCTACGAAGCTGACTGGACGACGATTCCAACGGTATATGGTACACCTCATGACGCTTCTTGGTGATGATGTGGCAGCCTCAGAAAGTCACTAGTACTCTGCAGCCTGCGAGCTGGGAATAGGTTGATGGTGTAGGGTTGTGTGTATGAGGGTGGGATGGCCAAGGGAAGCAATGGGAAGTGGGGAGGGCGACCAGGGTAGGAAGGGGGTGTTGGGGAGGGGTGAGGGGAGCCAGCAAGGGAGGGAGATTAAAATTTGGCCTAGGGTTGGAGCCCCTTCATCCTTGGGGAGATGGAAGGGTGCTTGGGAAAGGGTAGTGGGTGGTTGGGGGTTGGAGGGTGGCTTGGAGATTGGTGGGTTCTACCTTGGGGGTTGGGGGGACTTGAATGAGTGGATGGGGAAGGGGGGATATTAATGAAGAGTGAATGAGGAGGAGAGAGAAGCAATTTCAAAATTTGGGGGTGGGAAGAGAGAGAGGGGGGGACCCCATAGAGAGAGAGAGAGAGTAAGTGAGAGAGAGGGGAATCCACCCCTTAGAGAGAGAGAGGGAGAGAGAGAAGGAGAATCCACTCCAATTGCACTAGAACACTCGATTTTTTATTGACCAAAAGATTACATATGAGGGAGTGGGGTGGCCTATTTATAGGCACTCATATTTTCCTAAGACTAAAAGGACCCTAACTAAGCAACTAATGACCAAAGTAGTCCAAGGGAGTGTGCCCCTGGGCCAAGCCCACTAGTTGGGCCCATTAGACTGCTTAATTAATCACATGACTCAAGACTTAGGTAAATGACCCTTATACCTAGGTACCGGACTCAAATAAAGGGAAAATTACATAGTTTATGATTCAAATAAAATATGAAAATTACATGGATTGACTCAAAAAAAATATGGAGAACACAATGGAGCAAACCGACGATCCATCAGAGCTTCGCAAAAAGTGGAGGGGTAAGTGATGCCCCCATTAGTGGCCATAGCCCTCATAGGACATCAATAGATATCCACGGGAACGGCAAACCACAAGGTCAAGCCGAGGCACTTGTAAACCAACACATCGGGAAACGACACGCAGGAATTTAGCGGAGGAACATAATCTGGCGGTCATAGAATGAGCCGCTAGGGGACTGTAGCGGTTAAGGATTAAGCCACTAAACCCACTCAACCCTGAACCGACCTATTCGGACAAACCACCAAAGCGGTCTAATATAGACCCGCCACACGGACTAGGCTGTCCAAGGGACAACCGCCACACTAACTGCCCTAAGATAAAGACCTAAGTCAAACTACATGTAGCGGCATTAGAAAGGTGTGCTACAGTGAAGAAACGCATGAAGGTTGGGCCGCCAAGGCCAACTGACTTAAATTCTTGACTACGTCTAAAACCACGATAACATGAATACCGAGGCAGATCACAAGCCGCCGAGACCATCCCCTCAAGACGAGAACTCAAGGGAGGCCACTCACATGCGGGGGAACCCCACCGCACTCACACCAATACACAGTGACTCGATCGAGCGTAACACAAAGCCCGGGACACACATCCCTATGGGCACACTAATCGACGTAACACGACACCTCTCGACACCCCAGAAACACGGACACGGAACCCACAGGGTGTCCGGGACACTCGCGAGGCAATAGGTCGGTCATTGGGTCTCAACCGGACCGACCAGGACTCAAAACGAACAAAAATAGAGAATTCCGATTGACCAGGCCCCTGGGGTCGGTCGACCGAACCTGTGGGGTCGGTCGACTGGACCAACAGTCGGACCCAACACGGTCCACGGGCAACCGTCGGTCGACCGGCCCATCCGGTCCGGTCGACCGGTCACGGCGAAAAATCGGCCAAACCCTAACCTCTGGCCCCGATTCCATGCCCCGTTCGATTCCGATCGAAGGGGTAAACATCCATGATGAGAATACCAACCTTCCACACTCTGGAAGGGATCAAAACAACGCACAAATGGCTTGAAATGGGTAATTCCACTGAATTGACCCTAAATGAGTCACCGGGGTTCCCGGGCTCGTACCGGCCCCAAATGACAACCAATCGACACAAAAATAGCGGATCTGGAATGCTGGCATTCCAGGGGTTCGATTGATACCAACTGATCTAAAAATCATCGATGTTTTTTGGCGAAGCCTGCAAACACCCCAAAAGCATGATTTTACCCCAACAAGACAAAACCCACTCGTATGCTCACCATTCGACGTGAAACTTTGAGGGGACGTAGAGGAGAAGTAGAGCTTCTGTCTCCCTACCTCCACCGATGATTCCGTGCACTGTAGTGACTAAACCACGTCGAAAATGCCAAATCAATGAACCGCGCCATCTCGGAATCCACCGAGGGATCGCGTCTCGCCACGCTCAAACCGTCGCCCCATTCTGCGTCCCGATCACTCCATCGCGTCTCCGCCTCGGCCAGCTCTCCACGGTCACGCGCGCCGCGTTAAACGGCCCAGAGACGAGAGAGAACGAGGGAGAGAAGGAGATGAGAGAAATGAGGAAGGAGAGAGGGGGTTGAGGGTTACATAGAAGAAATTAGGAAATTTTCTTAATTTCTGAAAATTCTAATTTTTGTGTCGAAAATCCACTAATTTATAAAAATACGTAAAAATAGCCGAAACGATCCTCTCAAAGAGTACATCGCTGCTGTAACGTCCTCGAGTCGATGAACTAAGAAATAAACTCACCGCATGGTTCCGTAATTTGTACGAGAGAAAAACCCACACGGATCGTAAAACTCAACTCAGGACCCACAAAAATGATCTGAAACCCTCCAATAAGGATCCAAAAGACCTAATAAGAATCTGATAAGAATCCATGGCATTACAGGAGAAGACAATGTCATGAAGGGCCATGCTACCTCTATTCTAAATTGAAGCAAAAAGGCAAGGTACACTGAGTAACTAGGGGTGATGGTGTCTAATCAACGTGCACTCCCACGTCAAAAGGTACATGCTTCACTTGACTGCTCGTAAAAGCAATAACCGTTGGTATTCGATAATGATTTCAAAATGAAAAATTTGAATATGTAGTGCTCATGAATAAAATCAGAAACGTCTAAGTGTTTAACCTAAATACTTCTTTTGTGGCTTTCAAAAGGGCTTTTGGAATTGAATGAGTAGGATGAAAAGAGGTTAATTTGGTCTATATATGTATCTCGGGTTCATTTCTATTAATGTTGAATGCAGATATTTTCAAAATGCTATTTTTTTAGAAACTCAGAATTCATCAGTTTTAAACCAACCTGAATATAAGGGCTTTATCATTTGATTTCTATAACTAAAGAATCTAAAAAATCTTTAACTCTACATTTATGAACTTGGCTTAGGATGAAGAACATCCATCTTATCATCTCTTGGATCTGTGCCTCAAAAAATTCCAAGTGTCGACTCCTTGCGTCCAGACTTCTATCTGGTTGGCTTTTGTCCTTAAGATAATTTGGCCTCTTAATGCTCTTGCTCATATGCTATCTACTTTCTCTGAACAATCTACATAGACTCTCCTAGCTGCCATGAAAGCATCACCACTCTCAACAATTGTCATCATCTCAACAGTTGGTTTACATTTTCCTTCCTCCATGCATTTCATAGAAAACCTTAAAAATCTAAAAATCAGAAAACCAAAATTTTTGAAAAACCTAAAAACCAAATCTATTTTATGGATGCAAAATTGCTATCTGATTGCATCTTCCTGCTGATCAATGGCCTGCATATATTTGTCCCTCATGTTTCAGCCTGTGTTGCCTAGCAATGACTTCATGGCCTCCAATGTCACCTTGTGTGAACTGTTCATGCCAAGCTAAGGGACCTAACAATTGGTATCATGGTCTTTAGAACCATGCTTGTATTAACAGGGAGCCCAACAATCTGCTCCTACATTTGGCTGCTCTAGAACTCATAGCATCTAACATCACAATGACTCATAGTTGCATATTCTGTCTTGTTACTTGACATACAAACTCTCATGTTATCTCTCTTTATTGCTTGCTGAGTGGAAATTTTTTTTTACCCTGGATCTCGTGCTACTCCATGTGCTCATTTTATGACTTTGAAATTGGCTTTTAGTTGTGTCCTCTTTGCTAATGGCAAAGGGGGAGAAGTTTTGAGATGAGTCATAGTTGCTTTTAGAGATGACTCATGACAAACTCACAATGACTCATAGTTGCCATCATCAAAAAGGGGATGAATGTTGGGCATGTGTGGAACATGTTTGATTCTATTGTTGTTTTGATGATGTCTGACTATGACTCATTGATGAGTCTTATATGGATTTGATAATGCCAACATGTATAAGTTTCAGGTCAAAGTCAGCGCAACCATGTGAAGATAAAAGAAGATGAGCAGTATGAAGATGTCATGCAATAGTGTAATGAGAGATGATGCATTGAACGAAACGAGCTTCAGCGGTGTCGACCTCTCGAAGTTGTAGTGTCGACCTCACGAAGCTGTATGGTATGAACAAGGCCAGCCAACTCAAGGTGTAAAGGCATAGGTAAGCACAGAATCCAAGGAGCTACGCATATGGTGGAACATAGTTAAAGTTGAACAGGATTCAGATAAGAAGTGCAACCTCTTAAAGGACTGGTTGACCTCACAGTCTAGCTGCCTTGACCTCATAAAGAAGAAACTCCAAGCAGTTCTCTGATGCTCTAACCTTACAATGTTGTTACTTCGACCTCGGGTCTTCACTGTAGGAAGAAAAGCCCAAATGAGATTCATCGGTGTCGACCTCACGAAGCTGTAGTGTCGACCTCACCAGCTACAGCAGCCATCCGCCTAAAGAAATCCCTAAGGGTAGTGTCGACCTGATACTCTCAGGAGGTCGACCTTAGACCCTCACAGAAAGCGTTATAAATGCTCCTCTTCATGGCTGCCTCGACCTCGTCATGCGGAGCGTTGACCTCACTAGCTTCAAACCACTGGCAGACAGGTCAACAGCGTAAGAAGTGTCGACCTCACTCTATCAGGAGGTCGACCTCAGGGCTCTTCCAGAAAGCATTATAAATGTCCTTTTACAAAGTAGTGCCGACCTCACTATCCCAGCAGGTCGACCTCATGGTGCTTCCAGAAGATGTTGAAGATAGGACTTTACAAAGCGAGTGTCGACCTCACCTCTCAGCAGGTCAACCTCACTAAAGAAGAATCTCAAAATATTCTGACAGATCTGTCCTTTCAAAAATGGTACAGAGGGCAGAAAGGTCTGACATAAACCTTTAAAATGCACAGATTTTAAGGTTTGAAGAAGACTTCTAGGACACACAATGGTCCTTGTCATTATAAGTGTCCATGGTAACTTCTTACTCCAAATAGCTGTCAGTACCAAACCTTGGAAAAGGGTCTCTCACTGCCAACTCTGTCACCTGTGCCAGCCAGCAAGCAGTGTGACTGAAAGGGAAAATATCCGTAGCAAAAGGACGCCCTCTCTGCTAACAGAAATAAAGGTTTTGCATGTTTCCTTGGTCAAACCCCTTTGTTTAATTCAGAAATTTAAATCTACATGGGAAATGGAGGGAAAATCTTATGCCTTTTGCAGCCAATAAATTGGACGGCCTTCCCTTGCATGAACCTGCTGCTAGAGTTCCAAGTTAGCCTACTGAAAGGGCAGATCGTGGGAAAGAGAGAAAAGAGAAGAGAAAGGAGAAGGATCCAGCCAGCCAGCCATGGTCCTTTACAAAGAAAAGAAGGGAGTGTGGAAGAGCAGCCCAATCCTAGTTCGAGTTCAACCAGTGGTGAGAAAGGAAGAAGAAACTGAAAGGAGTGCAGCCCCTCCTTGCTGCCGGCCTGAGTTTGATAGAGCTTCAAGACTTTGATCTGAAGCTACCATTGCCTTTTCCCCGTATTAGCTTTTATGGTTTTACTTCTTTATTTGCAATCTTTAAACCGTGGGGGTCCGGTGCTCTTGTGAGAGACCGGAAGTGCGGTTGCTGCACTTGCAACTTGTTGTTTTGTTTTATGTGTGTGTGTGCATGTATTGTGGATCTTATTCTTTTGTGTGTGTGTGTGTGGTGTATCTCATCCCCGTGTGTGTGTGTGTGTGTGTGTGTGTGTGTGTGTGTGTGTGTGTGTGTGTGTGTGTGTGTGTGTGTGTGTGTGTGTGTGTGTGTGTGTGTGTGTGTGTGTGTGTGTGTGTGTGTGTGTGTGTGTGTGTGTGGATATATTTCTCCTCCCATCCGTTCTTCCAATGCCTTCCCAATGTCTATCCTACCACATACAACATGGGAAACGAATGAAGACACAAGAAAAGGGAGGTGTAAAAACCTGTGATCGCCACCAAGGTGCCGAACGTGATGAACACGCCGTACCTTGGAAAGAGGGAGAGGTACTCGACTGACCTGCAACGCTGGGAAGATGGACGGTTCAGGAAGAACCGCCTGTAAGATGCACGGTCTTACGATAGACCGTTTAAGAACGCTGCAGAAGATGCGGGAGGAAGCACTCCTGGCAGTTGAACAGCTCTATCACGATCGCAGGAAGAAAAAGGACGGTACAGGCTGCAGTGCACGTCTTCTTGAACAGACTGTAGAGAATCGCGCAAGACCACCAAGCCAGAAGTCACAAAGGGTCCAGCCTCCACCCTCTCCGGCCGGCCATAGGGGATGGGCCTTGTGCTAGGGATTGCTGACCTGCAAAACGACGTGAAAACATAAAGAGAAAACCAAGATTAAAACTGAAAAGTGTAGTAGATGCCAAAATAACAAGAAATAAACATGAATAAGTGGAGGGGGGGATACCTGGGGGATTTTAAACCCCTAGGGTGTCATCAACGTGGGTGGGTGTGTGCATGGCAATGAAGATGAAGAAAAACGTGGGGAGAAAGTGAGAAAAGTGATGCATGCAATGGAAAAGAGGACAAAATGTATCAAACACATAGGACTTAAAAAACTTGACTACGCCCTGAACCGGAGGCTTATATGGACGTGGACGTGGAAAGCCTCCCTCCTTGGTGTTAGGTCTCTCAAGAATGCGGCAGGGCTTCGCCGTCGACCAAAAATCTCCCCCCTTTCAAACCCGGCCTTTAGGGTCTATTTATAGAGCACCTAAAGTCCTAACTCGAAATTAGGGTTTAGAAGCATTTTCAGGTCAAGATGATCAAAGGAAAATCATAGATAATCAAATTATCTCTCATCCAGTCGAAACGACACTCAAAATGGTTCATTATCCACGGAGAAAATGACGGGAGAAGTTGGGGATAAAACCACGGATAAAGAGATAAAATCTGTTGAAATTCAGGAATCGAACGGATGAACGGTTTTATGATAGACCGTTCAACTGGATGTGCGGTCATGTCTTGTCCGTCCAACCTCGTCAGTGGAAATTCAAAATAAACCATAAATAATCCAAATTATCCATTGAACTGACCGAAACCTTCACCGTTTGACTCTCATAGATGAACGGCTCAGATGAGACCGTTCAAAGGTAAAGCGGCCAAAGACAAACCGTTCTAGCCTTGTCGGTGATAAATAGATTAATTGGATAATTATCTGAGAACACCACCAAGCGCAGGACTCTGAGAGATGAGCAGCTACCATCCGTCCGTTCATCAAGTTGAACGGCCAGAGGAGAGCCGCATAAATGCTTGTCGGTGGAAATTTTTAAAATTTACCAAAATATTCTAAAATAGTTGGATGGTCTACAGGAAACCGCGCATTGATTGAGCGGCCAGGGATGCACCGTACATGTACATGGGTGTTGAAACTCATAGAAAAGCCCAATGAACCAAAACCAAGGCCCGTTAAGCCCTGAATCAACTCGGACCTAACCAGGGAGGGAGGCTGATGGGAATCGACGCCGAGCAAGTACTTTTCAATTTACATTTATGTCCTTTAGTTTATTTTTATATCCACGGGAAAGTATACGCGCAATTGTACGGCTTTATCAACCAATGCGTCACTCCTGTAGATTGTGTGGGTTTCTATGTAATTTGCCGGTAGGACCAGCAAGGGGGCCCTCAGCCCTTTCCCATTCGTCCACCTAGACCATGTGGGGCTGGTCAACTAGCCTAGGTGGCCTTCTAGATGAGTTGAATGTCAATTGCCACATGGGTAGACAAAGGGGGTGATTTTTCCTTGGTAGGCTACCTACCAAGTCAAATTGTCTCCCTTGCCACTCCATAGTCAATAGGCCGCCCCCCTTCAATTTTTTATTGTATTTTTTTTGTGTTTGTGGCATGCCATCCAGACCCTCCATCTCCCATCCCTAGATCCAAGGGTTGAGTGATGGGGACATCACTTACCACTTCCCATTTCCCCGTGGGTCCCGATGCTTGCCACTATTTTCATCTCAAACTTCTGAGTCTAGCTATGTAATTTTTACATTTTTCTCGAGTCTTAAAATCATGTAATTTTCCTTTTATTGAGTCAAGTACCTAAGTTAGTAAGTCATCTACCTATGTCTAAGGTTTCATTAAGTGGCCAAGAGGGTTAATGGGTTATCATATCTTATTGGGCCATATCATTAGCTTGGCCCATGGGCGCCCCTCTCCCCACCCCTTGGTCTTCTGTCATTAGTCCTTTTTCACAGGGACTTTTTGTAAAATGGGGATTTCCTATATATAGGACCCCAACCCCCCTCTTTTGAGGCAAGGAAGTATTAAGCAAATTTGAGCCACTTAAAGTGCATATCTCCCTCTCTCTCTAACTCTCCCTCTCTCTCTAACTCTCCCTCTCTCTCTTTCTTCAAGGGGCGAACCCCACTCCTCTCTCCTCTCCTCCCTTGGGCGCAACAGCCCCTTCACCTCCCCCTCCCCCTGCCACCTCAGCTGCCACCTCACCCCCTCCACCCTTTCATATTCCAAGGCCATAACTCCCTTCAATTCCCTCCACTTCCCAAGCAACCTTTCACCTTCCCTAGACAGCCCTCCCTATTCCCCATACACCACTTCATTCTCCAAAGCAACCTTCCCTCTCCCCCAAGCAGCCTTTCCACTCCCCCACACCCTCATTCATATTCCCAAGGAGAAATCTACCCCACCCCCAAGGAACTTGCGCACCCCACCACCTCCATCTAGCCCCCTTGCCTTGGCCGACCCCTCCATCAACACCCAACCCAGCTGCGCCCCTCTCTCCCTCTCACCACCCATCTGACCTCTCTCTCCCCTACTCCACCCCCTCACACAAACCCCTACCCCATCATCCTTCATCCCCACCCACTCACCATCATTAACCACCACTCCAATCAACCTAGTTCATCCCCTATCCACTTCACTCTGTTCAGTCTGCAGGTGGCAGAGACAAGATCGTTTTACAGAAGCCGCCACGGAGTCAGCCGGAGACATCTGAGGATGTACCATACCTTTCTGGAAAGGTCGTCCAGATAGCTTCGCAGGCGAGGTGGAATCGTCCTGTTCCGAGTTCGGGGCCGTCCGGGAGAGCCATTCTCCCCCGACTGCGCCAGACTCCCTCCGCAGCTAGCCTGATCCCGATTTGAAGCTGCACCACGACCAACGGCGGAGGATTCAGACCGAAGACCCTTCATCAAACTTCTTCCTCCATCTGTTCCCAACCAGGAGCAAGAAACAGAACCTCATTCGGCATCCTGGGGCCAGAGTTCTGAATTTTCTCCCTCAGTCGCGCGGGTCTGCCTCCTGCAGTCTGCAGCGACCAGTTCCCACTCGTCGGCATCCCCCTGTCCACCCCGACCTCAGAAGGTGTTTCCGTCAGTTTTTCTGTGTAGAGGCTTTGTCCACGGTTCCAGCGACTCCGACGGTTCATGATTCGGCATCCAGGAGTGACTGGGGCAACTTCTGCAAGTTGCAGACAGAAATAGGGAGCCACCTGCCCCAGAATCTGTTGCTCTACTCAGACCTCCACTGCAGCCATCGACGACGTCAGAATAAATTGACATAAATCAGAAGCGTTTGGGTTCATGTTATGAAAAGATCCCTTTGGGCTCGTCATCGGAAAAATTCCTGGCAGAGATCTACAGCAACTACACCGCCTATCTATCGCCAACCACAGCAAGCAGTCTGGTTCGGTAGCGGCTCCTCCTCGTGGGCTTCTCGATCAATCTACCCTTCTCGCCTGGCCGGCTTACCACCCCTCCCTGTGGGAGGTAGTGTTTGTTTGTAATCAATTAATTCCCACCCCCGAGATCACCCTCCTACGCGAGGTGTAGTGCATGTACTCTTGAGCAGGTTTTTATTTTTTGAAGCTTCATCGGCGCAATGTGCGGGGAACCCACACTTCCCCGCTCGCCCTCGTCTCCGACCGGGATCGGTGTCTTCACGCCGATCAGGTGAGCCACTCACACTACTCTTTGTCGGCTTTCTCTTGCTTAATTAGTATTGCATCCTCAGTACCGTCGGCGTAAGAGAGTGCCCGAACCCGATTTATCTTCTAGTTGCATGATTACCGCGGGTGAGTTGTGAGCGTGACATTTCAACCCTCGCCCTCGGCGTGCCGGTCGCCCTTGATTTTGGGCATCCTTGGCTCATTGGGATCTAATCCTGTCTGGCCAAACCCTTGGAGCCCCGAGGTCCAACCTCGGACCCTCACCGCCATCGCCGGTCCTTCTACGGATCCGAGTGTGCTTACGCGAGTGAATCCGCCAGTGTGACGTTACCAACTTGTTGTGCTGCTTGCTATTCTAGGTCCAAGGGGTAGTTTCACATCAACTTGGTATCAGAGCATCATCATCCATCATTGTGTCACATCATTGAGGTTGGATTTGGTTGGAAGCATATATAAGCTTGTATTTTCATGTGAAAATTAGTGAAAATTCAGAAATGTTTTTGAATGCCAAGAAGGCTCTTGCGCCCCCAGCCCTCTCCCCCTAGTTTCCTCTCCTCAAACCTCCAGTTCTAGAGTGTATCAATCTTCTATCTCCCCCTCTCAACCTCTGATCTTCATTGGTGCCGCCGCCGCCGCCGTTCGTGCCGCCTTCGAGCCGCCGCGAATCCGTCTTCGGTTTTCTGTCCTGCTGGACAGAGGTGTCTTCCCAAAATTCTTGATACCAGCCACGGCCTCTTCATGGTTTCTAATTTTTATGGTGTGTTCCTATCTTCCATCCCATCATCCACAAAAACTTTCAGGTCGAAAATCCTTCGTTTGATATTTTTGCAATTTCGGTCTTCAACCACTCCCAGATCTGTCCTGTCTCTGTCTACAGTGACAGTAGCTCTGAGTGTCCCATCCCCGACCTTCTTTTTGATTTTTGTTTGGACTCCCCATTTTACTGGGAGTTCTTTCCATTATCCTCTACATCCACCATTTTTCTTGATTTTTGATCCACCATCTATTCATTTTTCAAAATTCGTGTTCTATCTCTGCTACAATGCTTTTAGTCAATTCCCAGATCCGACCACCTTCCAGTTCAAAAATCATAACAAATCACAGCCACCTCCAAACCTTTCAAAAAAACTATGTCCGTTTTCCTAGCTTGATTTCCTACAACTTTACTGAAGACCATAACTTCAGATTCGGACGTTCACAAATTGGTCAAAGGCAACTCTAGGGAAAGTTCCCTGCTAGTCTGAGAGTTCAGACACTGTACAATAGCAACATTCAAAATTCGCAAATCAGAAGTACATGCTTTGTTATTTTTCTGTAATCCCATAGGGTTGCAGCCCTTCGAAGCAGCTTTCCAACGGCGCCAATTTCGTCGTATTCCGACGTCGGGGATGATCGCACGAGCGCGCGCCGGAAAACAAAACCGGCAGATCTGTGGCCGGTCATTCCGACCGGTGCCGAATGGAGCCGCCTGGCCTCCGGCCGGCGAACCAGCGTGCCGCCAGCCCAGGGAATGCTTCCCTAAGTGTCCCCACTACAGTGGTGCCACCGGGTCCCACACGGTCCCTCCGGACAGCACATGGGCCCCACAGTCACAAGTTCGGGTGCTGCCGAAGAGACGCGAGAAGCCGCCCGTCAACCCGAATTCGGTCCTCCCGGACCCCATTGTGTCTCCTTTTACCTCCCTGCGTGGAGTGGGCAGTGCTTCATTTCTGTAACAAGTGTGTAATATTATTCCGGGAGTACGAGTTTCGGCCGGAACCGTCTTCCCAACGCCGAGCACGTGGAGGTATCGTATTCGCTCCTTGCTTGGCATTTCGCTTATTTTCATATATGCTTTATATGCCGCTGCTAGAGAGCATGTTTTAGGACCTAGCTTGCCATATATATTTTCATATCACCGCTGCTGCGAGAGAGAGCGTGACCGTCCCGTGACCCGATCCGGGCACGAAAGTGTGAATTGACCACCCTAGCTCTTGCCGGTTTCTCAACCGTGCACGTCCGACGCTTCCCTCGTTAAGGGACGATCGCGAGCTTGTCGTGTCCGTGGTCTCGTCCCGCATCAATTTGGTATCAGAGCAAGTTTGAGTCTAGGGTGTCAAAAAAAAAGTGTATCATTTAAGTCTAAGTGTCTAAGTCGGTCTTAGGAGTTACATTTGCATACCATTAGTCGGTATATCAAAAGGTGTTGTCCGAACGTTAGGCTACGCCTATCGGGAAGGCCGCACATTTGCGCGAGTGATCTTTGGATCGGTTAGCTCCGCCACGTACCGAGTCTTGGTCGTCATGTCTAGGGTTGTAGTCCATTGTCTAGTTGGTTTATCTACTAGTGTCGACATGGCCATCCACTAGCTTCTCCGTGTCCCATGGATTACTGAACACCCGGATCTTATCTATGGTGGCGATACTATCTCAAATGGAAGGACCACCCGAATCACCCCACTAGGCCCGACACCCAGGACTTCTACGGGTCCGATGACCCAGGTGACTACCTAGAGTGGGAAGCCATTATGGACGACTACTTCGAGGTGTACAATATGTACGGGCCCATGCAAGTCGATGTTGCCAAAAGGCGACTTTTTGGTGAAGCCGCCGAAACATAGAGGGACATCAAATATTGGAGGGAGGATAGGAATCTAAGGCCCATCGAGTCATGGTGGGAAATGAAGAGAGCGCTTAGGAGGGTCTACTTTCCCCGCCCACCTACCTCCAACCACGGAGGTCATACCACTCACCAACCCCACCAACTCACCCACAATCAAGTGGGCCACACCTCTACCCAATCCCACCCCTTCACCGCCGTCCAAGCCCACCAAGGCGACCACAATCTAGTGGCCTGCCCAGTCACCTCCAACCAGCCTCCCCTTGGCACCCCCATCCCAGCCCACTCAAGTACCTCCAACCGAGTGGAAGCCCTGCTTATAGCCGAGCCTAGGACCACACCCAGGCCGAGGGACGAGGAGCGAGTCCACCCCAAGGTCCCTACTCCAACCCGCTCCTTTGAGGAATTCGAGAAAATGATTTCGGATTTGTTGGAAAGGATAAGAGTTTCTTCACCCTCGAGAGCTCCAATGCCACCACCCTCTACGTCCGAACGTGATTCGGAACCATCTCATTTGGACCCACCAAGGCCCGAGCCACCCGTATTTCTAACGGGTACACTATACATCACCGAGCCGCTTTTTAGTTGGCTCAAGGATGGCTTGGTCCCACCTCCCTTTCCATCTATGGACCCCATCCTACCTATAGTGCCGGTCAACTCATTCCATACCACATTTCGATCTCGTCACCATGTTGATACGTTGGACGATCTTGTCATGAGATTAGATTCACAATGGGAGTTGACGCATCTTTTAGCCCGAGGCTTTGACCAACCCGCTAGTCTTAGCTTCACCCATCCGGCCTTCGGGTCCATTACCTCCGAGTGCACCGTAGGTTGTGTCACCACGGAGGTTCTTCTACTTCTCCCGCTACCGGACGAGCCCGAATTCATACCCTTTTGTCTGAGGGAGGAATCATACTTCTTGCCTACGATCCCCGTCCCACCCGTCACAATTCAAGAAGGTGACTATCCACACCTTCAAAACTTCTACACGTGGGACCGTGACTTGTGAGAACCCACCACAAGGGGTCATACCTTCTTTGATCCCTTTGACCCATTCCCTAGTGGATCCTTAGACCCTTCATATTCACTTCACTTCTTCGAGGGAGTCCGCTACCACACCCCTTCCCCACGGGCCGGGTCGTCTATGCCCACCAAGCCCGTACCCTTACAAGATACACCATCATCTAGGGGAGATACTCTTGGCCCTCCCACATCCACATCCCATATGCATGCATGGCCCACCTTAGAAGGTCTAAGATTTCCGCATGATGTCGACCACCGATTACGTCAGATGCATGCATGGCACACATTCGGGTGTCCTGGTCCACCATCACCCATGTACGGGTCGGACTAACATTAGGTGTGTCTAGGGTCATAGATGAGTCGGTGTGCTTTTTCTTTGTGTGGTATGTATGTCTGCATGTGTCTTGTGCAAGTTCGTTGTCATTCTCTTATGAGTAAGAGGCGAGTGGACTCATTCGATGAGTATGGGATCGGTTCTATATCTACACCCGGATCTAGTCACCTATAGGGACTCAGCGGTGATTCCTAGTGAGTCTTCGAGCTGCTTCCTTCCCTTTAAGAGTGCCCCACTTGGAGTGTCCACCTTTAGCCCATAGCAGTTTACGCATATCGAGTATATATGGAATGAACAGGTGACGATCATTTGGAGGGGAGCATACCCGCGCTACTTGGCACGGTGACGGATCCGCCGGAGTACTCGAGCATCAATACCCTACTCGACGGGGTCGAGTTCCTCCCACCCAGGGAGAGTTGATGGGAATCGACGCCGAGCGAGTACTTTTCATATTGCATTTATGTCCTTTAGTTTATTTTTATATCCACGGGAAAGTATACGCGTAATTGTACGGCTTTATCAGCCAATGCGTCACTCCCGTAGATTGTGTGGGTTTCTATGTAATTTACCGGTAGGACCAGCAAGGGGGCCCTCAGCCCTTTCCCATTGGTCCACCTAGACCATGTGGGGCTGGTCAACCAGCCTAGGTGGCCGTCTAGATGAGTTGAATGTCAATTGCCACATGGGTAGACAAAGGGGGTGATTTTTCCTTGGTAGGCTACCTACCAAGTCAAATTGTCTCCCTTGCCACTCCATAGTCAATAGGCCGCCCCCCCTTCAATTTTTTAATGTATTTTTTTTGTGTTTGTGGCATGCCATCCAGACCCTCCATCTCCCATCCCTAGATCCAAGGGTTGAGGTTGGATTTGGTTGGAAGCATATATAAGCTTGTATTTTCATGTGAAAATTAGTGAAAATTCAGAAATTTTGTTGAATGCCAAGAAGGCTCTTGCGCCCCCAGCCCTCTCCCCCTGGTTTCCTCTCCTCAAACCTCCAGTTCTAGAGTGTATCAATCTTCTATCTCCCCCTCTCAACCTCTGATCTTCATTGGTGCCGCCGCCGCCGCCGTTCGTGCCGCCTTCGAGCCGCCGTGAATCCGTCTTCAGTTTTCTGTCCTGCTGGACAGAGGTGTCTTCCCAAAATTCCTGATACCATCCACGGCCTCTTCGTGGTTTTTAATTTTTATGATGTGTTCCTATCTTCCATCCCATCATCCACAAAAAATTTCAGGTCAAAAATCCTTCGTTTGATATTTTTGCAATTTCGGTCTTCAATCACTCCCAGATCTGTCCTGTCTCTGTCTACAGTGACAGCAGCTCTGAGTGTCCCATCCCCGACCTTCTTTTTTATTTTTGTTTGGACTCCCAATTTTACTGGGAGTTCTTTCCATTATCCCCTACATCCACCATTTTTCTTGATTTTTGATCCACCATCTATTCATTTTTAAAAATTCGTGTTCTATCTCTGCTACAGTGCTTTTAGTCAATTCCCAGATCCGACCACCTTCCAGTTAAAAAATCATAACAAATCACAGCCACCTCCAAACCTTTCAGACAAACTATGTGCGTTTTCCTAGCTTGATTTCCTACAACTTTGCTGAAGACCATAACTTCAGATTCGGACGTTCACAAATCGGTCAAAGGCAACTCTCAGGAAAGTTCCCTGCTAGTCTGAGAGTTCAGACACTGTACAATAGCAACATTTAAAATTCGCCAATCAGAAGTACAGGCTTTGTTATTTTTCTGTAATCCCATAGGGTTGAAGCCCTTCGAAGCAGCTTTCCAACGGCGCCAATTCCGTCATATTCCGACGTCGGGGATGATCGCACGAGCGCGCACCGAAAAATAAAATCGGCAGATCCGTGGCCGGTCATTCCGACCGGTGCCGAACGGAGCCGCCTGGCCTCCGGCCGGCGAACCAGCGTGCCGCCAGCCCAGGGAATGCTTCCCTAAGTGTCCCCACTACAGTGGTGCCACCGGGTCCCACACGGTCCCTCCGGACAGCACGTGGGCCCCACAGTCACAAGTTCGGGTGCTGCCGAAGAGACGCGAGAAGCCGCCCGTCAACCCGAATTCGATCCTCCCGGACCCCATTGTGTCGCCCTTTACCTCCCTGCGTGGAGTGGGCAGTGCTTCATTTCTGTAACAAGTGTGTAATTTTATTCCGGGAGTACGAGTTTCGGCGGGAACCGTCTTCCCCACGCCGAGCGCGTGGAGGTATCGTATTCGCTCCTTGCTTGGCATTTCGCTTATTTTCATATATGCTTTATATGCCGCTGCTAGAGAGCATGTTTTAGGACCTAGCTTGTCATATATATTTTCATATCACCGCTGCTGCAAGAGAGAGCGTGACCGTCCCGTGACCCGATCCGGGCACGAAAGTGTGAATTGACCACCCTAGCTCTTGCCGGTTTCTCAACCGTGCACGTCCGACGCTTCCCTCGTTAAGGGACGATCGCGAGCTTGTCGTGTCCGTGGTCTCGTCCCGCATCAATTTGGTATCAGAGCAAGTTTGAGTCTAGGGTGTCAAAAAAAAAGTGTATCATTTAAGTCTAAGTGTCTAAGTCGGTCTTAGGAGTTACATTTGCATACCATTAGTCGGTATATCAAAAGGTGTTGTCCGAACGTTAGGCTACGCCTATCGGGAAGGCCGCACATTTGCGCAAGTGATCTTTGGATCGGTTAGCTCCGCCACTTAACGAGTCTTGGTCGTCATGTCTAGGGTTGTAGTCCATTGTCTAGTTGGTTTATCTACTAGTGTCGACATGGCCATCCACTAGCTTCTCCGTGTCCCATGGATTACCGAACACCTGGATATTATCCATGGTGGCGATACTATCTCAAATGGAAGGACCACCCGAATCACCCCACTAGGCCCAACACCCGGGACTTCTACGGGTCCGATGACCCAGGTGACTACCTAGAGTGGGAAGCCATTATGGACGACTACTTCGAGGTGTACAATATGTACGGGCCCATGCAAGTCGATGTTGCCAAAAGGTGACTTTTTGGTGAAGCCGCCGAAACATAGAGGGACATCAAATATTGGAGGGAGGATAGGAATCTAAGGCCCATCGAGTCATGGTGGGAAATGAAGAGAGTGCTTAGGAGGGTCTACTTTCCCCGCCCACCTACCTCCAACCACGGAGGTCATACCACTCACCAACCCCACCAACTCACCCACAATCAAGTGGGCCACACCTCTACCCAATCCCACCCCTTCACCGCCGTCCAAGCCCACCAAGGCGACCCCAATCTAGTGGCCTGCCCAGTCACCTCCAACCAGCCTCCCCTTGGCACCCCCATCCCAACCCACTCAAGTACCTCCAACCGAGTGGAAGCCCCGCTTATAGCCGAGCCTAGGACCACACCCAGGCCGAGGGACGAGGAGCGAGTCCACCCCAAGGTCCCTACTCCAACCCGCTCCTTTGAGGAATTCAAGAAAATAATTTCGGATTTGTTGGAAAGGATAAGAGTTTCTTCACCCTCGAGAGCTCCAATGCCACCACCCTCTATGTCCGAACGTGATTCGGAACCATCTCATTTGGACCCACCAAGACCAGAGCCACCCGTATTTCTAACGGGTACACTATACATCACCGAGCCACTTTTTAGTTGGCTCAAGGATGGCTTGGTCCCACCTCCCTTTCCATCTATGGACCCCATCCTACCTATAGTGCCGGTCAACTCATTCCATACCACATTTCGATCTCGTCACCATGTTGATACGTTGGACGATCTTGTTGGGATTAGATTCACAATGGGAGTTGACGCATCTTTTGGCCCGAGGCTTTGACCAACCCGCTAGTCTTAGCTTCACCCATCTGGCCTTCGGGTCCATTACCTCCGAGTGCACCGTAGGTTGTGTCACCACGAAGGTTCTTCTACTTCTCCCGCTACCGGACGAGCCCGAATTCATACCCTTTTGTCCGAGGGAGGAATCATACTTCTTGCCTACGATCCCCGTCCCACCCGTCACAATTCAAGAAGGTGACTATCCACACCTTCAAAACTTCTACACGTGAGACCGTGACTTGTGGGAACCCACCACAAGGGGTCATACCTTCTTTGATCCCTTTGACCCATTCCCTAGTGGATCCTTAGACCCTTCATATTCACTTCACTTCTTCTAGGGAGTCCGCTACCACACCCCTTCCCCACGGGCCGGGTCGTCTATGCCCACCAAGCCCGTACCCTTACAAGATACACCATCATCTAGGGGAGATACTCTTGGCCCTCCCACATCCACATCCCATATGCATGCATGGCCCACCTTAGGAGGTCTAGGATTTCCGCATGATGTCGACCACCGATTACGTCAGATGTATGCATGGCACACATTCGGGTGTCCTGGTCCACCATCACCCATGTACGGGTCGGACTAACATTAGGTGTGTCTAGGGTCATAGATGAGTCGGTGTGCTTTTTCTTTGTGTGGTATGTCTGTCTGCATGTGTCTTGTGCAAGATCGTTGTCATTCTCTTGTGAGTAAGAGGCGAGTGGACTCATTCGATGAGTATGGGATCGGTTCTATATCTACACCCGGATCTAGTCACCTATAGGGACTCAGCGGTGATTCCTAGTGAGTCTTCGAGCTGCTTCCTTCCCTTTTAAGAGTGCCCCACTCGGAGTGTCCACCTTTAGCCCATAGCAGTTTACGCATATCGAGTATATATGGAATGAACAGGTGACGATCATTTGGAGGGGAGCATACCCGCGCTACTTGGCACGGTGACGGATCCGCCGGAGTACTCGAGCATCCATACCCTACTCGACGGGGTCGAGTTCCTCCCACCCCGGGAGAGTTGATGGGAATCGACGCCGAGCGAGTACTTTTCATATTGCATTTATGTCCTTTAGTTTATTTTTATATCCACGGGAAAGTATACGCGTAATTGTACGGCTTTATCAGCCAATGCATCACTCCTGTAGATTGTGTGGGTTTCTATGTAATTTACCGGTAGGACCAGCAAAGGGGCCCTCAGCCCTTTCCCATTGGTCCACCTAGACCATGTGGGGCTGTTCAACCAGCCTAGGTGGCCTTCTAGATGAGTTGA
This sequence comes from Amorphophallus konjac, assembly GCA_022559845.1. NCBI lineage: Eukaryota > Viridiplantae > Streptophyta > Magnoliopsida > Alismatales > Araceae > Amorphophallus > Amorphophallus konjac. Next base: position 441,517,405 of record CM040118.1, read on the forward strand.
ATGTCAATTGCCACATGGGTAGACAAAGGGGGTGATTTTTCCTTGGTAGGCTACCTACCAAGTCAAATTGTCTCCCTCGCCACTCCATAGTCAATAGGCCGCCCCGCCCCCCTTCAATTTTTTATTGTATTTTTTTTGTGTTTGTGGCATGCCATTTAGACCCTCCATCTCCCATCCCAAGATCCAAGGGTTGAGGTTGGATTTGGTTGGAAGCATATATAAGCTTGTATTTTCATGTGAAAATTAGTGAAAATTCAGAAATTTTGTTGAATGCCAAGAAGGCTCTTGCCCCCCCAGCCCTCTTCCCCTGGTTTCCTCTCCTCAAACCTCCAGTTCTAGAGTGTATCAATCTTCTATCTCCCCCTCTCAACCTATGATCTTCATTGGTGCCGCCGCCGCCGCCGTTCGTGCCGCCTTCGAGCCGCCGCGAATCCGTCTTCGGTTTTCTGTCCTGCTGGACAGAGGTGTCTTCCCTGTCCTCCTGTATCAATTTTTTAATTTTTATGGTGTGTTCCTATCTTCCATCCCATCATCCACAAAAAAATTTAGGTCGAAAATCCTTCGTTTGATATTTTTGCAATTTCGGTCTTCAATCACTCCCAGATTTGTCCTGTCTCTGTCTATAGTGACAGCAGCTCTGAGTTTCCTATCCCTGACCTTCTTTTTGATTTTTGTGTTGGGTTCGGTGCAAGTATTCAGAGGGGGGGGGGGTGAATGAATATGGCCTATAAAAACTTTCACCCAGTAAAGATTTCACTCAATTAAAATCTAATGCTCACTAAAAATGCTAGTTCGCAAACTGAACAACCTTGAAGGCTAATGGGCAGTTGCGGAACTGAAACAAACACACAGTGAGATCACTAGAGAGCTAACAAGACAAATTTAGCCAATCAGAAAACTAATTAACTCTTCTGCTCAACCAGAAACCAAACACATGGAGCGCCCCTATGCATTCATCTAGCGGAAGCAAAATAGAACAAAACAAATCACAATGCACAAGGGGTTTTTAGGTGGTTCGGTCCAGCAGACCTACATCCACCCCACACTCAAACCGAGTGTGGATTCCGCTGACTCACAGCTTGAACAGCTGGGCATCACAGCTTGCCTACAACCGCTGGGCCTCACAGCTTGCCGTCCAGTGGAATCCACCACTGCAACAGCTGGGGATTACAGCTTACCCGTCCAGTGGAAACCTCCACTGCCCGCTGAGCAACACAACTTGCTGTCCAGAGGAGTCCTCCTCTGCAAACCGCTGGCTAACAGCTTGAAAGGAAATGTAAAATAGAAAACAAAAGATAAGATAACAGCATCGGAAAGCTGTAAACACTAAGCACAGAATATGGCTCTTAAAGAGCTGACTGGAGTGGATCTGATCCAACTTCCAGCAAGAATAGATCTCCCTCGATCTCACTCTCTTTCTTCACTCTCTCTCTTCTCAACTCCTTCACGTCTGCCTCTCTCCTCTTTTCTTTCTCTTCACACTCTGCTCGAGCTCTCTATCTCTCACTTTTTCTCTTGTACTTCTTCTCTCTTTCTTTTCTTCTTCTTCTGCTGGATCGTGGAAGCTCTCTCTCCTTTTTCTCTTATTCTTCTCTCAGCTTCTGCTCCCTGGCTTCGATCACGATCAGCCTCCATCTGAAGACGAAGGCTCCATTATATACCGCCAGCAGCAGCAGCAGCAGCAGCAGCAGCAGCAGGGCGCGTGTGGCTTCCACAGTTCCCGCCCTAAGAATTCGGACCACGTGGCAGCATCTAGCAGGCTGTCAGTACACGTGTCCTCATCTGGGCATTCTCCTTATCCTTGGATCACGTGCCCAGCACCAGTACGCTCAGCAACTGGAGTTAGATGGCGTCATCTCACTTGCTCCAAGGAGTTGACGCACCCATCAGAGATCTTCAACCTTTTTAATTGCTGCATCGACTCCATCAGCCTGCTGTGTTGGCGCATTGAAGACAGCCAGAGATAAGTTGCCCCTTTCTTAAACTGCTGCGTCGACGCTACCGGTTGGTGGCGTTGACGCACGAACATGTACATTTGTATACTGGCGTCTCTTTAGCTGTTGCGTCGACGCTGCTCAATTGTGGCGTTGACGCAGTGGAATAGCCTGTGAAGCTGAATGCTTCTTCAACTGCTGCGTCGACGCTGCTTGATCAATGCGTTGACGCACCAGAGTAATCCACCAGCTTCTTTCTTGATTGTTTGAACTGCTACGTCCACGCCACTTGATCAAGGCATTGACGCATTGGTGTGTTCCAGCAGTTGAAATTGGATGTCTTCAGCCCTCTTGCGTTAAGGGGTTCATTAGCCTCTTCAGTCCCTGTCAGACAGATGAAACGAAGTCATTAGTTCTAAGTCTATGCATTGCATTGTATAGACTTTGCTGTGAAGACGAAAGCAATGTAAAGTATGCACAACGCAGTGTATAGACTTAATGAATACAAAGGCTTCATAAGCCTCAGATGAAGGCAGGCGCTGTGTAGACTTTGAACCAGTGTACAGACTTGTAAGCATGAGCCAATAAATAGACTTGAAACGCTTAAGGCGTTGTACAGACTTGTTGAGTCTCAAGCAGTGTACAGACTTCGAAGATCCACTGTGGATGTACAGACTTGATCATCCAGCAATGTATAGGCTTTCAATGTGAAGACTTGAATAAGTGAAAGCTACAGTGAATGAGTGTACACACATGACCAGATCAAGGGCAATTCGGATGTACAGACTCTGAGGATCAAAGCCAACGGCTGTACAGACTTAGGATATTAAGACTGATGTACAGACTTCATGTGTTGACGTTGTACACTTGAGAATGCTCACAGCGTTGACGCTGCATGAGACGTAGGCTGTACAGACTTAGCATATGAAGACTGATGCATGAACAGTAATGCTTAGTCTAGCATGAGACGCTCGGATGTATAGACATGGAGACTTAGCCTATGCATAAGACGCTAAGTGAGACGGTCTAATGTATGGACTTCAACTCATGCGACCAAAGCATCAATGCAATGTGCAGACTTCGCCTGAGACAATGCATGAGACGGACGATGTATAGACTTCAGCAACAATGCATGACTGTATAGACTTGTATTCTCAACGAAACACAAACACAACACAATGTATAGACTATGCTGAGTGTCTAGACTTGTGAGATGCATACAACACACATGAGGCTGCGTAGACATGGAAACCAATGCACACGGCTGACAGACATGAAGTGAACTTGAATGAACATGATGTATAGACTTTGGACTCCAAGGGCAATGTATGGACTTTCATATGAAAGGCTGTATAGGCTTGAGCACAGAAGCTCTGTACATACTTGATCAAACAAGGTCCAGTGTATAGACTTGGTGGACTGACTCCAATGTACAGACTTGCACAAGCGAGCTACAGTGACAACGTTTAGACTTCACGCTGTACAGACTTTCCAAAGATGCAGACTCTGTATAGACTTCAACTCAACCATACATAATGTAGTCTGATGTGTAGACTTTTGAAGACGAATGCAGTGTACAGACTTTGCCAAGCAATGTACACACTTGTAGAGTTGACGCTATATGAAACATGGACAGTGTACAGACTTTACCCACTGTATGGACTTCATGCAATGCAAACGAATGTGTAGACTTCACTATGTAAATGGATGTACAGACTTAGTCAAATGCATGAGACGCTTACTGAGACGCTGGACTCTGTGACAGACCAGTGAGTTGACGCAATGATCCCATGCGTCAACGCATCATGCAATACGCATGCAAACTCATGAATACAATGCTGTATATCAGACACAGTCTTATGTAATCATATCAGCAGCCATATTCAAAACACAATATCATAATGCACTGACTGTGTTGCAATCATCAAAACAAATCAGCATGCTAATATCAAAACGCAATAACATTTTCTTCATCAAAATACAATATCAAATGCACTCACTGTCCTGCTATCATCAAAACCAAATAGCATTGCTATTATAAAAGCAACATAGCACATGCTTGTGCCGAAGAGGCACAACATTCTCCCCCTTTTTGATGATGGCAACACAATGTACACAATGTGACAGTGAGTCACACACAAGATTTTCTCCCCCTTTGACATAATCAAAAAGAAAGGGAATGGTTTGAGAGACACAATGCAACACAAAGACACTTATGACAATGAAACATCACTCCCCCTATCAGCATGCAAGATAAACTACTCTCCCCTAGATGCAAAGAAACCATAACTCCCCCTGAAGCACAGAATGGATTCAGGTGATCCAATAAATCAATCTGAATTCTGCCTTTACAAAGAATCTGAATTCTGGTGAAAAGACCACATAATCAGAACTTATTGCAGAACAAGATGGAAGATTCCAACAGTGTGGAGAGTAAAGTGATTTGTGATAGAAGGGCAATAATAGACAACAATCATCACAAGACATCTCAATAAATAATCAGACTGAATCTGATCAGGCTATCTGGAAAATCTGATCATGAGGGATTTTAATGCATGCATCACTTCAATAAGTCTTAAAAGATGTGGACTCTTCTATCATAAAGGGTTATGAAGTGGCAACTTAACCAATCTGATTTAATTTTGATGTATACCAAATTTGTCAAATTAAACTCAATACTCATATTTGAATCCAAGTTTTAATAAAGGTGAACCAAATATTCAGATAACACCCAAAATCAATCATCTTTTATCTTACACATATGATCTCAATAGCACCTTTGAAAGATACACAGATTAGTACAGAAGTTAAACACTTTTCAAGAACATGAGTTGACAGATTTTTCAAGATAATTTCATTTGAAGCACATTATATTTTTTCTGAGTAATTTAAGTTGATCAACACCTTTTTACATGAGGCACAACAAGTCTTAGTTGAAGTGACTGATGCTGCTCGACAGTCGTCGTTTAAAAATGCCGTGCCACACAAATTTCAAAATTTATAACCGCACTCACTCACTCGAATGATTTTGAAAATACGAGTACAGTGGTGAATACGGGTCGATCCCACGGGGAGAGAATATGTGATTTTAGTTCAATTTGGACATATCTTTATGTTTGGAAAACCAATTTTTGGATTTTGGAGTGCGATTATGAAAACTTAAGTTGGAAAACATAAAAGAATTCAAGTGAAAATAGGGGTTGGAAGAAAACGCATAACTTTAAATATAGACAGAATTAGAAGAAGTGTAAAACATGAAAGTTGTAGAGAATTGGAAAAGGAAGAACTTTTATGAAGAACACAGAAACAGAAAATGAAAGATAAATAAGGAAAAACTTGAAAAACTATGACCTATTGATTCGGATGAACAGTAATTGACAGAAAACCAGCACCTTGAAAACTTAATTCTAAAGCTCAAAAGAAGAGGAATTTGACAAAGTACAAGAAGAATAAAACTTAGATATACAAGAGAGGAACAACTCTTATGAAGAACTCAGAGTTATTTGAGGACTAGAAAGACTTCAAAATGAATGAATGGAAGAAGGTATCACCACGGATGAACAGTGAATGCACAGGATAGCACTTAAGAAAATGGGTATTAACTCTATGAATTTGGATGAATTGGAAGAAATGATGAACATAGAAGTTGAAGAAAACTTAAAAAGGAACAACTTTTATGAAGACAAGAATTTGAAATGAGGATCACAATAATGAGAAATAAGGCTGTGAAAAGACTGAATTCCAAAATAAAACTTGTATTGCAATAAATTCAACTTACAAATTTGCCTTCAAAAGCTTGGAAACACACAACTTCAACAATCAAAAACTTCAGAAATGGAAGGAACTTACATTACAAATGCTTAAAGCTAGCTCTCTCTCCCTTGCAACCTTGCCATCTAGTTCTAACTCTAACAACCCACCTCCTTTTCATTACAAGTGATACCCCCTTTATATAGGGTTTACAATCTCTTCTTGCTCATATAAAACAGTCAAGTGCACCTAATTTTTGACCTAACTTGGTAGGCTGGAATGTGCTGAACCTTTTGTCATTTTTCCTGATTTTTTTCGGATTTTTTTGGAATTTTTATAGCCCCTTTTCTTCTCTCTTTCTCTCTTATTCTCCCATTTCCTCTCTGCCGGCACGTTGCGCCGACCGCCGACCGAGTTAGGCGGCCGGCTCGGTGGACCCCCGTGCGCCCGCTTTCTCTGCGCCTGCCGCGTGTGCGCGTGGCGCACGCTGCGCCCGCGTGCCGCACGCGCCTTGCCGCGTGTCCCTGCCGGGAGCCGCCACGGCCCCCGCCTTCGCCCGGCCGCCTCCGCGTCGCGCCCGCGTCGAGCCCGCCACGACTCCCCGCCCGCCCCTTCGCCGACCTCGTCGCCGTGCGCGGGCTGCGAAGGCGGGAAGGGGGCGGGGCGGGTGGGTTTGAACTTATTTTTTTTTTGTTTTTTTTATATATAAATATAGTATATATATATATCTTATATATATATATATATATATATATATATATATCTTATATATATTTGTATAAAATGCTAAAAAATAGCCAATAATTTTATTTTATTTTTCCTAATTTTTTTCTTATCTTTTTAAACAAGTTTCTGGGCTTTTGGCCCAGTTGAACATATATATATTTATTCTTTTTTTTCTTTTTCTTGGAGCTTTCCTCGAACTACGTGCCTGCCTAAATACATAAAAATTATCATAAAAATTTATTTAATTTCAGAAAATTAAACATTTGATACAAAATCAATAATAAGTGTGAGAAGTGTATATTTAATATCAATTAAGCTCATAAAAATGCATATACTCATGAATTAAATGATAAAAATACACACTAATCACACCCCCCAACTTACTCATTGCTAGTCCCTTAGCAATGCACATAATGAAAAATTTAGGACTACAAAGAGTTTAAAGATATTCAGGCCTCATTTCCAGTTCATCTTTTATAGAGTTAACTAAAGATCAGGACTCTGGAGTAATTACCACAGACTAGCCTTATGTCGGAAATTCAGGTACATGATCAAGAATCTAATCAAAATTCAGCAGCACTTGTGCATGTGTAATGCTAAGTCCACAGTGAAGACAATTGCATCCTCCACTTGCTATTCTGAACAAATGCCTTTCAATTCTGCACTTCTTACTTAGAGCGTTCAATGCACACTAGCTTTTTGTCTGCCTGATTGATATGTCCCTTTTGGGATCACTATATATATATATTTTTTCTTTTTCTTTTTCCCTGTTTTTTTTTTTTTACACACATGATGCTGCACTACCCTTCACTGTTTTACGCGAACCTCAACACGTCTTAGGTGAAGTAGGCCCGGTTCCACAGATCCAAGTTCCATTTTCCTTTTGACGCGAACCTCAACACGTCTTAGGTGAAGTAGGCCCGGTTACTCAGAATCGGAGCATTGTTCATGGTGCTTTATTTTTTTCTCATACTTTTCTATGGCAGAAAGCTTCTAACATATTTCTTCTCCAGAAAATGCAGAATATCAGACAATCTGTCTCAAATAACAGAAGGCTTGTCCTTCTTGTTTCATTAGCGTGCAACGTGCTTTTATTTTTCTTTGAAAGTGCATCTGAACTTTGAAAGAGATTCTTTAAATCAGTTTTCCATGGCTAGAATAAATAAATTATCCATCATCCGATTCTCTAGTTGGTTCTATTCAGAATCACGTTTCATGTGACATGAATCAAGAATCATTAATGCGGGGAAAAACTGTTGTTAAACATGACAATTTAAGAAAGCAAGAAAAAATTTTTGTTGAAATTTTTTGAAATATTTGAAAATTTTGTTGAAAATTTTGAAAATTTTATTTTTGAAATTTTTGTTGAAATTTTTGACATTTATCTCCCCCCCCAACTTAAATGACATTGTCCTCAATGGCATAAACAGTAGAAAGATCAGAGGACATGTAAAGAGATAATATAGTTGGGATGGAAGGATACAACCTGATGGGTCGGGCGAAGTGATGAGGGCTTCATTGCGTTGTGGCCTGAGAACTGTAAAAGAAACACACTAAAACAAAACATCAAATCACAAAAACCGTGGGTGGCCTCCCAAGAAGCTATTTATTTGCACACAAACTGTGAAAACGTTGGGTTGCCTCCCAAAAAGCGCTAAATTTAACGTCTTCAGCCAGACGCACTGTAGCTCAACAACCAACAAGTTGATTTTAAAATGAGCCACCAAAGAATTTTGTCTTCCTTCAAATTCCAGCCCTTAATCCATTGAAAGACAAGAGTAGACATATATGGACCGGGGCTAGAAAGAGGCAGGACTCGCACATGATTGTTTGTAACATTAACCCTGTGTGCGATCCAGTTTTCAACTTTAGATATCAAAAAATGATCTATGGCCAATAATTTGTCAAGATCACAGTATAACCCTTGCATAATATCAATCCATCGGTCCCCTTCACCTGTATCGTCCCTCCTGATGACCTCTTTATTGACTACTTCCTCCTTGGGAACTTGGTCATCGAACGGTGGCTTAGGGATAAGAGTGTCATTATTAGCCACAGTCTTCCCAGTAACAACCTCATGTGTTAGAAGGGTACTAATCAACTTGTCTTCCTGATTGGGAGTTAAATCAAAAGTGAATATTGTTGGTCCATCCCCCTCAGGTCCCAGAATGTCATATTGAAGAGGCTCATCTGGCAGGGGTAGCACGAGCCCAGAATCTAATTGATCCAATGATTCAAACATGAGGGGATCGGGCTCAGTGGGTAGATCAAATTTGAAAGTTTCTAATAAAACCCCTTCATCACACTCCTCACTCATCTGAGGATTTTTAACCGAATCGCCCACTAATGGGGTGGATAGAGGAAATGTAAATGATTCGAGTCCGGCCCTTTCATCATAGGTTAGATCAAATTTGAATTCCTCTAAGACGGGCCCATCATCACACTCCTCACTCAACTGAGAATTATCACTCAAATTTTTCAGAAATGGGGTCGGTAGATGAAATGTAAATTTTTCTAATAAGGCCCCATCATCATGTTCTTCCAGATAAGGAGGATATTCAGAATTTGGTTTCATTAAGTCAACAATTTTATTACTTACAACGTAATCCTCCTCTTGATTCATTTCCTCGATTGAGTTGTTTGGGCCATTATCCTTTACCGTAGTATTCTCAATCTCAAAACATTCAGAGAATGAGGTGATATGGTCTTCATTATGAGCATCATTATCCGTCAATTCACCCCCTACTTCCTTTCCTTCTCCCCCCAACTTCTCACGATCATCATAATCCTCAAACTCATCATCATCCTCTTCATAAGAGGAATTGGATTCAGGCATCTGAGGCTGCTCTTCCTTTAAGTCCTCCTCATAAGATTCTTCTATGATTCCCTCAAAATCAACAGTGATATGAGTGGTAGATTGGGGGATCATAAGTTGATCGTATGGATTTTTATCGTTATCACATCCATCAAATCCAAGAAGTTGGTCTTCAATACTTGTGGAGTTGCTAGACATTGGATCCACTTCCATGTCTATGATGTTTTCAGCAATCCTACTCACTTGGGCCTCAAAGTTTTGTAGTTATTTTTGAAAGGCTTGTTGTTGAGTCTAGAAGAGCCGTGTCAATTTATCAAACATCTCCTCCTTATGTAAATCTGTGTATAGAGGAGATAGATAAATGGGCTGAGAGTCAAATTGTGCTGGATAGTAATTTGAAGGGCACTCAGTCTGAAAATCAGGAGGGTGTATTGGTTGCCCTCCATAATAGGGTTGATCATAAGAATGGACTTGATTGTAAGGATCATTGGAATATGAATCCCAATCTGCAAAGTGTGGATTTGAAGGAGGTTGAATGGGGTCTTGGTATGGTTCCCAAGAAGAAAATTGTTGATTTTCCCATTGATTATTTGGGTTTATGTAGGAGACAGAGGTGGAAAAATCCGATGACCATTGATATGGCTCTTGGGTGAAAGATGAATTATGAACCCCATTGTGGAAGAGTGAAGGAGTTTGTTGATAAGGGGTAAATGGAGAGTTGGAATTCACATAGCCCGCATAATTAAACATCAAAGAATCTATTATTGGGCCTGAACAAAATTAGATGTGGAAATGAAAAAGACCCAAGAAAGAGTGATGATTTTTCAATGAATTTTTTTTATGTTTTGATTTTATTGTTTTTTTTTATGCAAAGATAAACAAGTTAGCACACAAATGACCCTAATGACCTAAATGTGACCTGGACCTACAAATGTGGTTTCACAAAGTGATTAAAATGAACTTAAATTTACCCTCAGTATGTCCACCGGCCAGGTAAGGGGTGGGGAAGTGGGAGGTTCCCCCTACTTTCGTAGGGACCTTATTATACAAAACCACAATCCCGCTTAAGGCGTTTGCCATCAGACCATCTTACCTTAGACACCAGTTTTCATAAGAGGATAAACCTAAATATCACAGGAATCACAGTGTGATCCTAGGGCCAACGTCTACTGGCTTTTATTAAGGCCTAGGTAATGCAGAGATGCAAGGAAATTGTGGTTTTCGGGCTAAGGGAGGGTGATGAAATCCCCACCTTATCTTGTTAGGGGTGTTGCCCTTAAAGTATTTTGAAATGAAATGCACACCACAATTTCAAACAAGGGGTTCTTTATGCAAAATGAATGCCAGAATATGGTGAGTAGAACGTACCTTGCCCCTCGCAATCTTCAATATGCAATTGACAGGAATTGAACAAAGAAAACTTCTATACTAAATGATGCATGTCCTAAAACATGATGTGTGGTTTCTAATCTTGAAATGCATTTTTTTTTAGATTTTGGTGCAAGTATGTTTTTTTTCATTTTTTAGTTAATGAACCTATCTAACCAGCACAAAAAAATTTCTTTTGTTTTGATTGTTTTATGATTTTTATAGAGTTTTGAAGAATTTTTTAAATTTTTGTAAAACTTTTCAGAAATTGGAAAAGTAGAACCTGTTTCTTGATTTCAGTCCTTTAGGGATGCTTCCGGGCTATTTAACGACGTTTCATATCCTTGGAATTTTAGGTTCGATCTTCATCTTTCTTTGATTTTCAAATTTTTTTCTTTGTCCTGCACAAGTAAAAAGAGCAAAATGAATATTCACATATATACACCAAACACAAGAATATCCAACTATCATCATAATTCACTCCCCGGCAACGGCGCCAAAAATTTGATGCTGCTCGACAGTCGTCGTTTAAAAATGCCGTGCCACACAAATTTCAAAATTTATAACCGCACTCACTCACTTGAATGATTTTGAAAATACGAGTACAGTGGTGAATACGGGTCGATCCCACGAAGAGAGAATATATGATTTTAGTTCAATTTGGACATATCTTTATGTTTGGAAAACCAATTTTTGGATTTTGGAGTGCGATTATGAAAACTTAAGTTGGAAAACATAAAAGAATTCAAGTGAAAATAGGGGTTGGAAGAAAACGCATAACTTTAAATATAGACAGAATTAGAAGAAGTGTAAAACATGAAAGTTGTAGAGAATTGGAAAAGGAAGAACTTTTATGAAGAACACAGAAACAGAAAATGAAAGGAAAATAAGGAAAAACTTGAAAAACTATGACCTATTGGTTCGGATGAACAGTAATTGACAGAAAACCAGCACCTTGAAAACTTAATTCTAAAGCTCAAAAGAAGAGGAATTTGACAAAGTTCAAGAAGAATAAAACTTAGATATACAAGAGAGGAACAACTCTTATGAAGAACTCAGAGTTATTTGAGGACTAGAAAGACTTCAAAATGAATGAATGGAAGAAGGTATCACCACGGATGAACAGTGAATGCACAGGATAGCACTTAAGAAAATGGGTATTAACTCTATGAATTTGGATGAATTGGAAGAAATTATGAACATAGAAGTTGAAGAAAACTTAAAAAGGAACAACTTTTATGAAGACAAGAATTTGAAATGAGGATCACAATAATGAGAAATAAGGCTGTGAAAAGACTGAATTCCAAAATGAAACTTGTATTGCAATAAATTCAACTTACAAATTTACCTTCAAAAGCTTGGAAACACACAACTTCAACAATCAAAAACTTCAGAAATGGAAGGAACTTACATTACAAATGCTTAAAGCTAGCTCTCTCTCCCTTGCAACCTTGCCATCTAGTTCTAACTCTAACAACCCACCTCCTTTTCATTACAAGTGATACCCCCTTTATATAGGGTTTACAATCTCTTCTTGCTCATATAAAACATTCAAGTGCACCTAATTTTTGACCTAACTTGGTAGGCTGGAATGTGCTGAACCTTTTGTCATTTTTCCTGATTTTTTTTGGATTTTTTTGGAATTTTTATAGCCCCTTTTCTTCTCTCTTTCTCTCTTATTCTCCCATTTCCTCTCTGCCGGCACGTTGCGCCGACCGCCGACCGAGTTAGGCGGCCGGCTCGGTGGACCCCCGTGCGCCCGCTTTCTCTGCGCCTGCCGCGTGTGCGCGTGGCGCACGCTGCGCCCGCATGCCGCACGCGCCTTGCCGCGTGTCCCTGCCGGGAGCCGCCACGGCCCCCGCCTTCGCCCGGCCGCCTCCGCGTCGCGCCCGCGTCGAGCCCGCCACGACCCCCCGCCCGCCCCTTCGCCGACCTCGTCGCCCGTGCGCGGGCGGCGAAGGCGGGAAGGGGGCGGGGCGGGTGGGTTTGAACTTATTTTTTTTTTGTTTTTTTTATATATAAATATAGTATATATATATATATATTTATATATATCTTATATATATTTGTATAAAATGCTAAAAAATAGCCAATAATTTTATTTTTTATTTTTTTCTAATTTTTTTCTTATCTTTTTAAACAAGTTTCTGGGCTTTTGGCCCAGTTGAACATATATATTTTTATTCTTTTTTTCTTTTTCTTGGAGCTTTCCTCGAACTGCGTGCCTACCTAAATACATAAAAATTATCATAAAAATTTATTTAATTTAAGAAAATTAAACATTTGATACAAAATCAATAATAAGTGTGAGAAGTGTATATTTAATATCAATTAAGCTCATAAAAATGCATATACTCATGAATTAAATGATAAAAATACACACTAATCAGTGACCCAGTTACTCAGTGTGATAACTGTCATTGCCTCTCATTTTGAGAGCAGAGTTAGCAATATGAGTGTCTTTTTACATGAGAAGACACCTTTATCAAAGGCCAGACTCCCCAGCTACTCAACACAAATAAGCTATTGCTCTGTCAGGTATTGTTTCACTAAATTTTTATCAGAGATAACTATGGCACCTCATGACTTGAGTTACTTTATTTCATTGATAAAGAACTCAGTTTCTCAATGACCGAGTCATTGCTCTGAATTCACAAATTTTTTATTTAGTCAACAATTTTCAAATTAATGTTTAACAACAATACACACTATATGCATCTTAACCAAAGAAGTCCTGAATTCAAATTTTCAGATATCTGATGAGAGAGTCTAAGGTTTACATGAAACATGTGGTTAAAGTTTACTAAACCTTATCATTCATATATTTTCAATTCATTTAACAACAAATCTGAGAATACATTAATCTTATATCAGTCTGATTCAGCCATAATTCTTAAACCTGTATGATAGAAATTTCTACAATGTTCTCAGACTGAATTGCATGACATGCAGCTTAAGTTCCTCAGATCAGAACAATGAATTCAGCAACCAACAATCAATAGTTGAAGTAGATCAGTCACATCAACTGAGAAGAATGTGACAGGTGAGTATAAGCTGGAATATAGACAGATAGTATCATGAAGGGAGTTGAAAGAAACTCTTCTTTAACAGCTCAACAAATAGAAGGCAGAATCATTTTTCAAGAGAGAGAAATATGACATCAGATGAGAGTTGATCAATTTTTAGGCAGGAGGTGTTCAAGATGTGACAAACAAAACACCAATTCTAAGTGCTCCCCCTGTCTAGATGCAATTAAATTTCTTTTCAGGTTTTTCAACTCCACTACACTTCATATGCAACATTAGTCAAACTCCCACTAACAAAGTGCATGAAATACAATTAATGAACTGCTCATGATTTTAGAATATGCTCAAGAAGAATAAATGCTTTGTTCAATCAGAGAGAGAATTTATCAAATGCATCATTTTCATTTCAAATTTTCAGATTTTTCATCATATGATGCAGTGCACTATTCTACATGAAGGCAGGACCCATGGTACTCGGCGGAGAACCTGGTCTCAAAGACCATCTCACACATGGTAGAAACCTCCGAGCAGATTTCCTTGCCTTTTAGTAACATACCATTTGATATACCAGGGTTAAGCAAATGATAATGCAGTGCAAAGCAATCTCATTTATTTAGTGCAAACAGCAGCATGAGAAGAGCATCAAAAATCAACCAGGTAAAACAACAATTTCAGATAATGAAATTAAAACAGACAAATCAGTATTTTTCAGATTATGAGATTTAAACAGAGTTCAGAACTAACTTGAGATGTAGAATTCTGGGGCTTCCTTTTTGAGTGCCTTGGCTAAATTACCCCTTTTATTTCTCTCACCAAGGCACACCTGCAGCATATCAATCAATATGATCTTGCAAGAACCCAAGCTGCCTTGGGTCCTGTATGAGCCCTAACAGGTGTTCTGACTGGTCTCTTAACAGAATTATCATCATAGCCCATCAACTTATAGCTGGACAAGGAATAGCCAAATTGACCAGTCTTACCATGATAACTAACAGAATTTAAGTTCCTTTTATGCACCTTATTGTAAGTATTAAATTCATGTGCATGAACGGCAACATTTCTGTTGTGTGCATGGGCATTTTGTGTTCTGAACTCTGCCACCCAGCACTCAGAGGCTTTGTGGCCAGGTTTTCCACAATTAAAACAAGAAAATTTCACAAATTGTTTTCCATGGAATTTGACAGCATGGGGGTTAATATGATTCTTTTGAACATGCCAACAGTCCTTGACTGTGTGGCCATGTTTTTCACATTCAAAACATGAAGAATTCATTTTGTCAAGATTCTTATAGAATGCATGTCTTTTTACAGGGATTATAACAGTTTTGGAGTTAATTGTTCTTCCCTTAGCATGCCAACAATTTGCAGCAATATGGCCCAATTTGTTACAATGAAGGCAATGAAGTTTCTTTTTCAGATATGCATGATTCCTATCATGAAGCGCTTTAGCATTCAACTCATCTTGCTTCTTTAATCTACAATCATGCATAAAGTGGCCAATTCTATGACAGTAAAAGTATTGAATTCTCTTATTTTGATCATGAGAAGGTTTCTTCGATTTAGAATTCCTAGCATGAATTCTATCTGATTTCAGTTCATCCTCTCTCATGACAAAGCAAACATCCATCTCATGGCCAGATTTACCACAGTAGAAACATTTCACATTCTTTCTTTTAACATGAGACAGTTTGGCCTGAGAAATTTCAGTATATAAATTTTTATTCTGTTTTGTTTTCTTTTGTTTTTCTATCTGATTCGCAGGCAGACATGAAGGAGAAGCTGAAGTGCTACCTAACTCAGAGCTACGCACAAAGGTTGTATACATTCTTTTTCTCTCTTCCTGTTTACTGCCTCCATCAGAGACTTTCTTCTTCGAAGCAGCCTTTGAATTTTCTTTGTTTTTAAATGACTCAGACAGAGAATTGTTCAATTCAGTGATTTCATTTTTGAGAGAGGAAATGAGAATTTCAGAATCTGTGATCTTTTCATTAAGTAAGACATTAATGGCTTTGTAACTATCAATCTCTTCTATTAATGCAGTCACTCTCTCACGTTCATTTTCAATTGAACTTTTCCCTCTTTCAAGCATTAAGAGTCTCTCAGACATAGCAAAATTAAGCAGCTTCAGTTCTTCATTCTCCTTTCTAGTTTGTTCATTCTGAACTAATTCATTAGTTAAGATTTGATCATTTCCTAATGAATTCAGCTTATCTTCAAGTTCAGAAATCTTGGCAGTGAGTTCATGATTTTTGTTTTCCAAAAAGGAACGTTGTTCCTTACTCACATTCAGATTAGCTAAGCACATTTCATGATATTTTCTCAGATCTTGACATTTTTTACAATGAGCATTTGAATTAATCTGATCACATTTCTTTTTCAGCTTTCTATTTTCAGATTTCAAATATTTACATATCTCAGAACGTTCCTCATACATATCCCATAATTCATCAATTGAAATCTCTTCTGGTTCGGATTCAGAATTTACCTTGGATGAGGAATCTTCATTATCCCGGTTGGCCATCAAACAACTATCACTCTGTTGGTTATGCGCAGAGATAACTTTGTCATATATCTCTTTTCCAGAATTGCACCTGAGAGCAAAAGAATATACATCAGTATTAACAGCAGCTCTCAAGATATTACGAATTATGACATTATCACGGTTCTTAAAGGTGTCCTCACTAGACCACTTGGTCTGATCTTTGGGTAATCGATGTGGGCCTTTGGATAGCAAACTCCATAATTTGGGATCTAGGGAATCTACATACACAGCAAGGCCTCCTAGCCAACTTTCAAAGTTAGAACCATCATAAATTGGAGGACGATCCATTTGGACAGATGGCAGACAGATTCAACTCACTAAAACAAATGACAGGAAATGCAGCAAAACCAGATGGGCAAGGTAAAGCACTAAACCGGTGAAACAAAATAACGAGCACAATACACCCACTCTGAAATGCACTAAACAGTTAGCAGGATCCTCTGCAGATTGTTAGATCTGTTAAGTTAGAGACCGCTCTGATACCAATTGTTGGGTTCGGTGCAAGTATTCAGAGGGGGGGGTGAATGAATATGGCCTATAAAAACTTTCACCTAGTAAAGATTTCGCTCAATTAAAATCTAATGCTCACTAAAAATGCTAGTTCACAAACTGAACAACCTTGAAGGCTAATGGGCAGTTGCGGAACTGAAACAAACACACAGTGAGATCACTAGAGAGCTAACAAGATAAATTTAGC
Source organism: Amorphophallus konjac (assembly GCA_022559845.1). Classification (NCBI taxonomy): domain Eukaryota; kingdom Viridiplantae; phylum Streptophyta; class Magnoliopsida; order Alismatales; family Araceae; genus Amorphophallus; species Amorphophallus konjac. The sequence goes on from CM040118.1 coordinate 441,534,262, forward strand.
CAATCAGAAAACTAATTAACTCTCCTGCTCAACCAGAAACCAAACACATGGAGCGCCCCTATGCATTCATCTAGCGGAAGCAAAATAGAACAAAACAAACCACAATGCACAAGGGGTTTTTCGGTGGTTCGGTCCAGCAGACCTACATCCACCCCACACTCAAACCGAGTGTGGATTTCGCTGACTCACAGCTTGAACAGCAGGGCATCACAGCTTGCCTACAACCGCTGGGCCTCATAGCTTGCCGTCCAGTGGAATCCACCACTGCAACCGCTGGGGATTACAGCTTACCCGTCCAGTGGAAACCTCCACAGCCCGCTGAGCAACACAGCTTGCTGTCCAGAGGAGTCCGCCTCTACAAACCGCTGGCTAACAGCTTGAAAGGAAATGTAAAATAGAAAACAAAAGACAAGATAACAGCATCGGAAAGCTGTAAACACTAAGCACAGAATATGGCTCTTAAAGAGTTGACTGGAGTGGATCTGATCCAACTTCCAGCAAGAACAGATCTCCCTCGATCTCACTCTCTTTCTTCACTCTCTCTCTTCTCAACTCCTTCACGTCTGCTTCTCTCCTCTTTTCTTTCTCTTCACACTCTGCTTGAGCTCTCTATCTCTCACTTTTTCTCTTCTGCTTCTTCTCTCTTTCTTTTCTTCTTCTTCTGCTGGATCGTGGAAGCTCTCTCTCCTTTTTCTCTTATTCTTCTCTCAGCTTCTGCTCCCTGGCTTCGATCACGATCAGCCTCCATCTGAAGACGAAGGCTCCATTATATACCAGCAGCAGCAGCTGCAGCAGCAACAGCAGGGCGCGTGTGGCTTCCACAGTTCCCGCCCTAAGAATTCGGACCACGTGGCAGCATCCAGCAGGCTGTCAGTACACGTGTCCTCATCTGGGCATTCTCCTTATCCTTGGATCACGTGCCCAGCACCAGTACGCTCAGCAACTGGAGTTAGATGGCGTCATCTCACTTGCTCCAAAGAGTTGACGCACCCATCAGAGATCTTCAACCCTTTTAACTGCTGCGTCGACTCCATCAGCCTGCTGCGTTGGCGCATTGAAGATAGCCAGAGATAAGTTGCCCCTTTCTTAAACTGCTGCGTCGACGCTGCCGGTTGGTGGCGTTGACGCACGAACATGTACATTTGTATACTGACGTCTCTTTAGCTGTTGCGTCGACGCTGCTCAATTGTGGCGTTGACGCAGTGGAATAGCCTGTGAAGCTGAATGCTTCTTCAACTGCTGCGTCGACGCTGCTTGATCAATGCGTTGACGCACCAGAGTAATCCACCAGCTTCTTTCTTGATTGTTTGAACTGCTGCGTCCACGCCACTTGATCAAGGCATTGATGCATTGGTGTGTTCCAGCAGCTGAAATTGGATGTCTTCAGCCCTCTTGCGTTAAGGGGTTCATTAGCCTCTTCAGTCCCTGTCAGACAGATGAAACGAAGTCATTAGTTCTAAGTCTATGTATTGCATTGTATAGACTTTGCTGTGAAGGCGAAAGCAATGTAAAGTATGCACAACGTAGTGTATAGACTTAATGAATACAAAGGCTTCATAAGCCTCAGATGAAGGCAGGCGCTGTGTAGACTTTGAACCAGTGTACAGACTTGTAAGCATGAGCCAATAAATAGACTTGAAACGCTTAAGGCGTTGTACAGACTTGTTGAGGCTCAAGCAGTGTACAGACTTCGAAGATCCACTGTGGTTGTACAGACTTGATCATCCAGCAATGTATAGGCTTTCAATGTGAAGACTTGAATAAGTGAAAGCTACAGTGAATGAGTGTACACACTTAACCAGATCAAGGGCAATTCGGATGTACAGACTCTGAGGATCAAAGCCAACGGCTGTACAGACTTAGAATATTAAGACTGATGTACAGACTTCATGTGTTGACGCTGTACACTTGAGAATGCTCACAGCGTTGACGGTGCATGGGGCGTAGGCTGTACAGACTTAGAATATTAAGACTGATGTACAGACTTCATGTGTTGACGCCGTACACTTGAGAATGCTCACAGCGTTGACGGTGCATGGGACGTAGGCTGTACAGACTTAGCATATGAAGACTGATGCATGAACAGTAATGCTTAGACTAGCATGAGACGCTCGGATGTATAGACATGGAGACTTAGCCTATGCATAAGACGCTAAGTGAGACGGTCTAATGTATGGACTTCAACTCATGCGAGCAAAGCATCAATGCAATGTGCAGACTTCGCCTGAGACAATGCATGAGACGAACGATGTATAGACTTCAGCAACAATGCATGACTGTATAGACTTGTGTTCTCAACGAAACACAAACACAACACAATGTATAGACTATGCTGAGTGTCTAGACTTGTGAGATGCATACAACACACATGAGGCTGTATAGACATGGAAACCAATGCACACGGCTGACAGACATGAAGTGAACTTGAATGAACATGATGTATAGACTTTGGACTCCAAGGGCAATGTATGGACTTTCATATGAAAGGATGTATAGGCTTGAGCACAGAAGCTCTGCACATACTTGATCAAATAAGGTCCAGTGTATAGAGTTGGTGGACTGACTCCAATGTACAGACTTGCACAAGCGAGCTACAGTGACAACGTTTAGACTTCACGCTGTACAGACTTTCCAAAGATGCAGACTCTGTATAGACTTCAACTCAACCATGCATAATATAGTCTGATGTGTAGACTTTTGAAGGCGAATGCAGTGTACAGACTTTGCCAAGCAATGTACACACTTGTAGAGTTGACGCTATATGAAACATGATAGTGTACAGACTTTACCCACTGTATGGACTTCATGCAATGCAAACGAATGTGTAGACTTCACTATGTAAATGGCTGTACAGACTTAGTCAAATGCATGAGATGCTTACTGAGACGCTGGACTCTGTGACAGACCAGTGAGTTGATGCAATGATCCCATGCGTCAACGCATCATGCAATACGCATGCAAACTCATGAATACAATGCTGTATATCAGACACAGTCTTATGCAATCATATGAGCAGCCATATTCAAAACACAATATCATAATGCACTGACTGTGTTACAATCATCAAAACAAATCAGCATGCTAACATCAAAACGCAATAACATTTTCTTCATCAAAATACAATATCAAATGCACTCACTGTCCTGCTATCATCAAAACCAAATAGCATTGCTATTATAAAAGCAACATAGCACATGCTTGTGCCGAAGAGGCACAACATTTTGTTGGGTTCCCAATTTTACTGGGAGTTCTTTCCATCATCCCCTACATCCACCATTTTTATTGATTTTTGATCCTCCCTCTATCCATTTTTAAAAATTTGTGTTCTATCTCTGCTACAGTGCTTTCAGTCAATTCCCAGATCCGACCACCTTCTAGTTAAAAAATCAAAAAACATCACAGCAACCTCTAAACCTTTCATAAAAACTATGTCTGTTTTCTTAGCTTAATTTACTACAACTTTTATGAAGACCATAACTTCAGATTCAGACGTTCATATATCGGTCAAAGGCAACTCTCTGGAAAGTTCCCTGCTAGTCTGAGAGTTCAGACACTGTACAATAGCAACATTCAAAATTCGCCAATCAGAAGTACAGGCTTTGTTATTTTTCTGTAATCCCATAGGGTTGAAGACCTTCGAAGCATCTTTCCAACGGTTCTAGTTTCGTTGTATTCCGACGTCGGGGCTGATCGCACCGTCCGTTCTCGCCGGAGCGCACGCCGGAAAACAGAACCGACAGATCCGTGGCCGGTCATTCCGACCGGTGCCGAACGGAGCCGCCTGGCCTCCGGCCGGTGAACCAGCGTGTCGCCAGCCTAGGGAACGCTTCCCTAAGTGTCCCCACTATAGAGGTGCCACCGGGTCCCTCACGGTCCCTCCGGACAGCACGTGGGCCCCACAGTCACAAGTTCGGGTGCTACCGAAGAGACGCGAGAAGCCGCCCGTCAACCCGAATTCGGTCCTCCCGGACCCCATTGTGTCACCCTTTACCTCCCTGCGTGGAGTGGGCAGTGCTTCATTTCCGTAACAAGTGTGTAATATTATTCCGGGAGTACGAGTTTCGGTCGGAACCATCTTCCCCACGCCGAGCGCGTGGAGGTATCGTATTCGCTCCTTGCTTGGCATTTCGCTTATTTTCATATATGCTTTATATGCCGCTGCTAGAGAGCATGTTTTAGGACCTAGCTTGCCATATATATTTTCATATCACCGCTGCTGCGAGAGAGAGCGTGACCGTCCCGTGACCCGATCCGGGCACAAAAGTGTGAATTGAGCACCCTAGCTCTTGCCGGTTTCTCAACCATGCACGTCCGACGCTTCCCTCGTTAAGGGACGATCGCGAGCTTGTCGTGTCCGTGGTCTCGTCCCGCATCAGAGGCTACCCATAAAACTGGCCCAAGACATGCCTGAAAATAGCCCCAATGAGTCATGGACAACTCGAGGCATCAACAAATGGGAGTAAGAGGAACGACTCAACTTATCGGTAAAAAACGGGTGTCAACAGATGCCCCTCCGTAACGTCCTCTTTGCAGGGGAGCGAGTGGAGGTGAAGCGAAAGTGACATGGAACATGGAGATGGAGCGAAAATGCAACATAGTGGACCGAAAAAGCGGGCGTTAAGGTAAAACGACACCTGTTTTTACCAACAAGCGACAAGAATCTTCCGGAAGACTCTGAACCAAACGCAAGGAATGATTAAACCAAAAGCGACACCAGTCTAGAGGAACTAAACTAAATGAAACAAATCGACAAGACCAACCTCATGGGGGACACAATCCCGCTGTCCAATGAGGAGGCCAAAGAGCAGGCAACAAAAAGTAAAGGAAATAGGCTAAAGCTCCAGACGGGGACCTCTTAATCAACCAAACCAAGCGAATTGACCAAAGAGAACCTTCCAACTCATAGTGGAATTAGTTCCTCTTACTCAAACACTGAACGCACAGCTAACCATCACTGACGGGACATTCTTCAAGCAAACCATGGGGCATGAAAGCTCAAAAAGATGCGTATGATGCATGCTGGGCTAAAATAAAAGAAATCGTTAAAACAAATACAAAGAAAGATTAAAATATAAAATACTTGAGAATAATATTGCTAAGCTGGGAAAATCTGAGTCAAGATACCATCCGCAACCACAGCGTGCAAGATAGAACCATCCTCCCCATGACATCCCAACCTAACGACCGATCCGAAGATTAAACACGTGAACCTGGATCATCATCATTTTTATTGAAGGGGAACATCAGATCCTAGAACATGTAGATAACCAACTGGTTCTCGAGATAATATATTATAGTACCATATAATAATGCAATATGGGTGATAAGGATAGAAGGCCATACCTGACTTACCTGCGCAGGTGAAACGGCAAGTGAAAGTTTGATGCTGCACATGAAATTGTTAACAAGATTTGCAATGATATCAAATTTCATCAATTGAACACCAAGTGTAGACATGGGGGTAAAACAACTTCAAAGAAGAACGGTTAGATGTGAGCCGTATATATTATGGAATTTGAACCGACTTAAATAGCATACCGTTGAAGATGAACGGTCACCTCTCAACCGTTCAAATGAAGGACAGTCTATCTCTAGACCGTACAACCTCTGCAACCTTGAAATGCTAAAACCCTTCGTCTCCCTCCACCATAACCGACGGTGGGAGAGGATGAAGGGCACACCGAGCCCATCTCAACCCCTCTCACTCCCTCTCTCGTCTCCAACTCCTTCCCTTCTCAACCCCTCTCACTCCCTCATCTCACATGCACTCAAAACACCAAGCGAGACGCCCGACGAACATGGACGTGCCACCGCCGACGACCACCGCCGCGGCGGAGGAAACACCGGCGGAGGAGACATCGGCAACGTCGCCGGCCGAGGGAGGTACCCTCCCGCCGCTATCTGAGGCCGAGGAAAGGACCAAAGCCGCCGTGCCCAGGGATGGAGATGCCGGGGAGGTTGCTCCGGCAGAGAGGCCGGCCAAGGGGACCCGTCCGACCGAGGTAGGTGCATCAAAACTTCCTTTATTTTCCATTTTTACATCCTGCATGTTAGATTTAGGGGGGTTTTGGGGAGATTTAGGATGCTAAGGACCGGTTTGGGGTGCCATGGTGGCCTCCCTACGGGTGGAGAAACCCTCACCGTCGTCGAGGAAGATGACGGTAGGGTGGTTTAGACAAAACCGCACAAACGAAAATGGACGGCTCACATAGAGCCGCCTAAGCCCCACACGGCTCAGGGGTAGCCATTCAAATTCACACAGCACCTTAACCAAACCAAGTAAGGATGGTGAGAGACTCACCGTACAAACAACAAGCGGGCCTCATTGGTCCGTTCAATACCCTGTCAACAAAGAACAATGCGGTCCCTATAGGACCGCCCAACCTTCCTGCGGCCCAGGAGTGGCCGTTTCAAACTAAGAACCTGAGGGAAGAACGGTGTGCGGTCACCCGTTCAAGATAAGAACGGGCAATGCCAGCCCGTTCGAAACACAAAACCTAGGGATTAGAACGGTGCACATGGGACCGTGCAAAGGTACGAGCGGCCTGTGGGTAACCGCTCTTCCGACAGAGAGTTAAACCTTGATGATTTTATTTATATGTGAAATAAAATGCTTAATTAAATTACTAAAATGCATTTAAAATGAATGAATGAATGATGGGAAAGCGCAGGACCCGCACCTCGTGGCTGCAGGTCCGTGCAGTGTATTTATCACTGCCGGACTTCCAGATGGAGCGGTTGGCTGCCATGGGGTTCACCCCATTCCTGAGCATCAAGGTGTGTCGGTTCGACGCAGCTCTGCTCTACGCCCTGCACGACCGCTGGGACCCAGGGAGTCGGACGTTCCTCTTCCCGTGGGGGCATATGGTCCCCACGCTGGAGGACGTGGCCAGGCTCACTGGCCTTCGAGTGCACGGGGCACCGGTTAGTGGGACCACTTTTCCTGACTACCGGGCGATGGCTCGGGGATTGCTAGGCTTAGAGCTACGGCGCCCTGAGAGGCAGTCGACCCTCCTACCCCGGGCTAGTCTCCAGGACAGCCTGGGATTATGACGGGCGGGAGTTGCAGTTGGAGAGCAGCCGGAGGAGCACCTGCAGCGGTTGGTGGAGCTGGTGCGGCCGAGAGTAGCTGCAGGGCCGGGAGCGGAGGCGGACAGAGTGCTACGACGGTTCCTGATGCTGATGTTCGGGCGACTCCTCTTCTCCACCAGAACGGACGTGATGAGCGGTCGGTTCCTTCCTTTCCTCGAGGAGCTAAGCCACGTGTGCGACTACGCATGAGGAGCAGCAGTTCTCGCGTTCTTGTTCGACACGCTGAGTTCGACGGCCCGTCAGACTATGCTTGGTGGCTTCTCCCCCTTACTCCAGGTATGACTCTTACCCTAGACCTAATTATGCAATTCTATATGTTTCCTAAATGCTGACACGATGCTGTGATGCAGGTGTGGGCCTACGTGTACCTACGTGGGCTGGGCAGAGGCGAGGAGACCCGTCCCGGGCTCCAACCGATTGCACGGAGGTGGACAGCACCTCAGGAGACTGCAGCCCTGAGACGACAGGTCCGAGAGCTGCAGGACGACCTGGACGCTCTACCGTTTGCCTCAGTATACTTCTAAACTCAGACTCTTTAATTAAATGCAATTCTTATATGATGATGATGTTGATGCGACTTTCTATTTCTTGAAGGTACGGTGGACACCTTACACAGAGGAGGGCCAGGAGGGTCAGCGTTAGGTGGTTGGCGCCCTCGCTTTTGCCGGACGAGATGTGTGGCTTCACTGCGTGAATGTGGTGGAGCCACTGCACTACAGATTGGTGATGAGGACCATCGGGGTCCATCAGCCCGTGGTGGAGTTCCCAGTGCCTGAGAAGGCGGGGGAGCGAGTGACGAGGACTACCCGGGGCCTGGCGGCAGCATTTGATTGGTCTACGAGGAACGCTGCGCAGGTGGCCGACTGGACAGCTCTTGGGTGAGTGGTGACCGCCCGAGTGGGGAGCGACTCAGCGTACTACACTGCGTACGCCAGACACTACCGGGACCAGGTGTTCCGGGGTGCCCACCGACCGGTACGACTTCTAAACTCAAACTCTATCTATTATGCTTATGATTCTTATATGATGCACTAACACATGGACTTCTAAATGTAGATTGACCCTGAGGGACGACTGGCGGAGTTGCAGGGGCTCCTGCACTCCACCATCAGGGAGCGGGACGAGGCCCGACAGGCCCTGGCCTTACTGGTGAGTTTTCTAAGCCCTAAACTCTTTAAACTATGCAAATGCTTATGATTATGATTGTGCATGTGACTGACCTGGAGTTTTGGATGCAGTGCACCAAGGGTGCCCAGCGATAGGGGGCTGATGCTCCTTTTTCTTCTTCTACCCAGACTCCTGCAGATCGGGCCGAGCGGGAGGCCGACTTCACTCGGATGGTAGCGCGGGCCAAGGCTGCCGAGGTGGCGCTCACCGAGAGGGTACGTAAATCACTACACTTTCCCTTGGTATTTATGCTTATGATATGTATGAAATGCAATTGACTGACAATGATATGTGTATGCAGACGACTGAGCTGACCCGCCTTAGGACCGAGCTTGACCAGAGCCGGGCAGCGGCTCGTGAGGAGGTGGCCCGTGTGCGGGAGGAGGCAGCACAGAGCCGACCAGTAGACACGCTGGAGACGGCGCTTCTTCGGGCTAAGCTGGAGCGACTCCGAGCCAGCGCGACCGAGGCGGAGCGCTACCGGGCTGAGGCGGAGCAGGCCCGGTTACAGGTTGCCAGATTGGAGGGCATGGTGGCGGGCATGAGAGAGGTGAGTCGAGAGCGCAGCCGAGCGACTGCGAGCGGCAGCCACGGCACTCATGGCTCTGTTAGGAGTTACTTTACAGGCTCCTCCGGCCACCGGAGGAATGAGGAGGACGAGCGGCACCGGCGACGTCAGCGTGACGAGGCGATTTCAATGATGCCTCCACCAAAGAGGCACGAGGGAGTCGGAGATAGCGACAGGGGCCAGGGAGAGGGACACTCCTGACTTTTGTACTTGCCCGACTTTTGTACATGATATGATATGATAGTGATATGCCTTTCTTGTTTATCTATTTCTATGAATGAATGAATGAATGGATGGATGGACGCGGCTACTGACTCGACACGAGTGCGTGAGTGAGAGACGACGACTACGGGTGAGGCACGACTACGGGTGTGACGCGACACGACCACGAGTGAGATAGAGGGATGCTGACTCCGAGTGAGAGAGAGAGCGCGCGATGCCAAATGAGTGAGATGAGTGACATCAAATGAGTGAGATGAGGGCGTCAAATGAGTGAGATGAGAGACACCAAATGAGTGAGATGAGAGATGTCAAATGAGTGAGATGAGAGACAACACGACTACTAGTTGAACAGGTGCACAACTTGTTGGACACGGGCTTCAGATCAGAAGAACGGTTCTCAGTGGGCCGTTTAAATTAACACACAGTCCGTAATAGACCATTCCAAGGGAAATTGAACGGTCTTATATTAACCGTTCTGAATGTTGAATGGTTTACCACAGGCCGCATAAGAAGACGAATGGTCTAATTCATGCCGCTTAAACTTCTGCCCTCGAATTCTTTGAAAGATGATAAATGATCCGTAACGGGCCGCGCAATAAGATAGGTGGTCTACGTAAGACCGTCCAACGGGGCATCCTGCGAACTTGAATGAGACTCTCCTAGAGAGTCCCTAACCCGATGGGCAAACTACTTCAAACCCATCCAAACCTCATCTTAACCTGCCCTAGACTTATCCAAACCGATCTCAAGAGACCTAGGCTTCCTAACAAGCCCTATAAGTAGGAGGGGGAGCCTAAATTCGTGATTCACACATCCTCCTCCTTCTAAGCCTTGAAACCTTTGCTATTCACCACCAAATCACCATGAAGAGGGCCCTAGAGGAGAGTTCCATAGAGGGAGCATCTTTTGAAGGGCCAAAGCTGGCCAAGAAGGAGCGGGAAGTGCTCCAACGACTGACTGCGATCCCGTGACATCTCAACTCGAGCCCTCTGAGAGAGGTCAGTTAATCATGATTTCGTTCAATTCAATTCTTTCATTTACTTACATGCTTTTCTTTCCTCTCTTTTCTTACATCTCCTTTCTTCCCACCTCAGCTTCTCCCTGGCCCCAGGCGGTATTCCACCTTGAAGTGGTTGGCTCCCATGGTCCGTGCCTTGCTCCTAGGAGTGACATCTATCCTGAGATCTTGGCACTTACAACCTATCCTAGTGTTAGGTCAGAACTACCCAAAGCTTTCTCTTGATTGGCACAGCATCTCAGCCTTAGTTGAAATTTGGCATCCTCAAACTCATACATTCATTTTCCCATCATTCGAGGCCACTATCTTATTGGAGGAGGTAGAGACCTACTTCTCTTTACCCAGGTCCCAGGTGGGAGGGGAAGACTCAGTGTGTCATACTGTTGCCCCTATAGATCCTAGGCTTATCTTGGGAGGGTTCATACCAGATAGCAAGGATGTCCATACTTTCGTAGGCCCACGTCAGATTCACCTTCTTCCTCTTAACCAGTGGGTAGTGGAGCATTGCAAGAACAGGTGTGGGTTGGATGAAGCCATAGCTAAGGCTGCGTCCATTTGCTTGTGCGGGGCCATCTTGTTTCCTTCAGTTGACCATGTGCTAGAGATTCCCCTTCTTAGTACCATTAGCGGCCTATGGCAGGGACTTTCCACCTCCCAGGACATCCTTGCTTACTTGTACGAGGGCCTTACTTCAGCAGCCTTAAGAGGTCCCCCGTTTGGTTCTATGATCCTTCTAGAGTGTTGGATGGGTGTTAGGATGAAATTCATCTACAAGCAGGATGTCACTTCAGCTAGCAGGATCTTCGGGAGCCACCCCCTCTTCTTCATAGGTGGCGCGTTCGGATTCTCTCTACAGGTAGAGTGCAGGATAGCAGAAAAGAAGACCAGGGATGAGTGGCGACTGCACATCAACAGGCTGCCCCTGGATTGGTTCGTGATGCGCCTGGACTTCCTCCGTGATACCACCGTCAGAGTTCCCAGGAGGCCGGGCTTGGACTTGAGGCTCGTGAGCGACACCGCACTGGCGATGTACAGCCCGCACTGGTGCTACCTACAGGTTGGACTACCCCGGACTATTCTACCAGCACTACCCCATCTTCCCGCACTACAGGCGAGGAGGATCGGTATAGAGGAGGACGAGCAGGCGGTCAGGAGTGCCCTGATCATGTGGGAGGTGAGCAGGGTGCTTACCCTACCAGCAGAGATTGCAGAGATCCCGGCGACGCGCCAGGCCTATGTTAGAGAGCTGAGAGAGATACGTCCCCGCGGGGATGCCCAGCGGAGGACTGAGTGATTTTCTTTTGTTTCATGATGATGTTGGATAGGACTTGTGATGCGGGACGGACACGGGAGACGACACCATAAGGTGCCACCCTCGGACTCTAGATGAAGACGCGACCAGCAATACACACCAGGGAGACACTAAGCCCGACACTACGAGCTCCTAGTGGCAAAACGTCGCTAACAGAAGTGAAGCTCACTCGTCGTCCCAAGTGAGGGAAAGCGTGGACCGTGCGCGGTTAAGGAACCGGCGGAGGTCAAGGGTAGTTCGACTCAACTTTCGGACTCGGATCGAGTCACGGGACGGGTCACACTCACTCTCACAGCGGTGACATGGACACACGGGCTAGTACCTACACTCTCGGCAGCGGCAGAAGACCGTATACTAGCTAAGCAAATAAACGCCAAGAAGTTAAGACTTTACCTCCACGCACCCGGCGTGGCGAAGACAACCCCGGCCAATCGCGGACTCCCGGTTAACACAATTTTACAGAAATACAATAACTTGACCCACTCCACGCATGGAGGTAAAAGGTCACATGCGGGGCCCGGGAATCACGCAAATTGGGTTGACGGGCAGCATCTTGATTTCGCCCGATGGTGCCGAACTCCGCGTTTTCGTGCTTTCCGAACGGCGGGTTCTGCGGGCCCGTGGGGCCCACGGGTGGCGCTGGCCTCCGGATCTACAGGAGTGGGTCCCACTGTGGTGGGGACCCCTGGTGGCGCGTCTCCACGGAAGGCGGTCGGCCGGGAACACCGACCGGTGGCCGAACAACTCCGATCTCCAAGCTTTTGGAATGCTGCCCACGGATTTCTGCTTGCTGTTTTCAGGTGCGCGCTCCGACGAAAATGGCCGCTGTGATCAGCCCCGTCGCCGGAATGGGATGAAACCAGCGCCTTTGGAAAGAGGACTCAAAATCCTCCAACCGAGGGCCAGTGGATTCCTATGAACATGCGCGGACCTAGACCTTAACTAATTTACAATTCTATGCTACACAGTTCTAGAACTCTCAGTTCAGCATATCATTTCCCTGTAAACGGCCGTTGACCGCCTACTTACAGTGGGATTCAGACTTCGAGCTCTTCTTCAAAGCTGTAGATATTCAAACCGCGAAGCTGGGAAAGTTTTTGGAATTGGATTTGGAGGTGGTGGAGATTTGATATGATTTTTGGAGTGACGAGTGATCGGATCTAGGAACAGCAGGATAGAACTGTAGATGGGACTGAGAACGAAATTTGGAAAATATGAGATGGATGAATTAGAAATTTAGAAAAATTATGGATGAAGGGATCGATGGAAGGAAACTCAAGTAAAATTTTTGGGACTAACAAAAATCAAAAAGTGGACGTAAGACCTATAACTTAGGGCGGAGATGAATCTGGACAGACTACTGGCAGAACTGAAATAGAAGAGTGGAAGAAAATCTAAAAATACGGAACGGGATCTGAATGACAAACCAATTTTTTTGGGACTTCCTTGACACCTATGGAACCTCCAGTAAAATTTCCAGGTCGATCAGAGCTCTTGGCTGAGTTGGGAATTTCGTGGGAGTTGCTGTGGTACTGCACGGGCAGAACTCCGATGAAGACGATGGCGGTGCGGTGGCGGCTCGTGGCGGCGGCGAGGATGACCGGAACTGATACGGGAGGAGTCACACCTCCAGAGGCAACCTTCACAACTGCAAGGGGGGAGAGAGGGTCGCACCAAGCTGGAGCTCCAACAATTTCTTTGATTCAAAATGGCATTAATTCATCAAAATGGGAAAATACAAGCATATATAGGTCACCCATCTAATCCATCCTCCACCGTTGGATCTAGGGGTGTGAGATGGAGGGTTGGGATGGCTTGTGACCATTCCACAAAAATACAATTAAAAAAATAAGGGGGGGGCAGCCTATTGACTAGGGGGGGAACAAGCTTGACATGGTAGGTGGGTGTTGGTTGGAAATGTTGACTATTTTGGTCCCTTGTCCCCCATGTGGACAATTGACCATTCAAACTTCTAGATGCCCCATGTGGCATGTTGACTGACCCCACGTGGGACCCTAGGCTGAGGTGGCCCAATGGGGTGGGGCCCGTGGGGCCCACGGGGTCCGAATTGCACCTAAGCCCCTATTACAATCAAAATGGCAAACCGAATGCAACGAAATAAACACAAATTAAACACACATAAAGTCTAACTAAATATAATAAATGGGGAGGCTCAAGGCGGAGTCTCCAGGCTGTCTCCGAGCCAGATGGACGCTGAGGTGGCTCGTGTCGTGCTCCGCGTGCGGTACCGGTGGCTCGACGTATCGTGCCGATCAACTGCTCGGGTGTCCGCACCAATTCTCCCCGGGTGGGAGAAACTCGACCCTGTCGAGTAAGGGTATGCATCGCTCCTGTATCGCTCCAAAAGGTCCGGATCGATCCGCTGCAACTCGCCATGTGTGATCCAAGTGTCCTCAGTAGCGGGCAATCCTCTCCATCGCACTAGGTAGTGCGGGTAAGATCCACTCCTGGTAACTGTCACTTGCTCGTCCAGTATACGATCTATATGCTCACGCTGCCGTGAAAAAGGGGCTAGAGGTGGAAGTGGACACTCAGGTGTGGGATCACTCTCAAGGGGAGGAGATGGCTCAAAAGGCTCACTAGGGATCATCGCTGGGTCCCTATATGCAACAAGATCCGATACATTGAAGGTAGAGCTTATACCATATTCCTCGGGCAGGTCCACAACATACGCATTGGATCCAACGCGTTTCAACACTCTAAAGGGACCGGCTCCGCGAGCTTGCAACTTCTTAACGGTTCCAGAGGGAAACCGTTCAGGTCTTACCCTGATCATGACATATTCACCCTCTTGGAACTCTCGGTGGTGTCGATGGACATCGGCTAACTCCTTGTACCGTGCTTTTCTGGCCTCAACTGTGACGACGGACATCGTCATGCAGACTCCTAACATGTTTAGCAAAAGAAAAGAAACACAGGATGCACACACGACCTAACATGCTTACCAAAAGAAAAGAAACACACGGATGCACACACGACCCTAAACAACCCTACAGTTAGTAAAACCCAATCATATGCAAGGTGGTCCAGGACATCCGAATGTGTGCCATGCATGCATTTGACATAACCGGAGGTTAATGTCATGGTGGACTCCTAGACATCCTACGATGCACCAACCATGGACATGGGGTTTGGATGTGGGAAGTTCGGGAGGTTTGGGTGGTTGAGGTGCCCCGGGGAAACCAAAGTCCTCATTACCCCCAAATGACGGTTCGGAACTATTGCCATGTAAAGGTTGCCAGGCCCGAGTAGGAGGGGTGTGATAGTGGACTTCCTTAAAAAGGTGGAATGGAGGTTGTGGGCCAAAGGGCCCATGAAGAAAGGGATCGAAGGGATCAAAGAATGTGTGACCCCTCGATATGGATTCCCTCATTTCAAGGTCCCATGTGTGGAATTCTAGAAGGTGTTGATGGTCACCTTCATCCGTGAAGGGAGATGAGACGGTGGGGGTATGATGGTGGACTCTCTCGAAAAGGTGGTGTAAATATGGTGGGTCACGGAGTCCATAAGAGAGTGGGTCACGGAGTCCATAAGAGGATGGTGTAAATATGGTGGGTCACGGAGTCCATAAGAGAGTGGGTCACGGAGTCCATAACAGGAGATGAGACTAGGCTTCCATAAATCACTATCCCACATTTGGAAATCTTGGAGGTGTAAATGATCACCTTCATTCATTACGAGAGATGGGACGACAGTCATAGGTAGAAAGTAAGATTCCTCCATTGGGCAAAGGGGAATGAAGTTGGACTCGACCGGCAAAGGGAGGAGTAGAAGAACCTCCGTGGTAACATGACCCACAGTGTACACGGAGGTGATGGACCCTAGGGATGGATGTGTGAAGCTACGACCTGTAGGTCGATCGAAGCGTGGGGCCAACAAGTGCGTAAATGTCAACTGCCGGTCTAATCCTTTAAGAAGATCATCTAATGTATCCACATGGTGACTAGACCGGAAGGTGGTATGGAATGAGTTGACCAGCACTAATGGTAGGGTAGGGTCCATGGATGGGAGGAGAGATGGGGCCAAGCCGTTCTTGAGCCATCTAAGAAGTGGTTCGGCTATGAAAAGTGTACCCGTTAGAAACACGGGTGGCTCGGGCTTTGGCGGCTCCAAATGAGAGGGCTCCGAAATAAGATCGGAAGGTGAGGTTTCTCCAACCCCTTTATCCCCTAGGGCTAGAGATGTCTGAGTGGGACACTGTCCGGCAAAGTGGCCAAACCCCTGGCAGCGATAACACTGTTGTCGTGATCCTCTACGCTCCTTGATAAGTGGGTCCCTACCCTTATCCTCCTGACGGACAGGGGGTGTAGGCAATGGGGCTCTCGTGGGTGGGGGAAGAGGATGCACCAAGATGGGGAGAGGACCTCGGGATGGCACTCTAGATGACACTGGATTGGGACTACCGGTTGCTACCTCCTTAGGGTCATGCTTGGTTCTATCTCGGATAGGAGGTAGGCAAGGGGGAAGCAGGGACTCAATATAATCACACTTCCTATCCACCTTATCCAAAATGATTTGGAAGAGTTTGGCAATGGTGGGGTTTGGAGTAGGAGCGATGTGATGGACTCCCCCATATGAAGTCGGCCTAGTCGTGGACCTAGGCTCTTCTACATGCGCGGTGCGTTGCCTCCGATTATGGCCCACTTGGGTGGATGTGATTGGGTGGGGTCGGTTGGAGGTGACCGGGCCGGGTAGGTAGACCTTCCTAAGTTCGTCCTTCATCTCATGCCACGACTCGATGGGCCTTTGCCTCCTAATCTCTCTCATGCGCTCAATGCTCTCCCATTTCCAGGCGGCTTTGTGGACAAGCCTCTCTCGGGCAAAACTAACTTGCATGGCATCGGACATAGTATAACAATCAAAGTATGTGTCCATGACGGCTTCCCACTTGAGGTAGTCGCCTGGGTCATTGGAGCCATAAAAGTCCGAGGCTTCGGGCCTATGGAAGTGGAGTGGGTGGTTGCCAAGCCCATGGGTGGACCAACTGCCATATTGCCCGGGTGATTGGGAATCCATGGGAAGTTGAGGGGGTGGGAACTACATGTTAGACATGCCAACACTTGGACACGACACTAGACCGGCTATGCAAGGTTGGAATGCACTAACTAATGCAAACACCGACTAATGCACCTAGACCTAACCAATATCGGGTACGTGACGGAGATAAGCGACCCGAAGATCACTCGCGCAAGTACGCTACCCTCCCGATAGGCATAACCTAACGTTCGGGCAACGCCTTTTAATATACCGAGCTATTAGGTGAAATGCAATTTGAAACAGTCTCTTTTTTTTTTTTTGAAAATAATGATGATCCTAGACTCGACTTAGACCATGATGCATGCAAGACTTACGCAATGACTACCCTAGACTCAACCTGCTCTGATACCAAACTGATGCAGGACGGACACGGGAGACGACACCATAAGGTGCCACCCTCGGACTCTAGATGAAGACGCGACCAGCAATACACACCAGGGAGACACTAAGCCCGACACTACGAGCTCCTAGTGGCAAAACGTCGCTAACAGAAGTGAAGCTCACTCGTCGTCCCAAGCGAGGGAAAGCGCGGACCGTGCGCGGTTAAGGAACCGGCGGAGGTCAAGGGTAGTCCGACTCAACTTCCGGACTCGGATCGAGTCACGGGACGGGTCACACTCACTCTCACAGCGGTGACATGGACACACGGGCTAGTACCTACACTCTCGGCAGTGGCAGAAGACCGTATACTAGCTAAGCAAATGAACGCCAAGAAGTTAAGACTTTACCTCCACGCACCCAGCGTGGCGAAGACAACCCCGGCCAATCGCGGACTCCCGGTTAACACAATTTTACAGAAATACAATAATTTGACCCACTCCACGCATGGAGTTAAAAGGTCACATGCGGGGCCCGGGAATCACGCAAATTGGGTTGACGGGCAGCATCTTGATGTCGCCCGACGGTGCCGAACTCCGCGTTTTCGTGCTTTCCGAACAGCGGGTTCTGCGGGCCCGTGGGGCCCACGGGTGGTGCTGGCCTCCGGATCTGCAGGAGTGGGTCCCACTGTGGTGGGGACCCCTGGTGGCGCATCTCCACGGAAGGCGGTCGGCCGGGAACACCGACCGGTGGCCGAACAACTCCGATCTCCAAGCTTTTGGAATGCTGCCCACGGATTTCTGCTTGCTGTTTTCAGGTGCGCGCTCCGACGAAAATGGCCGCTGTGATCAGCCCCGTCGCCGGAATGGGATGAAACCAGCGCCTTTGGAAAGAGGACTCAAAATCCTCCAACCTAGAGCCAGTGGATTCCTCTGAACCTGCGCGGACCTGGACCTTAACTAATTTACAATTCTATGCTACACAGTTCTAGAACTCTCAGTTCAGCATATCATTTCCCTGTAAATGGCCGTTGACCGCCTACTTACATTGGGATTCAGACTTCGAGCTCTTCTTCAAAGCTGTAGATATTCAAACCACGAAGCTGGGAAAGTTTTTAGAATTGGATTTGGAGGTGGTGGAGATTTGATATGATTTTTGGAGTGACTAGTGGTCGGATCTGGGAACAGCAGGATAGAACTGTAGATGGGACTGAGAACGAAATTTGGAAAATATTAGATGGATGAACTAGACATTTAGAAAAATTGTGGATGAAGGGATCGATGGAAGGAAACTCAAGTAAAATTTTTGGGACTAAAAAAAATCAAAAAGTGGACCTAAGACCTATAACTTAGGGCGGAGATGAATCTGGACAGACTGCTGGCAGAACTGAAATAGAAGAGTGGAAGAAAATCTAAAAATATGGAACGGGATCTGAATGACAAACCAATTTTTTTAAGACTTCCTTGACACCTATGGAACCTCCAGTAAAATCCCCAGGTCTATCAGAGCTCTTGGCTGAGTTGGGAATTTCGTGGGAGTTGCTGTGGTACTGCACGGGCAGAACTCCGATGAAGACGATGGCGGTGCGGTGGCGGCTCGTGGCGGCGGCGAGGATGACCGGAACTGATACGGGAGGAGTCACACCTCCAGAGGCAACCTTCACAGCTGCAAGGGGGGAGAGAGGGTCGCACCAAGCTGGAGCTCCAACAATTTCTTTGATTCAAAATGGCATTAATTCATCAAAATGGGAAAATACAAGCATATATAGGTCACCCATCTAATCCATCCTCCACCGTTGGATCTAGGGGTGTGAGATGGAGGGTTGGGATGGCTTGTGACCATTCCACAAAAATACAATTAAAAAAATAAGGGGGGGACAGCCTATTGACTAGGGGGGGAACAAGCTTGACATGGTAGGTGGGTGTTGGTTGGAAATGTTGACTATTTTGGTCCCTTGTCCCCCATGTGGACAATTGACCATTCAAACTTCTAGATGTCCCATGTGGCATGTTGACTGACCCCACGTGGGACCCTAGGCTGAGGTGGCCCAATGGGGTGGGGCCTGGGGGGCCCGTGGGGCCCACGGGGTCCGAATTGCACCTAAGCCCGTATTACAATCAAAATGGCAAACCGAATGCAACGAAATAAACACAAATTAAACACACATAAAGTCTAACTAAATATAATAAATGGGGAGGCTCAAGGCGGAGTCTCCAGGCTGTCTCCGAGCCAGATGGACGCTGAGGTGGCTCGTGTCGTGCTCCGCGTGCGGTACCGGTGGCTCGGCGTATCGTGCCGAGCAACTGCTCGGGTGTCCGCACCAACTTGTGCTTAGAAAGTTTGATATATGGAGTGAATAAAATTGATGATTGGATTGAGTTTGAGCTTTGGGTTTTGGGCTTTGGGTTTTTTCCTTGATGTGATTGCGTAGGTTGGGATAAGACTTTAACATTCACACGGTCACGAGCCAACTGAACTTTTCAGCTTCAACCTGCCCCTGCACACATAAAAATACAGAAAATAGATTAAATCTATTTTAGGCTTAACCCCTTGCCTATAATAAGTTAGGAAATGACCAGTTCTTGATTTTTGGTCAAGGGGGTAGGCCTTATTAAATAGGTAAATAACAAATGTCAAATGAATGCAATGGATGCTATGAATGTAAATAAAAAAAATCTTTTTTTTTGAAATTTTGAAAATATCTGATTTTTGTTTGATTTTGTTTTGGATTTTGAACATATTTGATTTTTTTAGACTTTGAAATATATATATTTTTTTGATTTTGAAATATTTGATTTTTTTGGACTTTGAAATATTTGATTTTGAAATATTTGATTTTTTTGAGTTTTGAAATATTGATTTTTTTTTATTTTGAAATATTTGATTTTTTTGGACTTTGAAAAAATTTTTTCGATTTTGAAATATTTGACTTTTTTTTGGATTTTGAAATATTCGATTTTTTTTAGATTTTGAAATATTTGATTTTTTTGGATTTTGAAATATTCAATTTTTTTGTTGGATTTTGAAACTAGCTTAGACTTGACAATAGGGAACCTCCCATCTCACCAGGGGCCTCCCGGGCTCAATGTGCAATATGAAGGACCGCCCGTGGCCGGTGCTAACTTTGCTTTAACGGTGCCTCTACTGAGGCCATATCCGGGGTAAGATCTATTCCTTGAAAAATAAAACAGATTTTAACAGAAAAGCTGGCGATAGGTAAAGAGGTTTTTAGGGCTTGAGTTCTTCTCGCGACACCCCCTTTTTAAAGAATTTGGTCTGTTGTGCCGGAGGTTTGTGTCCATCCTCGAACCTACTTCCGCTCTAGGCACGCATACGACCGGGCTCATAACGTCCCGCGGGGAAATTGTACTGCCACTCTTGTCGTGCCTAGTTTTATTGTTTTGGGGACTTTCAAAGTTTTTTTGAGAGCTTCGAGCTTACGAGCTTTTAGCCTTGATGTTTGCCCCTTTTCTTCATTCCTTTATTTCTTTTCTTTCTTGTTATTTTACTGAATAAGGTCATAATGGACTGCCCCTATTTGAGACCTCTTTTATTGGGGGGGTCTAGATCGGTTCTCGCCCCCTTATTCACCCTTTGACCCTATTTTCAGCCGAGAGAGAAGGAAAAAATAAGGACTTTCACCCTCCCCGAAGCATGGCCAAAGCAGAAACGGTGTTATGCAAAAGAAGGAAATCGACCCACGGGGGTTGTGTGGTGTGTGAAATGTTGAACCGGGGATTTCCTTTCGTGATCAAGTGAAGGCGCACCCCGCCACCAAGTCATTGCTGATTTTACTCTATGGATAAAAACGTTTTAAATATAGCCTATTCCACGGATTTGGTAATTTTTCACCCTCCGCGTTGATTAGACGATACGCATTACCCGGATAGACTTCCTTAACTACAAACGGCCCTTCCTAGTTGGGTTGCAGCTTAGACCTGGGACCTGCTGACCTGATAAATTTGCGTTTCAAAATCATATTACCCACTTGGAATTTCCGTTCGATAATCTTCTTTTGAAAATACCGTGAGACATGCTTTTGATAAACCGAAACATAATTGGCCGCGTTAAGCCTCTTCTCGTCTAAGAGTTCCAGTTGGACTAGCAACGCCTCTCGACGCTCGTCGAGATTTAGTTCTTTATCCAGCTGCACCCTTAGGGAAGGGATCAAGATCTCGTATGGGAGTACCACCTCCATCCCATAGGTGAGAGCAAAAGGAGTTTGTCCCATGGGAGTATGGACGGAGGTGCGATAAGCCCATAGAGCTTCTACCAGTTTATCGGCCCAATCAGCGAATTTGTGTGACTCGCATGTTTTCTTGATTATTTTAAGAAGGGTTTTATTCATGGCCTCAGCCTGGCCATTACCTTGGGGGTAGTATGGTGATGAATGATGCAATGATATATTAAACTTCTTACAGAGGTCCCGGAGTTCTTGAGAAACGAATTGAGGCCCGTTGTCGATGACGATATCACTTGGGACTCCAAACTGCAAGATGATATTCTTCAGGATGAAGTGGCATACTGTGGTGGCTTTGATTTCTGCATAGGCTTCTACTTCCACCCACTTGGTGAAGTACTCCGTAGCCATCAGGATGAAGGACTTCTGCTTGACTGCGGAATTCGGGTCACCGAGAGGTCCGATGATATCAAAGGCCCACATGGAAAATGGCCAAGGAACAGAAAGAGGATGAAGAGAAGAAGCAGGAGCATGGATCTTGTCAGCATGGAGCTGGCATTGAAGACACCTACGGACATAGGTGGAACAATTTTCCTCTAGGGTCGGCCAGTAATAGTCCTGCCTAAGAATCTTCTTCGCCAACGCCTGCCCATTTACGTGCCCTCCACACTCACTGGAGTGAGCTGCTTCTTCTACCTTCCAAGCCTCATCGTCATCTAGACACCTCATTAGAACTCCATTGAGAGCTCGCCTATACAATTCTCCTGCAACAATCGTGTATCTTGCGACGACTCTTCTAATGGCTTTTCGCTGCTCGGCGTTTACCGTCTATGGGAATGAACAATCTTTACAATACTGCTCAATCTCATAATACCATGGCAATTCTTCTTCTTCTATGATCTCCTCAAGCTCAGTTAACGAAACTTCTCTCACCTCTTCCCTTTCTACCTTCCTTTCCACAGATTTCCTAAGGTTGTCAAACTAGGGATCCTAAAGAGAAGGGGTGTCTAACCGCTGGACCACAATGGTCTCAGTGGCACGATTGAGGGGAAATGAAAGAGAAGAAGCTAGTGATGCCAGGGCATCAGCCAAAATGTTCTGAGAACGGGGAGTGTGAATATAGATAAGCTTCCGGAATTGCCTAGCCAAGAGCATGACCAGATCTTGATAGGGCTTAAGCTTAGGGTCACGGGTGCGGTAAGTTGACAAAACTTGACGCAGCACCAAGTAAGAGTCTCGTATGATGTTAAGGTATCGCGCGCCCAAGAGGTAGGCGTGCTTCAAACCGGCAAGGAGAGCCTCATACTCGGCTATATTATTCGTGACAGGAAATGAGAGTTGATAAGCAATAGGGATGGTTACCCCTTCCGGAGTAAGGAGAACGGCGCCGATTCCACTGCCCTGGGAATTGAGAGCACCATCAAAATGGAGAGACCAAAAAGGAAGATGAGTGATTACTGCCAAGTGTTCATCAGGGAACTCGTCCTGGATTGAATCAGTGCGAGGGATGGGAGAATGAGCGAGGTGCTCAGCAATGGCATACCCCTTGATTGCTTTCTAGACGATGAAGGTGATGTCGAACTGGGAAAGAAAGCTCTGCCAGCGAGCTAATCTGCTAGAAAGGACAGACTTTTCAAAAAGATAACGAATGGGGTCCATTCTAGAGATCAGCCTAACCTCGTGGGCAAGGAAATAGTGTTTAAGCTTCTGAGCTACCCACACTAGCGCTGCACAGGTCTTCTCCATGGCATTATACTTGGATTCAGTGGGATTAAACAACCTCGAAAGGTAGTATGTTGCCCTTTCCTTTCCTTCATCATCTACCTGAGCCAGGACAGCTCCTAGGGAGTCCTCAATCACAGAAATGTATAGGATCAGGGGTTTCCCAGGGACGGGTGGTTGCAGAACTGGGGGATTAGAAAGATAAACCTTAAGCTCCTCATAGGCCTTTTGGCATTATTCATTCCATTCGAACTTTGCTCCCGCCTTTAACAATTCATAGAATGGGCGGCATCTTTGTGAGTGTTGAGATATACATCTCTTAATGAATTGTAAACATCAATCAAGCCTCGGAGTTCAGTGATGTTCTTAGGCGGCGGCATCTCCATAACAGCCTTTGCTTTATTCGGATCGATCTGAATCCCCCGTTTACTAACTATAAACCTGAGTAACTTCCCTGATGCAACTCCAAACATGCATTTCTTTTGATTCATCTTCAATTTACATTCCCTAGCCCTTTGCAACACTTTGGCTAGAATGGCGGGGTGTTCCTCTTAGAGACCTCGACTTTACCAAAATATCATCCACGTAAGCTTCTAAATAGACATGCATCATGTCGTGGAAGATAGCCATCATTGCCCTCTGATAAGTAGCACCTGCATTCTTTAATCCAAATGGCATAACAACATAGCAGTATGTGCCCCAAGGCGTAGTGAACGAGGCCTTCTCTTGATCCTCAGGAGCCAGACGGATTTGGTTATATCTAGAATAACCATCCATAAATGAGAGGGCTTCATATCTAGCTGTGTTATCCACCAATACATCAATGTGAGGAAGCGGGAAATCATCTTTCGGACATGCCTTATTTAAGTCCCTGAAATCAATACAAATCTAAATTTTGCCATCCTTTTTCATTACCGGGACTATGTTTGCCACCCACTGCGGATATAAAACAACTCTAATAAACTTGGCTTTATGCAATTTGTCGACTTCTTACTTTATCCTTAAGGCCATCTGTGGGTGGAATCTTCTCGCTTTCTGCTTAACGGGTGTTGCCCCTGGTTTAAGAATCAATCGATGTTCGACCAATGTGGGGTCAAGACCCGGCATGTCCTCATAGGACCAGGCAAACGAATCGCTATACTCCCTCAAGACCTTGATGAGCTCCTCTTCAACCTGAGGAGGGAGATTAGCAGAAATAAGTATGGGCCTGGGGTCCTCTTCGGTTCCAAGATTAATTTACTTAGTGGGTTCATCCACTGCCGAGGACGGTTCGTCAAACCTCTTCAAACCTTGTGCGTACAGATCAGCAGTGTCATCCACATCGCTTTTCTCATCATCAGCTGGGTCCTTCTCATTCACAATTTCATATACCCATAATCCGTCATTGCTCCACTCCCCATCCAATTCCTCATCTTCTTCTAAAACAATTACGGTCTCTACAAACTCTGGGCACCTAAGGAGGGCATGGCACCTCTCAGCCAAATCTTGCAAAAACCTATAAGGGATGGATTTAGGACGACGCATCACCGGGTGCACTGCAAACGAGGACGGGCTGACTAGACTCGAACTAGACTCTACCCCACCAACTCCAATAACCTAGGAGACTCTGTACACTGTACACCTAACCTAGGAGATAGGAAATCTACTGGAAAAGGAATAGGGGTCTCATGCCCCTGAGAAGCTGAGCAGAACACAGCGTAATCTTCCAATTAAACCTCCATTTTAAAATTGATGTTTTTTTTTGGAGGCCGGAGGAGATCACGGAACATGAGGACAGAAAAGGAGGTAGTTGCATGGGGAACAAGTCGGGGAAGATGCAATCGAAGAACGGATCAGAGGATCGAAACCACATCTCGTGGAGTTGAGCATTGGGGGGAGGAGGAGTAAACAAGGTTGAAAGATCAATAGGCGGGCAGCTCCCGCAAGCACATGGAACAAATAAAATTTTTGGCGGTCTCTCCGTGAAGTACGGGTCGACCAGAATTGGAGGGGAACGGGGGATAAACCCCAATTGTTGGAACAAAGAGGCAAGATGGGACGGGGACAGAGAAAAGATAGTGATAGAGCTCCCCACTTCCCGTGGTCCCCGGTAGACCAGCTACGTTGGAGAATGCTTCACCAGCTGCATCTCCTTCTTCCTCGGACAGTCTTCTCTTTTACTAAACAACTTTTCAAAACAACCAGCAAAATCTTCCATATCACCCACCAACCCCTTCAGCGGCGGTGGTGGGTCATAATCATCACAGGTGGCGTCAACCTTTACATCAGCACATGGCGGTGGTTGCTTCAGAGTGACGGGCTGCAGCGGGCCTTTCACAAAATGTTGTCGATAGTCCCACGTCAACGGCCCAGAGTCTCCAAGTATTGACATTGCTGAATCACGATAGCCAAGGCCTCGGCGGCCCATCTTCCTGCCTTTAGAGACGGGCTTGGTCCGTCCCTGTAATTGTGCGTCGAGACCCAGGCTCGGCTGATAACCCAATTTCAGAATCATGTGCCACCCCTTTGAATCTCTTATCTTGGACTTGATCTTGACATTTGTTGGTGCAGTGGCGGGCTTGCGTGACGCATATGCCCATGAATAATTCAAGTCTATTACTGACAAAACTAGCCTATTACTTGCCCACAGTGTAGGGAGAACCTTATCTGTGATGGCATCAACAGACTGGACGGTGGAGATGCTTTGCACTTTAACCACCCGACCCTGGAATGGGAATTTCAGGCATTGATGAGCGGTTCAAGGTACGGCATTTAAACTGTTTATCCATGCACGACCCATAATAGCTTTGAACATTGGGTCTATGTCCAACACGTAAAACTCCACGTCCATAACCAACGGCCCTAGCTCGGCCTGTACAGTCACGACCCCATGACAAGCACGCCAGGAATTGTCATATGTTGCTATTGTGGTGGGTGTCGGCTTAAGCATATCCTCTGAAATGTTACAGGCATGGAGGGTACTCAATGGACACACGTTTATCGATGCTCCTGTGTCCACAAGGGTAGACTCAACAGCCACTTTATTCAAAGAAATGGTAATATAGAGTGACATCTACCGTGCCTCTGGGGGAGCTAGTTCTGACTCAGAAAATGAAATAGAGGGCCCCCTTGTGATGGTTGCCAACACCGTTGGTAAACTGTCCACCGCCACATCTTCATTCACCATCACTTTCTGCAAAAAAGTCTTCAAAGCGTCTTGATGTAGCGGCGACCTCTTGATCAATTCCAAAACTGAAATCTTGGCCGGCATCTAGTCCAAGTGCTGTAACAAGTCGTACTTCGTGCCTAGCACGGGGTCTGCATCTTCAGCTGTTGAGGAAGAGGGATGAGGGGTAGGTGCGGGTGCACGATAAGAAGGGTAAACTTTGTGGAATGGATTCCCGCTCCGAAGGGCGCAATGTGGTGCCGGCACGGCCTGAGATGGACCCCCGCCTGGCCCAGTGGGGTAGGTGGAAGGGGTAGAAATGGGGGTGAGGATGGCGAAAATTGGCCTGATTGGCCCTGGTGAAGGGGAAATGGGCGAGGGGTTAAGTGGAGGGGTGATGATGGAGGGTATGGTGGGTGATGGCGAAAGGATTGGTGGTATGGAGGGGAATGCGATGGGCCTGATGGGTGATCCGGAGGGAATAATTGGTGGAGTGGTGGTGAGAACGGCGGGCCTGAGAACGGAGGGGATAGCAGGAGCGGGGGAATGGTTATGGTAGAAGGCCAAGAGGTGTGCGGGGGTTTCATCATCAAAAGTCCACCCAGCGTTGGGGGCTGGGTGCTGAACAATGTTCACCTGGGCTGGTGCCGGTGCCGGCGGCTGCTGTTGTTGCTGAGGAGCGGCCTGATGTACTGGCATGGGATTCTGATGGATCCCAAGGTCCTGTTGCTACTGCTGTTGCTGGGGTTGCTGTTGCTGTTGGGGTTGCTGTTGCTGCTGTTGCTGGGGCGCCACCTGCTGCGGCCTAGCTTGTCTCTGTCTCTGCTTGATGTCCTCGATGAGCTGGTGCATCTAGGCCCAATCAATCCTCTGGCCCTTGTGTAAATCATACACCAGATCTCTAAACTGATAACACCGCTCTATTGTGTGCCCGGGCTGCCGATGATATATGCAATATCGGGACTGATCGGCGGCCGGATTCCAATTCTGATGCTCCGGAGGTAATTGAATATCACCAGTATACATCAAGGCAGAGAAAATATCAGGCAATGTCTCAGGAAGAGGAGGGTAATGGGTCCTCTTTGGGCTCGGTCGAGCAGGTCCGTAAGCGGCAGGTGGAGGAACATTATGATATTGCAGCGGCCGCTGAGGCTGTTGGGGTGTTGGTGGTTGTTGCGGGTGTTGAGGAACTTGGAAAGTGGGTTGGGGAACTTGTGGAGTGGTGAACTGGGGGTTGCGTGGAGGCTGCGGGAAGCGAGGCGGAGCGGCTTGGTGGGGAAACTGAATAGCCTGGACCTACTCGTTGATTTGCACTCCCTCAGTGATGGGGCCCTGGGACTTTCTGGCGATTTTGGGTTTCTGGGCCTCAAACAGTGAATGAATAGGGGAGTCTTTAAACTGTGTCTGTATGAACCGAGCTCTACTGTACAACTGGTGCATATTCGAAATGTCATTCATTGTCAAAATATTTCTGAATGTTGGGGTGGCGTTGGAGATCAACAACTTAACTTTCTCTTCTTCCGGGATTTGCTCGGGCACACGTGAGGCCATCTGCCTCCATCGATCCGCATAGGTCACAAAATCCTCCTCCGACTTCATCTTTTCCACTACCAGGTTGGTGAAGGAATACTCGGGACCGACCCGATCTTGGAACCTCTGAATGAACTTCTCCTTGACTGTCTTGAAATTTGCGGCCTCCTCCATAAGCAAGGTATAGAACCACTCCAGGGCGACCCCTTCCAATGATCGGCGAAATAAGTAAGCCATCAGGCGATCATCATGCTGGAACTATGCTGACTCGTAAAGAAACTCCTGAACATGAATGAACGGCTTGCCGTTCCCGTCATATTTTCGGTACACGGGGAGCTCGGACTGAGGAGGAAAATGAATGTCCCTGAAGTTAGGAATAGGGACGTCAGTCAAAGATTGCGGGCCAACCCGCTTGTGGAGGAGGTCAATTTGTTGCTGCATAGCAGCCCATTTATCAAGAATTTCCCGTTCCCGGGATGGAGGAGAAGGAGCGGGAGGAGCAGTACCTGGATACGTAGCCAAAGGAAAAGCTGACTGAGGGGGCAGCCCGTAAGATGGGTAATGGGCCAGGGAAGGGCCCACATCCGCATGAGCCAGCTGGGTGGCCCCTGGTTGCAACCGAGTAAAGTCTGCCGGGGCTACAAGGGCCTGCAGCGATGGATAAATAGTGACATAGGGATCAAGGTAAGGAACAGAGGGGATTTGAGACTTCCCCTTATCGAGCGGCTGATGGGCCGAGGTAGAAGCCTGCCCCATTTCCATGCTGGAGTACCGAAGGATCTGAGGACGGGTGCGAGTAAGGTCAATGGGGGCCACAGAGGTGGTCCCAACAACAGAAGATGTAGTGGCAACAACATTCATGCCATGAGAAGGAGCTGAAGTCTGGGCATTCATGCCCCGCAAGGCCTACAGGATGAGATGGAGCTGGGTAGGGTCCAGCTGGGCCATCATGTTGAGAATTTGATTGGCCTGATTCTGAATGGACGGATCGGAAAGAGAGGGTTGGGAACCCTCGCCAAGAATGGTCGGGAGTGGAGGGGCAGTCCCCTCTCCTCCCTGCTTATGGGTGACCCTAGATGGGTCCTCAAGAAGGACGCGAGGAAGAGAGTCCTCGTGGGACTGGGAGAAGTCGTATGACGACATGGGAGATGATGAATCAAACAAAGGATTAAAGTAAGAATGGAAATGAGAACTGACCCTAGGAGATGATCCTGAGGGAAAGAAACAACCCCACATACACTAAACCTCTCAAGACTAGAGCAAATAATCCTAACCAAAGCAAAACCTCAAACAACCAAGCATCCAATGGAGAGGAGAGTCAAGCACTTAAGCAATCAAGTTGTCAAATGATGCACGATAATTTTTAAATTCTTCTTGTATGACCTTAGTGGATTTAATTAATATATGAATCCGCTCGACCACAAGGTACCTAACCAGAGTGGGAAATGAGGAACTAGGTGACTTTACAGGGATCTCTCGCTCGCGGATGCAAACCCTAGACTGGGGGTGGATACGGTACAACCTGCCCGGCGTCTGTGTGGGAATCCACGGCTCACGGGGGCTTACGGAGGTCCTCAGCAAGGTCCCCTAGTCGGCTCCAAGGAGTATGGAGACGAGAGGAAACCCTACCTCGGTAGGAATGCAACTACTATGAAAGAGATGGATGCTCCTATGTGCACCGGAGTGCATGCAAAATCTAGCCTAGCAACAATCAACCAATGATCAATCAAATATATAAACAATGAAAACAATCATGCAACAATGATATGGGAGCAGGGGGAGACCAATAACTAGCACCAAAGATCATGAATCTCATGGAACATGGCAATCAAAAATGAATTACGGGTGCACTGTGGCACCATAAAGACGGTCTATGTGAGACCGCTCAAAGGGACAGACGGTCTATACAGAACCGTATAAGCCAAGGAGCACCAGAACGGCGGAATAACTGCAAAAGAATCACAGGGTGCTGGAAATGAAGGATGGCAGAGATGAGAAACATACCAGTAAGCGCGGTCTGTGGACAGCCGCGTAAGCTCTGGAACGGATCTCCAGCAACCGTGTACCTACAACTAGACCAACCAGAAGCGTACCTGTGCCAGAAAGATGGATGGCCAAGGACAGGCCGTTTAGAAGTGTGGACGGTCAATAGGAGGCCATCTAAGACAGGACGCTTGCAGGAGAACTGGCACTGTTCGCAGGGAGGAACGGTGGACGTGCAGCCGCACAGGGGATGAACGGCTCTGGGAGAACCGTTCACGTTCCAGAAGGCAGAAAATGCAACCCAACCTGCAATCACCTCAAGAAGAAGACTAACACAACGAAAGAGGGGGTCAGCAAATCACTAACACGATGGGCACTAGGTGTCCCACCGTGATCGCCACAAAAGAAGGGTGTAGATATATTTCTCCTCTCGTCCGTTCTTCCAATGCCTTCCCAATGTCTATCCTACCACATCCAACATGGGAAACGAATGAAGACACAAGAAAAGGGAGGTGTAAAAACCTGTGATCGCCACAAAGGTGCCGAACGTGATGAACACAACGTACCTTGGAAAGAGGGAGAGGTACTCGCCTGACCTGTAGTGCTGGGAAGATGGATAGTTCAGGAAGAACCGCCTGTAAGATGCATGGTCTTACGATAGACCATTTAAGAAAGCTATAGAAGATGCGAGAAGAAGCACTCCTGGGAGTTGAACGGCTCTATCACGACCGCAGGAAGAAGAAGGACGGTCCAGGCTGCACCGCACGTCTTCTTGAACAGACTGTAGAGAACCGCGCAAGACCACCAAGCCAGAAGTCACAAAGGGTCCAGCCTCCACCCTCTCCGGCCGGCCAGAGGGGATGGGCCTCGTGCTAGGGATTGTTGACCTGTAAAATGACGTGAAAACACAAAGAGAAAACCTAGATTAGAATTGAAAAGTGTAGTAGATGCCAAAATAACAAGAAATGAACATGAATAAGTGGAAAGGGGGATACCTGGGGGATTTTAAACCCCTAGGGTGTCATAAACGTGGGTGGGTGTGTGCATGGCAATGAAGATAAAGAAAAACGTGGGGAGAAAGTGAGAAAAGTGATGCATGCAATGGAAAAAAGGACAAAACGTATCAAACACACAAGACTTAAAAAACTAGACTACTCCCTGAACCAGAGGCTTATATGGACGTGGAAAGCCTCCCTCCTTGGTGCTAGATCGCTCAAGAATGCGGCAGGGCTTCGCCGTCGACCAAAAATCTCCCCCCTTTCAAACTCGACCTTTAGGGTCTATTTATAGAGCACCTAAAGTCCTAGCTCGAAATTAGAGTTTAGAAGCATTTTCAGGTCGAGATGATCAAATTAAAATCATAGATAATCAAATTATCTCTCATCCAGTCGAAACGGCACTCAAAATGGTTCATTATCCGCGGAGAAAATGACGGGAGAAGTTGGGGATAAAACCACGGATAAAGAGATAAAATCTGTTGAAATTCAGGAATCGAACGGATGAACGGTCTTACGATAGACCGTTCAACTGGATGTGCGATCATGTCCTGGCCGTCCAACCTCGTCGGTGGAAATTCAAAATAAACCATAAATAATCTAAATTATCCATCGAACTGATCGAAACCTTCGCCGTTGGACTCTCATAGATGAACGGCTCAGATGAGACCGTTCAAAGGTAAAGCGGCCAAAGAAAAACCGTTCTAGCCTTGTCGGTGATAAATAGATTAATTGGATAATTATCTGAGAACACCACCAAGCGCAGGACTCTGAGAGATGAGCGGCTACCATCCGTCCGTTCATCAAGTTGAACGGCCAGAGGAGAGCAGCATAAATGCTTGTCGGTGGAAATTCAAAAAATTAACAAAAATATTCCAAAATAGTTGGATGGTCTACAGGAAATCACACATTGATTGAGCGGCCAGGGATGCACCGTACATGTACATGGGTGTTGAAACTCATAGAAAAGCCCAATCGACCAAAACCAAGGCCCGTTAAGCCCTGAATCAACTTGGACCTAACCAGGGAGGGAGGCTACCCGTAAAACTGGCCCAAGACATGCCTGAGAATAGCCCCAATGAGTGATGGATAACTCGAGGCATCAACAAATGGGAGTAAGAGGAACGACTCAACTTATCGGCAAAAAATGGGTGTCAACAGTGTATGGGTTGAGGACTTCGTCCTCGTGTGGAGAAAGCCTCACCGGACTTGGTGAGGGGTGGACGTAAGTCTGCGGGTTTGCAGACTGAACCACCTTAAAAATTCCTTGTGCAATGGGATGTGCCTTGTGTGATTGATCCATTTCTTCTTTCCCCCATTCACAGGACGGGCAACATAAAGGGTTTGTTCTTGGACTGTTTTATCAGCACTGACTTATGCATTTGTAGTTCCTTTCCAACACGCTCTATTACACTGACTTCACTAATGCAGGTACCCTGTTCATTCATCGTGTTGGAATCTCATGAGATCTCTGCAGACCAGTGCAGCAGATCTCCCTTGGCTCTAAACTTGCTCTGAAAGAGTGTCGACCTCACTGTATAGTGGTGTCGATCTCGACTGTTAGTGCATTATGCTTTGCCATTTCGAGCTATTCCCTTTTGTTCCGCTGTGCATTGTGTCTAAAGTAGTCCATTTGTATTATAAGCAGTGGGTTCTTTTTTATGTAGCTAAGATTTTAATTTGACCATTGTTTTGGAAAGGATCTATTCAACCCCCCCTTTTAGATCCATTACACCCCTTGGGATCCAACACCCTCTCCCCCATCTCCCTCTCAAGGTCCACCCCATCTTCGTGCAAGTAGCAACATGGTGACAACATTGCCTGCCCGCCTGTTACCATGCCCATCACCGATAACCCCGCCATCTCCCCGGCCATATTTTAGCACCATGGGGACTCCCCCTCCTTCGTCAATGCCTGTTCCCAGCACCAGCAACTCCTGTGACTCCACCTTCACGAGGATCGGCCCCGACAGTCCCGACCTTGCCAACCTTCAGTCTGCCAGTAGGGTTGCCTCTGGCTCCACACATCATCTTTGGCCTCTCCCCTATGCGGCCCTCACCGACAGACCCTCCTGGCCCTAGAGGACAATCAGAGGAGTTTCCCCCCACTTCGGTTCGACTGCATCTGCCCTCGGCATCACCCTGGACCCCTACCTCCATCTAACGTCTCCACCGACCTACTACCCTATCTATTCAGTACTAGCGACCTCTGGGTCATTCCCCTTTCCTCGCTATCTCTTCCTGTGTGAGGGTAGTAGTGAATGATTCCATCGCCTCACTCCCCTCCCTGCATGGAGGTTTGCTTTGGTTATAACCATAGGTTGCGATGGAAGCGTCATCATCGTAGCGTACTAATCAGGGGACCACGCTCCCCAACTCGCCCTCGTCTCTGAACAACACCAATTTTTCATACTCAGCAAGGTATGTGATATGACCCCAGCTCCCTATGGTTTGCCCATTCAATATCCAATCTAAGCTTGGACCGATAGTGTGAGAGAGTTCGTTCCTAATTCCCATTCGTGAAAGCGTTTGCTTCCGTGTGAGCGAGTGAACCTAGAACGTGCCCTCAGGCAAGGGATCTGCCCTGGCTGAGCCCGGGCACGCTACCATCCTCTGGTCATCCTTTCACTGACCTCCTCACGGGCTCTAATCGTGTCGGTGATGGGGATGTCGGCCCAAGACCCCCGCCCCAATGCCGGCAAGTGGCAAAGTGAATGCGGCGGGTCACAGAAGCCACGACCTAGTCGCGGGCATGCAAAAGACCATGTTTAGAGCTTGGACACGGCTGTGCCTAGGGGGGCATTTTGAATGTGACCCTGTGAAAGACAACGCTCTCATGTTGTCCTCGAGCTCATGGGACTAAGATTGTTCGATGATTCAAAGCTCAAGTTCCATAAATTTTTGTTGATGTTTCCCAAGTAAATTCAATGTAGATATCTCCTCGTGAAGGATCTCATCCCATAGGCTTTCCAAGAGGACAATTTTTCTCCCATTCCCTTCTCCAAAACCCTATATGTACTCCCATGTTCAACGAGGAATGTAATGAAGAAATTATGATGAAAAAAAAATCTTGTGAGCGTCACTATAGGGTGGGAAGTCATCTTCCTCCCCTATCTCCCTTCTTTATCTTCATCCTCCCTACCCCCATACTCTTCTCCCTGAAACCCAACTTCCTCTATGTTCCTCTCTCCCATGCCAGTGGTTGCGCCTCTCTTATATCTTTTGTTATTTCATCTCCCTGATCCCTATTTTCTTCTCCCTAAACACCAAATTCTCCCTCACCTCTTCTTGTTGCCTAGTAAATGGCTACTTAACCCAGAGGGGGTGAATGGGTAAATAAAATTCAGTCGTAGTAAAACAATCGATTTAGAACAAAATATGACAATGCCTAAATAGATGTGGAATAGACATCATGCACAAACAACAATCACACAGTTTTACACAAAGATTTTAGACTGGTTCGACCTGACCTTAAGTCAGTCCAACATCTACTACCCAGCAATCACTGGGGTTTCAACTATCTTCCCTCGAGGAGTAGTACACTTGCTATTTTTGATCAATTGTTTAGCCACACCATGGGCACCCTTACACAAGAGCCTCAACTAACTTACAGGCTAGCCAAACCAAGTTGTTTCTGCTGGTGTTCAACCACACCTCAGGCACCCTTACACAAGAGTCCCAACTAATTTTCACGACACAACCGAACCTAAGATTTCAAGCCTCCTGTAGTCACTCTTGACTGCAAGCAAAGGACTTCTCCCATCAATGAGAAGTGAACCACTGTTAAGTGAGTTTACACATATGTAGCCTCTTAATAGGCAGAGATGTGTACGATGAAATACAAATTATTCAAGATAAAAGAAAACTCAGAATAAAAATGCAGATATCTTGAACTACTCAGAAATGCCTTTTACAGAAAAGAGCTCAAAATAGTATGAGAGGTTGTTTCTGAAAGAGAGTAGAGAAGAATGTAGCAGAAGTAATGGCGTGAATGGCTTCTTCTTCTCTTGAGCTAGTAGTTGAGGATTTGTTGAGAATTAAGTTGGCTTTGATTTCTTAACACTTGGCATTGTAGACTTATTCTGGAATTTGGGTTTCTCACTTGGCTCAAGCTCATGTATATGCTCTCCATCTCTTCTCATTCTATACATTGCTTTATATAGCTCTTCTAGTGCTTGTTCTGTTAGATACAGCTTTTGTAGTCGTTAGATCCAACTTGGGAATGTGTATATACGCCTTTGTAGTTGCTAGACCCAGCTTGGTATCCATTTAGACTCAGTCTTGTGCATGTTTAGAGAGCATTATGAATTGTCTTGAGCGATTGGTTGTCTGTCAGAGAAGCGATGTATGTCTTTGATATTGTGGTCATTTTTCTATAAGAAAAGACAGAACCAAATCGCTCCTTTGGGTGACACCTTTGACTTCACATATTTCATGAGAAGCAAGAAGATCTTTCTTAAAGTAGATGTCCTTTCCTAGGATGTCAAATCTACAAAGGGCATTTGTTTACTCTATGATAAGAGAAAAAGTCAGGTAATGCTACATAGAGTATTTCTTCTTTTTGCTTACCTTCATACGTACATGTACCCTTTTTTTGTCATTGTCTCTACCTGTCACTGTCTTCCTGATAATAGATTAAGAAGATTGACCTTTCCAGGTCTTTAGACAAGTATATAGCATAAAAAAGGAAACAAAAGCTTTCATGTTTTCTTTCATACTGCATGGACAATAATAAATGTCTATACGATTGTATTAAACGCATTAGAAATTTGAATTTCATTGTGATAGTCGTTAGATCATTTGTGATAGTCGATTTATAAGTAGAAATTCATTTGTATGATCAACTAAGTTATTTTGTATAAGGTTTTGTTCATCAACTATCACTAGGCTTATGTGGCTATGTGATGATTTGAGTTTTAAGCTGATAATCATAGATACTATGAGAAAGCTATTGCTACTGTTCGTCTATGTGATTTATTGAGATAGTCGATATCCAACGACAATGTGAAGATAGGCGATGTTATTGTTCTTGCGCCTATGTGCCGTTGTTTGTCAAGTTTGAGATAGGCAAAGTAAAATAGGATAAGATAGGCAATATATTGGATAGGAGATGTAGCGCCTAAGTGAGATCGTATTGCTTATGATAATAAGATAGGGGAAGGAATAAGATAGGTGATGGTACGCCTAAAGTAAACGAGATAGGCGATAGGAATTTTGCCTAAGTGAAAAGAATGCATATTGACCTTACGTTGCACCTATGTTATTTTATCACTGCAACGCCTAAGTGAAATTAATATCACCTAAGTTTTGATATAGCACGTAAGTGTATTTGTTCAATTATTACAACGCCTATGTTCTGATAGGTGAAGTTTGTTAAGCCAGTGCCTAAGTGTACGAGACTTACAAAGATAGGCAAAGTTTTTCAGCATCTAACTTATTTTAAGTTTGCCTAAGTGTGCGCCTATGTTGACTTAGCCGAATTGTGTTACGGGTAAGTGAAACTTAACGCCTATGTAAGCGGCTAAGTGAACTTTAGTGCCTATCTGATACTTAGTGGATTTTTAGATGTCCTTTCTATTCATCCTTTCAAAAACTAAAAAATTAGATTTTAGTTATCACCAAAATATATTAAAGTGAATAACTAGAGTTTTACTTTATCATGCAATGATTTTAACCCATCAATCTCCCCCTTTTTGGTGATGACAAAATAAAGACTAATTTTTTATTTTTATCCCCATATTTTTCAATTAGCAAAAAGGAAAGGATATGTTGAGTAGGGAGCAAAAGAAACGAACTGAATGTGCAGAGAAAAAATAATATATAGAATATAACATGGTTTGAATAAAACAAGGTACATAGTATGGAGCAGAAGAAATGTTTGAAGAACATAACTCCTGAAGCATAGAGATGCTCAGGTAGTAGGAATAGATAGATACACATGGGTTAATGCTTTCATTTCCTTATGGCTTGACAGGAAGAGAAAGGTATGCCTTAAGAAGTAGGAGATGAAGATGAATAAGCACCTGCTGCTGTGAGCTTCTCCTCATAGATTACTTCTCGATCCAGAAAAACATCAAATTTGATGTGAGCCAATCCTAGTTCTTCTCTTTCTTTGCCCACTTGTTGATAAACTTCATAAAATTTGGGGGCCCTTACAACTTCATCTTCAAACTTTCTATATCCTTTCTTAATGGACCATTCTGAAAAGGATATTTGTTCTTGAGATTGTGCCATTTGGTTCTCCATTTCTTTGTTGTATAGCTTCCCAGCTTTGGTGTTCATCTTCCATTCATCAAGGGGGTATCTGAAGGATTTGCTCCTGATGTGCATAATCTCCCCAATTGTTATCTGATTCTGGTTGATGAGGATATTGAGTAGTTCATTTATCCCATGAGTGCTTTTACCTTGAAGTCGATGATAGGTGTTTATTATTATCATATGAACATATATGGCTTTGTAGGAGTCATATCAAAGAAAGAAGGTTTGAAAAAAAGGATATCTTTGACCTTTAGTCTGAAGATCATGAGCAAATTGCGGTAGGCTTTTGAGGTTGATTGTAGGGAAGATGGAAGTAGAATACGAAGTGGAAGGAGACCTGGGTGCCTGCTCCCCCTCAACTGGTGCTACTTCAATAGCTAGACGCTTCCTCTGAGCATGCAGCTTAATTCATTTCTTCACAGGGATGATGCATGTTGATTATGAAGAATGTGAAGAGGTAAGAGTTCAAAGAGAACCTTAGTTGGTTGAGGATAGAGAAAGTGAGAAGAGCAGAACTTGAGTAGGAGTTTTCCGGGTTCGATCGTGAAGGTAGAAGATACGAAGGTAGTCTTATAGCCTTCTTCTTTTGAACTCAATCATTTCAAGCCCTGAGTAGAGGCGTACTGATGACAGGATTATTTATGATAGGCTTTTATTTGAGAGTAAAATATGGAAGGTGGGTAGATGAATATTGATTGCTTAGCCTTTTCGCCTTTAAGTTAGATAGTCGCCTTTCTATGAGGAACTTAGAAGAGAAAATTGATATTTTTAGTTTCCTTGTGTACTTTTTGTATAAACCTTCATAATTCATTAATTGATATACAAATATGTCTTCAAATTTCTTAGCATCTATTTATTCCAAAGTGCACATCCCTAATTCCCTATTGTAGAGGCATGACTGAAACCGAGCACATAGACATACACTGAATTTAATATTAGGGCGGCATGCTGTGAGATACAGTAGTGATCCGATCATACCTCAAAACAGTGTAGGATCTACTGTTTTACCATTTTCATCTTTGTCTAACTTCGAGATTGTGTCCATTGGAGTTGACAAAGGTTTTGCTTCAGCCATCCCAAATTTCTTTAACAGCTCCAGTGTGTACTTAGCTTGATTGATGAAAATGCCCTCAGGTGTTTGCTTCTCCTGCAATCCAAGAAAGAAATTCAGTTCACCCATTAAGCTCATCTCAAATTATCCTTGCAAGATTTCTACAAATTCTTCACATAAGACATTGTTAGTAGCTCCAAAAATAATGTCATCCACATATACTTGAACTACTAATATGTCTTTACTTGTGAAGATGATCACCGAACAGTGAACTGCAAGGAAGGGAAACAGATTAGGGGGCCCTGGATGCCCAACCTCTCCAGAGCCGCTGGAATAGGGGCCTCCCCTTCGAGCGGCATCCCCTCAGGAGCCCCGCTGGCCGACCAGGATTGAGCCGCTGCTTCATCCGCCCCTCTTGCCTCAGTCGGTTGGGGCTGCGTCGCCGCTCCTCGTGACCCCCCGGCCTCGACCGGCTTGACCTTGACATCGCCACCCGGAGCACCGCCTGCCTCGATCGACGCTCCAATCTCGGCCGTGGCCCTGGAGTCGCCCGCTTCGTCCCCGGCCCCCTTGACTACTACTGAGGGGAGAGTCGGGCCAGCGCCGCCGCCAACCGCAGAAAGGGCCCTGGCCTCCTCGGCCCATTCTTGCTCAGTGGATGGGAGAGCCGGCCTGACAGGGTCGGCCCTATCACGCTTGGAAGAGGGGAGAGCCGAGCCAGAGTCACCTTCGACCGCGGGGTCGACACCGGCCTTCTTGGCCCGCTTCCTAGCCTTCACGGCATCCAGTATCATGCCCTCCACGGGATCCTTGCACTTGGGCCCCCGCGGCCTGGAAGATCCTCCCCGGGTCACCCCCTTGCCCTTATCTCGGGCTCGGGAATGACCCACGGGAGCTCGCGACTCATCGACAGCCGAGTCGTCACCTAGATCGATCACCTCCCACTCGATCGCAAGCTCCTCCTCCGCAGCCGGCTGCCTAGCATCTACACGAAAGACGATATGGTTAAGAAAAGGAAAAAAGTGGCTTCATCAACCGGCGAGAAGGCTGATTCACAATGCCCATACCTGTCGGCCGTAGTCGCTGGAGAAGCCACCGCTCGATGTTCTCCGCGGTCACCAACTCCTCCGTAGACTGGCGATGCTTCAGAAGAATGGCAGCATACTCCTCCACATCCGAAGAGAACTCATCCTGCCTCGGAGGGATATTCGGGTGAAAATTGGGGATTACGGGGCACCTCCAAGACTCCTCCACCGAAAAAATCCCCACCAAGAAGAACTGAGTCTTCCACCCCTTGTGGGAAGAGTCCTTCACAGCCAAGGAGAAGCAGCTCCTGTTCCGCCTCGCCTGGATAAAATAGAAGCCCTTCCCGGTCGAAGAATGCGCCTTCAACTCAAAGAAGTAATGGAAGAGCTCCAAGGAAGGAGGGACCCCGCACTGAAGGCAGAGGATGCGGAAGGCGGAGAGAAGAAGATAAGAGTTGGCCACCAACTGTATGGGAGCCAACAGGAAAAAATCGAGAAGCTTAAGAATAAAAGAGTCGAAGGGAAGATGGAACCCGCCCTTCCACGACAAAAGGAAGGAGCAAAAATGGCCCGTACGAGAATCCAAGCTCGTCTCGTGTGGGGTAGCCGCAGCAAAGTAATACTGATAGGGCAGGCGAAACTGGTGCTCCAGCCGCTTCACATCCGCCTCCCCCAGTTCGCTGTAGTTCGGAGTCGGCGGTATCACCATCACCCTCGTCTCAGGCTCGCCCTCAAACTCTTCGATCTCCGAACAAAGGTCCGCCATGACATCCGAAGGGAAACTTGCAGAAGAAGGCGCCTCAGACTCCAAAGACTCTGGAGGAAGGGGAAGCTGTTAGACCGCCTCTGCGGTTATCTCTGCCAACTCTGCGAACGCTGATGCAAGCCTCTACTCTTCCACCGTATCTCCGCGGTGCATCAGAGAGCCCCGAAAGTAAGCACGAAGGAGAGCAAAACCCTGAAATGGAGGGAGTCTAGAGCGACAATAAGCGCACAACGCCTTTATCCTCACGCGGAAGGTGGCGCCTCGTTCTGACCTCCGAGAAAGGGGGGCCCCTTAATTTCAAATCTGTCAGGATTATCATTATTACGGGCCCAGGTGACCACGACACGTGGCTTCCTAACACCGCCAGATCTCCTCCCACCTGAGCCACACTGGTCCAAAACCCTAACGGCTACTCTTCTAAGCCTACCAAGGCTTGGGAGTAGGAGGGGGACAAGTGGAGAGGGGGATTTCTGTAGCCCATCTAAGAGCGGCCGAACCAGGTCCAGGAAGACCAAACGAGGCCCAGCTCATCTAAGAGACCACCCCGCAGGGCCCACTTAGCATAAAAGCCCAATAAATTCACTCGGGATCAAGCACTTCCTCAGCAGACATTAGGCTCGGAAGGCCCGAGCGTCGATCCGATCGGAGGAAGACCCACGTCCGACTCATCCCCCTCGCCGGCGTAAGGGCTGGCGCCTCGCGCCCACTCCGACCTAGCCTCACCCGAGCTATGCCCCTCTCCCGGACAGGGCTGGCACTCTTCATGCTTGGGTCGACCAACGATTGCTTATCCACGCTGCCCTTGAGAGCCCTTTATGAGCAAGAGTTTATAAGGCTATAAAGATCCCACGATGAGGATGTAAAGAGCCCACGATGAGAATGTAACTCCCGCCTGAAACTCCTCAGCTTACGGGACTCATGAGGCCGGCGCACTATTTAAACATGGGACTCCCTTTAAGGCCAACACACACCTAAAACTCCTTGAGCAGGAACCACTTCACCACCTTGGTGGAGAGGGATCTCGTGCATCTCCTTCCTCCTCCCTTCATAGCTTCCACCACTGCTCTACTGACTTAGGCATCGGAGGATTTTTCCGAGGGAACCATTTCTGGGCCCCCTGATCCGTTTTCCTTCCTTGCAGTTCACTCTTCAGTGATCATCTTCTCCAGCTCAGGACCAGCGCGAGATCGCACCTCTTCAACCTGATTTCCTTGTGAAGAGTGTTTGGTCAACCTTACCTCTTTTGAAACTATTTTTCATAAGAAATGAAGTGAGCCTTTAATACCATGCCCTTGGTGCTTGCTTTAACCCATACAAGGCCTTCTGCAACTTGTACGCATGCTTTGGATGCTTTGAATCTTCAAAACCTGGAGCTTGCTCTACAAAAACATCCTCCTTGATGTAACCGTTAAGAAATGTAGATTTAACATCTATTTGAAATAGTTTGAAGTTCAAAGAGCAGGCATAGGACAGTAAGATCCGGACTACTTCTTGTCTAGCAACTGGTGCAAAAGACTCATAAAAATCAATACCTATCTCCTGGCTATATCATTTGGCCACAAGCTGGGCCTTGTTCCTAACAACCAATCCCGCATCATTTAACTTGTTTCTGAAAACCCAACGGGTTCCAATTGCAGGATGATTCTTAGGACGCAGCACGAGAGTCTACACTTTGTCCCTTTCGAACTGGTGTAGCTCTTCATGCATAGCCTGAATCCAGGATTCATTTTGAAGAGCTTCATGAATATCCTTAGGCTCTTCTTGTGAAATTAAGGCTATCAAATCCTCTTCTTCTACTTGCCTTAGTGAAGACCTAGTTCTTACCCCATCTTGAGGATTACCGATTATGTTTTCGGTTGGGTGATCTTTCAAGAACGTAGAAGAATTGGGCAAATCGTGGTGTTGTACTTGTTGTTCTTGAAGTGTTTCAATTGAAGGATCTTCATCCTCTTCACTCTTGCTGGGGATCCCTTCAGTTGGTTCAGTCTTGGCCTTAGCATCATTTGAACGTTTGGGATCTTCATCTGCATCCACAATTGAAATAGATTGATTGGTTAGTCTTAACTCAAATTCATCAAAAATCACATGAAGACTTTCTTCAATAACCAAAGTCCGTTTATTAAACAATCGATAAGCTCTAGAGTTGAGTGCATAACCTAGGAATATTCCTTTGTCACTCTTTTCATCAAACTTACCCAAGTTTGACTTACCATTGTTTAAAATATAACAAGGGCATCCAAAAGGTTTAAGATGGGAAATATTTGGTCTCTTACCCTTATAAAGCTCATATGGGGTTTTCTTCAGAATGGGCCTTACCATTGCCCTGTTGATGATGTAGGATGATGTACTTATCGCCTCAGCCCAAAAATATTTGGGTAGGGAGTTCTCACTTAACATAGTCAATGCCATGTCTATCAAGGTTCTATTTTTCCTCTCCACTACTCCATTTCGTTGAGGTGTTCTTGGTGATGAGAAATTGTACGTGTATCCCTGCTCTTCACAAAAATTGCTGAAGTCATGATTTTCAAATTCACCACCATGATCACTCTGTATGGTAGTGATAAGATAACCTCTATCATTTTGGATTTTCCTGCAAAACACTTGAAACTCCATCAATGCATCATTTTTATTGGATAGAAATAACACCCATGTAAATCTGGAATAATCATCAACAATCACAAAGCTATAGGATCTCCCTCTAAGGCTAGATGTCCTAGTTGAGCCAAACAAATCAAGATGCAGCAATTCCAAAGGTCGGGAGGTAGAAAAAATGTTCTTATTTTATAAAGATATGCGTGTTTGCTTGCCTTTTGTGCAAACCATTCACCAGGTCATGTTTAGACAACTTGGAGATTACTCCAAAACTAGCATGACCTAGTCTTCGATGTCATAGCCATGCATTTTCATGATTGTTTGCTACCAAGCACATATCATCACAAGAGACATCATCAATATCAACAGTGTAGACATTGTTATTTCTTTTTCCAATGAATTTGATCTCATTTGTGTTCTTGTTCATGACAATGCAATGGGTTTCATCAAAAATAATTTTAAAATCCTTATCGCACAATTGACTTATGCTCAACAGATTGTGATTTAAACCTTTCATCAGAAGCACATCTTCATTAAGAATTTTAGAATTCTTACCTATGTTGCCGATCCCAATGATTTTACCTTTGTCTTTACCTCCAAAGGCAACTGAGCCTCCATCTTTATCTTGCAGTGTAGAGAACGCCTTCTTCTCCCCTGTCATATGCCTTGAACAGTAGCTATCCAACTACCATTTGCTCCCCCTGGCTTCAAGACATATCTGCAAGAACTAACATTCTCATGCAATTATTTTTGGTATCCAAACGAATTTGGGTCCATTGAAGTTAGTCCAATTCTGCACATATGATTTCTTTGTCCAAGCAGCATGATTTCTATGTGAGTTTTGTCTAAACCAACAATGAGCAATAACATGACCAAAATGACCACAATGAAACCAATTGACATTTGAGGACCTTCTTGGGAATGGGCGTGGTTTTGGTTGAACATGTACTAGCTTAGAGTGAGAACATGAAGCACAATCATTTCATTTTTCATGCACGTAAGATGTAGTATTCTTGTGCTCAAAAGATTTCTTGTTCTGGGGTATGTATCCCAATCCTTCTTTTCGGAAGTTAGTTTTAACTCCCAACACATTGTCTAGGTTTTGTTTTCCTTTAACAAACCTAGAGAGAGTGAACTGCAAGTCAGATACCTCTTTATTCAAGCTCACATTTTTATTTTCAATTTCTGAAATGGAGGATGTTAGAAGTTCTTTTTCATTCTTGAGCTTTTCACATACTTTTTCAATTTCAGATATTTTACATGATAGTTCCTCTTTTTCGTTTTCAAGATCTGAAATCGTTTGAAGCAAAGTTTCTTTTTCTTCTGTTAACTTAAACCATTCTTGTTCCAATTTCTCAAATTTGACAAAAATATCCTCATATGATACATCATCAATTTTATTTTTGAGAGTTTTATTTTCAGATCTGATTTTTCTATATTTTGTATACAGCTTTTCATATTCTGACTCCCATTGTTCATTGGAAATAAAATCAGGATCAGAATTTACCTCTGTTGCGTCATCCTCATGTGCCATAAGGCACAGGCTCTCCACTTGCTCTTGGATCTCCTCGTCGGATGGTTCATCCTCTTCATCGCTCCATGTGGCGACCATGGCTTGAGACTTCTTGAACTTGTCCTTCTTGAATTTCCTCTTCAGATCTGGGCATTCTCCTCTCATGTGCCCGGGCTTCTTGCATTCGTAACAAATGACAGTATTGGGCTTCCTCAGTTCGCCCTTGGTTTGAATGGGCTTCCTTTGCCCCTTTCTGAAGTTGCCTTGGAAATTGCTCTTCTTTCTCAAAAATCTCTTTACTTGGCGAGTTATCATGGCCAAGTCTTCTTCTTCATTGCTTCCCTCGCTGGATTCTTCTTCTTCAAAGTCATCATCAGATTGGTGAGCTTTCAATCCAATCACTTTCTTCTTCTTTGTATCTTCCTTGGCTGTTCTCTTCATGTTTATTTCATAGGTCATGAGTGACCCTATGAGCTCGTCAAGAGAGAGTGTGGGCAAGTTCTTTGAATCTTCAATGACAGAAGCTTTGGTGTGCCACGCGGATGGGAGAGATCTCAACACTTTC
Source organism: Amorphophallus konjac (assembly GCA_022559845.1). Lineage (NCBI taxonomy): Eukaryota > Viridiplantae > Streptophyta > Magnoliopsida > Alismatales > Araceae > Amorphophallus > Amorphophallus konjac. Next base: position 441,578,341 of record CM040118.1, read on the forward strand.
CTCACGAGCTCGGAATTGGTGTATTCTTTCCCGAGACTCTTAAGACCATTAGTGAGCTCAGTTAACCTTGCGAACATCTCAGAGATAGAGTCTTCAGGTTTCATCTTGAATAGCTCGTAGTCTCTGACGAGTAGGTTGGCCTTGGTCTCTTTGACCTCGGAGGTTCCTTCATAGAAAAGCCATAATTTGTCCCACATCTCCTTTGCTGAACTGTACATGTATACACGAGGAAACTCATTAAGATGTATAGCACATTGCATAATGTTCATAGCATTAAAATTTATAGTGCATTTCTTAATTTCCTCGGGTGTCCATTTTTCTTCATCATCCGAGAGTTTATACGGACCCTTGTCCACAACCCTCCAGATTTCATACTCTTGGGCTCTCAGAAAGACATGCATTCTATTATTCCAATAGGAGTAATTTGAGCCATCGAAGTATGGAGGACGATAGATGGAATGACCCTCAGGCATCATACCCTTGTTTGCCATTGATCTGGATCTTACTCTAGATCGTTAGATCTAAAAGAAATAGAGCCTTAGCTCTGATGCCAATTGAAGTCCCGCGATCAATGACACCCAAGAGGGGGGTGAATTGGGTGTAAATGAACTTTTAACAAACTTTTTCCCAATTCAAACAAGTGTGAATAATGGCCGTAATGAATTCCAGATCTATATGAATACTTTGAGGTCTAATAGAATCTATCGCACTCAACTGATCTTAGGTACGATGGCGGAGGTGAGAATCCAGAGATTCTACTCACGCAAGATGTTATCTTCCTGACAAGGTTTACCTTGCCGATCTGAACCCACCTTTTAATATATCTAAAATCTAACATGAAAACGATTAATTACACTAGATCTAACTCAAATAATGCAACCAAAATAATCTACGCGTGTGCTGCACAGAATAGGGATAGAAGAAAAAGAACAAACCACACAATGGACAATGATTTTTAGGTGGTTCGGATGCAACAACGGCAACCTACATCCACCCCTCACGATCTGTGAGGATTCCCACTCTATCTTGTAAAGGATTACAAGATCAAAACACACACACACACACGTGAGGAGTTAGGAACTCCGACGAAGGTGTACAAGCACCGAATCACGAAGAGATGTGAAAACAAGAAGAACTGCACACACACACACACACAGAGAGATCTGCGTAGATCCACACACACACACACACACACACACACAAGTGTTTAAAAGTACAAGATCACACACTTGAAGCTTGATGAAAAAAAGGGAGAAACACAAAATGAAAAACTCATATTTAAGCTCCCCCTTAATGTATGAAGATGATCTTGGATGAAGCTTCCTCCTCAGCTAGATCTTCACTTGAATGGCCTGCAGATAATCTTCAAAAACTTGGGAATGGATGAAGAAGTTCTTCCCTGAAGCACTGTTCACGGAGCTACAGTGGCAGCACTCTTTCTCCCCTTGATAGCCTCTTTGATCTCCCTTGAGTTATTAGGGTTTTTGACCCCAATATGATGTATTTATAGATCTTGGATGGTCAAGGGACAAGACAGGAACCAGATCCATAAATCATGACAAGTCTGGTGACTTTGGAATTAAATAAACCCAATAAAAGGGCTTCACATGTTGAAGAAGACAAGTCAATAATTGCTGCCTCGAGGCTGGCGATCGACCGGCAGGAGGGGGCAGTCGATCGAAAATTTACAGAGTTTGAACTTTTCAGTGCTGGGAAAATCGGTCGACCGGCCCCTGACTGGCGTTCGACCGCTGGCTGGAAAATTTGCATTTTTAAGAGAGTTAGCCAATAAACCATGATCTGTGAACAGTTTATTTTATGACCATGTCCTGTTCTAATCAAAATGAGTTGGTTGAGCTTATCCTGGGCAATTCATTGAACCAAGGTGAATTTAGGCATTTGCTGGCTTAAGGAAGGCTTGAGGGTGGTTTAAGCCAGTTATTACTTATGTTGTAATTCCGGGGTTTTGTTATCATCAAAATCACCTTGAGAGACTCAACAATCTCCCCCTTTTTGATGAGGACAAAACTTTAGATTACAAGATCATTGGCATGCCTGTAAGCAAAATGGAGCTTCGTAATGTCGATAAACCACAAGGTGAATAAAATAGCCATTCAACTCATTATTTGCCAAATAGATAGGAAATGAAACACAAAAGCCAACCATTTGAGATCAAACACCAATTTCATTCATTTCATCATTCCATTACAGGGTACATTGATGCTTGAGACAATGAGTGCAAGACTCTAGACACTGGACACATGCGACAAAGCAAATGAGAACTGACACAATGCCTCACCAATGATCATGCATACAAACATACGAACATACCGACATAAAATATATAAGTCCTGCAGTACTACTCCTCCCGCTTTGGCATCATCAAAAGGAGATAGGATAGACGAAAAGAGGACCCAAAAGGCACAAGACCAAAGGATAGCAGTCTAGAAGGAGGAAGCAAAAGAAAAATCCTCATGGGGCATCTGCAGGAGGCTGATCCTCTGGAGGAGGGGGTTGATATACAAGGCGGCGACGGATGTCTTCAAGAGAATGATCTTGAACCTGAAGACACTCCCGAATATAGCCAATGGAGGCGTCACGGGCCGCATCACGGCGCTGCATGCCAAAAAGTGTTAGGTTCATGAAGTAAGCGGCCTGGCTGGAGTCAACAACGTTGTCTATGAGGCTAGTCATATGTGTGGAGAGTGTGACCATTTGAGTGGAGAGAGTATCCAGAACAGTGGAGAAGGAATCTATGCGACTTGACATAGTGTCAATCACATTACCTATAGTGTCAACGCGATCCCCAAAGGTAGAAAGTCAATCCCCAAAAGTATCCACTCGAGTTTCTAGTCCAGTAAACCGCCTGTCAAAAGTCTCATAATCTACCCAAGAGTGCTGTGTGGCCCCCTGAGTAGAAGACTCTCCATGATAGAACTGAGGTGGAGGAGGCACCTCGGGATCCATATGGTGAGGTGAAGGTGGAGGAGGCTGCTCCTCAGCCTGAACTGGAGGGGGAACATCCCCTTGATCCTGCTGCTGCTCTTGTTCCCGCTCTTCCTCACTATCAACTTCTTCCCCATAAACTGGTATATCTCGGCATAGCTCCCCATCGGGACCATAGTAATACCCAAAATCTGTAAAGACATTATGCTTATTGTATATATCATCTTGTCGAACATAAATGAACTGCTCATTTGCCAAATTGATCCCAGCATATATGAAGACGCCTGTCAACTGTGAAGCAAATGGCAAGGATCGTCGGAGATAGGCACGGCAAGTTCCAATCAGATCTGTCATGAGCCGACCCTTGTTGATGGTAATCCCATTCATGACATTGTAAAACAGAAACCTCTGAACCTCTGTGACTTCATTTCGACTACCAACCTTCGGATAGATGAGTGAAGTGAACATATGGTGCAAAATCCTTTGCAGTGGTGGAAAATAATTTGCATTCAAAGTGATTAAATCACTCACACCACGCACATAATCACAGTTTGTCATGGCAATGAAAGTAGCCTCAACTTCACCATGACCAAAAGTCTGGTCAGCACCCCAGGCCGAGACTCCTAAGGCTCGTCGAAAAAGATCGGGTGTAATATGTAACTCAACTTCTTGAACAACTGTATATAGCTCTTCATTTCTCTCAACCAGATTTCCATAAAATTGTTGCACTAGATTGGGATAGTATCTGGTATACCGAGTGACAAAATCTGTCCAACCGTCTTGAATCTCAAAAAGAGCACATAAATCAGGCAAAAGCTCATTCACCTCATTAAAGTCGACCAGTCGGGGGTCGATAATAGGCCGTGGAGGCAACTGAGATGCACGATGAGGTGCAGGTGCTCGCTGTGGTGGAGGAGCCGGGGCCTCTCATCTTTGGCCACTAGCTTCCCCTTGGGCATAACGCCGAGAGCTTCGTCTAGGCGGCATCCCAAACTAGAAGACCCTATGAAAACCCTTGAAGAGAAGACCCTCATTCTAGGGGATGAAGATAGACTAAAAGACACTCCAATGGCTTGCAATAGCCTTCTCCACATGATGGAACCTAGGAAGTAGCTCCACGAATGCACGAACGGCCAAATGGAGTTTGTCCCGAAACCGTGACAAACACGTCGGATCTTGTGCAGGTGGAGAAATGATGAGGTTTAGGGGCTTGGGAGGTGGAGTTTGGGTATTCTAGGGTTGGGGGAAAGTGTTGGAGAGTGAATGGGAGTGTTAGAATGAGAGAAAGAGGTTTTAGGACCCCTTAAAGAAGGGTTCGAATGTGGTCCGACCGGGCCGGTTTGCCGCCACTGGTTGACCGGTGCGGGAGCGGCGGTCGACCGCTAGCCCCAAAAATTTCATTTTTTGTATATTTTATTATTTCTTTCTTTTTATTTTATTTTTTTTGATTTGAATGGGGACCGTCATCCGATTTTCTGATTGGAACCAACATCATGAAGTGGATAGAAGGAGAAGAGATGGAGATTTTAGGGAAGTTTTCTAACTCCCCCTCAGAAGGTGCCTTAGGTCCGGCATCACTGGGTCCACATTTATTTAGCCAAGGAATATCTGGCCTTAGAAATATTTTTCAAGAAGGGCTATATGTATAGATACAATCATGCATGCAGGAGTGTATATGAACACACAAGGTATTAAGAGTAAACATATACAATATGCATGTTAATCTACCCTTGATGCATATGAGTTTCTACAAGTGCAAATCTTATTCTAAGTGCAGACCTATGTATGTATGCTCTCACCCTTGCACATCCCAAGTTCTCTTCTTATCTTGCTAAATTGATCCTGGTTTAGGGGTTTTGTGAAAATATCAGCTAGTTGATTGTGTGTGTCAATGAAATTCAATTCAAAGACCCCTTTTCCTACATGATCTCTAAGAAAATGATGTCGAATGTCAATCTGTTTTGTCCTAGAATGTTGAACATGATTTTTTGACAAGCTGATTGCACTGGTATTATCACACAGGATTGGCACACATTTCATTTCAACATCCAAATCAAGTAATTGATTTTTGATCCAAAGTACTTGGGCTCCACAACTTCCGGTGGCTACATATTCAGCCTCGGCCGTTGAGAGAGCTACGGAAAGTTGTTTCTTGGAGGCCCATGAGACTAGGCACCCACCAAGGAACTGACAGTACCCACCAGTACTTTGATGGTCTACAATATATCCGGTATAATCCGCATCGGTGTAAGCAATCAAATCAAATGAACTACCAATGGGAAACCACAAGCCAAAATCTATTGTGCCAATTAAGTATCTAAAGATGCGTTCAACAACCATTAGATGAGATTCTTTAGGGCATGATTGAAACCGAGCACATAGACATACACTGAATTGAATATCAGGGCGGCATGCTATAAGATACAGTAGTGATCCGATCATACCTCGAAACAGTGTAGGATATACTATTTTACCATTTTCATCTTTGTCTAACTTTGAGGTTGTGGCCATTGGAGTTGACAAAGGTTTTGCTTCAGCCATCCCAAATTTCTTTAACAGCTCCAGTGTGTACTTAGCTTGATTGATGAAAATGCCCTCAGGTGTTTGCTTCACCTGCAATCCAAGAAAGAAATTTAGTTCACCCATTAAGCTCATCTCAAATTCTCCTTACACGATTTCTGCAAATTCTTCACATAAGACATTGTTAGTAGCTCCAAAAATAATGTCATCCACATATACTTGAACTACTAATATGTCTTTACCTGATTTCCTTATGAAAAGTGTTTGGTCAACCTTACCTCTTTTGAAACCATTTTCCATAAGGAATGAAGTGAGCCTTTCATACCATGCCCTTGGTGCTTGCTTTAACCTATACAAGGCCTTCTGTAACTTGTACACATGCTTTGGATGCTTTGAATCTTCAAAACCTGGAGGTTGCTGTACAAAAACATCCTCCTTGATGTAACCATTAAGAAATGTAGATTTAACATCCATTTGAAATAGTTTGACGTTCAAAGAGCAAACATAGGACAGTATGATCCGGACTGCTTCTAATCTAGCAACCGGTGCAAAAGACTCATAAAAATCAATACCCATCTCCTGGCTATACCCTTTGGCCACAAGCCGGGTCTTGTTCCTAACAACCAATCCCACATCATTTAACTTGTTTCTGAAAACCCAACGGGTTCCAATTGTGGGATGATTCTTAGGACGCGACACGAGAGTCCACACTTTGTTCAATTCGAACTAGTGTAGCTCTTCATGCATAGCCTGAATCCAGGATTCATTTTGAAGAGCTTCATGAATATCCTTAGGCTCTTCTTGTGAAATTAAGGCTATCAAATCCTCTTCTTCTACTTGCCTTAGTGAAGACCTAGTTCTTACCCCATCTTGAGGATTACCGATTATGTTTTCGGCTGGGTGATCTTTCAAGAACGTAAAAGAACTGGGCAAATCGTGGTGTTGTACTTGTTGTTCTTGAAGTGTTTCAATTGAAGGATATTCATCCTCTTCACTCTTGCTGGGGATCCCTTCAGTTGGTTCAGTCTTCGCCTGTCACGCCCCGAGCGCGGAAGATACCCGGATATGCGCGACAAGTTTATATCAATCATGTCAATCAGAGTGGTCGTGTATTCGACACAAAGACAGAGATGCGCAAAAGTAAAGATAACCCAATCCTTTATTTCATAATAGACTATTACAAATCCAATACTCTGTTTAATAAAAAGGAAAAGTACATAGTTGACTCAAGAAACTATAGAAAAGACTAATTGACACATGGAAAAGCTCTAGCTCTTTCACTCTTGACCATTCCCATCCGATTGACTACCATCATCGTCGGACTTACCTGAAAAGTAAAAAGGGACAAACGGAATGAGCGAACGCTCAGTAGGAAATTATATCTCAAGTACTAGCAAGAGGTTTAAGTAATTACATTTTCATGAATGCAATGAAGCTATGCATGCTCGCATAAAACGACAAGATAGAGAGAATGTAATATCAAGAATAAGATGAACTAATCATGAACTTTCAATAAGATACTCAAGATATTCAAGCAAGTACATTTAACAAGTCATGTCAAGAACTTTGGCTATCATGTATCAAGCAAGTAAGTAATTACCCTTTCTCGGGTCACGCAAGTCATGTCAAGTCAAGTACGATTCAAGTACAAGATATGTGTGGAATGTCCAATCTAGAAAGTAAAGTACTCGGTATAATGCCAAATACCTTATCATTTTAACTCCCATGGGTACAAGTACTTTCGGGTGCTCCTCCTAGGACCAGATCGGGCCCTATATGCGTAGGCATTTATCATGTGTTATGACATCCACTCTTATATATATAGCCAATTTTTGAATTTCAATAATCAAGCTTGTAGACATGTATGACAACTTTGACAGAATGGAGTCCAAAAATATGACAAAGGACATAGAATGGCGATAATAACGGTATAATCACGATATCGATAAAACTAGGTAGAATATGGTTCCCTTAACTTGAGTACCATGGCAAATCAATATGGACATTCTATATATAGAATTGAAGTCCACATGAACAGTATACCAAAGGTAAGATACCCTCATTCTTATCATAGAATTGAGGTTTACAAGAATGACATGATATGGCATGATATCATCATTCCATTCAGAATTTCTTATGATATACTCTTTATATAACATAAGGGCCGGTATCCCATGTTTCTTTAGAGTGACATGGCATCAATGGTGTAATGGGTTTTTAGGGTACAACCAGCTCAGTCGGCCTTGAGGGAATCCAAGGCTACGAGGAGTCTTACGGAGGTCTCTATGACTAACTCGCTAGTCCAAAGGAACGGAATGTCTAATGGAGAGCTTGTATGTCAATGAGAATTGAGTGTGATCGATAAAACAATCGTGAAACGTGGGACTATACTCACGGAATGGAGAATAGTGCCGATATATATATTATATAACATATGAAACCATCGGTTAACATAAATAGTGGAAAATCAGTTTTACAGTAAAGTAACGACTTAATCAGAGTCGTTTATTAAGTAATTAACGCCTAACAGAAGGGCATTTACATATGTTTCCATTTTGACAGAATTTTCAATAATTCAGAAATTTATCTAGAATGCGCCCTGGACAGGGGCGTTTCTTTGCAATGAGACGACTACAGTAGCAGGCGTCTTTTTATTTACAATATTTTACAGAACATATTTATTTTCAGAAATTATCAAAAACGCGCCCTTGGCAGGGACGTTAATCATTAAATTCTTATTTTTACAGAATATATTGTTCGGGATTTTAACAGAAACACGCCCTAGTAAGGGGTGTTTATTTTCAATTCACGCCCTGTGATGGGGCGTTAACACATGGAAAACGACCTAGGCTAGGTCATGAATTCAAGAAATATCAGGAAAGCAAGATTTGCACGATAATCAAGGATAACAATCATATAGTCATGACAGGAAAATTGGCAGGAATTCAGATGCAATATATTAGATTTGATGTTTCATGTTTATTGACTTTTAACCGTTAACAATTATTGATTTCATGTAATTGCATGGATAATCAGTTCTTAAGATAGGTGGTTAAGATTTACATGAAATTAACGCCTGTGTAAAGGGCGTCAAATATGAAATTGACGACCTGGGCAGGGTCGTGTATTGTAAATTAGCGCCCTGGACAGGGGCGTCTCTTTCAAAATATTACAGAAACATAATAAAACCATATTAAACCGTATGCATGTCATGTCAATACGTATATAAGTCTTGTCTTAATTTATTTGGGCTACAGTAACTTGAGAAAACCTACCTTGATAGTTTGATCGAGGAGAAGCCTAAAACTCTGAAGCTTCAACTGCAACTCAAGAACAGTAGCAGCAACAGCAAGAAGAAGAACAATCGTTCTTCAGAAATCTTCACTCTACCGTCAACCTGTAGAGGGAAAGAAAGGAAGGAAGATGAATATACTAATAATCTTCACAGATATAACCGAAGTTAGGAAAACGATGAAGAACATCACCTTGTTCTTTACGTACGCACTGGATCCCTTCACCTGTATTAGAGGAAAGAAGAGGAAGGACATATTAGTTCTTCATGAACTACGTTCATAAGAAAAAGAAACAGAAGAAGAAGAACTTGATGTTCTTCACGTACCTTGCAGATTCCGAACGCCAAATAGCGTTGAAGGGTTCGAGCAGTAGATTATTTATAGGGATTTAGGGGGTCCTATTAGGGTTAGAGTTCTAGTGGAAGTAATGTTTCCAATATAGAGTCCTTGCCCTATTAAATACTTACTAGATTAACATAATCCTTCCCTGGATAAGCTCTGGGTCGAATGGTTCACGATTGGAATTAACGACTTTGGTCAGGTCGTCGATTCTTGAATTGACGACCTTCTTCAAGTCGTTTCTTAAGAAGCGCCTGGTATGAAGGCGTTCTTTGTTTTAAAACACGCCCAAGATAGGGGCGTTTATTTTGCCTTATCCTTTTTTTTTGACGTTAGAATTTGACGCCGTGTAGTGAGGGCGTCACTTCTTGAATAACGCCTTTGATAGAGGCGTTTATTATTAAATTAACGCCTTAATGGGAGGCGTTATTTGCATCTTGGGTTTTATTCCTCCATTTAACCCTCTTCTTATTATCTGTATTACTTCTGTAATATATATATTTTAATTCAGTTCAAATATTCATTTATCAGGGTTGCTACACCCTCCCCCACTTAAAAAAGAATTTGGTCCCCAAATTCAATTGCATATTATGTATACACGCGGAGAGTGTAGAGTATATACCTCTTAGAACAACTCGGGAAATCGTTTCTTCATAGATTCCTCGGTCTCCCATGTCGCTTCGTGTTCAGTATTCTTATTCCATTGTACCTTAAGCATGGGAATAACCTTATTCCTTAGAGCACGTATTTCACGGTCTAAGATCTTCATAGGCTTCTGTTCATAGGTGAGATCTTTCTGGATCACCAGATCTCCATGTTCAATAATATGCGATGGATCGTGCACATACTTCTTCAACATAGATATATGAAATACATTATGTACCTCAGACAATTGAGGAGGCAACGCGATGCGATAAGCAACCTCGCCAACTCTTTCGAGTATCTCAAATGGTCCGATGAATCTAGGCGTAAGCTTTCCCTTAACACCAAATCTTCGTATGCCACTTCCAGGTGATATTTTAAGAAATACATGATCTCCAACCTGGAATTCAAGATCTCTTCTCCTTGTATCAGCATAAGCCTTTTGTCTGGTCTGAGCAACTTGTAATCTTTCTCTGATTACTTGTATATTCTCAGTTGTATCCCTTACCATGTCTGGACCTAACAGTTGTTTCTCTCCAACTTCGTTCCAGCATAAGGGTGATCGGCAACTCCTTCCATATAAAGCTTCGAAAGGTGCCATTTGGATACTAGCTTGGTAGCTGTTGTTATATGCAAATTCCACTAGAGGTAAGTGGTCATGCCAGTTTCCTCCAAAGTCAATGATGCATGCTCTAAGCATATCTTCAACAACTTGATTAGCTCTCTCGGTCTGACCATCCGTTTGTGGGTGAAAAGCAGTACTAAAGTTGAGCCTTGTTCCCAACGAATGTTGTAATCCCTTCCAAAAATGAGAAGTGAAACGGGGATCTCTGTCAGACACGATCGAGACAGGTATACCATGCAACCTGACTATTTCTTTGATGTATAGTGCAGCTAGCACATCAATTGACCATCGGCTTTTTATTGGCAAGAAATGTGCCGATTTAGTTAATCGGTCAATGATAACCCAGATTCCATCATGTCCTCCTTTAGATTTAGACAAACCCATGATGAAGTCCATACCAATATCCTCCCACTTCCACTTAGGAATATCTAGAGGATGAAGTTTACCAGCAGGCTTTTGGTGTTCCGCCTTGACTTGTTGGCATGTGAGACAGCGTGATACATAGTCCGCTATTTCTCTTTTCATATTAGGCCACCAAAAGTTCCTCTTTACATCTTGGTACATTTTGGTTGATCCTGGATGAATCGTGTACCTTGATCTGTGAGCTTCATCTAGGATCTTCTTCATTAATTCCGGACAATCAGGTATACAAGTTCTATCTTTGAACAATAATCTTCCATCAGAAGCTATCTGAAAGTCGGATTGTCCTTCTAATCTGCCTTTGATTTCTACCAATATAGGATCATCATCCTGAAGTGCTTGTATCTCAGATAATAAATCCGACTGTATGCTTACATGAGATAAGGTGACATATTTAGCGTCCGTGTCCAGGCTTATATTGAGCTCGGAGAATTGTTCTAGTAACTTCCATTCTTGTATCATACAATTGGCTATCATTGCTCTCGGCTTTCGACTAAGGGCATCAGCAACATAATTACCCTTTCCAGGATGATATTGTATATTGAAGTCGAAGTCCTTGAGGTATTCTAGCCAGCGTCTTTGTCTCATGTTTAGCTCCTTTTGTGAAAATAGATATTTGAGACTTTTGTGATCGGAGTATACAGTAAATTGCACTCCATATAAGTAGTGTCTCCATATCTTTAGGGCAAATACCACCGCGGCCAGTTCTAAGTCATGGACGGGGTAATTCTCCTCATGCTTCTTCAGTTGACGTGAAGAGTATGCTATGACCTTTCCTTGTTGCATTAGGACACATCCGAGGCCAATGCCAGAAGCATCTGTGTAGACCTCGAATTTCTCTCCTTCTATTGGTAGAGCTAACACCGGAGCTGTAGTGAGATGATCCTTGAGAGTTTGGAAACTTCTTTCACATTCCTCACTCCATTCATATCGGATCTCCTTGCGAGTTAACCTTGTAAGGGGCACGGCGATCTTGGAGAAGTCTTTAATGAATCACCGATAATATCCTGCAAGACCTAAGAAACTTCTGATCTCGCTTGCATTAGTAGGTCTTTCCCGGTTTCGTACAGCTTCAACCTTTGACTGATCTACAGATAAACCGTCCTTGGATATGACATGTCCGAGAAAAGTCACTTCTTCAAGCCAGAACTCGCACTTGCTGAGTTTTGCATATAATTGATTTGTCCTCAAGACTTGCAATGCAATCCTCAAATGCTCTTCATGTTCTTCCTTAGTCTTGGAATATATCAATATATCATCAATGAAGACTACTATGAATTGATCCAAGTAAGGCCTGTATATACTATTCATTAACTGCATAAAGGCAGCAAGGGCATTTGTTAGTCCAAAAGGCATAACAACAAATTCGTAATGGCCATACCTGCTTCTGAATGCAGTCTTATGAATGTCATCATCCTTGATTCTTAACTGATGATATCCTGATCTGAGGTCAATCTTCGAAAAATATTTGGATCCTGAAATCTGATCAAATAACTCATCGATTCTCGGCAGTGGATACTTGTTCTTGATAGTGAGATGATTCAACTGTCGATAGTCGATGCACAATCTCATGGATCCGTCCTTCTTCTTCACAAATAAGACTGGTGCTCCCCACGGGGAAGTACTTGGTCTAATAAACCCTTTTCGAATTAGTTCCATCAACTGCTCTTTTAACTCCTTGAGTTCAGCATGTGACATTCTATAGGGTGCCTTTGAAACTGGACCAGCACCAGGGACTAAGTCAATGGTGAAGGCCACATCCCTTTGAGGGGGTAATCCTGGCAAATCTTCCGGAAACACGTCCGGAAATTCTTGCACCACTTGTATGTCTTCTAGCTTAGTTTCCTTTGTTTCCTTAACTGTGACAAATGCAAGGAAAGCTACACATCCCTTCGTGACGAGCTTGCTAGCTCGGAGGGCCGAAATAAGAGGGGATTTGCTCCGACTCTTGGGGCGAGTAAAGACTAATTCTGAAAAATCTTTGAAAGCAATTTGGCTATTGCGGCAATCAACCGTTGCCTGGTATTTGGATAACCAGTCCGCTCCCAGTATAACATCATACTCCTTTAGATCGAGGCATATGAGATCTATAGGTAAATTCCTACCTTGAACTATTACCTCACAGTTTTGGTAGTGATGAGTAATATCATTTTCACTTCCAAGAGGAGTAGTTAGAACTATTTTTATCCATTCTGGTTCTAACGGTAACGGGTCGGCAAACTTCTTAGAAATAATGGAATGCGATGCACCCGTATCAAATAAGACATAAGCACTTTTGGAACAAATTGTTAATGTACCTTCTACCAGTCCACCTTCTTCTTGCTCGGTCTCCTTTATTGCATGAAGTCGAGCGTTCTTTGTCACCGGGCGCTTACCGTCTCCGGCTTGGTCATTCATTAATGGACACTCGGGAATCCGATGCTCACGGCTTCCACAACGGAGACAAGCTCCTAACTTCCTCCAGCATTCTTCTGTCTTGTGACCAGCCTTGTCACAATGCTTGCATACTGTATTAGAAGGGGTAGTTGTGATAGAGAAAGGCTTGGTCTTTTTGAACTTATGGTCTTGAGAGGAAGAACCTCCATTATTGGGCCTCTTCTTGAAATTGGGTTTGAAAGAACCCGAACCCGTGACTTGCTCCTTCTTGTCCTTTCCACGGATCCTATCAGATAGTTCCGTGGCATCTTCAAGTAATTGAGCTCGGCGCACTATTTCAGAATAAACTTGGATATCCATAGGCGCCAGCTGAGTGATATATTGGGGCCTAAGCCCATTAAGGAATCTACAGGCTTTCATCTTCTCCGTGCTAATAAGATGCTTAGCATATCTAGACAACCTGGAGAACTGAGCTTCATAATCTGCTAATGATAAAGATCGTTGCTTTAATGCAGCGAATTCTGCAGCCTTCTTTTCTTGGACTCGGTCCGAGAAATATTTAGCATTGAAGTATCCCACAAATTCTTCCCATGTTACTTGAGTAAGATCGATGGTTGCTTCAATAGACTCCCACCAGCATCTAGCATCCTTTTCTAACTGGAAAGTAGCTAATAAGACTTTGTCCTGATCCGTGCATTACATAACACGGAATATACGTTCAGTCTCCCGAACCCAATGCTCGGCATCGTCCGGATTGGTCGATCCCATAAACTTCGGGGGATTCATGCTCTTAAAGGCTTGGTGTAAGCTTCCAGCTCGTGGAGCATCACTCTGTGCTACCTGTTGTAGCACTTGAGTCATCCCTTGGAGGGTACGCTGCATGTTGCGCCATTGAGCACGTTCGGTAGCCATTATCCTACAATTATAATAGCTACGTTAGTATTATATCACTGTGATCTTATTAAATGACTCATTGACTCTCAACCCTTGGTTCTACCCAATCTCACTTGGTTAAACGTTCGACTTATCCTTGGACTTGGGTTTTTTTTTTTCTAGGAATTGAATACCTTAGGCTCTGATACCACAAAAACTGTCACGCCCCGAGCGCGGAAGATACCCGGATATGCGCGACGAGTTTATATCAATCATGTCCATAAGAGTGGTCGTGTATTCGACACAAAGACAGAGATGCGCAAAAGTAAAGATAACCCAATCCTTTATTTCATAATAGACTATTACAAATCCAATACTCTGTTTAATAAAAAGGAAAAGTACATATTTGACTCAAGAAACTATAGAAAAGACTAATTGAAACTTGGAAAAGCTCTAGCTCTTTCACTCTTGACCATTCCCATCCGATTGACTACCATCGTCGTTGGACTTACCTGAAAAGTAAAAAGGGACAAACGGAATGAGCGAACGCTCAGTAGGAAATTATATCTCAAGTACTAGCAAGGGGTTTAAGTAATTACATTTTCATGAATGCAATGAAGCTATGCATGCTCGCATAAAACGACAAGATAGAGAGAATGTAATATCAAGAATAAGATGAACTAATCATGAACTTTCAATAAGATACTCAAGATATTCAAGCAAGTACATTTAACAAGTCATGTCAAGAACTTTGACTATCATGTATCAAGCAAGTAAGTAATTACCCTTTCTCGGGTCACGCAAGTCATGTCAAGTCAAGTACGATTCAAGTACAAGATATATGTGGAATGTCCAATCTAGAAAGTAAAGTACTCGGTATAATGCCAGATACCTTATCATTTTAACTCCCATGGGCACAAGTACTTTCGGGTGCTCCTCCCAGGACCAGATCGGGCCCTATATGCGCAGGCATTTATCATGTGTTATGGCATCCACTCTTATATATATAGCCAATTTTTGAATTTTAATAATCAAGCTTGTAGACATGTATGACAACTTTGACAGAATGAAGTCCAAAAATATGACAAATGACATAGAATGGTGATAATAACGGTATAATCACGATATCGATAAAACTAGGTAGAATATGGTTCCCTTAACTTGGGTACCATGGCAAATCAATATGGACATTCTATATATAGAATTGAAGTCCACATGAACAGTATACCAAAGGTAAGATACCCTTATTCTTATCATAGAATTGAGGTTTACAAGAATGACATGATATGGCATGATATCATCATTCCATTAAGAATTTCTTATGATATACTCTTTGTATAACATAAGGGCCGGTATCCCATGTTTCTTTAGAGTGACATGGCATCAATGGTGTAATGAGTTTTTAGGGTACAACCAGCTCAGTCGGTCTTGAGGTAATCCAAGGCTACGAGGAGTCTTACGGAGGTCTCTATGACTAACTCGCTAGTCCAAAGGAACGGAATGTCCAATGGAGAGCTTGTATGTCAATGAGAATTGAGTGTGATCGATAAAACAATCGTGAAACGTGGGACTATACTCACGGAATGGAGAATAGTGCCGATATATATATTATATAACATATGAAACCATCGGTTAACAGAAACAGTGGAAAATCTATTTTACAGTAAAGTAACGACTTAATCAGAGTCGTTTATCAAGTAATTAACGCCTAACAGAAGGGCGTTTACATATGTTTCCATTTTGGCAGAATTTTCAATAATTCAGAAATTTATCTAGAACGCGCCCTGGACAGGGGCGTTTCTTTGCAATGAGACGACTACAGTAGCAGGCGTCTTTTTATTTACAATATTTTACAGAACATATTTATTTTCAGAAATTATCAAAAACGTGCCCTTGGCAGGGACGTTAATCATTAAATTCTTATTTTTACAGAATATATTGTTCGGGATTTTAACAGAAATGCACCCTAGTAAGGGGCGTTTATTTTCAATTCACGCCCTGTGATGGGGCGTTAACACATGGAAAACGACCTAGGCTAGGTTGTGAATTCAAGAAATACCAGGAAAGCAAGATTTGCACGATAATCAAGGATAACAATCATATAGTCATGATAGAAAAATTGGCAGGAATTCAGATGCAGTATATTAGATTTGATGTTTCATGTTTATTGACTTTTAACCGTTAACAATTATTGATTTCATGTAATTGCATGGATAATCAGTTCTTAAGATAGGTGGTTAAGATTTACATGAAATTAACGCCTGTGTACAGGGCGTCAAATATGAAATTGACGACCTGGGCAGGGTCGTGTATTGTAAATTAGCGCCCTGGACAGGGGCGTCTCTTTCAAAATATTGCAGAAACATAATAAAACCATATTAAACCGTATGCATGTCATGTCAATACGTATATAAGTCTTGTCTTAATTTATTTGGGCTACAGTAACTTGAGAAAACCTACCTTGATAGTTTGATCGAGGAGAAGCCTAAAACTCTGAAGCTTCAACTGCAACTCAAGAACAGTAGCAGCAACAGCAAGAAGAAGAACAATCGTTCTCCAGAAATCTTCACTCTACCGCCAACCTGTAGAGGGAAAGAAAGGAAGGAAGATGAAGATACTAAAAATCTTCACAGATATAACCGAAGTTAGGAAAACGATGAAGAACATCACCTTGTTCTTTACGTACGCACTGGATCCCTTCACCTGTATTAGAGGAAAGAAGAGGAAGGACCTATTAGTTTTTCATGAACTACGTTCATAAGAAAAAGAAACAGAAGAAGAAGAACTTGATGTTCTTCACGTACCTTGCAGATTCCGAACGCCAAATAGCGTTGAAGGGTTCGAGTAGTAGATTATTTATAGGGATTTAGGGGGTCCTATTAGGGTTAGAGTTCTAGTGGAAGTAATGTTTCCAATATAGAGTCCTTGCCCTATTAAATACTTACTAGATTAACATAATCCTTCCCTGGATAAGCTCTGGGTTGAACGGTTCACGAATGGAATTAACGACTTTGGTCAGGTCGTCGATTCTTGAATTGACGACCTTCTTCAGGTCGTTTCGTAAGAAGCGCCTGGTATGAAGGCGTTCTTTGTTTTAAAACACGCCCAAGATAGCGGCGTTTATTTTGCCTTATCCTTTTTCTTGACGTTGGAATTTGACGCCGTGTAGTGAGGGCGTCACTTCTTGAATAACGCCTTTGATAGAGGCGTTTATTATTAAATTAACGCCTGAATGGGAGGCGTTATTTGCATCTTGGGTTTTATTCCTTCATTTAACCCTCTTCTTATTATCTGTATTACTTCTGTAATATATATATTTTAATTCATTTCAAATATTCATTTATCAGGGTTGCTACATCGCCTTAGCATCATTTGAACGTTTGGGATCTTCATCTGCATCCACAATTGAAATAGATTGATTGGTTAGTCTTAACTCAGATTCATAAAAAATCACATGAGGACTTTCTTCAATAACCAAAGTCCGTTTATTAAACAATCGATACACTCTAGAATTGAGTGCATAACCTAGGAATATTCATTTGTCACTCTTTTCATCAAACTTACCCAACTTTGACTTACCATTATTCAAAATATAACAAGGGCATCCAAAAAGTTTAAGATCGGAAATATTTGGTCTCTTACCCTTGTAAAGCTCATATGGGGTTTTCTTCAGAATGGGCCTTACCATTGCCCTGTTGATGATGTAGCATGCTGTACTTACCGTATCGGCCGAAAAATATTTGGGTAGGGAGTTCTCACTTAACATGGTCCGTGCCATGTCTATCAATGTTCTATTTTTTCTCTCCACTACTCCATTTTGTTGAGATGTTCTTGGTGATGAGAAATTGTGTGTGTATCCCTGCTCTTCACAAAAATTGCTGAAGTCATGATTTTCAAATTCACCACCAGGATCACTCTGGATGGTAGTGATAAGATAACCTCTATAATTTTGGATTTTCCTGCAAAACACTTGAAACTCCATCAATGCATCATTTTTATTGGATAGAAATAACACCCATGTAAATCTGGAATAATCATCAACAATCACAAAGCCATAGGATCTCCCTCCTAGGCTGGATGTCCTAGTTGGGCCAAACAAATCAAGATGCAGCAATTTCAAAGGCCAGGAGGTAGAAACAATGTTCTTATTTTTAAAAGATATGTGTGTTTGCTTACTTTTTGTGCAAGCCTCACAGATTTTATCACTTTCAAATTTTAGTTTTGGCAGACCATTCACTAGGTCATGTTTAGACAACTTGGAGATTACTCCAAAACTCGCATGACCTAGTCTTCGGTGCCATAGCCATGTATTTTCATGATTATTTGCTACCAAGTACATATTATCACAAGAGACATCATCAATATCAACAGTGTAGACATTGTTATTTCTTTTTTCAATGAATTTGATCTCATTTCTGTTCTTTTTCATGACAATGTAATGGGTTTCATCAAAAATAATTGTAAAATCCTTATCGCACAATTGACTTATGCTCAACAGATTGTGATTTAAACCTTTCACCATAAGCACATCTTCAATAAGAATTTCAGAATTCTTACATATGTTGTCGATCCCAATGATTTTACCTTTGTCTTTGCCTCCAAAGGCAACTGAGCCTCCATCTTTATCTTACAGTGTAGAGAACACCTTCTTTACCCCTGTCATATGTCTTGAACAGCAGCTATCCAAGCACCATTTGCTCCCCCTGGCTTGAAGACATATATGCAAGAAATAACATTCTCATGCATTTGTTTTTGGTACCCAAACGAATTTGGGTCCATTGAAGTTAGTCCAATTTTGCACATATGATTTCTTTGTCCAAGTAGCATGATTTCTATGTGAGTTTTGTCTAAACCAACAATAAGCAATAACATGACCAAAACGACCACAATGAAACCAATTGACATTTGAGGACCTTCTTGGGAATTGGCGTGGTTTTGGTTGAACATGTACTGGCTTAGAGTGTGAACATGAAGCACAAGCATTTCCTTTTTCAAGCACGCAAGATGTAGTAATCTTGTGCTCAAAAGATTTCTTGTTCTGGGGTATGTACCCCAATCCTTCTTTTTGGAAGTTAGTTTTAACTCCCAACACATTGTCTAGGTTTTGTTTTCCTTTAACAAACCTAGAGAGAGTGAACTGCAAGTCAGTCACCTCTTTATTCAAGCTTACATTTTTATTTTCAATTTTTGAAATGGAGGATGTCAGAATTTCTTTTTCATTCTTGAGCTTTTCACATACTTTTTCAATTTCAGACATTTTACATGATAGCTCCTCTTTGGGGTTTTCAAGATCTGAAATCGTTTGAAGTAAAGTTTCTTTTTCTTTTGTTAACTCAAACCATTCTTGTTCCAGTTTCTCAAATTTGACAAAAATATCCTCATGTGATACATCATCAATTTTTTTTTGAGAGTTTTATTTTCAGATCTGATTTTTCTATATTTTGTATACAGCTTTTCATATTCTGACTCCCATTGTTCATTAGAAATAAAATCAGGATCAGAATTTACCTCTATTGCGTCATCCTCGTGTGCCATAAGGCACAGACTCTCCACTAGCTCTTGGATCTCTTCGTCGGATGGTTCGTCCTCTTCATCGCGCCATGTGACGACCATGGCTTGAGGCTTCTTGAACTTGTCCTTCTTAAATTTCCTCTTCAGATCTGGGCATTCTCCTCTCATGTGCCTGGGCTTCTTGCATTCGTAACAAATGACAATATTGGGCTTGCTCGGTTCACCCTTGGTTTGAATGGGCTTCCTTTGCCCCTTTCCGAAGTTGCCTTGGAAATTCTTCTTCTTTCTTAAAAATCTCTTTACTTAGCGAGTTATCATGGCCGAGTCTTCTGCTTCATTGCTTCCCTCGCTGGATTCTTCTTCTTCAAAGTCATCAGCAGATTGGTGAGCTTTCAATCCAATCACTTTCTTCTTCTTCGTATCTTCCTCGACTGTTCTCTTCATGTTTATTTCATAGGTCATGAGTGACCCTATGAGCTCGTCTAGAGAGAGTGTGGATAGATTCTTTGAATCTTCAATGACAGTAGCTTTGGTGTGCCACGTGGATGGGAGAGATCTCAACACTTTCCTCAAGAGCTCAGAATTTGTGTATTCTTTTCCGAGACTCTTGAGACCATTAGTGACCTCAGTTAACCTTGCGAACATCTCAGAGATAGATTCTTCAGGTTTCATCTTGAATAGCTCGTAGTCTCTGACGAGTAAGTTGGCCTTGGTCTCTTTGACCTCGGAGGTTCCTTCATAGATAAGCCGTAATTTGTCCCACATCTCCTTTGCTGAATTGCACATTGATACAAGAGAAAACTCATTAAGATGTATAGCACTTTGCATAATGTTCATAGCATTAAAATTTACAGTGCATTTCTTAATTTCCTCAGGTGTCCATTTTTCTTCATCATCCGAGAGTTTATACAGACCCTTGTCCACAACCCTCCAGATTTCATACTATTGGGCTCTCAGAAAGACATGCATTCTATTATTCCAATAGGAGTAATTTGAGCCATCGTAGTATGGAGGACGATAGATGGAATGACCCTCAGGCATCATACCCTTGTTTGCCATTGATCTGGATCTTACTCTAGATCGTTAGATCTAAAAAAAATAGAGCCTTAGCTCTAATACCAATTGAAGTCCCACGATCAATGACACCCAAGAGGGGGGTGAATTGGGTGTAAATAAACTTTTAACAAACTTTTGCCGAATTCAAACAAGTGTGAATAATGGCCGTAATGAATTCCAGATCTATATGAAAACTTTGAGATCTAATAGAATCTATCGCACTTAAGCGATCTTAGGTACGATGGCGGAGGTGAGAATCTGGAGATTCTACTCACGCAAGATGTTATCTTCCTGACAAGGTTTACCTTGTCGATCCGAACCCACCTTTTAATAAACTTAAAATCTAACATGAAAATGATAAATTACACTAGATCTAACTCAAATAATGCAACCAAAATAATCTACGCGTGTGCTACACAGAATGGGGATGGAAGAAAAAGAACAAACCACACAATGGACAATGATTTTTAGGTGGTTCGGATGCAACAACGGCAACCTACATCCACCCCTCACGATCTGTGAGGATTCCCACACTATCTTGTAAAGGATTACAAGATCAAAACACACACACACACACGTGAGGAGTTAGGAACTCCCACGAAGGTGTACAAGCACCGAATCATGAAGAGATGTGAAAACAAGAAGAATTGCACACACACACACACACACACACACACACACACACACACACACACACACACACACACACACACACACACACAGAGAGAGAGAGAGAGAGAGAGAGAGAGATCTGCATAGATCCACACACACACAAGTGTTTAAAAGTACAAGATCACACACTTGAAGCTTGATGAAAAACAAGGGAGAAACACAAAATGAAAAACTCAGATTTAAGCTCCCCCTTAATGGATGAAAATGATCTTGGATGAAGCTTCTTCCTAAGCTAGATCTTCACTTGAATGGCCTGCAGATAATCTTCAAAAACTTGGGAATGGATGAAGAAGTTCTTCCCCGAAGCACTATTCACGGAGCTACAGTGGCAGCACTCTTTCTCCCCTTGATAGCCTCTTTGATCTCCCTTGAGTTATTAGGGTTTTTGACCCCAATATGATGTATTTATAAGTGAATACTAAAGTACAGACAGGGTGAGCACACACCTATCGTACGTACTACGGAGCATAATGCAGTATACAACTGATACCAGACTCAAGACAGTGAACTAGACCTACTGACAACGATCCTTGAGTCACAAGACTCGGGTCAAGATCATCGCACATCACATCAACACGCCGTTAATCAGTCCAATTCCTAAGCCAAAAACCACGGGAAACACATTATGGAAGATGTCACAGAATAGCCAGATCCATAATAGCAATAATGAAAGTCCACATCCCTTAGGCCGCTCAATGGACTCACAATTTTACATAACATGAAACACAGAACATGAGGGATTATCGAAGCCCTCAAACCACATGGCACACAAATTGAGGTAAGATAATACCTCCAAGCATCCAAAACCAAGTCTCGACCCTCGCAGGATGGACGAGATACTTACGAGGTCACGTGTCAACCACTGAGTCACAACCGGGTTGACTAGAAACCATAATGACCCATAATACAAAACACTGCTCGGTATAGTGGCACTCCCGAACACCCTATAACATGGTCACAGCCATCATAGGACGTCCAAGACATCCACAGAATAATGGGCTAACTAAGGGGTCAAAGCCACATTAATCGGAAATCAAACCGACACTAAATCAACACTCTGGGTAGGTGGCAGTCTCACCCCTGGCCGCTAAACCAAAATGGTTGTCATCCAAAGGGCTGTTACCATCAACGCAGAGCAATAGGCAAATGGCGGTCTCACCAGGGCCGCACCTTGCCATTGGCGGTCCTCAAAGGGCCGCCTCCTGGAGGTGGCGGTCATGTCCATGGCTGCTACCCTCAGGAAACCCCAGACACGAAATCTATAGAAACAGGTAGTTTGTGGTCTGCCTGAAGCCGCTACTTGCACAAGGCAGTCTCCTCAGGGCCGCAAGCTGGATTTAGAAGTCATAACCTGGCCGCTATTCCCAATCAACCCCTAAAACTGGTCAAACCGACTTAAATGTCAGGTAGCGGTCACCCATAAGGCTGCTACCACTAAATGGTGGTCAGCCGCATGGCCGTTACCAGTGAACCGACTAAACCAGCTAACGGTCTTCCTAGGACCGTCTCTCGGGAATGGCGGTCCTCCTATGGCCGCCAAAGCCACCTTGCGGTCGGGGGCTAGACCGCTAGCGCGAATCGACTTAAACCGATTAACCAACTTAAAACGTCACATAGAGGTCACCCAAGGGCCGCTAAGATAGAGTTGCAATCGGTCGCGAGACCGCAACACCAAACCAACAATGGAGCTCCGCCTAGCGGTCTCCAGTGGGCCGCCTATTACAAATGGCGGTCACTGGAAGGACCGCTACTACGCTTCGGTGATAAAACCATAGAACCACCCAAAACTCAGTCATTCCACGCCCCAATCGTCCCAGAATGATGAGAAAACATCCATAATCACAATATCATCCTTCCACAAGCTGGAAGGGATCAAATCGACCTCAAAACGGTAAGAAACGGGCGATTCCCACGAATCGACCCAAAATGAGCCACGAGGGGAAACGGCCTTGTACCCACCCCAAACAACCAAAAAGAGTAAAACTGGCGGGGAACTAATCCCAACATGCCAGGGGTTCAAATGAATCCATTTAAACTACAAACCATCGCCTGGAACTGCAAACACAGCTTACACCCCCCGAACATGGCTTCGCCCTTAAAGCTAGAAAACCCACTCAAACTCACACCGTTCGGCTCCAAATCGCGAGAGGATGCAGGAAAAGAGTAGGGTATCCATCCCCCTACCTCCACCGAAGATCTCACGTGCCAAAACGGACAAACCTTATCGAAAATGATCACACTAACAACCCATGTTGGCTTTGAATCCACGAACAAGATCGCGCCAACGCCACGCTCCGATACTAGCGCCATCACGCCTCAGGTCAGCTCCATGCCGTCACCGCCTCACCCAGCTCCACGCCGATCACGCGCCCGAGGGAGAGGAGAAAAGGGGAGAGAGAATGGAGGGAGAGAAAGTGACAGATCGTGAGGGAGGAGAGAGGAGAGAGAAAGGGTTAAGAAAAAAAGAAAATTAGGAAAATTAGCAATTTTCCAAAAATTTGATTTTCTACAAAAAATTTCATAAATTCATAAAAGTATGAAAAAATAGTCTTTACGATCCTTGGAACGAGCACAACGCACTTGTACCGTCCCGGAGTCGCAAAACTCAACGGTTCACTCTCCACAGGGTTCCGCAAGTTATATGTCACGCCCCGAACCGATAGCAGCGGAACGTGTCATTTGCTCGGAACGTGGCAGTTAAACAGTCATGTCAATCAGACCATAGTCATTTTCACAAAACACAATTTGGACAAATAACAAATTTCATTTCAAATATAAGTTCTTTACATATTCGGGCCCATAATAAATGAAAAGACTCAATGAAGAAAAACTACATAAGACGCAAGATAACCAGACTAGACGGTTCATCTAGATGTCAGAGTTCTCTTCACTCTTGCCCTTGCCCATCATGTTCGGTCTCGTCGTCACTAAGGTCATTACCTGAAAAACATTGGAAAACGCAGGGTGAGCGAACGCTCAGTAGGACTTAATATCTCATGCTTCCAAGCTAGCTTTAAGTCAATTATAGTTTAACATGCTCATGCAGGTCATGCAAGATATAGAAATCGAGAACTATAATGACACGAAATAAATTCAAGAACTATAAGAAACAAACGAGTAAGCAAGACGCTAGATACACTCATGAAGAGTAAGGACAATGATAATCAAGAGAGTATAGCAAGATCTTAACAAGTACTTTCTCAAGTTAGGTCAAGAGCATTCATGAGGAAATATAACATTCATCTCTCTATGACGAACAATATCACGAGAGCTTCAATGTATCCATTATTATGAAGGATCTTTGTGACAAGATAACGAGTACCATTAATGAGATAATTAAAGAACATTTATGATGATCGGTATAGAAGTAGAACAATTACTTCTACAAGCACTATATAGCATTTGCCAAGACACTAAGGGAATATCACGACGATATGATAACCCCTCCAATAAGGCAAATCAAGATCTTTTCATGACGAACAATAACTTGTAGAAAGGTGTACTATGATGGCAATTACTCCCGATCATCACTATCACGAGAGCGTTTGCACATCTAACACTATATAGGATTGGCCAATGCACTAAGGGGAAAATCACGACGATATGATCGCCCCTCATGGAAATAGCACTAGGTAGTATTTGGTCGCACACTTAGGAGTTCTCACGACTATATGATTGCCCCTAAATGCCAATAACCGAGTTGGTGAATGCCAGCACCCGATCATCGTATACCGGTAACGTTTGGACTTTGCCTCGCCCAATAGGGTCAGATCAGGACCCGTAGCATTTAAAATGTTGTTTTAGTGGGACCCATAGCCCCTGACATTTAATCTAGACTAATTCCATATTAATGGCCAAGAATTTTAAGGATCAAGCATGTACGAGCAATAGGGTAGATTTCATTGAACAAAGATTCAAGATAGACCTCGACAAGTCTAGAACAGTGGCACACAAAAACTGAGAGAATTCGAGAAATCTGGGAGATTATCGTCTCGTCAGAGTGCCATATATTTAAGAAGTCGCACCCACAATGGTGGTCACTCATTCTCTGATCAAAGCATTAAAGAATTGGTGCCTCCACAATACGGTTGCTCTTACACTAAGCGCCCGCCAATAAGGTCACCCCTTCAACATGCTCATGATAGAAAACGGTGATAACCAATGTAGTCACTAATCAAAAGACTAACATGGTTCCAGGGTTCTTGTGGTACAACCAGCTCAGTCGGCCTTGAGGGAATCCAAGGCTACGAGGAGACTTACGGAGGTCCCAATGACTAACTCGCCAGTCCAAAGGAACGGAATGTCCAATGGAGAGCTCGTATGTGACCGAGAGTTGAGGTGTATACGTGAAACAATCATGAAACATGGACTCCATCTACGGACGTGAGATGAGAGTGCCAAAAGACCCGAGGTATAGGTCAAAACTGAAAGAAAACGGTGAGATCATGATTGCGTTAATTATAGAATTCACGTCCATCCAATTCTATAATTAACTATAATTAAATAAACTTATATTATTTGACGCCCGTGGGTGGCGTCATTTATTAATTAGCGTTCTCTTGGGGGACGTTAATTTTTATGATTTTTAACTTAATTTATTTAACAAGAATTCACATTTATATCTATTTAATTGAAAAAATTCAAAAATATACTTTAAAAGGCACATTGATTTATTTAAAATAATTTAAGGAAATAGAATATATGATAATTAGGAGAAAAATACAAGGATTCCATATATATTTTTCATAATTTTCTGTTATATATTTTAATAAATATGGATTTTCAAAGATATTCATACATGATATATATATATATATGTATATATTAACCTGACGCCTAGGAACAGTGGCGTCCAATTTTAAAGTAACGACCATTTTTGGGTTGTTATTTCAAAAAATTGTATTTTCAAACCTCCCGTTTCTATACTTAACCATGTCGGAATCTAGCTTATAATATACCAAAATGACCGGCTCGAAAAACTCTACCTAACCATACGTTCAAAATAATTTTTCGTTAAGAGGCGGGGGATCTTGCGATATGGGGCACGAAAAATAGTGCAACCACTTTCACTACCTTGGTCTCCATCCCAATAGTACGCCCATAAATTTTCATGGCCAAAGGATACTTCTATACCTATGAACAACTATTAATACTAAAAACTCATAACTAACATATGTTCAATTGACGACTGGTCGTTGGTCATTTTTTTTGAATTTCATTAATTGACGACTGGGTTGCTGCCATTTCTATGAATATAACGCCCTAGGCAGGGTCGTTAATTCAAAGAAATGACATGGTGAAGGGCGTCATTTCTTTTTTCACCAGATTGATTTATGAACAGTGGTATTTTTCCAATATAAATATTTTTATGACAATATATATATGGATAGGTCAAGAAAAATAGCAGGATTCCAAAACTCTATTCATGCATTAAATCAGATTTTTGGTTACATAGATATTAAATTTTTACCATGTGAAATTTATTAATTCATATGGAATTGACGACCATTTTGATGGGCGTCAAAATGAATTAGCGCCCTGATGAGGGTCGCTAATTACAAAAAAATTCAGAACTCGACAGAGACACAACGATGAACTATCTGCATGATGTATATATATGATTTTAGCTTCAAATCATGAGTAAACTTAGTTTGGGCTACGAAACTTGAGAAAACCTACAATACAATCATGATTTATCTTTGTTTGGGCTACGAAACTTGAGAGAACCTACTTGTTCTAACGATCTAGCATGATGATTATATAATATTTTGCTTGGGAGATTGCCTACCTTTTATGATGAAAACGTTCTGGATGATGAACAGGAGTGGACAGGAATCCTTCTTTACATTCAAGACAGCAAGAAGAAAAAGGGAAACGCGGGATGAAGATGACACCGTGGTGGTCGGTCACGTTTGAGAAGAGGAAGAAGACCTTGGTCTTCTATGCAGCAGGATGAAGGGGAAGAAGCCCTCACGCCTTCTTCTCGGTTGCAGATGCCTTCAACAGCAGGATGAAGAAGAAGAGGAAGAAGACTTGGCGTCCAGCAGCAACAAAGTGGTTTTGGTTGCGATGGCAAGGTTATAAATAGAAGAGGGATCCTGAACGACGGTGGGAAAATTAATGAAGGTAAGGTTTTAAAACCTTCTCGAGCATCATACCTTCCCTGCCAATTAACTAGCCACCTGCCGTATTTTGCATGGGAAAACCCTACAGCTAACATGGTGCTCGTCTGCACAAGCACATGGGGTGGCCTTCGTGAGAGACTCACGTGAGAGGGGTTTTGCCGTGGGTTTTGGGTTTAGATAGAAACATGTGGGTTTGGGCTCCTCAGTCACGTAGGTTGAATTTTGATATATATGTGTGTGTGTTTTCGGTTGAGATAAAGTGAGGGTGGCATATGGGTACATATATATATGGGTTAAGGAGATGTGGCTTGAGAAGTCTCACGTGGGTTTGGGTTTGACCATGTGCACATGGCATTTGGGTATATATATTAATATATTTATATATATTTAAGCCCATTAACTTGGGATAAATTGGGTTGGGTGGTTAAGTTTAGTTGGACCCACTAATTATATTTAGTAGACTTATAAATAGTTTTATCTAATTTCATTAGTAGAACTTTATATAAATACCTTATTTCCTTTAACTTTATTTGTTTATAGATCTCATTAATTTTGCATTGTTGTCTCGGGTGTCAGAGTCGGATTCGATCCTATGAGAGTTTTTATATAAGTATGTAAATATATTTTTGGCACGAGGTTCCTTCTAAATACTGGAGTCATATTTTCCTTAATTTAAACCATAAATAGATAAAATGATATATTAAATTCCTATTTCTCGATCATTTATTTATACATTTATTTGTGCCTATTTATTACCATTTAGGATAAATAACTAGCTTCACTTTTCCTTTATCAAAAATTTTTAATTCTCATAATTTTCTATGACTAATAATTATAATTATTTTTATTTATTCTCTATTTAAATTTCTGGGGTGCTACATTATACAAGGGAAAAACCCAAGTGGATCGTAAAACACGTTTCAGGACCCATGAAAGCGCTCCGAAAGCTCTCCGATTTCGATCCAAACTGGTGCGGACACCAGAGCTAGCGAGAGATATGATACGGCGAGCCGTCAGTACCGTACACGTAGTACCACGAGAGCTACATCGGCTTCCATCTAGCTCGGAGACAGTCTGGAGTCTCCCTCTTGAGTCGTAGTATTTATCGTATTTATTGGGATTTTATTTGTGTGTAATGTGTGTTTATTTGGTTTTATTTAGATTGTAATCAGGATAGTAGATTGGGTTTATTTGTAAAATGGGACCACCTGGGTCCCGCGGGCCCCCCATCCCTTCTCCCATTGATCCACCTCAGCTCTTGGGCCCATGTGGGGTCAGTCAAACCTCCAAGGTAGACTTCTAGAAGAGTTGGACCAGGGGGGACAAAGGGTAACAAAATTCAAAAATGGAAGCATATAAGTCAAGGGGGCACCCCATATATATTGTATTATATTAGGCTTGTAATTTTATTTTATTTAGTCCAAACCACATGGGAGAAATAATTGTAAACTCCCTCTTTTACCCCCCACCAATTCTAGATCTAGGGATAGAACTAGTCTTTTTGCATTTTCTATAAGAACCTTGTATTTCCATTTTGATTGGAATTAATGCATGAAAAATCAGAATTTTGTTGGAGCTCCTAGCTTGGTGTGCCCCTCTCTCCGCCTCTCTCCCCCTTCTGTAGCTGGGACGGCTGTGTTTCTAAGGTGAGATGCCTCTTCTATTGGTTTGTGAGATCGCCATCGCCGCCACGGCTGCCATCGTGCCGTCGGTGCGCCGCCGCCACCGTCGCCGGAGTTCTGTCCACTCAGGACAGCCAGCTCTTCCTGGAATTTCTGATATCAACCTCGAGATCTTTTGGAGTCCAAACTTTCAAGGTGAGTTCCGGAGGTCCAACCCACGTCCCAGAAAAATTGATGGAATTTCTAGCCTTCAATTTCCATTTTTCCAATTTCGTACCCCCCAGCCCCCCAGATCTGCCTGCAGTCTGTCCAGTGTTCCAGCAACCAAGTAGGTCATTCATGAACCCACCTTCCCCTAGTCTGAATGAATTGATATTTTTATTGGGGGTTCTGTCCACCTAATCCTTCTTTCACAAATTTTCTTGTGAATTTAAGATCTCGTTTATCTTTTCTAAAAATCACTGTCAGATCCCAAAATCAATTCTGTCCCTGCTGTCCAGATCCGACCACCCAGTGCTAAAAAATACTTTTTTCCATCCACACCTCCACCTTAATTTCCAAAAAAACTATCCCCGTCTTCCTTACTCTCCCCTCTACAACGTTCATGAAGAACTTAACACCCAGATCGGAGGTCTACATTTTGGTCAACACGGGTTCTGAGTCAGATCTCAGTCAGATCTCAGTCTGCCTGACCAGATCTGAGACTGAGAACAACCATGTTCAAAAATCTACCATCAAAATTACGGCTCCAACGAAATATCATGGAACCACAGAGGGTCAAAGGATTTCGAGTCAGCTTTCCAACGGCATCGGTTTCGCGCTGATCCGACGTAGGTGCTGGTTGCAGCGAGATTTGTCGCCAGAGCGCGCGAGTCTGAAACAGAGTTTCAGATCCGTGGGCAGTAGCTCCAACACTTGGAGATCGGAGCCGATTGGTCACCTCTCGGAGTTCCAGTCCGGCCGCCTTCCAGGGGATCGCCCCTCCAGGTGTCCCCATCACAACAGGACCCTCCCCGTCAGATCCAGAGGACCGAGCAGTACGTGGGCCCCGCTGACCTGCCGAACGCGCCGTCCGGACAGCACCAAATTGCGGCTTTCGGCACCATCGGAGCGACCCCAAGATGCTGCCCATCAACCCACTGTTGATACTCCTGGGTCCCACATGTAACCTGTTTCCTCCCTGCATGGAGTGGGTTTAAAGATTGTAACTCAGTAGATTTGTTTAACCGGGAGTGTGACTTTGGCCGGGGCTGTCTTCCCCACGCCGGGTGCGTGGAGGTAACGATCTTAACTTCTCGGCATTACACTTGCTTAGTTAGTATATGATCATATGCCGCTGTTAGTGCGTTAGGAACCTGGCCCGTGAGTTCATGTCACCACTGTGAGTAAGAGAGTAACCCGTCCTGTGACTCGATCCGAGCACAGAAGTGAGTCGACCATCCTTGACTCTGCTGATTTCTTAACCGCGCGGATCCACGCTTTCCCTCACTTGGGACGACGAGTGAGCTTGCGTTTCTGTTAGCGACGTATAGCCCATAAGAACACTTAGTGTCGGGCCAAGGCGTCTCTAGTGTTCGCGTGTCGCGGGTCGCGTCCCCATCTAGAGTCCGAGGTTCGCATCACTTGGAGTCGGTCCCTCTGTCCGTCCTGCATCAGTTTGGTATCAGAGCGAGTCGAGTCTAGGGTAGTCATCATAGCATGGTCTAAGTCGAGTTTAGGATCATCATTGTTTTAAAATAAAAAAAATTGTGTTTTGGGCCGCATTTTCATCCCAATTACCCGGTATATCAAAAGGTGTCCCCCGAACGTTAGGTTACGCCTATCGGGAAGGCCGCACACTCCCGTCGAGGAGACCCTTGGGTCAAACCTCCGCCATGTACTTGATATTGGCTAAGTCTAGGTTCATCATTTTTGTATTAGTCTGTGTTTGCATTAGTTTGTGTCTCCTAGTCCTTGTGTCTTTGCATGCCCACCCGTCGAGGCACCTAATACTCACCACCACCACCACCTATGGCGGATCCCCGAGCCTGTAGTTTCGATGAGCCTTCGGTGGCCGAGATGTTTTGAACTCTCATGGACGTCTCGATACGCGTATGGATGGTCTTAGTACGCATGTAGATGGCGTAGGTACGTGTCTAGAAGGGAGGATGAAAGCCATTGAGGATCGGGCTGAAGCATCGGACCAGTCCATCCAGGGTCTTGTAGGGAGGATCGCTGTCCTAGAAAGGGCCCCAGTGGCGGCCCAACCAGCGCCGACCAATGATCAACAAGAGCAAGTTCAGCAACCTGCTGCTCCAGGGGCTCAAGGGGCAAATGATAGGAGGCAACAAGTGCCCGAGGTGGATGATTATGCATCCGCTAATGAACAAGGGGGTTATGGTCATGACCGTCGAGCCTAACGACGGAATTGTGATTACGATGATGACGACCATGTTCTTAGGAGCGTGCGTGCGGATGCTCCCCTATTTGATGGGTCCTTGGACCCGAAGGTCTATTTAGATTGGGAGGCCGGCATGGACCGGTACTTCAAGTGGTTTGAGATGACGGACCACTGAAGAGTTTGATACGCGAAGATGAAGTTGCATGGGCAGGCCCAAACTTAATGGAGCAATGTGGAGAGCCTGTTAATGCAGCGACGTCAACCCCAGGTCGGTACTTGGGATGAGATGAAAATCAAATTGAGGCATAAGTACCTCCCTGCCACATATCGCCAACGTCTCATAGACAAATGGCAAAGTCTCACCTAGGGGAACCGGTCCATCAATGAGTACACCGTCAAGTTTGATGAGTACTATTTGTGGTGTGGAGTGACGGAATAGAGCACCATGACCATCTCACGCTTCCGGAGAGGTCTGCGGCCACATTATCAATATGAACTCTTTCGCCACAACGTGACCACTTTGGAACAAGCTTATCACGTTGCTCTAGAATTGGAGCAATTCGAGGTCGAGTTTGAGCCTACCCAACGGATGGGCCCCTTCCCTCTACGTAGTGTCGAGCCCCGTGACTCTCCAGGTGCATTTCAGAGGGCCCCCATGGTTCGACCTCAGGAGCCCACCCGTTAGGAGTCATTCGCTCCTAGGCCTCGCCCTCCACCTCCGAGGGACTTTCCTCGTCCCCAACAACCTACGGCACCCATCGCCCGTCCACCGGCACCCGCACCTCTTGCTCGTCCCTTGTTGCCTTCACCCCCTATCTGTAGGGAGGATAAAGGTAAGGGACCTTTGATTGGGGAGCCTAGTGGATCACGGCAGCAGTGTTTTCGCTGCAATGGGTTTGGCCATTTTGCTAACCAGTGTCCCACACGTCAATCTCTAGTCATTGGGGACACACAGGTCGGGGACACCTCATCTTCCGAGCTTGTGTTAGTCAGCTATGAGGCGGATCAAGAATTATCTGACGAGTTCTTTGAGGATGAGGAGGATGGTCAGGAGGTTCAGCGTCTAGATGATGACCAGATCAGGGTCGTTAGGTGCATTCTCACGTAGCCACAGGCCAGTGATGACTGTCGTCGGACCACTATCTTTCATACATACTGTAGGCTGGGCGGACAAGTGTGTAAGGTGATTATCGATAGTGGGAGTTGTATCAATGCAATCTCCACGGGCACTGTCTCTCGTCTTGGTCTTACTCCCATGGACCATCCTTGCCCCTATCGAGTATCATGGGTGGATTCCACCTCCATTCCGATCAGGCTGCGGTGTTTGGTCCCACTACATTTCCATGCCTACCGTGATGAGATCTGGTGTGATGTCCTCCCCATGGAGGTGGGCAGTATCATTCTTGGTAGGCTGTGGTTATTTGATCGGGATGCCACCCTCCATGGCCGGTCAAACACCTGTACCTTCAACCATGGTGGCCAGCGAATTACCCTCTACCCCTCTCGGCCCAAGAGTCCATCAGTTAGGGGTCCTACTAGCCCTAGTACTCCGGAGCCTTCCATCCCTAGGCCTAGTACCCCATCCCCAGCTCGGGCTATGACCGTTACATCTGGCACAGGCGAGCCCTCGACTAGGAGGTTGATGATGATTAGCTCCCGAGAAATGGAGCGGGAGGCTAGTAGGGGCAGCCTTGTGTTTGCTATCATGGTCCGAGAGGTGGATCGAGAGTCCGAGGGTGAACTCCCACCCGATGTTGTTCCTGTTCTGCAGGAGTTCGCTAATATTTTTGCCGAGGAGCTTCCCGAGGGACTCCCACCTATGCGGGATATTCAGCATTCTATCGACCTGATTCCAGGATCCTCATTGCCCAACCTTCCCCACTATCGCATGAGTCCCATGGAACACGCCGAGCTAAAGCGGCAGGTCGATGAGCTTATACAGAGAGGATCTATTTGGGAGAACATGAGTCCGTGTGTTGTTCCTGCATTACTCGTCCCAAAGAAGGATGGCACTTGGAGAATATGTATTGATAGTCATGCCATCAAAAAAATCACCGTGAAGTATAGGTTCCCTATTCCCCGCCTGGATGATATGCTAGACATGATGGGTGGTGCCACTATCTTCTCGAAGATCGATCTTAAGAGTGGCTACCATCAGGTGAGGAGTGGAAGACCGCATTTAAGATGAAGGATGGTCTATATGAGTGGTTGGTTATGCCCTTTGGGCTGACCAATGCCCCTAGCACCTTCATGCGACTCATGACTCAGGTCCTTCGACCATTCATTGGAGTCTTTGTGGTAGTGTATTTTGATGATATTCTTATCTATAGTCGCACTAACGGGGACCACTTGGACCATCTACGACAGGTCTGCCTACTTTTGAGACGAGAGTAGTTGTTTACAAACCCACAGAAGTGTGCCTTTATGACTTCTCAGCTTACCTTCTTGGGTTTTATTGTGTCTAGTACTGGGGTCTCCGCTGATCCGGAGAAGGTCCAGGCAATTGTTGACTTGCCGGAACCCCGCACGATCCATGATGTCTGCAGCTTCCATGGTCTCGCGACGTTCTATCGTCGCTTCATCAGCGGATTTAGCTCCGTCACTGCCCCGGTCACTGACTGTATAAGGAAGGGCACGTTTGTATGGACGAAGGCCGCTGCTGCTGCCTTCAAGACATCAAGGAGCGCATGACCCCGACACCGATCCTTCGATTGTAAGATTTCTCGAAGGTGTTTGAGGTCTCATGTGATGCATCGGGTGTAGGGATTGGAGGAGTGTTGAGTCAAGAGACCCACCCGGTTGCATATTTTAGTGAGAAGCTGAATGACGTAAAACTGCGATACTCCACTTATGATAAAGAATTTTATGCAGTTGTTCAGGCTCTTAGACATTGGAGGCACTATCTATTACATCAGGAGTTTGTCCTGTACTCCAACCATGAGGCTTTGAGGTTCCTCCATGCCCAAAAGAAGCTTAATGCGCGTCATAGCAGATGGGTTGAGTATCTCCAGCAGTTCACATTTATGCTTAAACATAAGGCTGGAGTGGAGAACAAGGTGGCTGATGCCTTGAGTCGGCGTGCATGTCTGCTGACTACCATGAGTGCCGAGGTCATAGGGTTAGTGTAATATCCCGATTTTTTATAAATTAATTATAAATTCTTTAATAAATAGAATAAGCTAAATTTCAACTATTTTATAATAATCTATAAAAATTATATTCTTGTAGAGGATAACACGTTTAACAAACTTGTCTTCTGTGACCAACCCAAATAAAATATGTAAATAGGTCGAATTAGTGGTTTAAGCCCAAAATAAACACTTATTTAACCATACCTTGTAACGCGAAAATCGAGCCCAATACTCCATCAAATGAGCCCAAACCAGTGGCAAATGAAAGGCCAGGATGAGAGGATCATTTTCCCTCTCTTAATCTCCAGAAACCCTAACCCTAGGAGATGCTATCGGTGGAGGTTGGATAGCGTCAACAATTACGGCGACGTTCGCATTAACCCAACTTGCGTGGACGAATACTCCGCGCATAGAAACCTCTAGAAGGCGTGTGACATATAAAAATGAAGCTCTCTAACCCTAGAATCGTTTAGAACCAGTGGCGGCTATAGAGGAGTTGGATCGAGGGAGATCTCCAGCGATTTGGGGCTACGTGTACAAGTGCCTCGGGTTTTCTTTCTTTTTCTTTCTTCATCCGATTCAGGTAGGTGATAGCAAGCCAAACCCTACATATAATATATGGTTGGAAGCATCATCGTGTCAACTTTTCATTGATGTAGAAAGCCCTAAATTATATTAAGTGTTCTGCGAGAATTTCTATTTTTAGTAGAAGCATGTCACATCTAGGGTTATAACGGTTCCCTTTCGAGTAGTAG
Organism: Amorphophallus konjac; assembly: GCA_022559845.1. Taxonomy (NCBI): domain Eukaryota; kingdom Viridiplantae; phylum Streptophyta; class Magnoliopsida; order Alismatales; family Araceae; genus Amorphophallus; species Amorphophallus konjac. The sequence goes on from CM040118.1 coordinate 441,613,627, forward strand.
TAATTTCAGGCTGTAAACATAAAATTGATTCATGCATCTTGTAGAGTTTTTCGTGCTCTTTCTACTGGTATTAAAAGCCCCAAATTCTCTGCTTTATATCATGCAAATTCCATGTTTTATTCTAACCCTAGAAACCTCGCCGGAGTCTGGCAAGGCAAAGGGGCAGCGACCTGTCTGGACTTGTGCGGCCACAAGATAGACCGCACAACCAAGATAGGCAGCCTATTGTTGACCGTTTAAAGGTTTCTATCTCTGATCATTTCCCTAGAACGTGCGGCCGAATCCTAACCACATGTCTATCCTGCGGCCAGTTCCAGGCCGCACATCCCTCCCAACGGCACCCACCGACCGTCCATCTCCTGCAGGCCTTCGGACCTGAGGGGGCATGCGCGGCCTATCTGTGACCGTCCATGGAGATGTAAGGTCCAGAACCGACCACACATCTATAACAGAACAGATTAATTGTCATTACAGCATGTTATGTTAGTGGTAAATGGCATGTTAGCAACACACCTAATAAACTGTAATTCATGATAGTAAATAATTCTTGCTGATTTATTTAATTTGAGCTTGATCTTGATTCATCTTTCCAATGAATGTCAATCTAAATTGTGAATCATTTATAATTGAAATGGCTATTAGGTTTATACTTGTTATAACCTTATACCTGAATCGGAAATCTTGAACCATTATTATCCCCTAGAATTGAACCTAGACTCAATCGAACTACTACGATATGAGTCATAGTTCTAATTGGACTAACAGGGACCTGCGCGGCCCTTAATGGACCGTTCAATTAATGAGCGGCTCTGGCAGGACCGCATATCCTATCCTCGATTTCCTAAACTTCTGGCCTTGTGCGGCCTAATACTTACCGTTCATGCTGAAGAGCGGCCCTTAACTAGCCGTTCAACCCAGCCCAATTCCTGTTTAGTGCGGCCCTGAGTCGACCGCACAAGTGCTTGAGCGGTCCATTAGTGACCGTATATCATTCAGAGACTAGTTTTCTCCGTGTTTCACGGTTTTGAATCCAAGAACATGATGGTTCTTGATAACTTGAATTCCTAGACAGAAATTCTGGACAGTATCTCTTCAACTTGGCCTTGGGATGCTCCGAGGTAAGTTTGTACTTGATTGTAATTGGCCATTTTAACTTGATTAAAGTCTAGACAACTTGGGATCTTGGATCCATTAAATCAATGCCAACGCATCATAGGGGCCCGGTCTGGTCCTGGGGAGAGTGCCCGAAAAGTACTTGTACCCATGGGAGTTTGTAATGACATGGTGAGGCATTGCACCGAGTGCATAACTAGCGTGATGTCTATGACAACGATCTCTTAATCTCTTACTTGAATCGTGTTCGACTTGGTTAAATTCTTGCTTGTTGGCCAATTTCCTACAATTTTCTATTATTTATATTATTCACAAACTTGTAATTCTTGTAGTTATATCATCCTGCCATATTGTTATTCCATTTCATTCTTTAGCACTTTCTTTATGTTGTTTCATCCGATCGTCATTTCTTTTCTTTCCGTTTCATATAAACATGTAATTAATTGGTTAATTACTTACACTTACCTGTTGTTACCTACTGAGGGTCCGCTCATATAGTTGTTTCCCCCTTTCCAGGTAGCTCAGGTGAAGATTCACATATGGATGGTGATGCGGGACGGGACCACGGACACGATAAGCTAGCGGTCGTCCCTTAGCGAGGGAAGCGTCGGATGTGCGCGGTTGAACAACCGGCAGTGAGCTAGGGTGGTCGGCTCTCAATTGTGCCCGGATCGGGTCACGGGACGGTCACTCTCTCACTCGCAGCAGTGATATGATAAATTAAAAGTGAGCTAGGTAACCCTACACATGCTCTCTAGCAGCGGCATAAACAAGCATATATAGAAATAAGCGGAATGCCAAGCAAGGAGCGAATACGATACCTCCACGCGCTCGGCGTGGCGAAGATGGCACCCGGCCGAAACTCGTACTCCCGGCAACTTAATACATTAAGATTACAGCAATACAAGTAAGCCCACTCCACGCAGGGAGGTAACGGGCGACACAAGGGGGCCCGGGAGGACCAATTCCGGGTTGACGGGCGGTTTCCGGGCACGGCTTCGGCTTCGCGCGTACTCGTGCTAGTGGGGCCCACGTGTGGACCGGAGGGGTCGTGTGGGACCTGATGCCTCCTCTGGTGTGGGTACACTTGGGAAGCGCTCCCCTAGGATGGCGAGTTGCTGGAACGACCGCCGGACGCCGGGCGGCCCTCGGACGACGCTCGCGGGAAACCGGCCACAAGTCTGCACTTGCTGTCTTCTCGCACGCTGTCCGGCGAGATCGGCTGCTGTGATCAACCCCGTCGTCGGAATGCAACGAGCTCGGCGCCGTTGGAAAGAGGACTCCAAATACTTCGACGTAGGGGCTTTCAGAAAAAATAATCAGATACGTATATCTGACTTATGGAATTTACACCCTTGCTGTAAACAGGCCAGAACTGCAGGGGCAGGTTCTGACTTCTCTGAAAATCACCATTGACTGGTGGGAGGACCTTGGAATATGGAGATGAGTTCTTCCAAAAAGTTGAATATCTCTGAAATAGAAAACCGGGACTATTTTTGGTTTTTGATTTGGATAGGAAATGGAGTTTATGGGATTTTTTGAGTGGACCTGGGTCGGATCTGGGACACTGTGGAAAAATTGCTCACAGGAACTGGTACGAATTTTGAAAAATACCTAGAGACCTTATCAAAAATTAAGAAAATTCATGGTGGTAGACATATGTGGACAGAAGTCTCAGTAATTTTTAGAGCCCCAAAAAAATTCAAAACATGGGTCGAACAAGGTAGACTCAGAACTGTTGAACAGTAGACAGAACCTGGACAGAACTGAAATTTGAACTTGGACGAAAATCTAAAAATATCTAAAGGACGAATTTTTGCCTGAAATTTTTTGTGGAGGTAAGGGTTCAAGAGGGGAACTAACCCTGAAAATTGGAGCTTCAGAAGATGAGGGAAGAGAGAGGGACAATTCGGAGAAGAGAGGTCTATCCAGAGTGGACAGAAAACCGAATTCGTTGGTGAAGACGCGTCGGCGGCGAGACGGCGGCGGCGGCGATCACCGGAGCTGCTTCAGAAGTTGGAGGGGATCAAGAGGGGAGGGATCTCACTCTATAACTGGGCTGGAGGTGGAAGAACACCAGGGAGAGAGGGGAGAGGGGCACAAGCTTCAAGGAGGCAAAATGCTAATTTCTTCTTCATTAATTCTTTCCATAAGAAAATACAAGTATTTATATGAAAGGGTTCTAATCTAATATGAGCCCTTGGATCAAGGGTTGAAGAATGGAGGGTTGAGATGTGGTGTGAACACCACATTAAACCCAAATAAACTAATAGGTCCGCCCCCCCCCCCCCCCCTTAAAGAGGACAATTTGGAATTGTCTTCTTTATTTAATTCATGGTCCAAGTCCAAATTTGGACCATGGACCAGCCACCTTGGACCCAAGAGTCCATGTGGACCAATAAGGAGGAGGGAGGGGGCCCCTGCAGGGCCTACAAGCATATTTGCAAAGAAACCCAATGGCCTTTTGCAAATAAACCCACTAAGACCTACTATTGTGTACGCATATATCACAAGGGCGTACATACAAATACAAAAGGACATAAATGCAAACACAAAGTGAGCTGGTTGTCGCTGATGTCCCCATCAATTCTCCCCGGGTGGGAGGAACTCGACCCCGTCGAGTAAAGGGTGCGGCTGCTCAGGTCTCCGGCGGATCCGTCACCATGCCAAGTAGCGCGGGTATGCTCCACTCCAAGTGATCGGCACCTGCTCATTCCACATATACTCGATATGCGCACTGCTATGGCCAAAGGTGGTCACTCCGAAGGGGCACTCTCAACGGAAGGAAACAGCTCAAAGACTCACTAGGAATCACTGCTGAGTCCCTATAGGTGACTGATCCGGGTATAGAAGTAAACCGATCCCATACTCGTCAAGTTAATCGACTCGCTTCACACTCATTCGGGAATGACACGAGCTTGCACAAGACACATGCAGACTCACCATGCACTGACACACGAATGCAAACCATGCAAACAATCGACTCAAAATCACCACACAAACAAACCACACAAAGAAAGCACACTGACTCATGCACGACTCTAGACTAAGGTGGTAGCATCAAACCCACTAGGTGGCGACATCCTGGGCGGTAGAAGGGTCGCCCAGCTCTTCCCCCATGGCATAGTATTCATCGGCCAGTGCCTCGTCGGCCTCGTAATCGACATGCTCAAGCTCGGGAGGTGCGGATCCTCCAACACCTAAGGCTAGGGTGGTGCGAGCGGGACACTCACTAGCAATGTGGCCGTACCCGTGACAGTGGAAACATTGTATTCGCGATCGACTACTCTCCCCGATAAGAGGGACCTTACCCTTATCATCCCGCCGGGTAGGGGGTGTAGGCAACAATGGGGGAGGTGTAGGTGCCTTGGACAAGAGTGGCGGGGGTGCCGGTGCTAGAGGACGGGCTATAGGAGCTGGGGGACGGGCAAAGGGTGCCGGTGGTTGGGATGGAAATAGATCCCGGGGTGGAGGAGGGCGAGGCCGTGGAGCGAAGTGCTCCTGACGGGTGGGCTCCTGAGGTCGAGCCATGGGAGGCCGCTGATGTGGGCCTATAGAGTGACGGGGCTCGGTACTACGGAGAGGGGTGGGGCCCAACCGATGGCTAGACTCGAACTCTCCCTCAAATTGCTCCATCTCGAGAGCAACCTGATATGCCTCTTCCAACGTCTTGGCATTGCGGCGGAAAAGCTCATACTGGTAGTGTGGCCGCAAACCACGTCGAAAGCGGGACACGGGCATGGTACTCTCCTCCGTGACACCACATCGTAGAAAGTACTCATCAAACTCCGCGATGTATTCGGAGACGGACCGGTCTCCCTGGCTAAGACTTTGCCATCTATCGATGAGTCGCTGGCGGTATGTGGGAGGAAGGTACTTTTGCCGAAGTTTATTCTTCATCTCGGCCCATGTGTCAATCGGGGGTTCTAGCCGCTGAAGTAGCAGGCTCTCCACATTCTTCCAATAGGTTTGTGCCTGCCCCATGAGTTTCATGGTGGCAAATCGGACCCTTCGACGCTCCGACATATCATACCATTCAAAATAACGGTCCATGCCAAACTCCCAATCTAGGTAGACTTTCGGATCCAAAGACCCGTAAAAAGCGGGAGGATCCGCTCGCACGGTCTTAAGGACCCGATCATCATCCTCATCTCGTTGTGGCTGAAAACCACGACGGCGTTGACCATACCCCTCGTAGGCATTGTCGGACCCATAGTCCTCGAGACCAAGGTCACGGTGTGATAGTTGGGGAACCCGAGGAGGGGCGGGTGGAGGAACCAGTGGTGGCTGGTTTTGGGCCGTGGAAGCGGCCTGGACTTGGGCCATGGGAGCGGGTTGGACTTGGGCCCCCGCGGGAGGAGGTGCGGGTGGACCTTGGGCTGCCCCAGGAGGGTCCCCGTGTGACATCCTATCTAACCGCCCAACGAGGTCTTGGACCGACCTATCGGAGTTCTCCATGCGTCCTTCCATGGCCCTAAGGCGACCATCCATATTCTCGGAGAAGGTCCGAAAGTTAGCATCGGATTGGTCCAACCTAGCCATAATGGCCATCATCGCCTCTTGTAGGGAGTGGAAGTCTCCCGAGGTATCCCGTGGGTTGGCCATAGGTGGGGGTGGGGGTGAGTACTGAGTACCCCGACGAGTGGGCATGCAAACACACCGACTAGAGCAAAACACACTAATGCAAAATGATGCGCCTAGACTTAACCAAAACTCGGTACGCGGCGGAGATAATCGACCCGAAGGTCACTCGCACAAGTGTGCGGCCTTCCCGATAGGCGTAACCTAACGGTCGGACAACACCTTTCTATATACCGAGTAAAGGGATGTATGCGAAAAGACACTCTTTTTTGTGTTTTAAAACAATGATGACCCTAAACACGACTTAGACCGACTGATGACTAGACGTAAATGACACTCTTTTTTTTTTTGACACCCTAGACTCAACTTGCTCTGATACCAAATTGATGCGGGACGGGACCACGGACACGATAAGCTAGCGGTCGTCCCTTAGCGAGGGAAGCGTCGGATGTGCGCGGTTGAACAACCGGCAGTGAGCTAGGGTGGTCGGCTCTCAATTGTGCCCGGATCGGGTCACGGGACGGTCACTCTCTCACTCGCAGCAGTGATATGATAAATTAAAAGCGAGCTAGGTAACCCTACACATGCTCTCTAGCAGCGGCATAAACAAGCATATATAGAAATAAGCGGAATGCCAAGCAAGGAGCGAATACGATACCTCCACGCGCTCGGCGTGGCGAAGATGGCACCCGGCCGAAACTCGTACTCCCGGCAACTTAATACATTAAGATTACAGCAATACAAGTAAGCCCACTCCACGCAGGGAGGTAACGGGCGACACAAGGGGGCCCGGGAGGACCAATTCCGGGTTGACGGGCGGTTTCCGGGCACGGCTTCGGCTTCGCGCGTACTCGTGCTAGTGGGGCCCACGTGTGGACCGGAGGGGTCGTGTGGGACCTGATGCCTCCTCTGGTGTGGGTACACTTGGGAAGCGCTCCCCTAGGATGGCGAGTTGCTGGAACGACCGCCGGACGCCGGGCGGCCCTCGGACGACGCTCGCGGGAAACCGGCCACAAGTCTGCACTTGCTGTCTTCTCGCACGCTGTCCGGCGAGATCGGCTGCTGTGATCAACCCCGTCGTCGGAATGCAACGAGCTCGGCGCCGTTGGAAAGAGGACTCCAAATACTTCGACGTAGGGGCTTTCAGAAAAAATAATCAGATACGTATATCTGACTTATGGAATTTACACCCTTGCTGTAAACAGGCCAGAACTGCAGGGGCAGGTTCTGACTTCTCTGAAAATCACCGTTGACTGGTGGGAGGACCTTGGAATATGGAGATGAGTTCTTCCAAAAAGTTGAATATCTCTGAAATAGAAAATCGGGACTATTTTTGGTTTTTGATTTGGATAGGAAATGGAGTTTATGGGATTTTTTGAGTGGACCTGGGTCGGATCTGGGACACTGTGGAAAAATTGCTCACAGGAACTGGTACGAATTTTGAAAAATACCTAGAGACCTTATCAAAAATTAAGAAAATTCATGGTGGTAGACATATGTGGACAGAAGTCTCAGTAATTTTTAGAGCCCCAAAAAAATTCAAAACATGGGTCGAACAAGGTAGACTCAGAACTGTTGAACAGTAGACAGAACCTGGACAGAACTGAAATTTGAACTTGGACGAAAATCTAAAAATATCTAAAGGACGAATTTTTACCTGAAATTTTTTGTGGAGGTAAGGGTTCAAGAGGGGAACTAACCCTGAAAATTGGAGCTTCAGAAGATGAGGGAAGAGAGAGGGACAATTCGGAGAAGAGAGGTCTGTCCAGAGTGGACAGAAAACCGAATTCGTTGGTGAAGACGCGTCGGCGGCGAGACGGCGGCGGCGGCGATCACCGGAGCTGCTTCAGAAGTTGGAGGGGATCAAGAGGGGAGGGATCTCACTCTATAACTGGGCTGGAGGTGGAAGAACACCAGGGAGAGAGGGGAGAGGGGCACAAGCTTCAAGGAGGCAAAATGCTAATTTCTTCTTCATTAATTCTTTCCATAAGAAAATACAAGTATTTATATGAAAGGGTTCTAATCTAATATGAGCCCTTGGATCAAGGGTTGAAGAATGGAGGGTTGAGATGTGGTGTGAACACCACATTAAACCCAAATAAACTAATAGGTCCGCCCCCCCCCCCCCCCTTAAAGAGGACAATTTGGAATTGTCTTCTTTATTTAATTCATGGTCCAAGTCCAAATTTGGACCATGGACCAGCCACCTTGGACCCAAGAGTCCATGTGGACCAATAAGGAGGAGGGAGGGGGCCCCTGCAGGGCCTACAAGCATATTTGCAAAGAAACCCAATGGCCTTTTGCAAATAAACCCACTAAGACCTACTATTGTGTACGCATATATCACAAGGGCGTACATACAAATACAAAAGGACATAAATGCAAACACAAAGTGAGCTGGTTGTCGCTGATGTCCCCATCAGATGGGAATGGGCCAGAGTGATGACTTGGAGTGTATCAGTTGATAGATATGTTAAGATTGTTATAGTTGTTTTACATCTAGCTATGCCTTAGAGCTTGTGTTAGTTATTGTCACGCCCCGAACCGATAGCAGCGGAACGTGTAGTTTGGAACGCGACAGTGATACAGTCGTGAATAATCAGAGCATACAAAATTTAAACTGGACAAATGTGGGCCAAAACAACCTTCATTGAGAATCAAAAATTCAATTACATACCTTGACTCAACTTACATAAGTGAGGAAAGGACTCACTATTACATTCTAATAAAGAGAAAAGACTCAAATAACAGAACAAGACTCAAGAAAATTAAAGACACCGACACTATTCTCCATAACGCTCAACACTCTGGCCCTTCCCCATCGGATGGATTATCTTCAATGTCGTTACCTGAAAAATGTTAAAGATAGGCAGGTGAGCGAAACGCTCAGTAGGAATTACATCTCTCATCACGCAGAATATAAGTGATTAACCAATTAACGGTTTCATGACGATGCAATGCATGTAACTAGAAAATCATGATGATCAACTATCAGGAAAGATGAATACTAAAGTCAAAGGCAGATACGAGATCAAGAGATATAGGGACGAATTCCCATATAGAGTCAAGGACAAGTTATCAGAATATAACAAGGACAGATGCGCGGATGAACATAACTTCAGAATTGGCCAGAATATAACTGAGTTCAATAATAATAATAAGCAAATTAATCAGTCTAGCGGAATAACTGAATTTAACAGAATAACAGAATAACAAATAACAGAATATCAGAATAACAGAAAAATAGAATATCAGAATTTCCAAAATAACAGATTTAACAGATAACATATCAAAACATATATACAGACGTTGGTGCAATGCCACACCCATAATTTTACCATGGTTTACAGAATTGGACTTCCGTCCTTTCTGGCACTGAAAAGTCGTGGACCCAGAGCCCTTTAATATTTCAGAATCAGATATGGCCAAATACAGAGTCAAAGGGTTATGTTCTCGAATTGATGACAAGAAGATTCCAAAGAAGTATAGTGTCAAGACTAACGGAAAATCAAAGTAACATGGATCAGAACCAGGGTTTTTAAGGTACAACCAACTCGGCTGCCTTGAGGGAATCCAAGGCTAGCGGAGACTTACGGAGGTCTCAATGACTAACTTGTCAGTCCGAAGGAACGGAATGTCCAACGGAGGACTCGTATGTCACAGAGAGTTGAGGTGTATGCGTGAACCAATCATGCTACAGGGACTCCATCTACGGACGTGAGATGAGAGCGCCAAAAGACCCGAGGTATGGGTCAAAAACGGAAGAAAGCGGTGAGAAAATGTATACGTTAATTATAGAATTTATGTCCATCCTATTCTATAATTAACTATAATTAAAGAAACTTATATTATTTAACACCCGTGGGTGCCGTCATTTATTAATTAGCATCCTCTTGGGGAACGTTAATTTTCATGATTTTTAACTCAATTTATTTAACAAGAATTTATATTTTTATCTATTTAATTGAATAAATTCAAAAACATACATAAAAAGGCACATTGATTTATTTAAAATAATTTAAGGAAATAGAATATATGACAATTAGGAGAAAAATACCAGGATTCCAAATATATTTTTTTCATAATTTTCTATTACATATTCTAATTAATATAAATTTTCAAAGATACACGTACAAGATATATATATATACTTATATATATAAACATACATATATGTAATCTGACGCCTGGTACTATAGGCGTCACTTTTTTTTTGTAACGACTTGTTTTGGGTCGTTATTTCAAAAATTTACATTTTCAACCCTCCCGTTTCTATACTTAACGATGTCAGAATCTAGCTTATAATATACCGAAATGATTGGCTCGAAAAACTCTACCCAACCAATGTTCAAAATAATTTTTCGATGAGAGACAGGGGATCTTACGATAGAGGGCACAAAAAACGGTGTAACCACTTCCACTACCTCGGTCCCCATCCTAATAGTACGCCCATAAATTTTTATGGCCACAAGATATTTCTATACCTATGAACGACTAAAACTCATATATAACATATATTAAATGACGACTGCTCGATGATCATTTTTTTTTTAATTTTAAATAAATGACGACTGGCTTTAGGTCACTGTTTCAATGAGACACGTCCTTTTCAGGGGCGTCTTATATCAAAGACACGGTAAAGACAATGTCGTGATTTCAAATATCCAGAGAACTTATTTTACACAATTTTTGCCGTTATCTTCACACAATTTGATGCCTCTGACACCGGGCGTCCATTTAAATTAACGACATGGACATAGTCGTCTTTTATTCTATCGAGAAATATAATAGTAATCCAATTATATATTCATGCCTTGATTATCTTATCAGGATTTACGGTTTATTGAATTTTGATGATACGGGATTATCAAGTAAATTGACGCCTATTTGGACGGGCGTTAATTAAATAGCGACTTAAGAGGGGTCGTCTTAAATTAAAAACGCGCCTTAACAGAAGGCGTCTGTTACTATAACTTAACAAAAACATCTGGCCTATGTGCAAGCTCTCGACAGGAATACAGGATAATTTCTATCAAGAAGATAGAAGATATGAACTTGATAAAAGCATGCTATTATGATGTCACCTTTATTAATTGGTTTAGCCCTCAGAGAGAATACCTACCTCGAAGTTGATTGGGTTGATAGATGACGAGAAAATAGTGGAATTCCGATACTCTATTTTTCCAACAGAGATATTGACAGTAGCAAAACGAAGGAACGGCTGGGAGGAAATAACAAGAGCAACAGCTCTTATCGAAGGCAATAGCAGCAGCAGCAGCAGCCGCCCTCCGGAATAATTTGAGAAAATAGGGCTTCCTATATCGTAGAACGAAGATGCATGAAGAACACCGAAGTCTCGGCTACCTTAAAACCGTCTTGCAGTCGTCGTGAAGGAAAGAGAGAAAAGTTCATAGATTGGCTCGAAGGGTTGGTATTTATAGGGTTTTAGAGACCTAAAAAGGTTAGAGTTCTATTGGGGAAAAGCATTCCTAATGTTAATCCGATTTGCATTGTAGTTTCCCCTTACAACTCTTTCCGAAACAGAACGCTTCCTAATTTGGGATGAATGAATAAGACGACTCCGGTTGGGTCGTCCTTTTATAAATTGACGACTAGACCAAAAGTCTTTAATTAATTAAACAACGCCTGCCCTCAGGGCATTAATTCATAAAGTAGCGCCTTCCATAAGGTCGTGTATTTAAATCACGCCTTACCTTGAGACGTTATTTTCTTTTGATTAAAAACGGTTGGTCTTAGTGATTGTTTGCAAATGTTATTTACATATACACATATATATATTACATATATTCTTAATTTAACTCAAATACTTCTTTGTTTTTCACATGTAGTTTTTCAATTCATTTTATTCTCCTTAAATTTTCGGGGATGCTACACCCTCCCCCACTTAAAGAATTTGGTCCCCAAATTCACATGACATTCAATTCCAAAATAGGGGTATCTCATTCTATCCTCCAGGAAATCACTAATGGTTTCAAGATTAAGGGTTACCTCCAGCTATTTCATTGTTGGTAGGTTCGATTTGTCTTATTGCTTGCAATTGTACTTGATGTCGACCATTTGCCTACTGAGGTTGATCTTTAGAAATTGGACAGTCAGCTACCTTATGTTCTTGGCTTCCACATCGAAAACAAGCTCCATTCTTCCAGCGACACTTCTCGGACTTGTGACTATCATTCCCACAATGCTTGCACTTTGCTTCCTTAGGCTTCTTGCCATTCGGAACGTCGTTTCCCTCATTTGGCCTCTTATTACCATTACCTCCTTTCTTCTTCTCCATTCTTGCCCTAATTTTGTCGGATAATTCCATAGCATCCTCTAATAACTGTGCTCTTTTGACCATCTCTGCATATGTTGGTATATCCAATGGTGCCAATTGGGGAATGTATTGTATTCTTAAACCGTTCATGAACCTTCTAGCTTTCATCTTCCCCGTTGATATTAGATGAGGCGCATACCTAGATAACCTTGAGAATTGGGCCTCATATTCTTCCACAGACATGCTTCGTTGTTTAAGTGAGGCAAATTCTCCTGCCTTTCTCTCTCGAACTCTCTACGAGAAATACTTCTCGTTAAAGTGTTCTAAAAAGTCTTCCCAAGTTACTTGAATGTCCGGCAGAGTGGCTTCCACGGATTCCCACCAAGCCCTTGCGTCCTTCTCTAGCTGAAATGTCGCTAATAGGACCTTATCTTGATCCGAGCATTGCATTACTCGGAAAGTTCTTTCCATCTCCTTTGTCCAATCTTCCGCGATATCAGGATCAGGAGTTCCACTAAATCTAGGGGGATTGAGGCTACAGAACTCACGATGTAACTCTCCAGCTCCACGATTGGCTCCACCCTCAGCTACCCGTTGGAGAGCCTGAGTCATGCCTTGGAGAGTGCGTTGCATGTTACGCCACTGAGCACGTTCGGCGGCCATTGTTATCTATCTAGTTCTACAAGACATAAACAATCTCATGTAAGGTTATCAAGTAATTCTCCTGAAATTTTACTAAACTATCATCATAAACTAATCTTATTAGCATCTTAATTTCCTTTTTAATTCTTAACCCACAGTTCTACCCAATCTCACCGGGTAATAATAGGATTGAACCTAGAACTTATGGTGACCTATAGTCAAGACCTAGGGTTTAATAAACCTAGGCTCTGATACCACAACCTGTCACGCCCCGAACCGATAGCAGCGGAACGTGTAGTTCGGAATGCGGCAGTGATACAGTCGTGAATAATCAGAGCATACAAAATTTACAAAATTTAAACTGGACAAATGTGGGCCAAAACAACCTTCATTGAGAATCAAATATTCAATTACATACCTTGACTCAACTTACATAAGTGAGAAAGGACTCACTATTACATTCTAATAAAGAGAAAAGACTCAAATAACAGAACAAGACTCAAGAAAATTAAAGACACCGACACTATTCTCCATAACGCTCAACACTCTGGCCCTTCCCCATCGGATGGACTATCTTCAATGTCGTTACCTGAAAAATGTTAAAGATAGGCAGGTGAGCGAAACGCTCAGTAGGAATTACATCTCTCATCACGCAGAATATAAGTGATTAACCAATTAACGGTTTCATGACGATGCAATGCATGTAACTAGAAAATCATGATGATCAACTATCAGGAAAGATGAATACTAAAGTCAAAGGCAGATACGAGATCAAGAGATATAGGGACGAATTCCCATATAGAGTCAAGGACAAGTTATCAGAATATAACAAGGACAGATGCGCGGATGAACATAACTTCAGAATTGGCCAGAATATAACTGAGTTCAATAATAATAATAAGCAGATTAATCAGTCTAGCGGAATAACTGAATTTAACAGAATAACAGAATAACAAATAACAGAATATCAGAATAACAGAAAAACAGAATATCAGAATTTCCAAAATAACAGATTTAACAGATAACATATCAGAACATATATACAGACGTTGGTGCAATGCCACACCCATAATTTTACCATGGTTTACAGAATTGGACTTCCGTCCTTTCTGGCACTGAAAAGTCGTGGACCCAGAGCCCTTTAATATTTCAGAATCAGATATGGCCAAATATAGAGTCAAAGGGTTATGTTCTCGAATTGATGACAAGAAGATTCCAAAGAAGTATAGTGTCAAGACTAACGGAAAATCAAAGTAACATGGATCAGAACCAGGGTTTTTAAGGTACAACCAGCTCGGCTGCCTTGAGGGAATCCAAGGCTAGCGGAGACTTACGGAGGTCTCAATGACTAACTTGTCAGTCCGAAGGAACGGAATGTCCAACGGAGGACTCGTATGTCACAGAGAGTTGAGGTGTATGCGTGAACCAATCATGCTACAGGGACTCCATCTACGGACGTGAGATGAGAGCGCCAAAAGACCCGAGGTATGGGTCAAAAACGGAAGAAAGCGGTGAGAAAATGTATACGTTAATTATAGAATTCATGTCCATCCTATTCTATAATTAACTATAATTAAAGAAACTTATATTATTTAACACCCGTGGGTGCCGTCATTTATTAATTAGCATCCTCTTGGGGAACGTTAATTTTCATGATTTTTAACTCAATTTATTTAACAAGAATTTATATTTTTATCTATTTAATTGAATAAATTTAAAAACTTACATAAAAAGGCACATTGATTTATTTAAAATAATTTAAGGAAATAGAATATATGACAATTAGGAGAAAAATACCAGGATTCCAAATATATTTTTTTCATAATTTTCTATTACATATTCTAATTAATATGAATTTTCAAAGATACACGTACAAGATATATATATATATACTTATATATATAAACATACATATATGTAATCTGACGCCTGGTACTATAGGCGTCACTTTTTTTTTGTAACGACTTGTTTTGGGTCGTTATTTCAAAAATTTACATTTTCAACCCTCCCGTTTCTATACTTAACGATGTCAGAATCTAGCTTATAATATACCGAAATGATCGGCTCGAAAAACTCTACCCAACCAATGTTCAAAATAATTTTTCGATGAGAGACAGGGGATCTTACGATAGAGGGCATAAAAAATGGTGTAACCACTTCCACTACCTCGGTCCCCATCCTAATAGTACGCCCATAAATTTTTATGGCCACAAGATATTTCTATACCTATGAACGACTAAAACTCATATATAACATATATTAAATGACGACTGCTCGATGATCATTTTTTTTTAATTTTAAATAAATGACGACTGGCTTTATGTCACTGTTTCAATGAGACACGTCCTTTTCAGGGGCGTCTTATATCAAAGACACGGTAAAGACAATGTCGTGATTTCAAATATCCAGAGAACTTATTTTACACAATTTTTGCCGTTATCTTCACACAATTTGATGCCTCTGACACCGGGCGTCCATTTAAATTAACGACACGGATAGAGTCGTCTTTTATTCTATCGAGAAATATAATAGTAATCCAATTATATATTCATGCCTTGATTATCTTATCAGGATTTACGGTTTATTGAATTTTGATGATACGGGATTATCAAGTAAATTGACGCCTATTTGGACGGGCGTTAATTAAATAGCGACTTAAGAGGGGTCGTCTTAAATTAAAAACGCGCCTTAACAGAAGGCGTCTGTTACTATAACTTAACAAAAACATCTGGCCTATGTGCAAGCTCTCGACAGGAATACAGGATAATTTCTATCAAGAAGATAGAAGATATGAACTTGATAAAAGCATGCTATTATGATGTCACCTTTATTAATTGGTTTAGCCCTCAGAGAGAATACCTACCTCGAAGTTGATTGGGTTGATAGATGACGAGAAAATAGTGGAATTCCGATACTCTATTTTTCCAACAGAGATATTGACAGTAGCAAAACGAAGGAACGGCTGGGAGGAAATAACAAGAGCAACAGCTCTTATCGAAGGCAATAGCAGCAGCAGCAGCAGCCGCCCTCCGGAATAATTTGAGAAAATAGGGCTTCCTATATCGTAGAACGAAGATGCATGAAGAACGCCGAAGTCTCGGCTACCTTAAAACCGTCTTGCAGTCGTCGTGAAGGAAAGAGAGAAAAGTTCATAGATTGGCTCGAAGGGTTGGTATTTATAGGGTTTTAGAGACCTAAAAAGGTTAGAGTTCTATTGGGGAAAAGCATTCCTAATGTTAATCCGATTTGCATTGCAGTTTCCCCTTACAACTCTTTCCGAAACAGAACGCTTCCTAATTTGGGATGAATGAATAAGACGACTCCGGTTGGGTCGTCCTTTTATAAATTGACGACTAGACCAAAAGTCTTTAATTAATTAAACAACGCCTGCCCTCAGGGCGTTAATTCATAAAGTAGCGCCTTCCATAAGGTCGTGTATTTAAATCACGCCTTACCTTGAGACGTTATTTTCTTTTGATTAAAAACGGTTGGTCTTAGTGATTGTTTGCAAATGTTATTTACATATACACATATATATATTACATATATTCTTAATTTAACTCAAATACTTCTTTGTTTTTCACATGTAGTTTTTCAATTCATTTTATTCTCCTTAAATTTTCGGGGATGCTACACCCTCCCCCACTTAAAGAATTTGGTCCCCAAATTCACATGACATTCAATTCCAAAATAGGGGTATCTCATTCTATCCTCCAGGAAATCACTAATGGTTTCAAGATTAAGGGTTACCTCCAGCTATTTCATTGTTGGTAGGTTCGATTTGTCTTATTGCTTGCAATTGTACTTGATGTCGACCATTTGCCTACTGAGGTTGATCTTTAGAAATTGGACAGTCAGCTACCTTATGTTCTTGGCTTCCACATCGAAAACAAGCTCCATTCTTCCAGCGACACTTCTCGGACTTGTGACTATCATTCCCACAATGCTTGCACTTTGCTTCCTTAGGCTTCTTGCCATTCGGAACGTCGTTTCCCTCATTTGGCCTCTTATTACCATTACCTCCTTTCTTCTTCTCCATTCTTGCCCTAATTTTGTCGGATAATTCCATAGCATCCTCTAATAACTGTGCTCTTTTGACCATCTCCGCATATGTTGGTATATCCAATGGTGCCAATTGGGGAATGTATTGTATTCTTAAACCGTTCATGAACCTTCTAGCTTTCATCTTCCCCGTTGATATTAGATGAGGCGCATACCTAGATAACCTTGAGAATTGGGCCTCATATTCTGCCACAGACATGCTTCGTTGTTTAAGTGAGGCAAATTCTCCTGCCTTTCTCTCTCGAACTCTCTACGAGAAATACTTCTCGTTAAAGTGTTCTAAAAAGTCTTCCCAAGTTACTTGAATGTCCGGCAGAGTGGCTTCCACGGATTCCCACCAAGCCCTTGCGTCCTTCTCTAGCTGAAATGTCGCTAATAGGACCTTATCTTGATCCGAGCATTGCATTACTCGGAAAGTTCTTTCCATCTCCTTTGTCCAATCTTCCGCGATATCAGGATCAGGAGTTCCACTAAATCTAGGGGGATTGAGGCTACAGAACTCACGATGTAACTCTCCAGCTCCACGATTGGCTCCACCCTCAGCTACCCGTTGGAGAGCCTGAGTCATGCCTTGGAGAGTGCGTTGCATGTTACGCCACTGAGCACGTTCGGCGGCCATTGTTATCTATCTAGTTCTACAAGACATAAACAATCTCATGTAAGGTTATCAAGTAATTCTCCTGAAATTTTACTAAACTATCATCATAAACTAATCTTATTAGCATCTTAATTTCCTTTTTAATTCTTAACCCACAGTTCTACCCAATCTCACCGGGTAATAATAGGATTGAACCTAGAACTTATGGTGACCTATAGTCAAGACCTAGGGTTTAATAAACCTAGGCTCTGATACCACAACCTGTCACGCCCCGAACCGATAGCAGCGGAACGTGTAGTTTGGAATGCGGCAGTGATACAGTCGTGAATAATCAGAGCATACAAAATTTACAAAATTTAAACTGGACAAATGTGGGCCAAAACAACCTTCATTGAGAATCAAATATTCAATTACATACCTTGACTCAACTTACATAAGTGAAGAAAGGACTCACTATTACATTCTAATAAAGAGAAAAGACTCAAATAACAGAACAAGACTCAAGAAAATTAAAGACACCGACACTATTCTCCATAACGCTCAACACTCTGGCCCTTCCCCATCGGATGGACTATCTTCAATGTCGTTACCTGAAAAATGTTAAAGATAGGCAGGTGAGCGAAACGCTCAGTAGGAATTACATCTCTCATCACGCAGAATATAAGTGATTAACCAATTAACGGTTTCATGACGATGCAATGCATGTAACTAGAAAATCATGATGATCAACTATCAGGAAAGATGAATACTAAAGTCAAAGGCAGATACGAGATCAAGAGATATAGGGACGAATTCCCATATAGAGTCAAGGACAAGTTATCAGAATATAACAAGGACAGATGCGCGGATGAACATAACTTCAGAATTGGCCAGAATATAACTGAGTTCAATAATAATAATAAGCAGATTAATCAGTCTAGCGGAATAACTGAATTTAACAGAATAACAGAATAACAAATAACAGAATATCAGAATAACAGAAAAATAGAATATCAGAATTTCCAAAATAACAGATTTAACAGATAACATATCAGAACATATATACAGACGTTGGTGCAATGCCACACCCATAATTTTACCATGGTTTACAGAATTGGACTTCCGTCCTTTCTGGCACTGAAAAGTCGTGGACCCAGAGCCCTTTAATATTTCAGAATCAGATATGGCCAAATACAGAGTCAAAGGGTTATGTTCTCGAATTGATGACAAGAAGATTCCAAAGAAGTATAGTGTCAAGACTAACGAAAAATCAAAGTAACATGGATCAGAACCAGGGTTTTTAAGGTACAACCAGCTCGGCTGCCTTGAGGGAATCCAAGGCTAGCGGAGACTTACGGAGGTCTCAATGACTAACTTGTCAGTCCGAAGGAACGGAATGTCCAACGGAGGACTCGTATGTCACAGAGAGTTGAGGTGTATGCGTGAACCAATCATGCTACAGGGACTCCATCTACGGACGTGAGATGAGAGCGCCAAAAGACCCGAGGTATGGGTCAAAAACGGAAGAAAGCGGTGAGAAAATGTATACGTTAATTATAGAATTCATGTCCATCCTATTCTATAATTAACTATAATTAAAGAAACTTATATTATTTAACACCCGTGGGTGCCGTCATTTATTAATTAGCATCCTCTTGGGGAACGTTAATTTTCATGATTTTTAACTCAATTTATTTAACAAGAATTTATATTTTTATCTATTTAATTGAATAAATTCAAAAACTTACATAAAAAGGCACATTGATTTATTTAAAATAATTTAAGGAAATAGAATATATGACAATTAGGAGAAAAATACCAGGATTCCAAATATATTTTTTTCATAATTTTCTATTACATATTCTAATTAATATGAATTTTCAAAGATACACGTACAAGATATATATATATATACTTATATATATAAACATACATATATGTAATCTGACGCCTGGTACTATAGGCGTCACTTTTTTTTTGTAACGACTTGTTTTGGGTCGTTATTTCAAAAATTTACATTTTCAACCCTCCCGTTTCTATACTTAACGATGTCAGAATCTAGCTTATAATATACCGAAATGATCGGCTCGAAAAACTCTACCCAACCAATGTTCAAAATAATTTTTCGATGAGAGACAGGGGATCTTACGATAGAGGGCATAAAAAACGGTGTAACCACTTCCACTACCTTGGTCCCCATCCTAATAGTACGCCCATAAATTTTTATGGCCACAAGATATTTCTATACCTATGAACGACTAAAACTCATATATAACATATATTAAATGACGACTGCTCGATGATCATTTTTTTTTAATTTTAAATAAATGACGACTGGCTTTAGGTCACTGTTTCAATGAGACACGTCCTTTTCAGGGGCGTCTTATATCAAAGACACGGTAAAGACAATGTCGTGATTTCAAATATCCAGAGAACTTATTTTACACAATTTTTGCCGTTATCTTCACACAATTTGATGCCTCTGACACCGGGCGTCCATTTAAATTAACGACACGGACAGAGTCGTCTTTTATTCTATCGAGAAATATAATAGTAATCCAATTATATATTCATGCCTTGATTATCTTATCAGGATTTACGGTTTATTGAATTTTGATGATACGGGATTATCAAGTAAATTGACGCCTATTTGGACGGGCGTTAATTAA
Organism: Amorphophallus konjac; assembly: GCA_022559845.1. NCBI lineage: Eukaryota > Viridiplantae > Streptophyta > Magnoliopsida > Alismatales > Araceae > Amorphophallus > Amorphophallus konjac. Next base: position 441,633,548 of record CM040118.1, read on the forward strand.
ATAGCGGCTTAAGAGGGGTCGTCTTAAATTAAAAACGCGCCTTAACAGAAGGCGTCTGTTACTATAACTTAACAAAAACATCTGGCCTATGTGCAAGCTCTCGACAGGAATACAGGATAATTTCTATCAAGAAGATAGAAGATATGAACTTGATAAAAGCATGCTATTATGATGTCACCTTTATTAATTGGTTTAGCCCTCAGAGAGAATACCTACCTCGAAGTTGATTGGGTTGATAGATGACGAGAAAATAGTGGAATTCCGATACTCTATTTTTCCAACAGAGATATTGACAGTAGCAAAACGAAGGAACGGCTGGGAGGAAATAACAAGAGCAACAGCTCTTATCGAAGGCAATAGCAGCAGCAGCAGCAGCCGCCCTCCGGAATAATTTGAGAAAATAGGGCTTCCTATATCGTAGAACGAAGATGCATGAAGAACGCCGAAGTCTCGGCGACCTTAAAACCGTCTTGCAGTCGTCGTGAAGGAAAGAGAGAAAAGTTCATAGATTGGCTCGAAGGGTTGGTATTTATAGGGTTTTAGAGACCTAAAAAGGTTAGAGTTCTATTGGGGAAAAGCATTCCTAATGTTAATCCGATTTGCATTGCAGTTTCCCCTTACAACTCTTTCCGAAACAGAACGCTTCCTAATTTGGGATGAATGAATAAGACGACTCCGGTTGGGTCGTCCTTTTATAAATTGACGACTAGACCAAAAGTCTTTAATTAATTAAACAACGCCTGCCCTCAGGGCGTTAATTCATAAAGTAGCGCCTTCCATAAGGTCGTGTATTTAAATCACGCCTTACCTTGAGACGTTATTTTCTTTTGATTAAAAACGGTTGGTCTTAGTGATTGTTTGCAAATGTTATTTACATATACACATATATATATTACATATATTCTTAATTTAACTCAAATACTTCTTTGTTTTTCACATGTAGTTTTTCAATTCATTTTATTCTCCTTAAATTTTCGGGGATGCTACACCCTCCCCCACTTAAAGAATTTGGTCCCCAAATTCACATGACATTCAATTCCAAAATAGGGGTATCTCATTCTATCCTCCAGGAAATCACTAATGGTTTCAAGATTAAGGGTTACCTCCAGCTATTTCATTGTTGGTAGGTTCGATTTGTCTTATTGCTTGTAATTGTACTTGATGTCAACCATTTGCCTACTGAGGTTGATCTTTAGAAATTGGACAGTCAGCTACCTTATGTTCTTGTCTTCCACATCGAAAACAAGCTCCATTCTTCCAGCGACACTTCTCGGACTTGTGACTATCATTCCCACAATGCTTGCACTTTGCTTCCTTAGGCTTCTTGCCATTCGGAACGTCGTTTCCCTCATTTGGCCTCTTATTACCATTACCTCCTTTCTTCTTCTCCATTCTTGCCCTAATTTTGTCGGATAATTCCATAGCATCCTCTAATAACTGTGCTCTTTTGACCATCTCCGCATATGTTGGTATATCCAATGGTGCCAATTGGGGAATGTATTGTATTCTTAAACCGTTCATGAACCTTATAGCTTTCATCTTCCCCGTTGATATTAGATGAGGCGCATACCTAGATAACCTTGAGAATTGGGCCTCATATTCTGCCACAGACATGCTTCGTTGTTTAAGTGAGGCAAATTCTCCTGCCTTTCTCTCTCGAACTCTCTACGAGAAATACTTCTCGTTAAAGTGTTCTAAAAAGTCTTCCCAAGTTACTTGAATGTCCGGCAGAGTGGCTTCCACGGATTCCCACCAAGCCCTTGCGTCCTTCTCTAGCTGAAATGTCGCTAATAGGACCTTATCTTGATCCGAGCATTGCATTACTCGGAAATTTCTTTCCATCTCCTTTGTCCAATCTTCCGCGATATCAGGATCAGGAGTTCCACTAAATCTGGGGGGATTGAGGCTACAGAACTCACGATGTAACTCTCCAGCTCCACGATTGGCTCCACCCTCAGCTACCCGTTAGAGAGCCTGAGTCATGCCTTGGAGAGTGCGTTGCATGTTACGCCACTGAGCACGTTCGGAGGCCATTGTTATCTATCTAGTTCTACAAGACATAAACAATCTCATGTAAGGTTATCAAGTAATTCTCGTGAAATTTTACTAAACTATCATCATAAACTAATCTTATTAGCATCTTAATTTCCTTTTTAATTCTTAACCCACAGTTCTACCCAATCTCACCGGGTAATAATAGGATTGAACCTAGAACTTATGGTGACCTATAGTCAAGACCTAGGGTTTAATAAACCTAGGCTCTGATACCACAACCTGTCACGCCCCGAACCGATAGCAGCGGAACGTGTAGTTCGGAATGCGGTAGTGATACAGTCGTGAATAATCAGAGCATACAAAATTTACAAAATTTAAACTGGACAAATGTGGGCCAAAACAACCTTCATTGAGAATCAAATATTCAATTACATACCTTGACTCAACTTACATAAGTGAAGAAAGGACTCACTATTACATTCTAATAAAGAGAAAAGACTCAAATAATAGAACAAGACTCAAGAAAATTAAAGACACCGACACTATTCTCCATAACGCTCAACACTCTGGCCCTTCCCCATCGGATGGACTCTCTTCAATGTCGTTACCTGAAAAACGTTAAAGATAGGCAGGTGAGCGAAACGCTCAGTAGGAATTACATCTCTCATCACGCAGAATATAAGTGATTAACCAATTAACGGTTTCATGATGATGCAATGCATGTAACTAGAAAATCATGATGATCAACTATCAGGAAAGATGAATACTAAAGTCAAAGGCAGATACGAGATCAAGAGATATAGGGACGAATTCCCATACAGAGTCAAGGACAAGTTATCAGAATATAACAAGGACAGATGCACGGATGAACATAACTTCAGAATTGGCCAGAATATAACTGAGTTCAATAATAATAATAAGCAGATTAATCAGTCTAGCGGAATAACTGAATTTAACAGAATAACAGAATACCAAATAACAGAATATCAGAATAACAGAATAACAGAATATCAGAATTTCCAAAATAACAGATTTAACAGATAACATATCAGAACATATATACAGACGTTGGTGCAATGCCACACCCAGAATTTTACCATGGTTTACAGAATTGGACTTCCGTCCTTCCTGGCACTGAAAAGTCGTGGACCCAGAGCCCTTTAATATTTCAGAATCAGATATGGCCAAATACAGAGTCAAAGGGTTATGTTCTCGAATTGATGACAAGAAGATTCCAAAGGAGTATAGTGTCAAGACTAACGGAAAATCAAAGTAACATGGATCAGAACCAGGGTTTTTAAGGTACAACCAGCTCGGCTGCCTTGAGGGAATCCAAGGCTAGCGGAGACTTACGGAGGTCTCAATGACTAACTTGTCAGTCCGAAGGAACGGAATGTCCAACGGAGGACTCGTATGTCACCGAGAGTTGAGGTGTATGTGTGAACCAATCATGCTACAGGGACTCCATCTACGGACGTGAGATGAGAGCGCCAAAAGACCCGAGGTATGGGTCAAAAACGGAAGAAAGCGGTGAGAAAATGTATACGTTAATTATAGAATTCATGTCCATCCTATTCTATAATTAACTATAATGAAAGAAACTTATATTATTTAACACCCGTGGGTGCCGTCATTTATTAATTAGCATCCTCTTGGGGAACGTTAATTTTCATGATTTTTAACTCAATTTATTTAACAAGAATTTATATTTTTATCTATTTAATTGAATAAATTCAAAAACTTACATAAAAAGGCACATTGATTTATTTAAAATAATTTAAGGAAATAGAATATATGACAATTAGGAGAAAAATACCAAGATTCCAAATATATTTTTTTCATAATTTTCTATTACATATTCTAATTAATATGAATTTTCAAAGATACACGTACAAGATATATATATATACTTATATATATATAAACATACATATATGTAATCTGACGCCTGGTACTATAGGCGTCACTTTTTTTTTGTAACGACTTGTTTTGGGTCGTTATTTCAAAATTTTACATTTTCAACCCTCCCGTTTCTATACTTAACGATGTCGGAATCTAGCTTATAATATACCGAAATGACCGGCTCGAAAAACTCTACCCAACCATATGTTCAAAATAATTTTTCGATAAGAGACAGGGGATCTTGCGATAGAGGGCACGAAAAATGGTGTAACCACTTCCACTATCTCGGTCCCCATCCTAATAGTATGCCCATAAATTTTTATGGCCACAGGATATTTCTATACCTATGAACGACTAAAACTCATATATAACATATATTAAATGACGACTGCTCGATGACCATTTTTTTTTAATTTTAAATAAATGACGACTGGCTTTAGGTCATTGTTTTAATGAGACACGTCCTTTTTAGGGGCGTCATATATCAAAGACACGGTAAAGACAATGTCGTGATTTCAAATATCCAGGGAACTTATTTTACACAATTTTTACCGTTATCTTCACACAATTTGACGCCTCTGACACCGGGCGTCCATTTAAATTAACGACACGGATAGAGTCGTCTTTTATTCTATCGAGAAATATAATAGTAATCCAATTATATATTCATGCCTTGATTATCTTATCAGGATTTACGGTTTATTGAATTTTAATGATACGGGATTATCAAGTAAATTGACGCCTATTTGGACGGGCGTTAATTAAATAGCGACTTAAGAGGGGTCGTCTTAAATTAAAAACGCGCCTTAACAGAAGGCGTCTGTTACTATAACTTAACAAAAACATCTGGCCTATGTGCAAGCTCTCAACAGGAATATAGGATAATTTCTATCAAGAAGATAGAAGATATGAACTTGATAAAAGCATGCTATTATGATGTCACCTTTATTAATTGGTTTAGCCCTCAGAGAGAATACCTACCTCGAAGTTGATTGGGTTGATAGATGACGAGAAAACAGTGGAATTCCGATACTCTGTTTTTCCAACAGAGATATTGACAGCAGCAAAATGAAGGAACGGCTGGGAGGAAATAACAAGAGCAACAGCTCTTATCGAAGGAAATAGCAGCAGCAGCAGTAGCCGCCCTCCGGAATAATTTGAGAAAATAGGGCTTCCTATATCGTAGAACGAAGATGCATGAAGAACGCCGAAGTCTCGGCTACCTTAAAATCATCTTGCAGTCGTCGTGAAGGAAAGAGAGAAAAGTTCATAGATTGGCTCGAAGGGTTGGTATTTATAGGGTTTTAGAGACCTAAAAAGGTTAGAGTTCTATTGGGGAAAAGCATTCCTAATGTTAATCCGATTTGCATTGCAGTTTCCCCTTACAACTCTTTCCGAAACAGAACGCTTCCTAATTTGGGATGAATGAATAAGACGACTCCGGTTGGGTCGTCCTTTTATAAATTGATGACTAGACCAAAAGTCTTTAATTAATTAAACAACGCCTGCCCTCAGGGCGTTAATTCATAAAGTAGCGCCTTCCATAAGATCGTGTATTTAAATCACGCCTTACCCTGAGACGTTATTTTCTTTTGATTAAAAATGGTTGGTCTTAGTGATTGTTTGCAAATGTTATTTACATATACACATATATATATGACATATATTCTTAATTTAACTCAAATACTTCTTTGTTTTTCACATGTAATTTTTTAATTCATTTTATTCTCCTTAATTTTTTGGGGATGCTACACCCTCCCCCACTTAAAGAATTTGGTCCCCAAATTCACATGACATTCAATTCCAAAATAGGGGTATCTCATTCTATCCTCCAGGAAATCACTAATGGTTTTAAGATTAAGGGTTACCTCTAGCTATTTCATTGTTGGTAGGTTCGATTTGTCTTATTGCTTGCAATTGTACTTGATGTCGACCATTTGCCTGCTGAGGTTGATCTTTAGAAATTGGACAGTCAGCTACCTTATGTTCTTGGCTTCCACATCGAAAACAAGCTCCGTTCTTCCAGCGACACTTCTCGGACTTGTGACTATCATTCCCACAATGCTTGCACTTTGCTTCCTTAGGCTTCTTGCCATTCGGAACGTCGTTTCCCTCATTTGGCCTCTTATTACCATTACCTCCTTTCTTCTTCTCCATTCTTGCCCTAATTTTGTCGGATAATTCCATAGCATCCTCTAATAACTGTGCTCTTTTGACCATCTCCGCATATGTTGGTATATCCAATGGTGCCAATTGGGGAATGTATTGTATTCTTAAGCCGTTCATGAACCTTCTAGCTTTCATCTTCCCCGTTGATATTAGATGAGGCGCATACCTAGATAACCTTGAGAATTGGGCCTCATATTCTGCCACAGACATGCTTCGTTGTTTAAGTGAGGCAAATTCTCCTGCCTTTCTCTCTCGAACTCTCTACGAGAAATACTTCTCGTTAAAGTGTTCTAAAAAGTCTTCCCAAGTTACTTGAATGTCCGGCAGAGTGGCTTCCACGGATTCCCACCAAGCCCTTGCGTCCTTCTCTAGCTGAAATGTCGCTAATAGGACCTTATCTTGATCCGAGCATTGCATTACTCGGAAAGTTCTTTCCATCTCCTTTGTCCAATCTTCGCGATATCAGGATCAGGAGTTCCACTAAATCTAGGGGGATTGAGGCTACAGAACTCACGATGTAACTCTCCAGCTCCACGATTGGCTCCACCCTCAGCTACCCGTTGGAGAGCCTGAGTCATGCCTTGGAGAGTGCGTTGCATGTTACGCCACTGAGCACGTTCGGCGGCCATTGTTATCTATCTAGTTCTACAAGACATAAACAATCTCATGTAAGGTTATCAAGTAATTCTCGTGAAATTTTACTAAACTATCATCATAAACTAATCTTATTAGCATCTTAATTTCCTTTTTAATTCTTAACCCACAGTTCTACCCAATCTCACCGGGTAATAATAGGATTGAACCTAGAACTTATGGTGACCTATAGTCAAGACCTAGGGTTTAATAAACCTAAGCTCTGATACCACAACCTGTCACGCCCCGAACCGATAGCAGCGGAACGTGTAGTTCGGAATGCGGCAGTGATACAGTCGTGAATAATCAGAGCATACAAAATTTACAAAATTTAAACTGGACAAATGTGGGCCAAAACAACCTTCATTGAGAATCAAATATTCAATTACATACCTTGACTCAACTTACATAAGTGAAGAAAGGACTCACTATTACATTCTAATAAAGAGAAAAGACTCAAATAATAGAACAAGACTCAAGAAAATTAAAGACACCGACACTATTCTCCATAACGCTCAACACTCTGGCCCTTCCCCATCGGATGGACTCTCTTCAATGTCGTTACCTGAAAAACGTTAAAGATAGGCAGGTGAGCGAAACGCTCAGTAGGAATTACATCTCTCATCACGCAGAATATAAGTGATTAACCAATTAACGGTTTCATGACGATGCAATGCATGTAACTAGAAAATCATGATGATCAACTATCAGGAAAGATGAATACTAAAGTCAAAGGTAGAAACGAGATCAAGAGATATAGGGACGAATTCCCATACAGAGTCAAGGATAAGTTATCAGAATATAACAAGGACAGATGCGCGGATGAACATAACTTCAGAATTGGCCAGAATATAACTGAGTTCAATAATAATAATAAGCAGATTAATCAGTCTAGCGGAATAACTGAATTTAACAGAATAACAAAATAACAAATAACAGAATATCAGAATAACAGAATATCAGAATTTCCAAAATAACAGATTTAACAGATAACATATCAGAACATATATACAGACGTTGGTGCAATGCCACACCCAGAATTTTACCATGGTTTACAGAATTGGACTTCCGTCCTTCCTGGCACTGAAAAGTCGTGGACCCAGAGCCCTTTAATATTTCAGAATCAGATATGGCCAAATACAGAGTCAAAGGGTTATGTTCTCGAATTGATGACAAGAAGATTCCAAAGGAGTATAGTGTCAAGACTAACGGAAAATCAAAGTAACATGGATCAGAACCAGGGTTTTTAAGGTACAACCAGCTCGGCTGCCTTGAGGGAATCCAAGGCTAGCGGAGACTTACGGAGGTCTCAATGACTAACTTGTCAGTCCGAAGGAACGGAATGTCCAACGGAGGACTCGTATGTCACCGAGAGTTGAGGTGTATGTGTGAACCAATCATGCTACAGGGACTCCATCTACGGACGTGAGATGAGAGCGCCAAAAGACCCGAGGTATGGGTCAAAAACGGAAGAAAGCGGTGAGAAAATGTATACGTTAATTATAGAATTCATGTCCATCCTATTCTATAATTAACTATAATAAAAGAAACTTATATTATTTAACACCCATGGGTGCCGTCATTTATTAATTAGTATCCTCTTGGGGAACGTTAATTTTCATGATTTTTAACTCAATTTATTTAACAAGAATTTATATTTTTATCTATTTAATTGAATAAATTCAAAAACTTACATAAAAAGGCACATTGATTTATTTAAAATAATTTAAGGAAATAGAATATATGACAATTAGGAGAAAAATACCAAGATTCCAAATATATTTTTTTCATAATTTTCTATTACATATTCTAATTAATATGAATTTTCAAAGATACACGTACAAGATATATATATATATACTTATATATATATAAACATACATATATGTAATCTGACGCCTGGTACTATAGGCGTCACTTTTTTTTTGTAACGACTTGTTTTGGGTCGTTATTTCAAAATTTTACATTTTCAACCCTCCCATTTCTATACTTAACGATGTCGGAATCTAGCTTATAATATACCGAAATGACCGGCTCGAAAAACTCTACCCAACCATATGTTCAAAATAATTTTTCGATAAGAGACAGGGGATCTTGCGATAGAGGGCACGAAAAATGGTGTAACCACTTCCACTATCTCGGTCCCCATCCTAATAGTATGCCCATAAATTTTTATGGCCACAGGATATTTCTATACCTATGAACGACTAAAACTCATATATAACATATATTAAATGACGACTGCTCGATGATCATTTTTTTTAAATTTTAAATAAATGACGACTGGCTTTAGGTCACTATTTTAATGAGACACGTCCTTTTTAGGGGCGTCATATATCAAAGACACGGTAAAGACAATGTCGTGATTTCAAATATCCAGAGAACTTATTTTACACAATTTTTACCATTATCTTCACACAATTTGACGCCTCTGACACCGGGCGTCCATTTAAATTAACGACACGGATAGAGTCATCTTTTATTCTATCGAGAAATATAATAGTAATCCAATTATATATTCATGCCTTGATTATCTTATCAGGATTTACGGTTTATTGAATTTTAATGATACGGGATTATCAAGTAAATTGACGCCTATTTGGACGGGCGTTAATTAAATAGCGACTTAAGAGGGGTCGTCTTAAATTAAAAACGCGCCTTAACAGAAGGCGTCTGTTACTATAACTTAACAAAAACATCTGGCCTATGTGCAAGCTCTCAACAGGAATACAGGATAATTTCTATCAAGAAGATAGAAGATATGAACTTGATAAAAGCATGCTATTATGATGTCACCTTTATTAATTGGTTTAGCCCTCAGAGAGAATACCTACCTCGAAGTTGATTGGGTTGATAGATGACGAGAAAACAGTGGAATTTCGATACTCTGTTTTTCCAACAGAGATATTGACAGCAGCAAAACGAAGGAACGGCTGGGAGGAAATAACAAGAGCAACAGCTCTTATCGAAGGAAATAGCAGCAGCAGTAGTAGCCGCCCTCCGGAATAATTTGAGAAAATAGGGCTTCCTATATCGTAGAACGAAGATGCATGAAGAACGCCGAAGTCTCGGCTACCTTAAAATCGTCTTGCAGTCGTCGTGAAGGAAAGAGAGAAAAGTTCATAGATTGGCTCGAAGGGTTGGTATTTATAGGGTTTTAGAGACCTAAAAAGGTTAGAGTTCTATTGGGGAAAAGCATTCCTAATGTTAATCCGATTTGCATTGCAGTTTCCCCTTACAACTCTTTCCGAAACAGAACGCTTCCTAATTTGGGATGAATGAATAAGACGACTCCGGTTGGGTCGTCCTTTTATAAATTGATGACTAGACCAAAAGTCTTTAATTAATTAAACAACGCCTGCCCTCAGGGCGTTAATTCATAAAGTAGCGCCTTCCATAAGGTCGTGTATTTAAATCACGCCTTACCCTGAGACGTTATTTTCTTTTGATTAAAAATGGTTGGTCTTAGTGATTGTTTGCAAATGTTATTTACATATACACATATATATATGACATATATTCTTAATTTAACTCAAATACTTCTTTGTTTTTCACATGTAATTTTTTAATTCATTTTATTCTCCTTAAATTTTTGGGGATGCTACACCCTCCCCCACATAAAGAATTTGGTCCCCAAATTCACATGACATTCAATTCCAAAATAGGGGTATCTCATTCTATCCTCCAGGAAATCACTAATGGTTTTAAGATTAAGGGTTACCTCTAGCTATTTCATTGTTGGTAGGTTCGATTTGTCTTATTGCTTGCAATTGTACTTGATGTCGACCATTTGCCTGCTGAGGTTGATCTTTAGAAATTGGACAGTCAGCTACCTTATGTTCTTGGCTTCCACATCGAAAACAAGCTCCGTTCTTCCAGCGACACTTCTCGGACTTGTGACTATCATTCCCACAATGCTTGCACTTTGCTTCCTTAGGCTTCTTGCCATTCGGAACGTCGTTTCCCTCATTTGGCCTCTTATTACCATTACCTCCTTTCTTCTTCTCCATTCTTGCCCTAATTTTGTCGGATAATTCCATAGCATCCTCTAATAACTATGCTCTTTTGACCATCTCCGCATATGTTGGTATATCCAATGGTGCCAATTGGGGAATGTATTGTATTCTTAAACCGTTCATGAACCTTCTAGCTTTCATCTTCCCCGTTGATATTAGATGAGGCGCATACCTAGATAACCTTGAGAATTGGGCCTCATATTCTGCCACAGACATGCTTCGTTGTTTAAGTGAGGCAAATTCTCCTGCCTTTCTCTCTCGAACTCTCTCCGAGAAATACTTCTCATTAAAGTGTTCTAAAAAGTCTTCCCAAGTTACTTGAATGTCCGGCAGAGTGGCTTCCATGGATTCCCACCATGCCCTTGCGTCCTTCTCTAGCTGAAATGTCGCTAATAGGACCTTATCTTGATCCGAGCATTGCATTACTCGGAAAGTTCTTTCCATCTCCTTTGTCCAATCTTCCGCGATATCAGGATCAGGAGTTCCACTAAATCTAGGGGGATTGAGGCTCCGAAACTCATGATGTAACTCTCCAGCTCCACGATTGGCTCCACCCTAGGCTAACCGTTGGAGAGCCTGAGTCATGCCTTGGAGAGTGCGTTGCATGTTACGCCACTGAGCACGTTCGGTGGCCATTGTTATCTATCTAGTTCTACAAGACATAAACAATCTCATGTAAGGTTATCAAGTAATTCTCATGAAATTTTACTAAACTATCATCATAAACTAATCTTATTAGTATCTTAATTTCCTTTTTAATTCTTAACCCACAGTTCTACCCAATCTCACCGGGTAATAATATGATTGAACCTAGAACTTATGGCGACCTATAGTCAAGACCTAGGGTTTAATAAACCTAGGCTCTGATCAATTTGATATGTGAACAAGTATCCATTGCCGAGAATCGATGAGTTATTTGATCAAATATCTGGATCCAAGTATTTTTCAAAGATTGATCTCAGGTCAGATTATCACCAACTAAGGATCAAGGATGATGACATTCATAAGACCGCATTCAGAAGCAGGTATGGCCATTATGAGTTTGTTGTTATGCCTTTCGGACTAACCAATGCCCCTGCTGCCTTTTATGCAGTTGATGAATAGTATATTCAGACCTTATCTAGATCAATTCGTGGTGATTTTCATTGATGATATATTGATTTACTCCAAGAGCAAGGGAGAGCATGAGGAACATTTAAGGATTGCATTACAGATATTGAGGACAAATCAGCTATATGCAAAGCTCAGCAAATGTGAATTTTGGTTAAGAGAAGTAGCTTTCTTAGGGCATGTTATATTAAAAGACGGTTTATCCGTAGATTCATCAAAGGTTGAAGCTGTAAGGAATTGGGAAAGGCCGACCAATGCTAGCGAGGTCCGTAGTTTCTTGGGTCTTGCGGGCTACTATCGACGATTCATCAAGGATTTCTCCAAGATAGCCGTACCACTCACTAGGCTAACTCGCAAGGAGATACGCTATGAATGGAGCGAGGATTGTGAACGAAGCTTCCAAGCTCTCAAGGATCACTTGACTACTGCCCCAGTCTTAGCTCTACCAATTGAAGGAGAAAAGTTCGAGGTATACACTGATGCATCTGGCGTTGGCCTCGGATGTGTTTTAATGCAACAAGGGAAGGTTATAGCCTACTCTTCGTGCCAATTGAAGAAGCACGAGGAGAACTACCCAGTTCATGATTTAGAATTGGCCGCGATAGTATTTGCACTAAAGATATGGAGACATTATCTAGATGGAGTGTAGTTTCTTGTATACTCTGACCATAAAAGTCTTAAGTATCTCTTCTCTCAGAAGGAATTGAATATGAGGCAAAGACGTTGGCTAGAATATCTTAAGGACTTCGACTTTACTATACAATATCATCCTGGAAAGGGTAATCCTGTAGCTGATGCCCTTAGTCGAAAGCCGAGAGCATTATTAGCCAATTGTATGATTCAGGAGTGGAAGTTGCTAGAACAATTCACTAGACTTAATATAAGCATGGACAAGGACAGTAGGTGTGTCACCTTATCCCATATAAGCATACAGTCAGACTTGCTATCCGAAATACAAGGACTTCAAGATAGTGACCCAGTATTAGTGGAAATCAAGGGCAAACTAGAAGGACAATCTGTGTTCCAACTAGCTTCAGATGGAAGGTTGTTATTCCAAAATAGAACTTGTATACCGGATTGTCCAGAATTAAAGAAGAAGATCTTAGATGAAGCTCACAGATCAAGGTACACAATTCATCCAGGATCTACTAAGATGTACCAAGATTTAAAAAGGATCTTCTGGTGGCCTAATATGAAGAGAGAAGTTGCGGACTTTGTGTCTCGCTGTCTCACCTGCCAACAAGTTATGGCTGAACACCAGAAACCTGCTGGAAAGTTACATCCTATGGATATTCCCAAATGGAAGTGGGAGGATATTGGTATGGATTTCATCATGGGTCTAACTAAATCAAAAGGAGGATATGATGGAATATGGGTTATCATTGATCGATTGACCAAATCAGCGCACTTCTTGCCAATCAAGAGTCGATGGTCAGTTGATGTTCTGGCTGCATTATACATAAAAGAGATAGTTAGATTACATGGTATTCCTGTCTCGATTGTGTCTGACAGAGATCCCCGTTTTACTTCGCATTTTTGGAAAGGACTACAATATTCGTTGGGATCGAGACTTAACTTTAGTACAGCTTTTCATCTTCAAATGGATGGTCAGACCGAGAGAACTAATCAGGTGGTTGAAGATATGCTCAGGGCTTGCATCATTGATTTTGGTGGAAGCTGGCATGACCACTTGCCTCTGGTTGAATTTGCATACAATAATAGCTACCAGGCAAGTATACAAATGGCACCTTTCGAAGCCTTATACGGAAGGAGTTGCCGATCACCCTTATGCTGGGACGAAGTTGGAGAGAAACAACTATTAGGTCCAGATATGGTAAGGGATACCACCAAGAAGATACAGTTGATTAGAGAAAGACTGCAAGTAGCTCAGTCTAGACAAAAGGCTTATGCTGATACAAGAATAAGAGATCTCGAATTCCCAGTCGGAGATCACGTCTTTCTCAAAATATCACCTGGACGTGGAATAAGGAGATTTAGTGTTAAAGGCAAGCTTACGCCAAGATTTATCGGACCTTTTGAGATACTAGAAAGGGTTGGCGAGGTTGCTTATCGCGTCGCTTTACCTCCTCAATTGTCCGACGTTCATAATGTATTCCATATATCAATGTTGAAGAAATATGTGTATGATCCGTCACATATCATTGATCATGGAGACCTGGTGATTCAAAGGGATCTCACTTATGAACAAAAGCCCATGAAGATCCTTGATCGCGAGGTACGAACATTAAGGAATAAAGTTATTCCCATGCTAAAGGTGCAATGGAGTAAATGTTCAGAACACGAAATCACATGGGAGACCGAGGAGAATATGAGGAAACGATTCCCGAACTTATTCTAAAAAGGTATATACTCTACACTCTCCACATATATATAAATATATGCGATTGAATTTGGGGACCAAATTCTTTTAAGTGGGGGAGGGTATAGCAACCCTGGTAAAAATAAAAGGAAATAAAAACCCCAATTGATCAAAATAAGATTAAAAGATTTAATGAATAAATGATAAGAGCCTAAAGAAGTAAATAATAAACCAAAATATAAATAACGCCTTGATTCAAGGCGCTACTTCAAAAAGAAACGCCCTTATACAAGGCGCGAATTCCAGAAAGGACGACAACAGAAGATGTCATCAATTCTTAAACGGCCAAAATAATAAAAAAGGGCAAGTAAACGTGACGCCCTCCACATGGACGCGTTTTACATAAGAAATAACTTTAACAAAGGCGTCAATTTAAACTAACGCCCTATGGCAAGGCGTTAATTCCGTTCGAGTTTCTTTCGAACTAGGAGACTATCCAGAGCAAGTTTCTGGATAACTACGTGGAAGGTTGAATAGGGTAAGAACTCTATTAGGGAAATATTACTTCCAATACGATACTAACTCCATTAGGATCGTAAAAACCCTATAAATAACCCTTCCTGTCGAGCCCTAATAAGCTGTTGATCGAAGGAAAACTCTGCTACTGCATACGTAAAGAACAGGTAATGTTCTTCTTCCCTGCCTTCGGTCATAATCATGAAGAATATTGATATTCTTCATCATCGTCTTTACTGCAGGAAGTCTGCCGTAAGTAGTAACTCTTCTGCCTAGTTGAAGGACGTGAGGTTCTTCATCGACGTCCTCTTCTTCCGTTCACTGTGAAAGATGGAGGGAGCTGTTAATATCTACGTCTGAAGCCTAAGAACAACACACTGTTCATCTATTATCACTCTAAGGGCTGCTGTTGCTTGGCTGTTGTTGGTGTTGCTATTGTTTAAAGTTCGTGAGTAGCTGTTCTCAGGACACTCTGTTTAGAACAGAGTACCGTTCTCCCTTCAAAAATTCTTCAGTACCATCAACCCCGATCATCAATCAGGTAGGTTTTCTCAAGAATTGTAGCCCAAACCAACATAGTAATTTATTATAAAGTCATATGTCAATTCATGCATATAGATTCTCTGTGTTTTCATAAATTTCTGTAAAATAGTGTAAGTAGCGACCCTCCTAAGGGCGCTAATTTTAAAGGAAGCGACCCAGACTAGGGCGCTAATTCTTGTTTTGACGCCCTGCCCAGGAGTCGTCAACTTACTAATTATTAATTACCCATGTTTAAAATTCTATATAAAGTAAACCATGTATCTAATCTAATGCATGATCATACTTGTTGAATCCTACTATTTTTCTCTTCCTGACCATGTGATCCTCTTCCTGAAAATTTTATTACCTGGAAATTTATACTGTTCATGAATCCTATTTCGGATGTTAAGGAATTAACGACCTGGGATAGGTCGTCTCTTACATAACTGACGCCCTGCACCAGGGTGTGACTTTAAAATTAACGCCCCTCTGTGAGGCGCGTTTTCATGAAAATTCCAGAAATTGGCAATTTTGCAAAATATTATAAATCTAATGGATGCCTGCTAATGTAGTCGTTAAATCATAATTAAATGCCCCTTTAGAAGGCGTTAATTTGATAAGTAATGACTTAGATTAAGTCGCTATTTTCCTGTGATACTATTTTACACTGTTACTGTTAACCGAGGGTTTCATATGTATAGTTATATATATATATATATATGTCGGCACTATATTCCAGTCCGTGAATATAGTCCCATGTTTCATGATGATTTATCGTATTACCCCTCAATTCTCAGTGACATACAAGCTCTCCATTGTACATTCCGTTCCTTTGGACTAGTAAGTTAGTCATAGAGACCTCCATAAGACTCCTCGAGCCTTGGATTCCCTCAAGGCCGATTGAGCAGGTTGTACCATGAAAACCTATCACCCTACTTTGCCATGTCACTCTATACAAACATGGTATACCGGCCCTCATGTTATGCTATGTGTATGATATGAGAATTATCTTAATGAACGGGGAAAGCATGCCATTATTGTGATGTTCTTGTGGACCCCAATTCTATATCAAACATTGTTATGATGTTCTTGTGGACCTCAATTCTATATAAAAAAAAAGTGCCCATACTTACTTGTCATGGTACCCAAGTTAGGGAACCAATTCCACCTAGTTTTATCGATACTCGTGATTGCACCATTATTATCGTCATTATTGTCATGTTCAAATCCTTGAAATGCTATCTACCTCTAAGTTCATACAAGTTCTTTATCCTTGAAACTCCATATTGGCTATACACAAAATGGATGTCAAAATACATGATCAATGTCTGTGCATATGGGGCTCGATCTGGTCCTGGGAGGAGCACCCAAAAGTACTAGTACCCATGGGAGTTGTAATGATAACGGTATTGGCATTGTACCGAAGTGCATGACTAGCTTGATTGGACATTCCACAAAAATTTGACTCGAATTGACATGACATGACTTGCTTGACCCGAAAAAGGGTAATCTATATACTTGCTTGCTTGAAACGTGATAGCCAAGTTCTCGACATGACATGATGAAATTACTTGCTTGAACATCCTGACATCTATTACTTGAAAGTTCATGAATAAGTTCACCTTGTTATCTGGTTGATATACTCTCTATCTTGTCGTTTTAGGCGAGCATGCATAGCTATAGTGCATTCATGGAAAAATGTAATTACTTAAACCCCTTTCTAGTTCTTGAGATATAATTTCCTACTGAGCGTTCGCTCACTCAGTGTTTCCCTACTTTTCAGGTAAGTCCAACGATGAGGGAACTCAGTCTGAAGGGGAAGATCAAGAGTGAAGAGAGTAGAGCCCTACGTCTATCCAAGCGTCTACCAGTCTTATCTTTCAAATTTCTTAAGTCAAGCATGGTACTTTTTCTTCTATTGGGTCATAGCACTTTCATTAAGTGAATTGTAATAGAAGTACTTTGACGTCGTGATTGAATAAAGGATTGGGTTATCTTTACTTTTGCGCATCTCTAATTTTTGGTGTCGAATACACTAATCCTCTGATTGACATGAATGATATAAACTTGTCACACGTCTCCGGGTATCTTCCGCGCTTGGGGCGTGACACTTCGGTGGCCGAGATGTTTTGAACTCTCATGGATCGTCTCGATACGCGTATGGATGGTCTTAGTACGCGTGTAGATGGCGTAGGTACGTGTCTAGAAGGGAGGATGAAAGCCATTGAGGATCGGGCTGAAGCATCGGACCAGTCCATCCAGGGTCTTGTAGGGAGGATCACTGTCCTAGAAAGGGCCCCAGTGGCGGCGCAACCCGCGCCGACCAATGATCCACAAGAGCCAGTTCAGCAACCTACTGCTCCAGGGGCTCAAGGGGCAAATGATAGGAGGCAACAAGTGCCCGAGGTGGATGATTATGCATCCGATAATGAACAAGGGGGTTATGGTCGTGACCGTCGAGCCCAACGACGGAATTGTGATTACGATGATGACGACCATGTTCTTAGGAGCGTGCGTGCGGATCCTCCCCTATTTGATGGGTCCTTGGACCCGAAGGTCTATTTAGATTGGGAGGCCGGCATGGACCGGTACTTCAAGTGGTTTGAGATGACGGACCACCGAAGAGTTTGATACGCGAAGATGAAGTTGCATGGGCAGGCCCAAACTTAATGGAGCAATGTGGAGAGCCTGTTAATGCAGTGACGTCAACCCCAGGTCGGTACTTGGGATGAGATGAAAATCAAATTGAGGCAGAAGTACCTCCCTGCCACATATCGCCAACGTCTCATAGACAAATGGCAAAGTCTCACCTAGGGGAACCGGTCCATCAATGAGTACACCGTCGAGTTTGATGAGTACTATTTGCGGTGTGGAGTGACGGAATAGAGCACCATGACCATCTCACGCTTCCGGAGAGGTCTGCGGCCACATTATCAATATGAACTCTTTCGCCACAACGTGACCACTTTGGAACAAGCTTATCAGGTTGCTCTCGAATTGGAGCAATTCGAGGTCGCGTTTGAGCCTACCCAACGGATGGGCCCCTTCCCTCTACGTAGTGTCGAGCCCCGTGGCTCTCCAGGTGCATTTCAGAGGGCCCCCATGGTTCGACCTCAGGAGCCCACCCGTTAGGAGTCGTTCGCTCCTAGGCCTCGCCCTCCACCTCCGAGGGACGTTCCTCGTCCCCAACAACCTACGGCACCCATCGCCCATCCACCGGCACCCTCACCTCTTGCTCGTCCCTTGTTGCCTTCACCCCCTATCTGTCGGGAGGATAAAGGTAAGGGACCTTTTATTGGGGAGCCTAGTGGATCACGGCAGCAGTGTTTTCGCTGCAATGGGTTTGGCCATTTTGCCAACCAGTGTCCCACGCGTCAATCTCTAGTCATTGGGGACACACAGGTCGGGGACACCTCATCTTCCGAGCTTGTGTTAGTCAGCTATGAGGCGGATCAACAATTAGCTGATGAGTTCTGTGAGGATGAGGAGGATGGTCAGGAGGTTCAACGTCTAGATGATGACCAGATCGGGGTCGTTAGGTGCATTCTCACGCAGCCACAGGCCAGTGATGACTGTCGTCGGACCACTATCTTTCATACATACTGTAGGCTAGGCGGATAAGTGTGTAAGGTGATTATCGATAGTGGGAGTTGTATCAATGCAATCTCCACGGGCACTGTCTCTCATCTTGGTCTTACTCCCATGGACCATCCTTGCCCCTATCGAGGATCATGGGTGGATTCCACCTCCATTCCGATCAGGCTGCGGTGTTTGGTCCCTCTACATTTCCATGCCTACCGTGATGAGATCTGGTGTGATGTCCTCCCCATGGAGGTGGGCAGTATCATTCTTGGTAGGCTGTGGTTATTTGATCGGGATGCCACCCTCTATGGCCGGTCAAACACATGTACCTTCAACCATGGTGGCCAGCGGATTACCCTCTACCCCTCTCGGCCCAAGAGTCCATCAGTTAGGGGTCCTACTGGCCCTAGTACTCCGGAGCCTTCCATCCCTAGGCCTAGTACCCCATCCCCAGCTCGGCCTATGACCGTTACATCTGGCACAGGCGAGCCCTCGACTAGGAGGTTGATGATGATTAGCTCCCGAGAAATGGAGCGGGAGGCTAGTAGGGGCAGCCCTGTGTTTGCTATCACGGTCCGAGAGGTGGATCGAGAGTCCGAGGGTGAACTCCCACCCGATGTTGTTCCTGTTCTGCAGGAGTTCGCTAATATTTTTGCCGAGGAGCTTCCCGAGGGACTCCCACCTATGCGGGATATTCAGCATGCTATCGACCTGATTCCAGGATCCACATTGCCCAACCTTCCCCACTATCGCATGAGTCCCATGGAACACGCCGAGCTAAAGCGGCAGGTCGATGAGCTTATACAGAGAGGATCTGTTTGGGAGAACATGAGTCCGTGTGTTGTTCCTGCATTACTCGTCCCAAAGAAGGATGGCACTTGGAGAATATGTATTGATAGTCGTGCCATCAACAAAATCACCGTGAAGTATAGGTTCCCTATTTCCCTCCTGGATGATATGCTAGACATGATAGGTGGTGCCACTATCTTCTCAAAGATCGATCTTAAGAGTGGCTACCATCGGGTGAGGATTAGGCCAGGTGATGAGTGGAAGACCGCATTTAAGACCAAGGATGGTCTATATGAGTGCTTGGTTATGCCCTTTGGGCTTACCAATGCCCCTAGCACCTTCATGCGACTCATGACTCAGGTCCTTCGACCATTCATTGGAGTCTTTGTGGTGGTGTATTTTGATGATATTCTTATCTATAGTCACACTAAGGGGGACCACTTGGACCATCTACGATAGGTCTGCCTACTTTTGAGACGAGAGTAGTTGTTTACAAACCCACAGAAGTGTGCCTTTATGACTTCTCAGCTTACCTTCTTGGGTTTTATTGTGTCTAGTACTGGGGTCTCCGCTGATCCGGAGAAGGTCCAGGCCATTGTTGAGTGGCCGGAACCCCGCACGATCCATGATGTCTGCAGCTTCCATGGTCTCACGACGTTCTATCGTCGCTTCATCAGCGGATTTAGCTCCGTCACTGCCCCGGTCACTGACTGTATAAGGAAGGGCACGTTTGTATGGATGAAGGCTGCTGCTGCTGCCTTCAAGGACATCAAGGAGCGCATGACCCAGACACCGATCCTTCGATTGCAAGATTTCTCGAAGGTGTTTGAGGTCTCATGTGATGCATCGGGTGTAGGGATTGGAGGAGTGTTGAGTCAAGAGACCCACCCGGTTGCATATTTTAGTGAGAAGTTGAATGACGTAAAACTGCGATACTCCACTTATGATAAAGAATTTTATGCAGTTGTTCAGGCTCTTAGACATTGGAGGCACTATCTATTACATCAGGAGTTTGTCCTGTACTCCAACCATGAGGCTTTGAGGTTCCTCCATGCCCAAAAGAAGCTTAATGCGCGTCATAGCAGATGGGTTGAGTATCTCCAGCAGTTCACATTTATGCTTAAACATAAGGCTGGAGTGGAGAACAAGGTGGCTGATGCCTTGAGTCGACGTGCATGTCTGTTGACTACCATGAGTGCCGAGGTCATAGGGTTAGTGTAATATCCTGATTTTTTAAGAAATTAATTAGAAAGTCCTTAATAAATAGAATAAGCTAAATTTCAACTATTTTATAATAATCTATAAAAATTATATTCTTGTAGAGGATAATACGTTTAACAAACTTGTCTTCTGTGACCAACCCAAATAAAATCTGTAAATAGGTCGAATTAGTGGTTTAAGCCCAAAATAAACACTTATTTAACCATACCTTGTAACGCGAAAATCGAGCCCAATACTCCATCAAATGAGCCCAAACCAGTGTCAAATGAAAGGCCAGGATGAGAGGATCATTTTCCCTCTCTTAATCTCCAGAAACCCTAACCCTAGGAGATGATATCGGCGGAGGTTGGATCGCGTCAACAATTACGGCGACGTTCGCATTAACCCAACTTGCGTGGACAAATACTCCGCGCATAGAAACCTCTAGAAGGCGTGTGACTTATAAAAATGAAGCTCTCTAACCCTAGAATCGTTTAGAACCAGTGGCGGCTATAGAGGAGTTGGATCGAGGAAGAAATGCAGCGATTCAGGTAGGTGATAACAAGCCAAACCCTACATATAATATATGGTTGGAAGCATCATCGTGTCAACTTTTCATTGATGTAGAAAGCCCTTAATTTTATCAAGTGTTCTGCGAGAATTTCTAGTTTTAGTAGAAGCATGTCACATCTAGGGTTATAACTGTTCCCTTTCGAGTAGTAGTAATTTCAGGCTGTAAACATAAAATTGATTCATGCATCTTGTAGAGTTTTTCGTGCTCTTTCTGCTGGTATTAAAAGCCCCAAATTCCATGCTTTATATCATGCAAATTCCATGTTTTAGTCTAACCCTAGAAACCTTGCCGGAGTCTGGCAAGGCAAAGGGGCAGCGACCTGTCTGGACTAGTGCGGCCACACGATAGACCGCACAACCAAGATAGGCACCCTATTGTTGACCATTTAAAGGTTTCTATCTCTGATCATTTCCCTAGAACGTGCGGCCGAATCCTAACCACATGTCTATCCTGCGGCCAGTTCTAGGCCGCACATCCCTCCCAACGGCACCCACCGACCGTCCATCTCCTGCAGGCCTTCGGACCTGAGGGGGCATGCGCGGCCTATCTGTGACCGTCCATGGAGATGTAAGGTCTAGAACCGACCACACATCTATAACAAAACAGATTAATTGTCATTACAGCATGTTATGTTAGTGGTAAATGTCATGTTAGCAACACACCAAATAAACTGTAATTCATGATAGTAAATAATTCTTGCTGATTTATTTAATTTGAGCTTGATCTTGATTCATCTTTCCAATGAATGTCAATCTAAATTGTGAATCATTTTTAATTGAAATGGCTATTAGGTTTATACTTGTTATAACCTTATACCTGAACCGTAAATCTTGAACCATTATTATCCCCTAGAATTGAACCTAGACTCAATCGAACTACTACGATATGAGTCATAGTTCTAATTAGACTAACAGGGACTTGCGCGGCCCTTAATGGACCGTTCAATTAATGAGCGGCTCTGGCAGGACCGCATATCCTATCCTCGATTTCCTAAACTTCTGGCCTTGTGCGGCCCAATACTTACCGTTCATGCTGAAGAGCGGCCCTTAACTAGCCGTTCAACCCAGCCCAGTTCCTATTTAGTGCGGCCCTGAGTCGACCGCACAAGTGCTTGAGTGGTCCATTAGTGACCGTATATCATTCAGAGACTAGTTTTCTCCGTGTTTCACGGTTTTGAATCCAAGAACATGATGGTTCTTGATAACTTGAATTCCTAGATAGAAATTCTGGACAGTATCTCTTCAACTTGGCCTTGGGATGCTCCGAGGTAAGTTTGTACTTGATTGTAATTGGCCATTTTAACTTGATTAAAGTCTAGACAACTTGGGATCTTGGATCCATTAAATCAATGCCAACGCATCATAGGGGCCCGGTCTGGTCCTGGGGAGAGTGCCCGAAAAGTACTTGTACCCATGGGAGTTTGTAATGACATGGTGAGGCATTGCACCGAGTGCATGACTAGCGTGATGTCTATGACAACGATATCTTAATCTCTTACTTGAATCATGTTCGACTTGGTTATATTCTTACTTGTTGGCCAATTTCCTACAATTTTCTATTATTTATATTATTCACAAACTTGCAATTCTTGTAGTTATATCATCCTGCCACATTGTTATTCCATTTCGTTCTTTAGCACTTTCTTTATGTTGTTTCATCCGATCGTCATTGCTTTTCTTTTCGTTTCATATAAACATGTAATTAATTGGTTAATTACTTACACTTGCCTGTTGTTACCTACTGAGTGTTCGCTCATATAGTTGTTTCCCCCTTTCCAGGTAGCTCAGGTGAAGATTCACATATGGATGGGAATGGGCCAGAGTGATGACTTGGAGTGTATCAGTTGATAGATATGTTAAGATTGTTATAGTTGTTTTACATCTAGCTATGCCTTAGAGCTTGTGTTAGTTATTGTAACGGAGTCAAGTAGAGGTTATGCTTGATTATGTTTAAGTCGGTTTGATGGTTATTGTAATTGATTTGGAGCTATTTCTGTTCGTGACGTTATGTTAATTCTCAGCTTAGCATGTTATCATTACTAGCATTTTCTACTGCCAGTCCCGATATTCTGCGTGGGTGCGTGACAGTTTGGTGGTATCAGAGCCAGGTTTTCTAATATTCCTAGGTTCCCTAAGTTCTAGGATCCTAAGTGATATCATAGGACCTCTAGCCTTGTTATAGGTCTAAGGACCCAACCTGGTGAGATTTGGGTAGAAGACTGGGGTTGAGTTAATAATGTAATTGCATGATTATCCATTCTTAATTGAACCTAACATAACATATTCCACGTGTAGGCTTTTGCAATGGTAGGAGAACGCGCGGAATGGAGGAACTTGCAGCGTACAGTTCAAGGACTTACTCAGGCCTTGCAACAAGTGGCCCAAGGAGGAGCTGCAAACCATGGCATTGGCGACCTCTATCAAAACTTTCGTGGGATGAATCCCCCGTGATTTGGTGGCTCGACTGACCCTGATGAAGCAGAGCACTAGCTTGAAGAGATAGGGAGAATTTTTGAAGTGATGCAATGCAGCAATCAAGAACGTGTCCTCTTGTCGAACTTTCAACTTGAACGTGATGCGAGGACATGGTGGGACGTAGTGAAGGCTACCCTTGGTGATAGACAAGTCACATGGGAAGAGTTCGAGGAATTCTTCAATGGTAAATATTTTTCTGATAGAGTGCAAGAGAAGAAGGCAGCTGAGTTTGCTGCTTTGAAGCAACGAAATCTATCAGTAGCTGAATATGAAGCTCAGTTGTCTCGGTTATCTCGTTATGCTACTCACTTGATATCTACCGAGAAGATGAAGGCTAAGTGCTTTTTTAATGGACTGAAGCTGTAGTATATCAACCAGTTGGCACCGATGGAAATTCAAACTTATTCCGAGATGGTGAGAAAGGCTCAAGTATTGGAAGATACTTTAGAAATGACGGAGAGAATCCGTGGAAAGAATGTTAAGAAAGAACAACACCATACTGGTTCTGGGAGTATCAAGCCCGGTCATGGCGAGAAGAGGTCCATTAGCAGGTCTGGTTCATGGAAGGGCAAGATGCCAAAGATTGAAGACAAGAAGCCTGGCCCTATTGTTCCATTCAAAGGTGTATGCAAGTATTGTGACCGTCCAGGTCACAAGATGGAGGAGTGCTGGCGCAAGCTGGGTGCCTGTTTACGTTGTGGCAGTAGGGACCACCGTATTCCCGAGTGTCCTCTTTTATCTGAGCAAGCTACCCTCAGTGAAACCGCAAGGAATCAAGAAGCAGCAAGGCAAGCTCCAGGCTCTACAAGAAGACGAGGCAGGATCCACCGAGGAGGGTGGACTCGTCGAAGGTACTCTTATTATACATGATAAATCAGCTTTTATTCTTTTTGATACTGGTGCCACTCATTCTTTTATTTCTCAAAGATTTGCGAAGTCCTTAGCTGTGAAGTCAGCCTTGATGAATTCTCCGTTAGAGATTTCGACCCCTATTGGTTCCGGATCAGTAATTAAGTATTTCTATCCTTCCCGTAAGGTCATGATCAATGAACAAAACCTACCAACTGATTTAGTTTGTATGGACATGAATGATTATGATGTAATCTTAGGATCAGATTGGTTGGCTAAGTATGAGGCCAATGTTCAATGCAGATCTACTTCTGTGTCTTTCACTGGACACCCTGGACTTTCTTTTATAGGAATTAGACACCATAATTCGGTTCCACTTATTTCAGCTCTTCGAGCTGATAAGCTGATGAGGAGAGGATGTAAGGCTTTTCTAGCCTTTGTTGTTGTGACCCCTGAGCAGAAGATTGAGATTGATGACTTTTCTATCGTCCGAGATTTTCCAGATGTCTTTCCTGAGGAACTGTCAGGACTTCCTCCTGAAAGAGAAGTTATCTTTTTTGTTGATCTAATTCTTGGTGCGACTCCTATTTCCAAAGCTCCTTATCGTATGTATCCTGCGGAGCTAAGAGAACTAAAGCAGCAATTGATGGAATTACTTTTGAAAGGGTTCATTCGTCCAAGTACTTCCCCGTGGGGAGCCCCTGTATTATTCGTCCAGAAGAAGGATGGTTCGATGAGGTTGTGCATCGATTATCGGCAATTGAACCAATGACTATCAAGAACAGATATCAATTGCCAATGATTGATGAGTTATTTGATCAGATAGCAGGTGCTCAGTATTTTTTTAAGATCGATCTTCGATCTGGATATCATCAGTTACGAATTAAGGAAGAGGATATCTATAAAACAGCCTTCTGCAGTAGGTATGGGCATTTCGAATTTGTAGTAATGCCTTTTGGGCTAACGAATGCACCTGCAGCTTTCATGCAGCTGATGAACGATGTGTTTCGGCCCTATCTTGATCAATGGGTCGTGGTGTTCATTGATGACATCTTGATTTATTCTAAGAGTGAGGAGGAGCATGCTGAACATTTGAGGATGGCATTGCAACTATTGAGAGATCATCAGTTATATGCCAAGTTTAGTAAGTGTGATTTCTGGCTGCAAGAGGTGTCCTTTCTAGAGCATATCATCACAAAAGAAGGTGTTTCTGTTGATCCTTCGAAGGTAGAGGCAGTAACGAATTGGGATAAGCCTACTAATGTGACTGAAGTGAGGAGTTTCCTAGGCTTAGCAGGTTACTACCGAAGGTTTATTCAAGATTTCTCTAAAATTACGGTACCTCTGACAAGATTAACCCGCAAGGAGGTCAAATTTGATTGGTCAGAAGATTGCAAGTGAAGCTTTCAGACCTTGAAGGAATGTTTGACTACCGCACCTGTTTTGGTTTTACCTTCTGGAGAAGGAGGTTTTATTATATACACTGATGCTTTAGGTATTGGTTTAGGGTGTGTACTCGGCATGGGAAGGTGATATCCTATTCTTCTAGGCAGTTAAGGAAGCATGAAGAGAATTATCCGATTTATGATTTGGAGCTCGCAGCAGTGGTGTTCGCCTTGAAGATATGGAGGCACTACTTGTATGGAGAGGCATTTATAGTGTTTTCAGATCATAAGAGTTTGAAATACTTGTTTTCTCAGAAGGAACTCAATATGAGGCAGCAAAGATGGCTGGAGTATTTGAAGGACTTTGATTTCTCCATTGAGTATCATCCTAGAAAAGGTAATGTTGTGGCAGATGCCTTAAGCCGCAAGCCTATAGCTAAGTTGTCAAGCCTCATGTTACAAGAATGGAAATTGCTGGAGCAGTTAGCTAGTTTAGATCTTAATGTTGACAAGGATCGGGTTATGATTGCTCAGATTCAACTTAAGCCCGAATTATTGATGGAAATCAAGTCTCTGCAAGATGATGACCCCGAGTTAGTAGAGATCAAGGGAAGCTTGAGTAACAGATCTGACTTCATGATGGCTGATGATGGAAGATTATTATTTCAGGGAAGAACTTGTGTACCTAATGTAGCTGAGGTAAAGAGTAAGATCCTCGAGGAAGCTCATAGATCCAGATACACCATTCATCCTGGAGGTACTAAGATGTTTAAGGATTTGAAAGATCTTTTTGGTGGCCTAATATGAAAAGGGAAGTTGCGGACTTCGTAAGTAGATGTTTGGTTTGTCAGCAAGTCAAGGCCGAGCATTTCAGACCAGCAGGGAAATTGAAACCCCTTGATATACCCCAATGGAAGTGGGAGAGCATTGGCATGGATTTCATTATGGGTCTACCTAGGACTCGTAGTGGATTTGATGTAATATGGGTGATTGTCGACAGATTGACGAAATCTGCTCATTTCTTATCTATTAAGTCTAAATGGACAGTTGATGTCTTGACAGCTTTGTATATGAAGGAAGTGGTAAGACTACATGTTATACCAGTCAGCATTGTGTCTGATAGAGACCCCAGGTTCACTTCTCATTTTTGGAGAGGATTGCAAGAGTCCTTGGGAACTCGTTTGAATTTCAGTACTGCTTTCCATCCACAAACAGACGGACATACTGAAAGGACCAATCAGATAGTGGAAGATATGCTTAGAGCCTGTATGATTGACTTTGGAGGTAGTTGGAGTGATCACTTGGCATTGGTTGAATTCACCTACAACAACAGTTACGAGGCCAGCATTCAGATGGCTCCATTTGAAGCTTTGTATGGTAGAAGCTGTCGATCCCCGTTATGTTGGGATGAGGTAGGTGAGAAGCAATGGCTTGGACCAGATCTCATTTCCGATTCGTCCAAGAACATCCGTATTATCAGAGATCGGTTGCAAGTAGCACAATCAAGACAGAATAATTATGTCGACACCAGGAGGAGAGCTTTGGAATTTCAGGTTGGTGAGCATGTGTTTTTAAAGGTTTCTCCTATGAGAGGAATTCGAAGGTTTGGTATTCAGAGGAAACTGAGTCTAAGATACATTGATCCATTCGAGATTCTGGAAAGAGTGGGGGAGGTTGCTTACCATTTGGCACTACCACCTCAGTTATCTGGAGTACACAATGTCTTCCATGTGTCTATGTTACGAAAATATGTGTATGATCCCACTCATATTATTCAACATATGGACTTCGAATTGAAGGAAGATCTAACTTATGAAGAAAGACCGATCAAGATTTTGGATCGGAAGCAACAACAACTCAGGAATCGTTCCATATCGATGGTTAAAGTGCAGTGGAGTCGGCGTGGAACTGAAGAAGCGACTTGGGAGTCAGAAGATACTATGCGGAGGCAGTACCCTGACTTATTCTAGGTGAGCTGTCTCACTCCCTCTTTTATTAATAAGTGCATTGAATTTGGAGGACCAAATTCCTTAAGTGGGGGAGGGTGTAATATCCCGATTTTTCAAGAAATTAATTAGAAATTCCTTAATAAATAGAATAAGCTAAATTTCAACTATTTTATAATAATCTATAAAAATTATATTCTTGTAGAGGATAACACGTTTAACAAACTTGTCTTCTGTGACCAACCCAAATAAAATCTGTAAATAGGTCGAATTAGTGGTTTAAGCCCAAAATAAACACTCAGTTAACCATACCTTGTAACGCGAAATTCGAGCCCAATACTCCATCAAATGAGCCCAAACCAGTGGTAAATGAAAGCCCAGGATGAGAGGATCATTTCCCCTCTCTTAATCTCTCAAAACCCTAACCCTAGGAGATGCTATCGGCACAGGTTGGATCGCGTCAATAATTGCGGCGGCGTTCGCATTAACCCAACTTGCGTGGACGAATACTCCGTGCATAGAAACCTCTAGAAGGTGTGTGACCTATAAAAATGAAGCTCTCTAACCCTAGAATCATTTAGAACTAGTGGCGACTGCAGAGAAGTTGGATCAAGGGAGATCTCTAGTGATTAGGGGCTGCGTGTACAAGCACCTCGGGTTTTCTTTCTCCTTCTTTCTTCATCCGATTCAAGTAGGTGATAGCAATCCAAACCCTACAAATAATATATGGTTGGAAGCATCATCGTGTCAACTTTTCATTGATGTAGAAATCCCTAAATTTTATCAAGTGTTCTGTGTGAATTTCTGGTTTTAGTAGAAGCATGTCACATCAAGGGTTATAACTGTTCCCTTTCGATTAGTAGTAATTTCAGGCTGTAAACATAAAATTGATTCATGCATGTTGTAGAGTTTTTTGTGCTCTTTCTGCTGGTAGTAAAAGCCCCAAATTCCATGCTTTATATCATGCGAATTCCATGTTTTAGTCTAACCCTAGAAACCTCGCCGGAGTCGGGCAAGGTAAAGGGGCAGCGACCTGTCTGGACTGGTGCGGCCACACGATAGACTGCACAACCAAGACAGGCGGCATGTTGTTGACCATTTAAAGGTTTCTATCTCTGATCGTTTCCCTGGAACGTGCGGCCGAATCCTTACCGCATGTCTATACTGCGGCCAGTTCCAGACCGCACATCCCTCCCAGCAGCACCCCACCGACCGTCCATCTCCTGCAGGCCTTCGGACCTGAGGGGGCATGCGCGGCCTGTCTATGACCGTCCATGGAGATGTAAGGTCAAGAACCGACCTCACATCTATAACAGAACATATTAATTGTCATTACAACATGTTATGTTAGTGGTAAATGGCATGTTAGCAACACACCTAATAAACTGTAATTCATGACAGTAAATAATTCTTGCTGATTTATTTAATTTGAGCTTGATCTTGATTCATCTTTCCAATGAATGTCAATCTAAATTGTGAATCATTTATAATTGAAATGGCTATTAGGTTTATACTTGTTATAACCTTATACCTGAACCGTAAATCTTGAACCATTATTATCCCCTAGAATTGAACCTGGACTCATTCGAACTACTGCGATATGAGTCATAGTCCTAATTGGACTAACAGGGACTTGCGCGGCCCTTAATGGACCGTTCAATTAATGAGCGGCTCTGGCAGGACCACATATCATGTCCTCGATTTCCTAAACTTCTGGCCTTGTGCGGCCCAATACTTACCGTTCATGCTGAAGAGCGGCCCTTAACCAGCCGTTCAACCCAGCCCAGTTCCTATTTAGTGCGGCACTGAGTCGACCGTACAAGTGCTTGAGCGGTCCATTAGTGACCGTATATCATCCAGAGACTAGTTTTCTCCGTGTTTCACGGTTTTGAATCCAATAACATGATGGTTCTTGATAACTTGAATTCCTGGACAGAAATTCTGGACAGTATCTCTTCAACTTGGCCTTGGGATGTTCCGAGGTAAGTTTGTACTTGATTGTAATTGGCCATTTTAACTTGATTAAAGTCTAGAGAACTTGGGATCTTGGATCCATTAAATCAATGCCAACGCATCATAGGGGCCCGGTCTGGTCCTGGGGAGAGTGCCTGAAAAGTACTTGTGCCCATGGGAGTTTGTAATGACATGGTGAGGTATTACACCGAGTGCATGACTAGCGTGATGTCTATGACAACGATCTCTTAATCTCTTACTTGAATCGTGTTCGACTTGGTTATATTCCTGCTTGTTGGCCAATTTCCTACAATTTCCTATTATTTATATTGTTCACAAACTTGCAATTCTTGTAGTTATATCATCCTGTCATATTGTTATTCCATTTCGTTCTTTAGCACTTTCTTTATGTTGTTTCATCCGATCGTCATTTCGTTTCTTTCTGTTTCATATAAACATGTAATTAATTGGTTAATTACTTACACTTGCCTGTTGTTACCTACTGAGTGTTCACTCATATAGTTGTTTCCCCCTTTCCAGGCAGCTCAGGTGAAGATTCACAGATGGATGGGAATGGGCCAGAGTGATGACTTGGAGTGTATCAGTTGATATATATGTTGAGATTGTTATAGTTGTTTTACATTTAGCTATGCCTTAGAGCTCGTGTTAGTTATTGTAACGGAGTCAAGTAGATGTTATGCTTGATTATGTTTAAGTCGGTTTGTGGTTATTGTAATTGATTTGGAGTTATTTCTGTTCGTGACGTTATGTTAATTCTTAGCTTAGCATGTTATCATTACTAGCGTTTTCTACTGCCAGTCCTGATATTCCGCGTCGGGGCGTGACAGTTAGAGAAGATGAGAGAGGCCTATGTTGACTGTCCTGACTTCGGTCAGATTTATACCACTCTCCAGGCCGGACCCTCGAGAGACCATGATGATTATGTGTTTCAGGAGGGTTACCTCTTTCGAGGAGGCAGGCTTTGTGTTCCCCAAACTTCGATTCGAGACTTCTTAATCTGGGAACTACATGCGGGAGGTCTAGCCGGCCACTTCGGTCGGAATATGACTATTGAGGCTGTTGAGCATAGATTCTATTGGCCGAGTTTGAAGAGAGATGTTGCTCACATTGTAGCTCAGTGCCGTACATGTGCTACGGCCAAAATGAAGAAGCAAAGCTCGGGCCTCTACACACGTCTCCCCGTGCCTGATGCCCTGTGGCATGATGTTAGCATAGATTTTATTTTGGGATTGCCATATACCTCTAGGAAGCACGACTCGGTCTATGTGGTAGTTGACTGATTCTCGAAGATGGCCCTTTTCATTCCCTGCTCGAAGACTTCGGATGCTTCGAGGGTAGCCCGCCTTTTCCTTACTCATGTGGTGTGCAAGTTCGGGTTGCCTCGTACCATAGTGTCTGACCGTGATGTTAGGTTCACCAGTTATTTTTGGAAGACATTGTGGCATATGTTAGGTACTCACCTCAAATTCTCCACTGCATATCATCCACAGACAGACGGTCAGACCGAGGTGGTCAATAGAAGTCTGGGTGACCTTTTGAGGTGTCTTGTCAGGGACCGTGTAGGGGATTGGGATCTCATGTTACCACTGGCAGAGTTTGCATATAATGATTCGGTAAATAGGTCTACCGGTATGAGTCCATTCGAGATTGTCACAGGTCGTAGGCCTAGGAAGCCAGTGGATCTTGTTCCCATGCCCATTCATGCACGAGTGTCAGAGTCTGCCGAGTCATTTGCTAGGCATGTTAGGAGTCTGCATGATGACATCTGTCGTCACATTGAGGCCAGCAATGCACGGTATAAGGAGTTAGCCGATGCCCATAGACACCACCGTGAGTTCCAAGAGGGTGATTAAGTCATGATCAGAGTCAGACCTGAGCAGTTTCCCTCTGGGACCGTCAAGAAATTACAAGCTCGCGGAGCCGGTCCATTTAGAGTGTTGAAACACGTTGGATCCAATGCGTATATTGTGGACCTGCCCGAGGAATATGGTATAAGCTCTACTTTCAATGTGTCGGATCTAGTTGCATATAGGGACCCAGCGGTGATCCCTAGTGAGCCATTCGAGTCATCTCCCCCCATTGAGAGTGATCCCACACCTAAGTGTCCACCACCAGCCTCATTTCCACAGCAGCGAGAGCATATAGATCATATATTGGATGAGCAGGTGACTGTTACCAGGAGTGGATCCTACCTGCGCTACCTAGTGCGATGGAGAGGGCAACCAGCAACCGAGGATGCTTGGATCACCCAGGCAGAGTTGCAGAGGATAGATCCGGACTTACTGGAGCGCTACCTGAGCGATGTGGACCCTTACTCGACAGGGTCGAGTTTCTCCCACCCGGGGAGAATTGGTGCGGACACCAGAGCTAGCGAGAGATACGATACGGCGAGCCATCGGTACCGTACGCGCAGCACCACGAGAGCTACATCAGCTTCCATCTGACTCGGAGAAAGTCTGGAGTCTATCTCTTGAGTCTTAGTATTTATCATATTTATTGGGATTTTATTTGTGTGTAATGTATGTTTATTTGGTTTTATTTGGATTGTAATAAGGATAGTAGATTGAGTTTATTTGTAAAATGGGACCACCTGGGTCCCGCGGGCCCCCCATCCCTTCTCCCATTGATCCACCTCAGCTCTTGGGCCCATGTGGGGTCAGTCAAACCTCCAAGGTGGGCTTCTAGAAGAGTTGGACCAAGTGGGGGACAAAGGGTAACAAAATTCAAAAATGGAAGCAAATAAGTCAAGGGGGCGCCCCATATATATTGTATTATATTAGGCTTGTAATTTTATTTTATTTGGTCTAAACCACATGGGAGAAATAATTGTGAACTCCCTCATTTACACCCCACCAATTCTAGATCTAGGGATAGAACTAGTCTTTTTGCATTTTCTATAAGAACCTTGTATTTCCATTTTGATTGGAATTAATACATGAAAAATCAGAATTTTGTTGGAGCTCCTAGCTTGGTGCGCCCCTCTCTCCTCCTCTCTCCCCCTTCTATAGTTGGGACGGTTGTATTTCTGAGGTGAGACGCCTCTTCAATCGGTTCGTGAGATCGCCATCGCCGCCGCCGCCGCCATTGTGCCGCCGTTGCGCCGCCGCCACCGTCGTCAGAGTTCTGTCCACTCCGGACAACCAGCTCTTCCTGGAATTTCTGATATGAACCTCGAGATCTTTTGGGGCCTAAACTTTCAGGGTGAATTCCAGAGGCCCAACCCACATCTCAGAAAAATTGGTGGAATTTCGAGCCTTCATTTTCCATTTTTCCAATTTCGTACCCCCCAGCCCTCCAGATCTGCCTGCAGTCTGTCCAGTGTTCCAACAACCAAGTAGGTCATTCATGAACCCACCTTCCCCTGGTTTTAATGAATTGATATTTTTATTGCAGGTTCTTTCCACTTAATCCTTCTTCCACGAAATTTCTTGTGAATTTAGGATCTCGTTTATATTTTCTAAAAATCACTGTCAGATCCAAAAATCAGTTCTGTCCCTGCTGTCCAGATCCGGCCACCCAGTGCTAAAAAATACTTTTCCCCATCCACACCTCCACCTTAATTTCTACAAATAATATCCTTGTCCTCCTCACTCTCCCCTCTACAACGTTCATGAAGAACTCAACACCCAGATCGGAGGTCTACATCATGGTCAATGCGGGTTCTCAGCTAGATCTCAGTCTGCCTGACCAGATCTGAGACTGAGAACAGCCCTGTTCAAAAATCTGCCATCAAAATTATGGCTCAAACGAAATTCCTGGAACCACAGGGGGTCGAAGGATTTCGAGTCAGCTTTCCAACGGCATCGGTTTCGCGCCGATCTGACGTCGGTGCTGGTCGTAGCAAGCTTTGTCGCCAGAGCGCGCGAGTCTGAAATAGAGTTTCAGATCCGTGGGCAGCAGCTCCAACACTTGGAGATCGGAGCCGATCGGTCACCTCCCGGAGTTCCAGTCCGGCCACCGTCCAGGGGATCGCCCCTCCAGGTGTCCCCTTCGCAACGGGACCCTCCCCGCCAGATTCGGAGGACCGAGCAGTACGTGGGCCCCGCCAACCCGCCGAATGCATCGTCAGGACATCACCAAATTGTGGCTTTCGGCACTGTCAGAGCGACCCCAAGATGGTTGTTGTGTATGTGATTTTGTGTGTATGTGATTTCGATGCTTACAAAATGACTTTGTTGCTTGGTCTTGTGCTTGAATGATTATTCATGTCTTCATGTGCCTGAACTCATTATCCTCTAGCTATGAAGTATGAAATTATTGTGGAAATGATTACACAATGTTGTTATTAGGATATCATCATGTGGATGCATTTATGACTCTATAAGGCTCATATGTGCTTTGATGTTAGCACATTGCATATACACTGCATATTCACTTGGTAAGAGGCATATACATTGCATATTCACTTGGTAGGATTGCTTTCTATTCAATGAGAAAGCCTTTGTGGAAAACATGCTTGGATAAATATCATATTGAGCCTCATGTCATGCATGTGTACTTTGGTAATGCTAAATGAATGATTGAGATGCAAACACCATTGCTAGCCCCCAAGGTAATGATGTGTGGATTGATGAGTTTGGATGATGATCAAATGGAATGTGACTCAATATTATTTTGCGTGGCTTGGCTCTTCACTCTTTAAATTTCAAAATTAGTTGCATCATGCAATGGTGACTGATGCTCGGACTTAGTTCACAAGAACTTATGGTTCTATTAGAGAAGGTGAAATGAAATGGGTTGGTTGGTGAGGTTAACATTGAAGCAAAACTAATTTTCTCTTTGTGTTTTGCATGGTGGAAGAACTCCTTACAACCCTCTTTCATCAGTCCAAAACTCACGGTGAAGTTGGAGCTTTCATTCTTAGCAATATAGGCCATTTGGCCTTCTGTAGGAACAGGTGTCGACACCCAGTGTCGACTACTGCTTCCAGGATGCTCTGTTTGAGCAATTTCAGACCTGGGAAGAGAGCTGTCGACACCTACCTGCACTGGTTCTGGCTGCTGGCCAAACACTAGGTGTTGACACCAGGTGTCGACACCCAGTGTCCAGGACTCTATTTTTGGCTTTCTGTAAACACCTGGGCACCAGGTGTCGACACCAGGTGTCGACACCTGTGCGGCGCCGTGAAAGACGACTTTCATGTTGTCGCACCGAAAGTCTATCAAACCCAGTCAAATCGCCCTCAAATCACTCCCTAATTTGTGGATCTTGTCCCAAGGCTGTCCCTTGACCGTCCTAG